>PPNO03000003.1:0-600000 GCA_003708185.3 Isabelozyma rhagii | reverse complement strand
CTTAATCTTCTCTGGTAATAAGTAACCGTAAGTTGGGAAATTAGCATTGGATAAACCCTGATAAATGCCGATATCGGTACTTTTACCGGAAAAAACTTGCTCAAATAGGTCACTGTAAATGGCAAGGATCTGTTCATTAACCAAGGCTTTGAAATCACAGCTGGATTCGAGAAGCTGAGACAAGAATCTTGGTGCTTGTTGGCTGAGAAGCAGGGTTAATTTTTCCAGGTTATTTTTTGCAGCCAAATTATTTGCGAGCATGAACAGGATGATTTTTTCGTCATCACCTCCCTCGACATCGTCGATGGCAATGCTGTTGAAAAGGTCAAGGTTGCTCTTTAGTGACACATAGCCATTGAATTTGACAAATGTAGACAATGTTGAAATAAGAGAACTCTTTTCACTTTTGAAGTTTAATAACAATTTAAGGTTAAGGGTTTGAGAAGTGGTTTCAAAGATTTTACCTTCACATGTAGCTTCAAATAACTTCAATAGAAGGGTATCATGTTTCCCGTACTGAAGGACTTGGCGCTTGCCCAATCCTTTGACAATTCCCAAGGTGATATAAATTCTGGAAGGATCGAAGGCATCTTTGAAGTTGACCAAAACCAGAAGTAAAGAATAAACCACTTCATCGAATTCCTCGTCAGTGGTTAAGTTTCCCACGAAGTTGGCGATGAATCCAGTCAAGCCAGTACCGTAAGGACAGTGAAACTCATTGGTATTTTCACGTTGTCTTACTGCAAAATGAGAGGCCAACATCATATATGGCAAAAAAGTGGTTTCCAAAATAGGAAGACTATGTTTAAGGAGATAAAGATGGTCATGAGGAATAGACAAAATCACGTTAAGGGTGAACTTTCTCACTGAATCCATACCAGCTTTGAACCCATTGCTCAATAAACAGAATCCCCACGAAGGATGAATGATGGACGAGGGGGAAATTAAACTGACGATGTCATCTATGGCTCCTTGAGCCTGGTGTAACGAGGTATCGATACCTAAAATCTCATATAAGGTGGTATATCTGGACCATTCCTTCAAGCTACGTTCTCGATTTTCTACCTCCCAGGACATTATCTCGCTGGAAAACGAAACAGAAATAGCCTTGACAGTTAACTGTAAAATGGAGAGGGAAAATTTTCTAAGTTCATGAGACTCACTCACAAGACCTTGTTGAAGAATCCCCCAATAATTATAGGAGGAATCCTGGATGATTTCATTTTGAAACAATTTGTCGTTTCGGAGATCACTATTACTATTCATATAGCGCAACCAGAAAATATAGCCATGATTCACATCATTTTTCTTTCCGGATGCGATAAGAATAAAGATTATATCCCAGACAAATTTAGACGACTTTGGCTCAACTAGACCAGGAAGTCTCCAACGTACTAACTTACTGGCGGCGTTAGAGATGCTGTCTTCAACATTTCCCATGAAATAGCATATGAGATTATCCAATTCGAGCGATTCACTGGTGATGCTCATGAAAAGACTGTCAAGAAATGCAAACAATTTAAGAATTGAAGAGTCTGCGGCTTCTTCATCTTCCGTGACATCTCTTGCTTTAAAGCTAGGAAAGTACTTTGGAAGTAGAACAGACTTGAATCCATACAAAAATTTGGACGAGGATGAGGTTGCAATATACTGGTTCAAGCTGGTGGTAGTACTCAGCACAATATGGTTAAATAAAGGTTTCGACACCCGAGCCAACTGTGCAACTCTAGCAAATGACTCAGAATCCCCGGAATCAATCACAGTATCGGCATATTTGCATATCATGGGCGATGTTGCGTCAATGCTTTCCTGATCCAAATCTGCGATGAGGTCGCATAATGCCACCAAATTATCTGGATTCTCACTGATTGCCTCTGATAAACCGATGGCCAAAGATCGCTTCTGGTCAAGGGTCAAGTGCTTGACGATAAGCGACACCGAATTGTGGATCGACATTCTGTACTTCAATTGTGCAAATCCTTTCTTCTCCAATCTTGCAACTTCTTTTTTCACCGATGCCCTCGCTTGAGTATACCGCATAAATTTAACGGCTGCCGAAATAGGACAAAAATTCCGGAGTCGCTGCACCACTCGATATGAGTATTTATGGGAAACGATATCCGGATGTTTTCTGATCTCTTTTTCTTGTAGAAATCACTGATGGTGGTAGGAAGCATCATTGAAAGCTTGGAACTCAAACTTGGCGAACCCAAATTATCAACGATCTTAATTCTATGCTTCGGGGTTTTTCTCTTCTACTCCGCCAATGCTTGGAAACCAACCCCAGGTAAAGCTGCAACTAAAGTTAAGAAAGGCTCTTCTTTAAAAGATAAAGTAGTCACCAAGCCGAAAATCGATGCTGTTGGGCTGGATTTTGACTGGGCCAAGCTGGATCCAGTTAAACACTTCCCATTTAAGAATGCTAAGTACCAATTAAATATGGGTATTAAGAACTTAGAACCTCAAGACTATCTCGTCCTCGACCCCACATACAAAACCAAATTACTGGAAAAGTATAAAATAGTCACCAATAATCACCCTGATTACCCTTCAGAGAAAGACTTAAAGAATAGCACTCTCTTCTACCTTCCAGAAGCCGAAGAAGCCGTTCGGGAATACTACGATTTCGTGATGGAATACGTTTGCTGCAGATGGCCACAATATTTCGTCAAAACAGGAGCCAATCAGATTCACAATAAGATCACCAACGACTTTGTTCCTGCTAATGCAGACACTTCCACGGATGCGGAAAAGTACTTAATTGACTTGGTCAAAACTATAGAGGAAGATTTCATCATCTTGTTGAAAGACCCATCAAAAGAACACGAAATAGATGGTACTGAATACTACTTCAAAGCAGGAGTGTTTGCGTTTGCTGCTGGGTTCAACCCTAGAGACAGGTTTGATACTCCGCTCTCTTTCATCCATCACCCTATTCCTGGCTACGAGGCCAAATTGAAAATGTCCATGAACAGGTTCTTCGACAAACTCCAACCTCACAGATTTGTCACCAGAGCCAACTTTTCGGTGCAAACGCATGGAAAATATTACGTCGATGACTCTAATAAGGGACATAACTTGCCTGATGATGTGGAACAGAAACCAATTGCTTACGAAGATTTGGATTTTGAGAATGGAGTGCATTACAGAAGCGAAAGACAGACTTTGACAAAGCTTCCCAAATCTGGTGCTGTAGTTTTCACCATCAGAACTTATTTGACTCCCATGGCTGAGCTTAAGAACGAGCCGCTAGAAGTTCGTGAACGACTCGCTGGTGCCATCAAACTTCTTCCTGAAGATATTGCCAAATACAAGAGATCTAAAGAATGGGGGCCGGCAGTCGTCCAATACTTAGAAGAGTCGTGATTGTTTACGGCTACATATTTTTTAGTCCTACAGCAGGCTTATTAGGGCTAAAATTTGTCATTAACTAATTATGTATATAAAAATTATTGACTATTTCATCTATCTTCATTTCGTTTCTCATAGTTTTTCTACTTCGTCTTTGATTTCTTCCCATATATCAACGTTCTTCTTGGCCCAGCCAATAAGGAATCCGTTGTACGTTAATAATATCTCGAAGATCACCCGTAACTCTTTGATATGGAATTGACGGAAATTCTTATCCATTTCGTCAGCTATGTAGGATACATCCTCTAACATGATCTTCTGGCATTTCTCAAGGGTAGTAATTTTCGTCTTCAAAGACACAATCTTCTGTTTTCTTGTTTGTTCGGGGTTTTGGTCAATGATGTCACTCACATACTGGGTAATTTTCTTTAATGAGTTCATACTAGGAAACAATTTGAATTTACCGGACTTCTGCTGGTGATGTGCTAATTCCTCTGGTTGAGTTCGATTCAAATCAAACTTAGGATCATTAGCTATAGGCTGAGAATTCAATACTCCGTCAATCCTTGCACTCTCCTCTTCTGTTTTTAACAAATCATACAAATCCCGTTTCTTCTCGTTTACCTCATCATCGAGTAGGTGCTGTTGACGAACTTTACGTCGTTGATACTTATTGATAAATTGAAGTATCTCTGTATACTGAACTGCTTCTCCCAAAGGTTCCGAAAACTTTGTCTCTAAGTCACTCGTCAATGAATTGATGGTAACATAAGAACGATCGAACACTTGGCCGACTTTATCAAATACTAGGTTAATTCTTGTATCGTCCTCTTCATTTTTGCTTTTGTTATTCCGAGAAACAGGAGAATCAGCAAGAATTAATGAGAATGAATTGAGGGTTATGCCGAGCTCTGTATAGTCATTGGAAAGTCCAACAAAGTTTGCCATGATTTTCTTATTAATGTCATCCAATTTGGAGGTGGTTACAATATAATTGTCTCCAACATTACCTTCAACCACCTCTGGATCTGGCGGAGTTGCCGGTGATGTTTGGGCCGATAAATCATTATTTTCACTTTCTTCTGTGTTGGTTAACTTGGCTGTACCATTGCTGATTAACTGGCTTGTCTTTTTCGATAATTTCTTCTTATTATCCAGTAGTGGTTTTAAAAAAGACATTTTGATGGGATGGTTACTAACTGGAATAGGTAAATGAGCATAAACAGAATCTGTCTTCAATCCATTTTCTGGATTCAGTAAGTAAACGGATTTCGGTAATTGGCTGGTTATAAGAGCTATTTCATCTGACCAATTTGCATTAGGGTCTAAGAACTTAGCAAAAAATTCTAAGTTTCTGATTTGGGGAATCTTCAAACAGTTATTTAAAAAATTGGTTAAAAGTCGCTTTCTATGTTCGATTAACTTGCTCTTGTTAAGGTGCTTAGAATTGATATACGAGTAGTTGGCCGCCGATGACTGAGCGCTGGAGGTGTTGGTAGCATTAGCACTATTCCCATTGTTACTGACTGACGAACCATTGGAGCTGCTAATGGAATTAGAACCCACTAGACCGTTGAGCATACCCAAGTTGAAGAAATTTTTAGGGGGAATAGGAGGGATTATTACTAAAGGGAAGATTTTTGATAAAACATCTCGTAAACTTTCAAAATCACTGTAACGTCTTCTTGTCTGGATCTCATCCTTAGGGTCTTTCACATTAATGAGCTTGATGGTGTAGACAATGTACTTTTTCAGGGAGTTAACCATTCCTTCGTTAGAGTTTCCTGCCTCGGTTATTTGGATTTTCACATCACTCGTGGGTTTCAATAGTTTAGTCACCCTACTCTCATAATTTATCTGTATCGAATTGAACGTATCTTTATTGATCCCATTCACTACCTTGTTGTTTGAAGATGAGTTGTAGAGGAGTATTGACTCTTCGTCGTCTTCTTCGTCATCACCATTGGCAGTACTGTGGTCTTTGGCCTTGTCTTCTCCTGATTTACCGCCCTTATCCTTACTCTCAGCCACACCATGTTCACTCATTAGACTGGCAAGACCTTGGTTATTGGAAAAAGGGTTGTTATCTTCATCATCATCGAAAACTGATGGGGATCCAGCCCCATTAACTGGAGATTGAGTTTGTTGTCTGGGTTCATCTCTTGAAGACTTAGCATCTCCACTTTGTTCTTCAGACATAATGGAATCCCTTACCAGAGAAACAAAATCTTAGAGATAAATTGATTTAATGCGGGTAAAAACAGTCTTGTAAACGTTACAGTGGTCTCAATACTACTATGAAACCAAGTACGTTTTAATTAGCTTCCGCTTAGCAGTGGTTATATGTACGTGCGAGTGTCATTGATAAGCTTTTGCCTTTAAAGGTCGGTGCACGGAGTTTTCCTTTCATCTCACATCTCAGTCTCCTACCAGGTCTCTTCTTTTCGAATCTCGCACGACTTTTGTTGATGCTAAAAAAGTTAAACAAACTTCTCTTCACTGTTCATTCCTTCAACCACGACTCTGGTATGACTGATGCATTGATTGTACCCGACAGCGAAAGCACCAGTAACGGGATCAATTTCACAGTCGATTCCCAATTTTCAGAAGTCTTGGAATATTACCAACTACATAATCATGATGATCCATTTCGAGTTATCCGAGAATTCAAATCCATTTCTGCTAGAAAGGCACTAGAATTCAGTACTAAACTTATAGATGAAGAGAACGAGGTCAATAAAGCAGAGTTTGATAATTGGGATTTAGAAACGAGATTATGGCATCTTGTAGAAATTCTTTACAGTTTCAGATATTCCAAACCAGATTCATTTTATCCACAATTCGAGTTTTCCTCGTTTTACGTGAAGAAAGAAAATTGGTTGAGAGCGAATCCCGAAATAAAAGAGCTTTTATTAATCATCTATTGGCTCCAAGAGAATTCCAAGTCAGTTTATGTTTCCGGTACAGATTTTGACAACATTGGTAAATGGCAAAATACTCGTCTTGTAATCGCCAATAAAGATTTGAATGCATTGACCAAGAACCATAGAGGAGCCAATATCATCGACGAATTAGATGTGGATGCTCCTTTGAGGTCAGGTAAATCTATTGATGTTGACGATGACTTGGTAGACTCAAAAATCTTCAGTCTCATATATAAATTGGTGATTGCCAACAGAATCTCCGAAGCCATTGATTTGGCTAATAATACCAGTAATTTCACCTTAGCATTGATATTGGTGGGGGCTCAACAAGATTACATTGATCCTATTGTCGACAAGCAAACCTTGTTGAATAATCAATTCGCTGACGATAACGATATGTTACTCGATGATATTAGTTTTAACGGTGAATCAGTAAAGACAGCTTCCGGGGGTAAACACAAACTCTTATGGTACCAAACCGTATACATACTTTCACAGCAACAGAACTTGAATCATTATGAAAAACTCATATACACCTATTTAAGTGGCAACGACATTAATGCTAACTTGAAATTAGCATCAGATAATTGGGAGGAGTACCTATTGATATATTTAAATCAATTGTTCGTCTATAACTTGAAAAGTTTCCTCTCATCTGAAGAATCCATATCATACCCATCCATAAGTCCACAGTCCTTGAAGATCCCTGAAATTCTTAACTCTTTACTGAAAGCTGACAATGAAGTTTCTCAACAAAGTAAACATCCAATAAGGGTGATTATCGGTAGTGTCATGATAAACCAAGTTAGTGATTTCCTAAATAATGAAATCAAGTCCATCTCAAAAGCACCTTTAGCACAATCACCTAATTTGCTAAGAATCATAACTCACCTTTCAATATTCTTATTAATCCTTGACGAAAATACCGTCTCGCACAAGAACATTAACAAAATCATTACATTCTACGTCTCAAAACTACAAGAACGGGGTTTAACTTCATTGATTCCAGTGTATTTGTCCTTTATTCCCAACGAAAAAGATGCTAGAGAATGCTACTCCTTATTCCTTTCTACGATTATTGACCCTATTGAGAGAGCAGAGCAGATTAGCATTTCAAAGAAATTCAGTAAATTCAATTACACTGCTGAAGAATCGTCACAAGCCACTACCAGCTCCACTGATGACTTCAATGAAAACGAAGATAAGATGGTCAATGTCTTGAGAAGAACTGTAGAAAGAGTAATGAAAGAAACTGAACCATATTATAAACAACAACCATCAAGTGATATAACTGTTGAAGCTGACGTCAATAACATTCCCAGTGTAGATTTAAAACTATTCCGCTCGGTGGAGTGGTTTTATGATAGCAAGTACTATGATGACGCTATTACATCGACTATGGTTGTATTTAGACGATTTTTATTAAATGGGAAATTGTCAAGCGTGAAAGCATTCAGTAAGAATAAAAACTTCAAGTCGTTGATCAAAAATTATGATAGTCAATTTCAGACACGGTACTTCACCAACTCTAACTTGTTGTCCTCCATCACTGAAGAAACTAAGGAAGAATTGTTACAGTATGATTTGTTAGTGAATGTGCTTAGTTTGATTGATGAGTGGAAGAACTTCTTGAGTAGTAATAAAGACTATTCCTCAGACAACTCATGGTGGAAATCAAAAGATCTTGAAAAATCCATAGAAAAGACAAGTCACGAGATACATTCTTTGATTTATAAGTGGTTCACTCAATTGACCTCTTCGTCTAATGTTTCTGAGGAGAATCGAACTATATTCAAAGAGTTTAGATCTATTTATGTGCCCTACTTAATTATGGAACTTTTGTCAATCTATGAAGTTTCAAGAAAGAATAATTGGACTTATATCAAGAAGGCCTTTGACTTGATTACCGAAGTTGCTAAGGATAAGGAGAATGATTTCCTTCTGTGTTTCTTACATTGTGGAAGACTCAAGGAGTTCGTTAAGAGATCGGGTGAGATTGCAGTTGTTGCAAGTGAGAGAGGAGTCAAAGGAATTTTTTATGATCCCAACGATGTTTTAGGATATTAGTTTGTATTCATATAGAAAATCAGTCGTTCAACGAAATCTAATTATAACTGATTGTACTACATATTTGAATGTTACCGAACTCAATCTTGTGTTATTTGTAACGTAATTTGAATTCAACGACAGTAATGCCGTTTCAATTTAAATTCTACAACGGAATAAACTGACTTTATATTACACAGTGATTAGAAGTTACCTAAATTCAATCATTGACTCGATATCGTGATTTCTTAATTCAATGATGAAGCTTTTTCATACAATAAATCCACGACATTAGACAAATTCTTAACAAGGTCGAGTGATGCTTCATAAGCAGCATCTTTTCTTGGTTCATCGTAGATTACCAACCAACCATTACCTTGATCTAAAACCCCGTAAAATACTTTATCCAAAATCATTTGTGATAGTTTTCCTTCAACCTGTTGTAAGTTTAAACCAATATTCTTTGAGATTTGTGATAATTCAACCACACTATAAGATTCGATAATTTTCAATAAATTCTGTTCTAATAAATTATCATACAATGCATTAAAATGGGTTTTGATGATAGGGTCAGATTTCAATTCCTTAGAATAAGTAACCAAAGATGTTTCGAAGTTTTTCAAAGATCTGTTGGAATAGGCAGTAGCAATCGATTTCATAGCATCAATATCTTTTGATTGATACTTTACGACATTTTTATGATTCAAAATGGTGTTCACATCATCCACCAAGTTCAACATGATTTTTGTCAACAACATATACTTCAATACTACGATTGCCTTTGGATCTTCTTGCATGTTGTACCCTTCAAATGATTCATAGAAGTAGGAGAATGCAGTCTTGTAATCTTTATCTTCAGCATTCAAGATTCCACTCTGACAGTCCAATTCCGCTTGTAACAAAGTAGGGCAGTAAATCGAGTTTGCCGAAGTTCTGGCGCTAGTTAATGCTGCTCGTGATTTGGGGATGTTTCTTAATGCATGATAAATTTTAGACTCCAAGAGTTGAACTTCCACCAATGACGATTTGTCGTCTAGCTTTTTATATTCTCTCAATAAATCGGTGATCAATTTTAAAGCTTCTTGGTACAATCCTTTCGTGTGTAATGACGATGACAATTTCAATTGCAACGATTGCCTTAAAAATGATAATTTATTGGTCACTGCCCATTCAATACTATCTTTAATAGCACGAATCTGAACATCAATTGAGTCAGGGATTTGATCGAAATCTTCAATTAACGTCTTGACGATTTTGGCGGTCTTAGACTTGGCGAAGTTTCCCAATACAGTTCTTGACTCGGTGATTAATTCGCTTAGTTGACTACCTTGGCTGAGTTTCTTGTAAACTGCTCCCAATTCTAATATCGAAATCTCCTGTTCTTGTAATAGTTTGGTTACAGCACGGGAATCGTCGCTATCAGCAGTGGATGAAATAATACTTTTATATTTTGCTTCACCAGCATCGTAATTTCCTTTGGAAACATCGACTCTGGCAGCTTCTAATGTCTCTGAGGGCTCTGACATTGGATTTTCGTGTTATCTTCTGTGATTGACGTGGGGTAATTCAAAAGACACTAGCGACTATTTGCCATCATTTTTGGCGATTTCTCGGTGGAGGTTAGTTAGTATGTGTTTTGGCACCGGCGCACGACTCGGTTGATTTTTCACGTTTTCTCAACCAAATGAACCCGCTATTGTATGGAGAACAACCTATCACCATGCTATTACGAGGATTAAGAGTCGGGGGAAGGCTTTCCTATGGACCTTCATCGAGGATATTTCCGGCCACCTCGCCCCTTTTTAGGTACTATTCGAAAAAACATGACCCGTTCCCAATCAACTATAAAGAGGCCCAAGAACAGAAGAAAGTAGAAGACCTTCCTAAATGGAGACAGTGGGCATTGTACACCAAAAGCAAAGAGTTTAAAAAGAGTATGACTGTCTATTATTTAGGAGGATTTGGACTTATGTGTGTTACTTTCTATTATTATATGAGAGACAGATATCATGAAGACAAACAAATTCGAATGATTAAGAAGAAGTATAGTGAAGATATCAACAGCTTGAGTGAATATGAGTATTTGAAGTTGAAAGCCTTAAGTGGAGAAAACTTAAAGCCCAGAGAAGCCAAGAAGTTTAAGATATACCAAATGATGAGAAAGGAATTCAGAAGAAAGCATTTTTTTGATACCGAAGCGGTGTTCGAACCAACTCCTGAGGAATTAGACGAATGGTACAATAAGCAATATAGAAGAACTGTTACGAAAGCACCAGTGGCAGAAGACCGGGAGACCCTTGCTGAGAACTCCAAATTAAAGGACACCACCCCTAAAGAAGTTGAGGTTGCACCCGAGGAGTTAACTAATTCTAATAACCCAAAAATTGTAAAAGCTGAAGACACAACCGAATTTTTCAATGATATTGCGGATGAGTATGATGACGAAATCAAATGGGAAGAGCGTGGGGTTATGATGGGAAGACGTCGTAAGTGGTTGATGAAACAAGCCCGAGGAGACGTATTGGAAGTTGCTTGTGGTACTGGTAGAAATATTCCTTATCTTAACACCGAATCCATTGACTCCATCACCTTTTTAGACTCTTCATCGAAAATGGTGGAAAAAACACAACAAAAATTTAGAGCCAAGTACCCCAAGTATGCCAAGGCTGCATTTGCTGTAGGTAAAGCGGAAGATTTGGTCAAATTGGCTGCCAATAGTGAGCATCCAGTCAAGTACGATACTGTTATTGAAGCATTTGGGTTATGTGCGCATGAAGATCCTATCAAAGCATTAAAGAACATGACTCAGTTGTTGAAACCCGGAGGAAGAATTGTATTGTTGGAACATGGAAGAAGTACGTGGGATTTCATAAATAATCATCTTGATTTCCGGGCTGACAAGAGAATGAAAACCTGGGGTTGTAGATGGAATCTTGAAATTGGAGAGATTATTGATGATGCTGGGTTGGATATCACCTATGAAAAAAGGGTTCATTTGGGAACTACGTGGTTGTTGGTTTGTAAGAGACCAGAAGATCCCATGGCTTTGGAAGAAAAACCATTCATTAATAAGTTATTCGGATCGGATATCACCAGAGTTGAAAAGCGATGATGTAAATAGTGTAAATAGACCAAAGACGCAGTGTATAGCGGATGATATGATCCAGTCTGAGCTATTTGTAGGATAATGGTCCTGATTTATGAAGAAAGGCTAGAGGAACAGGAGTGATTTATACAGTCCCCGAAATTGGGAGTACGTACGAGGATCAGTATTAGAAGTTACTGATGGTAACAAGAGTTTCCATACTTTTAATTGTGACAAAGGGACGAGTCAAACCATTTCGTCTCTTGTTGGCCCCTACGCTTCCTTTAGCAATCATTGCATCTTCATAGTGCTTATACGTATATGGAATTAGTTTTTTCCATTCCCCTTGACACCAACTCAGCATCTATGGCCTCCAAGCGACCAACCTGATTGAGAATCACCTGTTTGTTCTCGTCAATGGTTTCTCGGTATAACTTAATATCCTCTTCATTGCCATCGACCTGTTTGATTTCATTGGCGAGGTACTCATTTGATTCTTGGAGTTTACTTATGGAATTATTCAATTGTTTCTGTAACGACAACAAGTTGGTATCGGTCAAATCGGTCAACGCCAATTTGAAATCAGCCAATTCTATGGGTTTGGTATGTTGTGACATTGAAAGAGATTGGTTATTAAATTTTTTGCGGCACTGGACAAATGAAAAAAAAAAAAAAAGAGGGAAGACTGAAATTTTTTCTCATTACAACCCCAGATTTGTATTATCGTTTGATGTTACGGAGTTTGCTACGGGTGTCTGTACGAAGGTACTCGGTCGAGGCCGTCAAGGATATTCACCCGTTGTTGTTGAAGCGGGCAGAAAACATGGAAAAGGAGTACGGAGTCATGAGTGGAGACTTCCAAGGAGATCAGGTCAAACTCTCGAAGCTAGCGAGTGTGGTGGAATATTATCATAAGTACAAGGAAGATGTGTCGAATGTGCAGAGTTTGAAGGAGATCGTAGAGGGAGATGATGCCGAATTGGTGGAGGAGGCCAAAATGGAATTGGCAGGCATTGTGCCTGAGCTCAATAAATCGATCCAGCAACTACAGAAACGGTTGTTACCAGCACGGAAATACGACGATAAGCCGGCAATTCTCGAGTTGAGGCCCGGGGTTGGAGGTTCAGAGGCCGGTTTGTTCACCAATGATCTCAAAAACATGTATATAAATTACGCCAATGGCAAACGGTGGAAGTGGGAGATCATTAGTGAAAATAGCAGTAACGGTAGTGTGACAGAAGTGATTCTCGGGATCGATAATGACCAAGCATACAACTTATTACGACACGAGAGTGGAGTGCACCGAGTGCAGCGGATCCCAAGCACCGAGTCCAAAGGCCGGGTCCACACCAGTACGTCGGCGGTGGTGGTGCTACCCAAGGTTTCGTCGGGGACCGAAGCGTCGTTGAAGGACGATGAGCGGCAGTTCCAGCCTGGGGAAGTGAGAATTGACACCATGAGGGCCGGAGGCAAGGGGGGCCAGCATGTGAACACCACGGACTCGGCGGTGAGGTTGGTGCATATCCCGACCGGGATCATTGTGCAGCAGCAAGATGAACGGTCGCAGCCCAAGAATAAGGCCAAGGCCTTTTCCATCTTGCGGGCCCGGTTGGCGGCATTGGAGCGAGAAAAACAGGTGATGGAGCAGAGGAAGCTTCGGACCGACCAAGTGACAACCACCGACCGGTCAGACAAGATCAGGACTTATAATTACCCGCAGAACCGAGTGACGGACCACCGGTGCGGCTATTCCATCCATGACTTGGAGGGATGTATGAACGGCAGCAGGCTTGATGACTTGATAGAGAAGATAGAAGTGCATGAGTTTGAGGAGCGGTTGCAAACGCTCGCGGCTGAGGACTGAAGTGGGGGCGCGGGCTGAATCTGGAATCAGCCGGGGCTTGGGCTTGGGCTGAGCCGGGCTGAGCCGGGCAGATTGAGCGGGGGGGGAGGGCGATGGCCCGATGTTTATATTGTATATAGTGTATACTACTACTAACCTATTCCCAGATGTAGAATTGGTCCTCTTTGGCCACTATCATCTCATTGTACCGGACCATATACCCCACTACAGCCCAGAATAACAAGCTAGCACAGGGCCTAATTAGCCCGAGAGCCCACCGTTTGATTTTTGCCCTAAACAGTAATATGCCATACTCAAGCCGAGCCCAATTCAAGGTTCGCGCGCTGGCCGCTTTGGGTCCAGCCAACGGCCAGGCCCTATTTTCGTTCTCTCCCGCAACACGCGTTCGCCTCCCGACCGGTTGGTCCGCTTCCTCCTCCGATGCCCCTCCACACTGTCACCTGGAGCGCAAAAGTTCTTCCACCACGCTTATGGTCTCAAGACAATAGACGTTTATGCCTACAGTAATACCCCCAGCACAGAAGCATGCCCTCTTCGGGTGGAAAGCTTCCTCTGCCTTTCTCACTTCCTAGCAAATCTTCCTCTGCCCATCTTGGAAACTTCCTCTGCCCATTCCCATTCCTCTTGTGCCCCCGTCCACCAAACTCTTTGCACCCTTTTTTTTTTCGCTCTCGCTCTTCTTTCCAAAAACACCATTTCATTACCGAAAACATAAAAAAAAAAAAGAATAAAAAAAAAAAATAAAAATACAAAGATCATTGTTCTTTTTTATCCATCCTTTTTCCACTTTCTTTCTATCATATTTCTCGGTGTCTGTTCCTAAGCTATCGACGTTAACACTGGTTAGCTCCTCCTAAGGCCCGTATTTCAGTTCTTGTGGTTTGTTCCGCCGCCCCATCTTCCTATTACTGCTATACCCACTGGTTTATTTTTAGCACATCAAGATCCTCTCTCTCTCTTTTTTTTTTCTCTTTTTTGTTTGTTCCACGTTTCCCTGCCAAAGACATCATCATAGGGTCTGGCTTGTCCAACTACCAATTCATTCGCTACTTCAGTCTTTTTGCATCATGGTCAGCATAATAGTGATACCGCTTTTGATAGTACTTTATTTATCCAAGGTGGTTCATGGTGTGGGTATGACCATACCGCCCATATTAATTGGTGAACAGAAAAAATACTCCAGCTTGAATCATCTATACAATTGTATATCGTATCCAACGGTGAAAGATGACATAATATTAGTGCATGTTGATAGCGGAGATAAAATCCCATCCCAATCATTGAATTTAAACATATTTGATTCCGATTCTAATACCCTTAGACTCAAGAATGGTTTATCCCAAAGTTTGGATTTAATGTTCACCAACCTTAACAATCCCTCGAAAATCAACGACGATTTGTCAAAGAAATCCAACATCCTCAACCGTCTTCATCTCGGCTATCGTGGCCTACCAGAATCAGACATTTCCACTGATCTATTCAACAGTAATAAAGGCAGGTCATTCATTCATATATGTTTTGATAACGTATACGGTGACAAGTCCTGGAATTTTATACCTTCGTCCCATGATATTGAAATCAATGTTGAAATCAAAAATATGACCACGATCAAACAAACAAACTATAATAATTATGCAAAATATTTCAAAAGTAAACAAGAGAAAGGGACATTCATTTTGAATGAAAATGATTTCGACTCCAAAGTTACATCAGTGGAACAAGAATTGAACGACGTGGTGGAAAATCTTAAAAATTCAGCAAACATTCTTTCAAATCTAATGGATCAAGAATTCAAACTCCGTGACGTTAATGAATCCATTTTTGATCGTTATACAAAGACATCCATAGTTCTTATAACTTGCATTGGTATTCTTGGTATCGGTCAAGTTCTTTACTTCAAATGCTTGATGAAAAAGACAAAAGTATTATAATTGTATATAATTATTTCTTCAGTTTAGTTCTATTTAAAACATATTAATTTTTTAACGTGCGTTTTTTTACCAGCTTTATCCTCTCATTTTTTCATCATTAATAACCTCCTGGCAAATGGTTTCCATGATTTCTTTATCAATTAAATGACCAATGTTAGAGTACGCTAAACTGGCTTCATATGCCCGTATTATTCTCTTCTCAGAAATCCCTAATTCTCCATGACTTAATGCTTTGATCACATTGTAGTACCGAGTGATATTCAGTCTTATATTCTTACTGATATTGGCATCGTTTTTATCACTGTAAATCTCCCATGAACTGTCTTCCTCCAATCTCGTTATCGAGGTCGATGCTTGTCCAGGATTATACTTATTACCCAAAGACTCTATCGACGCTTGGGCTTTATTAATACTGGTAATTTTGCTATTGTTGTTGACGGCAGGTGTTTTGTATATCCAAACGTATCCATTTACTCCCAAAATTATACTCACATTTCCTGGTACATCATAACTGTGATTTTTGGATTTGATAATCAAACTAGAGGGAAGTCGAAGAAAAATCCCATTTCTTAACTTCCCATACTTCAAAGATCTCGTATGTAATGATGCAGAGCCACTGCTAAATATCGACTGAACTTCAGCATTCAATAAATCTCCTTCTTTCAAAAAATTTCTCATCTGCAATTCATCACTCTCACTCTTTCTTCTTAAAATCCCCCCAGGTAAATTCACTGATCCTAACATAAGTATAGCATCCTGCTTGCATCCAATATCAACTTTCCATCTTTTGGCTCCAACCTCAGTGATTCGTCCAATTACATGGTCCCCGGTCTCTGCTTCGTATCTTCCTCTAAGGGGAATCACACTCAATAAACGATTGACTCGTGAAACATTCCCTGCAACGCACGAATACGTCTTATCATTTAAGAAGTATGTTCCGTGTCCTTTCATCCAGATGGGGTCATCTGTAACCAATTCTCCTGGAGTGACAATCGATGCCGATGCTGTCAGTTTGTCTGGTCTTCCTTGCTCTTCCTCCATCATCTCGATATCAGAGTCCAGCTCAACTTCAAATTTATTCCCATACCGGGAGCTGGGTTTCGTGATGCTTATTACCTCAGTGACGTCCATACCTTTATCGCTTCTCTTCTCTCAATACTGTCTCTTCCCTCTATGTCTGGTCTTTTTTCATATTGATGAATGCAGGATCTCTTCGCTGCTCTCTAGTTTTTTTTTTTTTTGTGTTACAACCTATAGCTTCAAATTTTTCAGACCTTTTTTTTTTTCTATTAGTCACAATTGGAAGCCACCGTTTATGAATGCTCCATTATTGTAAGACATTATTTTCTTTCAATTACTTCAATCGTCTGCTTGTTCGCTTTAGACAATTCCACTATATCAGCAAAACTAATCGTAGAATCATGATGGCAGGAGACTTTGGGCCACCAATAAATCGTGAAATGAGAGTATTAGACCGTTCATTTTTCCAAAAATCGGTTAAATTACTTGTTGCTTACTTCCCCAACCCCAAGTTTCTCGGAGAGTTCGTTCATGCCTGCAAGAAAGATATCTTGTACTTACCTTCCATTAAGCATATTGTACCTGTAGATGGCTCCAAAGGAGTTTTGTTAAGAGCTGATGTTAATGATCTACAAACATATGAAAGCAAGTTAATGCCAGTGACTCTTTCAAAAATCAAAGAATATGAAGTCACCATCAAAGATTACAGTTTAAAATTGGATTATAACTATTGGAAAGCTGATGACATTTTGAGAGCGGTGTTACCTGAGCATTTACTCGAAGAGATTCCCACTGGCTATGCCCAAGCCGGGCATTTAGCTCATTTGAACTTGAGAGATGAGTTCAAGCCATTTGGATCATTGATTGGACAGGTCATTCTTGATAAAAACCCGAAAATAGAAACTGTGGTGGATAAAACTGATACCATTGATACCAAATTTAGAACCTTCAAAATGAATGTTTTAGCTGGTAAAGACGATTTGTTGGTAGAACAAAGTGAAAGCGGGTGTAAATTCAAATTTGATTTCAGTAAAGTATACTGGAATTCCCGATTGAGCACTGAACATGAAAGGCTTATCAACCAATTTCAACCTCATGAAGTTGTGGGTGATGTTTTTGCGGGCGTGGGCCCCTTCGCTGTTCCAGCAGGTAAGAAGAATGTATTGGTGTTCGCTAATGACTTGAATCCAGAATCTTACAAGTATTTACAGGAGAATATTAAGATCAACCATACCTCCGAGTTTGTCAAGCCATTGAATTTGGATGGAAGGGAGTTCATACGAAAGTCTCCACAGTTGTTGCTTGATTGGGAAAATTCCCAAAAGGTGATAACGAAATCTAAAGTTACAAAACGAAGGAAATTGGATCCGATAACGAAAGAGAAAGTCACTTCCAGAGAAACCGAAACCATCAACGTTGAAATTCCAAAATACTTCTCCAACTATGTTATGAATTTACCTGATTCTGCTCTCACCTTTTTAGATGAGTTCATTGGATTATACTCTACTGTAGGTGAATCTATTAAACAGGTTCCTGGATTTAAACTACCTATCATAAATGTTCATTGTTTTGAGAAATTCTCACACGATGAACAACCAGAACCTTCGATAGAAGAGCTAAGTAAAAGAGTCCATGCCAAGATCGTAAAATTGATCGACCATTCCATTCCTTTCGAAGATTGCAAATTCCATTTAGTGAGAAAAGTGGCTCCTACCAAGCCAATGTTTTGCGTCACTTTCCAATTACCGGAAGAGGTAGCCTTCAGATCTAAATAGTCTCTAAAACACATACTGTAATATCATTAACAATGTATTGTCTATTTTTTCCATGTCGAAGGACAATTTGTAAACTCGCTACTTTTTTTATGTCAGCACTAATTTTTGACATTTTTTTTTGCATATGTGCGAATTGCTGCAAAATCCCAACTTTCGACACAGACACCATGCTGTTTCTTATCTACGAGGACTCCACCGACGTTGATTACGATGAGTTAACTCATCATTATATGGGTTTCTTCTCCCTGGAGCCATTTCAACAATTTTTGAATACTACCCAAAATGGGGCTGCCCACTCATCTTCCGGTATAGGTATTTCTATTCTACTACAAAATGTGGCTACTTCACTATGTTTTTGCATAATTCAATTGACTTGTTTTTGCCTATTACGATCCTTCTTTAAGTTTCTATACCAACCAAGGTGTTACTACGTGCCGATCAGTCAGAGAATGGAGCCCTTGCCCAGGGGACTATTAACTTGGATACTCCCCACAGTGAAGTCTAGGATCAATTTTTATCTATCGATGGGTTTGGATGCTTACTATTTTGTCAGATTTGTTTGTATTCTTCTACTTTTCTTCATTTCAGTTGGTCTTTTGAACATGGTTATTCTAATCCCAGTAAATTTCACTGGAAGTGATGAATTTCACTCCGCCACAGGGCTAGATCAATTGAGCTTGTCAAATATTGCCATATCTAAAGTTGGAAGATTGAGAGCTCATTTTTTCATGAGTTTGGTTACCATCGGTGGCTTTCATGTGCTTCTTCTTTATGAATTAGAGAGTTTCGTTAAAATTAGGCAAACTTTTCTACTATCAAAAGCACAAGCATCTTCGATCATTCATAAGACATTGCTCGTGTCGCCTATTTCATCTAATTTGATGGACACTTCGATATTAGAAAGGCTATTTCTGGTAATACCTGGCGGAATTCAAAGAGTTTGGTTTGTATACGATTGCCGAGCATTGCAATTTGAAGCTGAGCGGGCTAAGGAGTCGATGAGGATTTTAGAACAAGCTGAAATGATATATTTATCACGATTCCTCAAAAAATATGGCTGCGACACTAATTGGCTATATTTCCAAAACCAGGAAGAAAAGCCGAAAACAAATGATCTTTCATTACAGCCTTTCTTTTACCCTCCCATATATATACCTCCCTTCACAATTCCATTCATCAGTTACTCCACTTCTTTCAGATTTCCAGGTTTTCTCAGAATATTTGCATTCCAAAGAACAGTTTGCCAGCGAGACTGGGCTTTACAGCAATTACAGAATTCAGTTGATAAATTGATGCTGCTTAAGACCAGCCAAATAGATGGGAAACTTGAAAAGCTAGACAAAGTATTCGTTCAATTCAGCACCCAGGCAGGTGCTTATATTGCTCACCAAACACTCTTATCACAAGTGCAAGGGAACATGAGCTCAACCCAGATGGAAGTACACCCTCAAGACATTCTCTGGGAGAATTTGAGAATATCAAATTCCATTGTTAATATCATCGAAAGGTACACAGTCACTTTGCTCTTGGTATTCATTATCATTGCTTATGTGGTACCAGTATCATTCATTGGTTTGATTTCACAGTTACCACTTTTAACTAAACTTGTACCATCCCTCAAATGGGTCTATAATTTACCCGAAGAAATTCGTGATTCTGTATCCAGTTTTTTACCAGCAGTGCTTCTTACAATACTAACTGACCTTTTGCTAACGGTTTTCCGATTTCTCACCTACTACAAACGAAAATTCACCGGAGCAGAGTTAGAAATTGATTTGCAGAAATGGTATTTTGCTTTCTTATTCGTTCAGCAATTTTTGGTGGTAACTATCCTGACAAGTATAATTATTGTGTTTAAGCAGGTCATTGAACAGCCAACCTCCATTCCAATTTTACTTGCAGCAAATTTACCCAAGGCAGCAACTTTCTTTTTTCAATACTTCACGTTGAAAGCCTTTGCATTTTGCGGATATAACTTTTTAAGAATAGATCAGCTAATCCTCCATCATACCTGGTATAAACTAAAGGATAGAACCCCCCGACAAAAGTTTCATAGACTCACCACTCTTCCCCGTGTGAGATGGGGTTCTGTTTATCCTGTTTTGTCAGTCTACGGCTCCATTGGACTAGCCTACTGCCTTATTTCACCACTCATCTCGTTATTCTTGATTTTCATCCTCGTATTGATCATGGTGTATTACAAATACGCATTGAAATTCATTTACAGCCATGTCAATGTTTCCGAAACCTATGGCAGATTGTATCCTGTTGCCCTATTCAACCTCTATACGGGAATCTATTGTCTAGAATGTTGTTTGATTGGGATCTTCTTTTCATTACGAAGTGACAACGGCGAATGTCCTTTGAAAATAGAAGGTATCTTGATGTCTATTGTGTTGGTGCTAACTATATTTGCCAATATAAATATTTACAACAAGTACGTCAAGCACTTTTCTTGTCTCCCCATTCTTCAAGATAAAAAGTATTTCAAACCACCTGATACCGGAAGTCGTGAGTCGATGCAGTCCTCATCACGAGAGCCTGAAGCTGATACAGATTCCCATTACCTGAATAAAGCATTGTTATATGCTCATCCTGCCATGAAATATGAACGAGGCAAGGTGTGGTTGCCCAAAGATAAACTTGGCGAAAGTGATCTAGAAGTCGAAAGAGTTCTAATAGATTACGAAGGATTAGCCGGTGGAAGTACTAAAGGAGCAACGATGGAGCTAAGCCGCTTCAAATTATGGACTAAAACTGAAGTAATGGAGGCACCTCCAGATTATAAATAATGAGAATCAACTCTTTGTTTGATTTCAAGCCTTCTCAAAAAGACATGCCAACCTCTCAATGCTACCTCCTCCTTTCTCTTCATGTTAAGGCGATTCAGTTTGATTTTTCCTCGAATCCAGATTCGTTTGGCAATGACCTCCTGTTCTTTAAGTACAAGCACTCCCTCCTTGACAGGGATCGCTCTTCCAGCCTTAGCCCTGAAGTCGAATCCTATCACCACAGGGATGTACTTTATACCCTCGTCCATTGAATATTCCTTGGGGAACCGTCTATAGTCGTTAAGAATCTTCTCAATCCCAGTCAATTTGAGCCATATACAGCCATCAGGGATCATCGTTTCTTTGAAGATTTCAATGTTCCCGTACTTGTTCCGCGGAAGAATTGCTTCCCCGTTAATATAGGTTACTACCTCTTTGATATAAGGGCATGTCTGGGAAAAGCTGTATAATTTTGTTTCATTTGATTCATCCATATTATTGATAGTATTGTAGTTGAATATTCTCCTTCTGTATATTGTTCTTGGTTGATATCCTCTTATTGTCTTAATTGGATTATTTAATTGAGTGGGAAGAATCGATCGTCCAAGGAACTTCCATTGTTGTTCAGACTTGCCTACAATAACAGAGTTTTTGAAAAAGACAGGTTCTGACTTCCACTTATCAAATTTAACTTTTCCAACATTTTGCAATGACGGGTCAATGACTTCATTATACAATAAAGTTGAGTGGGTGACAAAGTTTGGGCTTCTTTTTATGCTAGTGAAAGTTGAAGGAAGGGAATAATTCACCAAAGCAACCAGTCGGAGTAAATCCAATTCCGACTTGTCTGAAGGCTTATAGATTTTACTTCGATTAAAGTATCCGATCAAAGACCGAACAAGTAAAGCAGCTCTTCCAGACTCGGTTCGAAGATCTAGCTTGTTGAAATATCGGTAGCTGATGTCTTCAATATACCTTGGACTTACTTCCAATAATAAGTCATTCTCATCAATACTGAAGATATACTGACTTGGTGGCATTTGGTTAAATTGGTCCGTCTTAGGAAAATACGTGGAGGTAAAGTAGTTGTCCAAAGAATTTTTGGTGACTTTGGTTGTTGAGTGCCTTAAAAGTCTAACGAGCCGATCGTCTTCCTCGTAGAAGCACATTGTTTCAATCACGAAGATCTCGCTGCTGTCAAGTGGATTGATGAGTTCTGTCCAGTAGTAGGGATAAAGAAGATCATTATCTTTGTTTCGGTCTAGCTTTTCACCATCCAACTTAGGTTGCAATTTGACATGCTTGCTGGTCGATAAAAGTGGCAATGACATCACCAACCTTGAATTGAAGCCTAAACTCCTTAATATTGCTGTAAATATAACTGCTCCTGTATCTCGATTATGCTTGAAGCCTTTTATCACAGACATCAACTCAGAAGTGGACGATATAGCTGGAGAATTGCTAGGGTAATAGCCTTCTGGTGATTCGCCCTCAGGCAAATAGCCCAACACTCTCATTCCATTGCTGTTGATTTTGTAATTTAGCCGGTGCCATTTAATGAAGTATTTGAGTATATAAACTAGCAATTTGTCTGCTTCGGATTGCACTTCAATATCTTTACTTTCCTCATACTGCTTTAGGAGTCTTTTCAACTGAGAAAGTTTTGTTTCTATTGTTTTAGGTACTAACTTCTTCAACTTCTTCAATACCTTTCTAGATGCTATCAATTGATTTCTCTTCTTGAGATGAAGAGTGTACGACACAATTGACAAATACTGTAAACCGAGTCTAATTTTTTTTCTTCTAATTAGTTCCTTCAATTTGTCTCGTTTATGCTGCCGTAGTTTCTCCTCGTTGTCTGACTCTATATTTATACTGAAGGTTTCTGGTAATGCTGGGCCTGACACTGCAACATCCTCCCATTCACTGAAATCAGTATCGTCAATATCCAACTCACACGAATCATCTAAATCAAGTCTTTGCCGTTTTCGTGATCCATTTTCGTCGTCGGAACTCTCAAATACAAACAAATCGGAATCATCTTTCATACCAAAAAAGAAGCTGGTGATAATGAGTTTTTTGCTCAATAAAACTGCACCCACTAATTTATCGCAGTCGCGCATGGCAATGAGCATATCTTACCTAAGATACAAAAAGTTAGAAATCCTCATGGATAACAGAACTGAGCTGTTGCCATTCACCTATAAGTTTCCATTGATTAGTGGGTTCAGCAGGAGCATCGTGGCCATACACTGTCAATTCATTGAACTTAGCTACTGCCGTATGAGTAAATACGGTTTTTATAGCACTTTCATGGTAAAAATCTTGCTCGAAGTCTTGTTTCACCCTCTCGATGGCTTCTGATTTGTTGGCCAAGAAGCCAGTGTATCCTAGTTCTTTCAAATCGGTAGTTTCCCCCACCAACTTTAGACCACGAAAATGAGCGATATTCTTCTTCTCGTTGTTTTCGTTGATCTCAGTGGTTTTAGAAGGTGTAAAGTAAGTTTCAGTATCAGCCTCACCAGTATACTGGATATGGCATGGTAGTAAGCTTGCTGATAGAGTAGGAATGTCTTCTGGTACTTTTATAGAGTCTGGCATCTTGAAATGGTCTGCTGCAGGGTTTAAAGAAAAAGTAAACTACAAAGTGTTCAGTAAAATAGACGCGTTGAGATTACACCCGTACCGAAATTTTTCACTTCACTCATCTACCTCATTTGTAAAGTTCGACTATTTTTAAATTTATTGCACGATTAAAAGTTCTATTACCAGTACGTGACAGCCTGATCGCTATCTTAGTCCAGTAAGACCGACCCTTGTCATTATCGTAGCCCAAGATATTACTGGCTGCTAAGGAAATTCCTCCCCTCGTGACTTCATGCGTGACGGAATATAAAATTAATAGGCATTTTTTAAGAAAGCCGTCTGAAAGAGCAAGCATCTAACACTAAGAACCGATACGAGTCAAAAATAATAAATGCATAGCGAGGAAGATGGCCCGAGATCATCTCATCGCATTGGAGAGTCAATTCCGGGGAACAAGCCATATTGGGTAGTCGCATAATTCCGTTACCTTCGGAGCCATTTGATTTTTTCTTATCATACTAGCCCCAAGTATATATAGGCGAAACTTTCTCCAGCCATCCAGTTTCCATCCTATCCCTAATTTTACGACTGAATAGCATACACGATGTTAGACTCTAATCCGTTACAAATTGTTGATATTTCTAACATCGATGAATCCACTGCATCTGAACTTTTGAATGCTGCTACTACTCAAGGTTTCCTTTTTATTGAAGGACATGGATTCAGTGAAGAAGAAGTAAAAATGCTATTTAAAACTTCGAAAGAATTTTTTGAAATGCCTGAATCATATAAATTGAACTATAACATCGATAACAGCAATCATGGCTACACTAACTATGGAGGAGAAAACTTAGATCCCCAAAATCAAAAGAAAGGTGATCCTAAAGAAGCATTGAATTTCTGTGGACTTGATTTCTCTCGTGGAGTCACGAAGTCAGAAATTCCTGACTTTTTTGCCAATGATGAAGCCAGAGCCAAATTAGTTCAAGCCACGGCCATCAAGTTATACAACCTATCGATTAAAATCTTAAGAATTCTAGCCCTTGCCTTACAAATAGATGATACCGAAGAATGTAAAGGTATCGACTGGTTTACTTCGAGATATCAAGCAGATAAGGAATCCGGATCAACGTTGAGATTCTTACATTACCCTGGACAAAAATCATTAAGCCCTGAGTCAGTGATCAGAGCCGGAGCCCACACTGATTACGGATCCATGACATTATTATTCCAACAAGAAAATCAAGAGGGTTTGGAAATATACTCTCCTGTTGCTAAAAAATGGCAGCCAGTACCTTATGTTCCCGTCAACAGTAAGAAGTATCCAGGACAATCTGCACCAATTGTGGTTAATATTGCCGATCAGTTGTCTTACTGGACTGGAGGATTGTTGAAATCAACCATTCACAGGGTCAAATTTCCCGCCAAAGTCCAAGAAACCGGCCAAGACCGTTACTCCATCGTGTTTTTCAGCCATCCGAACGATGATACCTTATTAGAACCCGTTCCTAGTAAGATTGTGAGAGAAATCAAAAACAGAGGTGCCAACAGTGCCACCACCTACCTCACTGCCAAAGAACATTTGGACAAAAGGCTTGCTGCCACCTATGGTTGGGCCTATTAGTATGTATAGTATTTATTAAATGTCTTGTGCTAATTCCGTATATACCTCCGTGCACCAACCTTATCGGCCTGGGGCACCCCCGTTTTAGGAAATTCATTCCATTGTCGGGACACCGCTAAAAAGGGTCATCGGCGGCTAGCCATACCCTTTAATTAATATGCTTCTGTTTTCTTTTTAAATGTTTTCTTCATATTTGTACTTCATCTTTTGATCTTTGTTGCAGTTTTTATAAGTTTACTTGTATCAAACTCATGGATTTACAGGGTCTGAGCGCGGATCAGGGAGAACCGTATCATTTGCATGTCAACAATATATCCATAAATCACATCTCTTCTCCGCGGGTAAGACACCAAGAAATTCCGGTGCAATTGGTGTCAAATCCCAGTGACGTTATAGAAATCATCAATGAACAGGAAAAGAAGAATTTCAGTGTTGGTGTTTTATTAATTTTGATCGCCATCTCCACCTGGATCGTTGGTTTGGAGCTAGTGAATACCGTCCTCAAAGGTGATGAATACAATAAGCCATTTTTCCTTGCGGTGATGACAGGTACGTGTTTCTCATTTAACTTAGTTCCCGAATTATTTTTTTTTGTAACAAGTTTCTTCTATAAATCTGAGGACAATGAATCAGAAAATGAATTCACTCCATTACTTATCGAATCATCCTCTGAACCCCACCTTCAATCTCAAAGTTCATCCAGATCATATGAAAAGCTTCATCAGTACCAAGCTGATGATAGTGGTCCAGAAGAAATGACCCCCGGAGAGATTATAGTACTTGCATTTCAAGTGGCAGTGATCTACTATCTTTACAGTGTTTTTGGTATGTCAAGCTTAAGATTCACCTCTGCCTCCAACCAAACTGTCCTTGGATCTACAACTGCCATATTCACATTATTTATTGGAGCTTTACTCAAATTCGACAAATTCACCAAGAAGAAATTATTTTGTGTTGTGGTGAGTTTGATGGGTATAATCTTCATCAACGTTAGCGAAAGTTCTCCCACGTCTAGCGGTCCAGATAAGCTTCAGCCAAAGAATCCAAAATTAGGGAATACTTTAGCTCTTAGTGCTTCCTTCTGCTACGCAATCTACTTGACAATTATGAAGATCAAATGTGGTACGGGGAACAAAACTACAAATGAAAGAAAATTATTTGGTTATGTAGGGTTATTGACGGCTTTATTTGGAATTCCTGTCCTATTCTTAGTGCATCATTTAGACATTGAGAAATATGAGTTTCCTCCCCCTTCCATGAAGATCTTAATTATGGTGCTAATCAATTCTTTTTTCTCTTATGTGTCTGACTTTGTTACCATCCTTGCTATGCTATTAACCAGTCCTCTTATAACCTCCTTATCATTAACATCTGCCATTCCCATTACCATTTTCATTGACTACGTCGTGATGCGTTTCACAGGAGGAAGTTTGGGAACCTCCAATTTAGGGTTGTACGTTACAGGAATCTTGAGTATTCTTACATCGGTAATTTTGATCAATGTTAATATCTTCAATGAAAATGAGTATATTGAGGAAATCATTGAAGAAGCCTTGGAAGATGCTATTAGGAATGATGAAGTTTTATCCCCTGTCTTATCGCCACTCTTGGAATCGTCCAGGTTTACCAATGCTTTTAACAATTCTCCCTTACCCGAAAACATAAGTGTCGGATTCAATTCTCCGTTGTTGTTCAAGAAAAAGAATCCTCATCTTCCTCCACCACTCACAAGGGAAGTTTCTGGATTCAATCTTAATGAAGCATCATCAGATGCTCTGACCTCTATTGGGAATTCGAATCATAATCCTAAATTATATACAATTGCTTCTGATGGTGGTCAAGAAAATACTCCCGAATTTATTGTCTACGGAGGAGCAAACCATCATTATCATGTCAAGCATATCGAGCATAATTCTCATATTGAAGGAAGATTAAGGGAGTCATTTAACTCACCTCTGGAAAGAGATGAAAATCGGAAGTAGGAAAGAAAGTCAAACTTAGTGTCATATGGCATATTTTATTGTCTATATTTTATTGTCTAAAAAAATACTCAATTTCTGTTCATGCTAGTATGGAGAGCATGTTCTTTAATAAATAATGAACTGATGTAGCCCAAGATAACCGTAGCTAAACTGAATGCGAAAGCACCTTTACATCCTAATTCATAAGATGCTTTGATGGCTCCTTGCACTAGTTTTGGAGCATGACTACTGTAATAGGTATTTTCCAACGCCTTTTTGATAATTGATTCGGCATAATTATAATCATCAGGGATCAAGGCGTGGATTTTTGTAGACAATTTTTGTTTTAAAATATTCTGGAAGATGGCACTACCAATGGAGACACCCAAGGTAGAACCAGTGGACCTGAAAGTATATTGTATCGAAGTAGTACAAGCTTGATATTGAACTGGCACGGCAGCAATCAATGATAATAAAGTAATGGTCAACATACAAGCGTAAGCGAAACCAGATGGTAAAATCAAGGTATACTGGGAGATGACAGAGATTTGAGGAGTAATATTATATATTCTCCAAACCCCATAGATGGATATAATCCCCATAAGTACTGATAACTTGTAATAACGACCGGTTTGCTTCATATAGAAACCAGCTCCTACGGAGCCCAAGGAGACCGCGAAGAAATTTGGAATGTATCTCTTACCACTCTCAGTAGCCGAGAGGTCCATAACCGAAGTATAATAAAGGGGAACGTAATACATGTAAGTGAAAACCCCCATTGTGTAAAACCAATTTGTCAAGGACGATGCCAAAATAGTTCTTTCTGTTAGCAATTCAATTGGAATTATTGGCTCAGCAGAGACATAGGCTTCAGTATAAATAAAGCCTCCTAAAAGAATTACAGAAACCAGCACTAAACCGATGAAAGTCTTGGAAGAATAAGCAATTTCACGTCCTCCCATGGAGGAAGCTAACAAAATACAAATCAAGGCAGAAACCAATAAAAATGAACCTTGGAAATCGACTCTATTCAATTTATCTTTGAACTCAGAGCCTTTAGCACCCAATCCAGGGGAACCCTCGGGTAATTCCAAAAACATCCAGAGGGCTAAACCAACAAGGATTGCCAAAGGCACTTGTAAAGTGAAGACATATTTCCAACCAAAAGTGTCAGCAACAAAACCTCCCATGATACCACCACACGCAGTTCCTAGACCAAAGAACACATTAGCCAAACCCTGATACAACCCCCTTTCACGAAGTGGGATGAGATCAGACATGGTGATGGTACCCAAAGTGGTCAATCCAGAACCACCTATTCCAGTAACAAATCTTCCAAGTACTAAAATGGCAAGGGAATCAGTAGCGCAAATAGCACAGCCAATTGCAAAGAAACCAGTACAGAGGAGAAGTAAGATTTTTCTTCCGAAGATATCGGAGAGTTTTCCGAATAGAGGTTGGAATGCAGAACACGATAACAAGTAAGCTGTGGCAATCCATGAAATATTAGCAACTGCATTCAATTCAGAAGCAATGACTGATAAAAGAGTTGTTACCACTGTGGTATCCAAGGCAGCCAAGAAACTGGCCATGAACAAACTGGAAATAACTGTGAACAACTTTGCTTTTGGCAAAGCATAGTCACTCTCTTCAGTAACAGTCTCGGTCGCGTCTGCATCCTTGGAAATAGAGCCATACGAATGCGACTGGAGGGTTTGGTCACTGATCAAACCTTCATCTTCAGCAGCGATTTGACTAGCCACAATTCCTGCACCTTCTGCAGAGGCATCTTTAATGATAGAGGGAAGAAGGGAGCTTGACAGTCCACGGGAGACCAAGCGAGGACGCGATTCCGACGGATGGTAAGCTTGTTCTTCGTCAGACATTTGGTAGATGATGGAGAAAGAAAAAGAAGTAGTGAAGAATTAATTTTTCATATGGAGGATCGCTTTAACGGTAAGTGTCGCATTTCTCTTTTCTTTGTGCTTATCTTCGTCAGGGAATCTTAGTTATCTATGATCGGAAGAACAGTGGCACGCTTCCGACTTTCGCACAAATACCTTTTTTTCCGCGCAACACCATCTAAGCGCGAATGATAGCTTTATCTTCGATGAATAAAGCTAATCTGGCATAAGAGTAGTTATCAGATACAAGTTTTGAGAGAATAATGAAGCAGAAATTAGTTTTGGTACAAAAAAAAGTAAGAGTATTATGGAAATAAAAAAAGTGATTCTGCCCAGGATCGAACTGGGGACCTTTTGCGGGCTAACAAATTAGGGCTGTTAGGCAAACGTCATGACCAGCTAGACCACAGAACCAATTCTGGATTCATTTAGATGGAATCTCAATAGACCAAAACATTCACAAAAGCCATTTTTGTCTCTTTTTTTTAGCGTTTAGCCTCTTATATTCAGACATTGTACAATTATATAAGAGACAGCTGAAATAATGGAAGAAACCCTCACATGGGTAAAAGCCTGAGTTTCAGGGATTCAATCAATGATTATGGTGAACACCTCAGCATTTCAGTATCGCACAACACTGTTCGATTCCCGGTCACGAGTTCACGCAAAGAGGTTTTATGAACTGGTTAATTCTGGTTCATTTCCTCTATTGATGAGGCGTTAAGATAGAATGGAATTTTGTTTTCTCAAGCTGACAGCTCCAACACCAAAGATGGTTACTCAATACTTTTTAGCGGGTAATCTTTCGTTCAAACTTTGTAATCGAAACTAGATTAACTTGCTGAGTCTATTAGGCTGATTCTCCACGTATTCACTGAATATACAGACATCTGCACCTATTAGAGTTGATCGATCCTTTTCACTACTTGCATGGTTACCCAACTATAGATAAAGAATAATAGGCGTTTCAACAATACAGTGATTTTTCAAAAAAATGATTAATAATTGCGAAAAACGCTGCTTGACCAAAGAAAGCCCAATGAATCTTCAGATAAACTTCTTAAGCCTCGATAGCTACTGATTATTTTTGAAAGCTTATACTGAAGATAGGGGAAAAGCTTATACTGAAGATAGGGGAAAAACTTATTATTCATCTCTGACCGTAAGTTGTCTCCCTACTTGTAAGCTGTCTATTTGACACCATAGGCTCCTAGGCTCCAAACACATACATATTCTGATACCCAAAATATCACTGCCTCCTTTTCACATTCTTCCGGACCTACATGAATAGCCGGATGAAGTAAAGTGAACCCCGAGTTTTGCATTGCTGGCCCGCCATGTACAGTTTGTGTCGGAGCCATCCCCACGATTTGGCTGAAACGAGCATGTGTTTTTGATCTTAAAACCGCAACGTACATTCCTCTCTCTGCTGCCTGCACCCGAGAGAGATGTAGAGAACAAATACCAGCTCATCTGCCACAACAGCTACACCCATACCTCACGAACTGTGTTTCCTGAATTCTACGACCACGGCTTGAGGTCGGTTAAGCAAAAAAGCAGAAGAAAAAAATACGGCCTACCAGCAGAAAAATTTCCGTTTTGAGGTGTATGCCAAAATTAGACGTATACTGAAATCTCCAATCAAATCCAGAAGGTAGGAAGACATAAGTAGAGAACTTTTACGACAACAAAAATAAAAAAAAATTAAATTCGTGTTTCTTTGATTTCAACTATCATTGCCGAGTTTCGAGTGTAGGTTTATCAGTATGGAAACACTTGAGATTCATTCCAAAGACTTCCTTGTCAAATGGGTGCACGCCAGGGACAACTCATCCATCGATTGGCAGGTGAAACCATTGAAGAGATCGGTTAATTTCATAATTTATAAGAAGAATGAAGAAAACTTACTGGCTCCTGCTTCGGAAATATTGTTGCCTACAACCGCAGAGGATGATTATAAGTCTTCCTCCCCGTCATCCAACATTAATCGGTCGAATTCAACGTTGACTCCTCCTTCAGCTACTTCCAAGAATAGATTAAGATCGGGTTCAATGGCTTCAGTAAATCAATTCACCGAACTGAATATGTACAAGACAGTTTCCAGATCCAATACCGTATCCTCATTATTGAACAGCCCTGACTTGACTCTTGTTAAAGACTACAATAAGTTGATTGCGGGAGAATTGGTTCATGGTGTTTTGCAAACAAAGAAGGGGGGCATGTATGCTTTCGTGTTCGATAACTCATTCTCCAAAACTACTGGTAAGAAAGTGTTATTCAGTACCAAAATTATTGATGGCCAAGATGAGCCTGTTTCAGGAAAAATTTCTAGATCGGTAACTTTTCAAAACGAACCTTCCAAGTCGTCATCAAATGGATTGGACGTTGTAAATGGAGACGTCAAATCTCATCCAAATGTCAACATTTTAAGACCCAAAAACGGGGAATTATTACAATGTGTATTGTTGAAAAGAAAACGGAAGAAGTTACAAGGGTTCACCAAACGATTCTTCATATTGAACTTTAAGTATGGAACCTTATCTTACTTCCAAGTCAACGATAACAAATTAAGGGGCCAAATGCCTGTGAAGCACTCGATTGTTAGTGCCAACTCTAGAACTAGAGAGATCATTATTGATTCTGGAATGGAGATTTGGGACTTGAAAGCATTGAATGATGATGATTTTAAAGTCTGGGTTAATGCTTTCAATGAAGTTAAAAAATCACAACATGCTGATGATGATCGTGCTAGTCATAATACCCACAATGACGGGAATGAAGCAGCCAGCGAATTGAATACCATTAACATTCCAATAGATGACGCTATTGTTCAATTGGAGTCCGTTTCTCAAAAGTTAGACACATTAAGACTCAACATCAGTAACCAGGCTCCAGAAGAGTCGGCGAAATACATCCAATTGATTTCGGCCGACGTTGACAAGTTGATTGTTAATTTGAAGCCAAATCAGCAAAATGATGCAGTTTCGATATTTTCATCAGGTGAATTCTATGACGCCAAAGAATACATCGATGCAGTTAACTCCGGGGTGGTCATTCTTAACAAGAGTGATACTGCAACGAAAAGCATAAATGGTGCGTTCCAAGTTTCTGATGACGAAGATGAAGACGATGTTGATGATAACGTAGATGCTGCCTCCGGCTCCTCCGAGTCTTCTTCTGATTCTGATGCTGGTCCAAGTGTAGTAACTGATCGAGGAGGAGAAGTTAAAGCTGCAGGTGATCCGGCTAGTGACAATGACCATAACTTGTATCCTTTACCACTTGAAAAGGTAGAACGTCCATTTGATATCCCTATATGTACACACGCACCGCCAAGTATCCTTGGGTTCTTGCGTAAGAATGTGGGTAAAGATCTAAGTTCTATTGCTATGCCTGTCGACATGAATGAACCAGTGACGATTTTACAAAAATATTCAGAAATCATTGAATATTGTGATCTCATCGATAATGCTCTTCAAGCTACTTTCGTGGAAGAAAGTGGAGAAAAGATTTTGAGAATTGCCGCTTTCGCAACCACTTCCTTGTCCAGTATGAGAGTCAAGGAAAGAAATGCTCGTAAGCCATTCAATCCATTATTGGGAGAAACTTTCGAATTAGTTCGGGAAGATTATGGTATCAGATTAATCAGTGAAAAAGTTAGTCACCGTCCCCAAGTTTTTGCCTTATTTGTTGAATCTAAAGATTGGCAACTCAGTTACAGTCCGGCTCCAAATCAAAAGTTCTGGGGTAAAAATGCAGAAATTTCTACTAAAGGGGTTGCCAAATTAGTCATCAAAGCTACGGGTGAAGTGTTTACTTGGTCTCAACCAACATGCTTGTTGAAGAATATTATCGCTGGTGAGAAATATACCGAACCTTCTTCTTCCATGACTATTAAATCCAGTTCCGGCCAAAAGGCTATTGTCGAATTTGCAAAGGGAGGTATGTTTAGTGGTAGATCAGAAGATTTGACTATAAAAGCTTACGGTTCCTCGAAGAAAGAGTTGCCATATTCTGTATCTGGTAAGTGGACCGAATCATTGACTTTGAAGACGAAAACCACCGAAAAGCAAATTTGGACTGTGGGTGAATTGTTACCTGATGCTACCAAAAAGTACGGATTCACCAAATTCGCTGGTACCTTGAACAAAATCACTTCTATTGAAGAAGGCTATTTACCTCCAACCGATTCTAGATTAAGACCAGATATGAAGGTTTACCTCGAGGGTAATATCGAAGAAGCAGAAAGATTAAAGAATGAATTAGAAGAAGGACAGAGAGTTAGAAGAAAGGAGTTTGAAGCTTCTGGCACTCAACACGAACCGAAATTCTTCCACCAAGTTGGTGATACTGCTCCTGATTCCGGTGAATGGGTTTACACAACTGGTGAAAAGAGTTACTGGAACAGAAGACAAAAGAAGGATTGGGACGACCTCACCGTCATGTGGAAGTAGTGGCCTTTAGCATTTATCATTGTATTTATATTTATTAACCAGGAGCACTGGTTACCAAAGAATAAAAAATAAAAGATTTTCATTTCGATGTATTATACATAAAGTCATTATAGTTTTAAATTTAGTCTTTCTTCTGAATTGCTTCTTGACGGTATATCGAGCAATTCAGAAGGGTCCAAGTCTGACATTACTCCACCAGTAGGAATAGTCATATTGAGACTACCACCTAACATTGGTGAGCTTCTGTTCTTGAACAATAAATATTGGAGTTGTTTTCTTAAACTGTTGACAAGCACCCTTTGAAGGTTTAAATCGTCTTTCATCATGAAGTTGTCATTGACAAGTCCATTCATTATGTTCTGTCTTTCATTAGCTGATTGATTTTCACGATTGATGTATGGTAGCACTTTTTCATCAAGTTCGTACTTCAATCTGTCTAGTTCATAGTTTATATATACAAGTTTGTCCTGATCTTCTCCATCGAGTTGAGGGAATCTATTGATTTCTTCGATTGGTTCATGATAACCGAGATTTGTGACTTTACCTTGTATCACTGAATCAAGAATTTTATTAACTTGCTTCTGCAAGAATTCATTCTCTTTCGATAATTCCACAAGTTTAGAATCCATGGCCTCCATATATGGTAGTATTTGATTCAACTGACAATTGTTTTTTTGTAAATGGATCTCTAACGCAGGTTCATTGTTACCTACCCATTTGCAACCGATTTTATTGGCAGGACATTGTAGTTTCCCCAGCTTCGAGCAATTTTCTTGATGCTTAGCAAGGTTTTTCTGAAGAATCATATCATTCGAGCATAAGTCACAGGTTTTATAGTTGAACATACACTCAGTATCCAAATGAAGTTCTTCAGAAATCTTGGTCACCTGGGCATTACAATAGTCACATTGGTATAATTTATGAATACAAGTATCTGGTTCACTGCCCTCTTTGAACCTTCTTTCTACGAGCAATGCACATGGATCCGAGTTTTGCCTTATCCCATTACAAGTAACACCAGTGTAGCCACAATCCGAAACTATATGGTGTTCTAGTTCCCATCGACAACCAGACCATTCACATCCACGTTCATGATTCAAACAATACACCTTCAAGTCGTCAATCAAGTTGATAATTATTAATGGGGTCGGAAATAAATCATTATGGTTGGTGGCATCTAATGGAGTTCTATCTAAAGGGCAACAACCTCTCAAAAGCTCATTGGCTATATTGTCCTTACTCATTTTAAAACATTCATAGATACATTCTTTGCAAAAAGTGTGACCGCATATCGTTGTTAATGGGTTTATGAACGGCTGTTGACAAATAGGACAGTTCAAATGTTCAGTGGAGCTTTTATACTTTATGTTTCTGTAATCTGGCTTGTCGGACACTTTAGTTAAATTAAAGCTGGTGCTGTAATTCTTTATCTTGTTGGAGTCATCGTATTCAACACTATCACCACTTTCGGTGTCAGAGGCCCACTCCTCCATCAACTCTTCGTGATTATCGTCGGTTATAGAGAAGGTGGCAACTTCTTTCCTAACGGTTTCACTGTCGTCGGACATATTCGGCGCTTTTTGTTCTTAACTCCTGGGCTGATGTTTTGTGAAGAAGAATAATGACTTGTGCTGGTGGTACCCCAACTTCTGGCGCTAAGAGATGGATTTTGCGACATGGTAGGCGCACTGCAAACCTAAAGGCTGATCTCAATTGCAGCCACCAATACCACGACCATGTGTAGGAGATGTTCGGAGATGGCTTTGCCTGGTCATAGGAGTGATGTCTTGCAGGTGAGATGTGTACGGTTAGGCATGTTCAGCAATGACAATAGTGGCTAGTGCTTATTCAAAGGCTGCTATTGGCGATTCTACTGGCCATCATTAGAGTAAGCGAAGAGTGGAGTTGTTACATCAGTCTCTAACTTCCAAGTGCACAACAAATCGTAGATTACTTGCTTGCCACTGGCCAATAAAGGTATTACTACTGTCTCAAATGATCATATCATCCTTAGGCGAGACTGGGTTTCGGGTCCCTGCACTTTGGGGAACAGTGAAGGTTAGAGATCAAGATACGAAGAACTTTGGCAGATTCCTTTACCATCGAAAGTCGGCGCATAATGAATTTCGCCTACGTTGTAGAATAACCAGTAAGGACTACAGCGTTGAATACAGCAGGACAAGGCAATATAGATCCGTGCCCTGGCATCCCTGTAATGCAGGTGCGGGTATTGAAGAATCCTGTTTGCGTGGGTGTTATGCTTGCGCGTTTATCGAGATTGATTTTTCTCATCAAACTGCTTTTACTGATCTCCAAGATGCCGCCACGGAGAATACGAGTAAACTATACCCCCGAGCCAGAGAATACGTCAGAAGGTGGATCTGCGAGTCCAGATATCAGTCAGCACTTCGCCGAAGAGAATCATCAGTCAAATGTGCAAGATGCGGCCCGAGCAGTGCTACGAGCCATACTATCCAAAAACATGAAGTACCAAATCATACGAAGAGAATTCATATCGCAAACAATCGCTGCCACTGGGTTAAGGCAACAAAAGGCAGGGTTCATAGACGAAGTATTGACGAAAGTGAATAACGATTTACAAGCAATATTCGGGTTTGAATTGGTACTTGCACCCGTAGTTAATGAGGTGGATGCAAAGAAGAAGAGAAAGACCGCATCTAATGAAGCCACGACTACTTCATCGAAAATTAGTAAAGGTGACCGTGGAGGTATGGGGCTTATAAGCACCTTAGAGGGAAAACTGAAAGAGGTTTTGGGAAAACTACTCACTGGAGATGTCGAATATCAGGTTGCCAACGGACGAAATACTAATGATAGTCATTTTTACTTGCCAAAACACGTGCAAACGGATACCCCATTAAGCAACGGAGAACTCATCAAGGCTGGGATCACAGGATTAGTCATTGGGCTTATTCTCACCTCCGATAATCACATCAATGAGACCCAATTGGCTGCTCATCTTAAAACGTTTGGAATATCAGACAGCCTCAATCACATGATTCCTGGACTACTGGAAAATTTGACAGATTTTCTAGGTGAACTAGTCAAAAGAAATTATCTTATCGCCTCATCCGGCAGCTACAGTATTGGTTCACGGACGTTCATGGAATTCAGCCCCCGATCCGTGATGGATTTTATGCGGGGGGTCTACGGAGACCGGTTTGATCCCGACACCCAGCGCAAAGCAGTGGTGACGATCGAAAGAAGCCATGGCGAGTCTCTTGCTGTAAACCTCGAGTCAACAGCAGCGGACGACTCACCACCAGAAGCAGGCCCTTCCCCAGTCGCAGCTTCTGCAGAGGCCGAAGCCAGTTGACCTATACTGGAGAACAAAAGCATTCACATACCGTTATAGAGGAGGGGGGCACGGAAACAAGGCGATGTCAATTTACTGCTGATAACAGGAGGGGGTGCACCATTAAAAGTGATGCTGCAAGATCAGGACTAGCAACTTGTGGAGAGGGTGGGGGGCAGGCTAAAATTGTTTGTGCTATTTTTCAGTGAAAATGGCGTGTGATAGTTTTTTCACGTGAATTCTGTTTTTTTTTTCTTCATGTCCGAAGATGGAAAAAGGCTCTTGGCCTATTAAAGAAGTGGACGTAGCTGTTTATATGGCGATGATAATTTATTGATTCGATAAAAACCCCTGACTATAATTGACATTTTTTTCACTTTTTTTTAACACATTTATAAGTGGTTCTTTTTCAATTGTGTGTTGACTCGAGTTAAATTCCGTTGGCTAAGTTCCGTACATCTTTTTTCTGTGCCTATAGTGTTTTTGATCGGCCGTTTTTTTTCTTTATCGTATAGATCAAATTGATTTTTACAAAAAGCCCTTAACATTTCTTTTTCATTAAATTATCATTCACATCAACATGGCTTTAGATACATTGGATTACTCCGTCATGGTGGCATTGGCGTTAGCAATGCTTGTCTACTTTGGTAAATCGAAGTTTTTCCCTGCTAACGACAATATGGCGGGATTCGTGGCTAATTCTGGAGACGGCGAAACCTCGAGAAATTTGGCAGAAACCTTGACCAAGAACAAAAAAAATACCGTGGTGTTGTACGGTTCCCAAACTGGTACTGCTGAAGACTACGCATCCAAATTATCCAAAGAATTAAGTTCCAAATTCGGTTTGAAGGTTTTGACTGGTGGTTTGGCCGATTACGATTATGACAATTTAGCAGACATCCCTTCTGATGCCTTGGTATTCTTCTTGGTTGCTACCTATGGTGAAGGTGAACCAACCGATGATGCTGTGGAATTCTTCGACTACTTGGACAACGAAGCTGACACTTTGTCTAATTTGAAATTCGCCGTGTTCGGTTTAGGTAATAACACCTATGAATTCTTCAATGCTGTGGGTAGAAAGCTTAACACCAAATTAGAAGAATTGGGTGCAGAAAGATTTGCTGAATACGGTGAAGGTGATGATGGTGCTGGTACTATGGATGAAGATTACTTGACTTGGAAGGATGCTGTCGTTGACTCTTTGAAAAATAACTTGAATTTCGAAGAACGTGAATCGGTTTATCAACCAGTGTTGAAATTAACCGAGTCTGACTTCTTAACTGCTGATGATGACTCCGTCAGCAATGGAGAACCAAATAAGACTTACCTCAAACCAGGTGAAGATTTAACCAAAGGACCCTTCGACCATTTACATCCTTACTTATCAAAAATCACCAAAACCAGAGAATTGTTCAACACCAAGGAAAGATCATGTGTTCATGCTGAATTTGATTTATCGGACTCCAATTTGAGATACACTACCGGTGACCATATCGCCATTTGGCCTTCCAATTCAAACGAAAACATTGAAGTCTTCTACAAGGCCTTTGGCTTGAAAGATAAATCTGACACTGTTTTTGAATTAAAAGCTTTGGATTCTACCGTTTCCATTCCTTTCCCTACCCCAATTACTTATGACGCTGTAATCAGACACCATCTTGAGATCTCTGGTTCAATTTCCAGACAATTTTTATTGTCGATTGCGCAATTTGCTCCAAGTGAACACGTTAAGAAAAGAACTTTGGAAATTGGTAATAACAAGGAATTATTTGCTGAAAAAATTCATTCCAAATATTTCAACTTGGCCGATGCATTATTATACTTATCTGAAGGTCAGCCATGGGATAAAGTTCCATTCGAATTTTTAATTGAATCCATCCCTCATTTGCAAGCTCGGTATTACTCCATTTCTTCTTCTTCCTTATCTGAAAAGACTTCTCTTCACGTTACTGCTGTGGTTGAAGCTGAAACCAAGGGTACTCAATTGATCACTGGGGTTGTTACCAACTTGTTAAAGAATATCGAGATTGACCAAAATAAAACTGGAGAAAAACCAACTGTTACTTACGATTTAAAGGGCCCAAGAAATAAATTTTCCAACTACAAATTACCAGTTCATGTTAGAAGATCTACTTTCAAATTACCTAGTAATCCTCAGACTCCTGTCATCTTAATTGGACCAGGTACTGGTATTGCCCCAATGAGAGGTTTTGTTAGGGAAAGGGTTGCTTTGAAGCAAAAGAATGGTGCTTCCATTGGAAAAACCCTCTTGTTCTATGGATGTAGAAAAGAAGATGAAGACTTCCTTTATAAAGAAGAATGGCCAGTATATGCCAAAGCTTTGGGGGAAGCCTTTGAATTCGAAACTGCTTTCTCGAGAGAAAACCCCGCTAAAAAGGTCTATGTCCAGGATAAGATTTTGGCTAGAGCTGAACAAATTAACAAATTACTTGAAGATGGAGCTTTCATCTATGTTTGTGGTGATGCTTCTAAGATGGCCAGAGATGTTCAAAGTACTCTTACTAAGATTTTGGCTAAGGAAAGAAACGTTTCCAGTGAACGAGCTGCTGAATTAATCAGATCTTTGAAAACTCAAAATAGATATCAAGAAGATGTTTGGTGATTGGTGTCGGGCAAATAACCTTCAAAACACAAAACCTAATAGCTCTAATCAATGCATTTACTGTTTAGATTGACATGTTTGTATCATTAGCTTCCAACCTTTACTTCAACTCTGATTTTATAAATTTATACATAATTCTTACTCCCCGTTATACAAATACATTAACTCTTTAAATTCAACTACTACACAGTCTCATTGTCTAAAAATAAAAATCACTTATTGACGAACTTTAAAAATAGATATAACCAAACAAACTATACAAACTACACAAATGCATACCAATCGGGACATGACAACAACGCATCACCCCTACATCTGGCAGATTACATGAGGGACTTATACAATCTTAATCAAATGGTACATTATATAAAATTAGTTAAAAAGATCTAAACACATGCAAAAAACGTTATATCAATCTTGAAATGGTGAATGAAGGAAAGTAATGAAGTCAATGACGGAACATATAAAATAACAGGGGAGAAATGAATGAATTATTAGTAGGATGCGAATGCACATTGAAAATGAGTGGTACTAAAGAAATAATTTAACAAGATCGGATAGGACTTTGGTTATCTATAAGTTATTCCGTTATGTTTGTAAATTATCAGAAACATTTCGTTTGATGCAATATCTCCAACCCGGATTCGAGGAATTGTAAATAGATTGTAGTTGTTGTTCAATGCTAAGCCAATGTTTATACTTCGATTTTGATTTGAGATCCAAGTCATAGATATTACACGTAAGAAGGAATTTGCCAAATGAATCCACATTGATCAAATTTTGAACATTATTCTGAGAGTTATGAGTATTGTTATTTTTGTCGTATTTTTCGAATTTGATAAATAATCCCACATCTCTCAATGTCATCACTAGAGACAAGTTTTGGGAAACGTCGTTCACGGACGTTAAGTTTTTGATTAAATCATTTTTATTGTTGATTTTTTGATACTCTTTTAATTTCTGAAAAACCGAATTGGGATTACTCAAAAAAATCTTAAATAGCTTTTTGATCGGTATCCCATTATTGTTTTCGATATTACTTAGCACGTCATCGGGGATTGGAGAGAAAATGTCATTAAGTCCTTCGTCTATCGACTCTGGGTATAGCAAGTCAAGAGGACAAAAATGTCGGGAGAATCCTTTTAACATATTTAACAGGCATGTTCGGCAGTAATTTGAGCCGGTATTATCATACAACCATTTTGGTTTTATTTCGAATATCACGAAGTCAACTTTGTCCGCCGCAGCATTCAAGTTTGAAACAATGTTTGGACTATTTTCAACCTTGCGACTATTTGTTTGCGGAGGACGGATATCTACGGGAGGCTCTTGATTATTACCCACGTAAAGATGACAGTTCTTGGAAAGTGATAGTTTTGTATAATTACCATCAAGAATATTGGGAATCAACAAACCATAACGTTCTTTCAACATTAGTTTGTTACCTTTGCTGTCCAATTTGTTAACAAAGTCGGTTGTGAGGACAATTAGTTGGATATCGATAATTTGATGAGGAAATAAGTGCTTACATTTCAATTCGATGAAATCATAAAGTTCACAAGTCGAAATATACTGATCATTTTCTTTCAATAGTCTAACTCTTAATAGTTTATGTCTTAGATAATCATTGTTGCCAGTATATTTGAATAAAATATTGGCATTACCTTTTGCGAAGTAAATCCAGTCGTTGGGTGATGTGATTTTAGAAATTTCCATACTAACAGTTCGATCATATGTATATAGATTAATAAGGAGGGAACCGGGGAACTTGAAGAGGTTGGTATAAACTTACACCAAGGAAACGTCAAAGGCAATTTAACGAGGGAAACCTAAGATTGATGTAGAAGCACTAAAGACGTGACACTGATGTTACGACGATCTAGTGCAACTATCAGATACAAATGAAAAGGATTAAAAAGAGAAGAAGAACAGGAAAAAAAAGTCGAACCAGAAGAAGAAAAATCAGAATCAAAAAAATAAAAAAATATAAAAAATAGAATTTAAAAAAAGAATTTTAAAAAAAAAAAAAAATCCCAGTAAGAAAAATTTCACCTTTGTCCGAGATAAATGAGAACCAAATTATAAAAGATTGCGTCAATTAAAAACACTTTGAAGCCATGTGCCTGGGACGAAGACCAATCCTTTTGCATCGAAACAAGCAACAAGTAGTCGGCTCTTCTTTTTTCTTGGGAAATTTGTGGAAGATAAACGGAAACCAAAAAGAAAAAGAGTGTTGAAACTAATTTTAGAACACGAAAAAAAAAAAAAAAAAACCACCAAAATTATATGTACATATCTGGGAAGCAATCCCAAATAGCCTTTGAGATGAGAAACAATTAGGTAATTTTATTTGGTGATTTTGTTCTCTTTTTTCGAAGTTCATAACTACCGACTTAATATAAACGGAACTAATTCCCTATCAGTCTCTATGGTGAATTAGTAGAAACTCAAACTTGCAAATATACTTTTTTACTTCGCTCATGCAGCTATGACAGGGTTTGTCTTTTTCCGCCCTGAAAATAAAGTTCTCGTACAGCATCCAGTCGACAGACTTCAAGAGAATTAAGCCACTGACCTCCGACGTTTATCATCTCTATTTCATTAGCTTTTCTTGAAGTCCGCCAGTTATCTGATTTTGAGCCCATGCTTAAATGACACGGTACGGGTAGAATTTTATTTACCACATGACAAAGAAGGTTCTGTGTGGTACGGGCGTAGTATCGGGTCTGAGATGAAAGTGTATCAAGAAGCCAAAAAAATTCATTTCGGCCAAACTATCTAAGAAGCTCAGGCAATGAGTGGTTTTTGTTTGGAACATGGTTTGGAGCACCTTTTGTATGGACGGGTGGGTGAAATTCCTATAATATTGTCGTATATTGTGAATGTATATGTCTATTTAGTACGGTAGATGGTATCGATTTCCTGTTTGGAGAATAGCGTCAGGTTGGCCACCAGCTTGTCGTTGTTAACCAACAACTTTCCTGGTCCAGTCAACCGGAAGTATATTGGTTTACGTTTTGCTATCGAAACTAAGATATTCAACCGAATAAACTGAACTAATGCCCTCCAGTAATTGGCTATAGCCAAAAAGTATGGTTGTAGACCCAGCAGTTTAAGAGCCGATTGATAGTTTCTCCGGAGAGTCCTTTTGGTATCTTGTACCCATTGATTAACAGTAATGCTCACAACGGAAGGGATGTAGTCAAAAGGTTTCTGCAAGAGCTGAAATATCTTGGGAATTGATTGTGGAATGAGTTCAGTATAAATCGTGTTGTTTTTGAGTATCTGAGGGTCGAAATTACTGATGGTGGAGGCAATAACGGTGTTTGGATTTACTATAATACTCTCGTTATTTGCCAATGTTATGTCAAAGAGTTGATTACTTCCATTCACTACGATAACTCCTTTACCTTTTGTTTTGACCGATGATAATTTGTCAAACGTAGTGGTTGGAGCCAACTCAAGATTGAGTCCAGTCCATGCTATCAAACTCTGTTCATTCAAAATCGTCCATTCTTCACCTTTCTCTTCGACATTTATTATCGAATAGTTCTCGATTTGCTTCTTGTTATTTATCGTCCCATTCACAAGTAATGAGACCAGTGCTTCGGTAAAGAGTTGTTGGTATCTGGCACTTCCACTTAGCGATTTAGGTTCACTCTTAATTGCCGTCAAGTCGCCGTTAATCGCCACGATACTCCCATTCCTGATGTTCAAACTCGACGATTTGGGTAAACTTATGCTCAAGAGATTACTTGGCTCTCCAATGGCTTTGAACTTGGGCAATTCAATAAATGGTCCTCTACCAGTCCCATTAGGTAGATTTTCATTGGACAACTCATTTATCACAGGGATTGGGGCCGAGGACTTCCCAAAGATTTTCCTGAGTATCCCAATTGACCGAAATTGGTATCTATATGGATTCACTGCCATGCTCCTGTCTGGTGCTGAAGCTCGTTTGCTTCAATTTTTCATTTTTTGTAGATCGCGAAACTAAAAATCCCACCGCACTACAAAATAATACGAAAACCAGTTGATTACCGAACTATAAAAAAGACCTTATAATTCTACAAATCCACCCAACCATTCGTTAGTTTCCAAAATTTCCTTAAGATACTCGTCACTTACTAATGATTTGTCGATTTCATTAGCAATTCTCATGGCTTCAATGAACAATGACCATAATTCAAATCCTTGTTTCAAATCGCTAGCGAACTGACTGGCCTTAATACTGTTGATTCCATTCACATTAATATTGAATGTACTGTTGTTGATTTGAAACACCGAATTCAATAAATGGTCTCGAGTAGATGATATGATTTTCGCCTTGGTGAATTTTTCGTCCTTTTGCTCTCCGTATTTCTTCAATTTAACCGCATATTCAAAATAAATTTCAGCAACAACTCCTAGTAAAGTACTGTTCACATCTTTATAGAAGGGAAGTTGCTCAATTAACTTATACCAATCGGTTTTTTTGCTGTAGTTGACCTTAATATTGTTTTTCTCTTGACGAGCAATAAAATCAATCAACGTAACCTCTAAAGTGTTGATTAAATTATTTTGAATGAATTTAATATGACTTCTAAAGTGTAATAATGCTCGAGAGATCGGTCCTTGGTAATTGATAGGATGAATGTTGAACTTATGAACTGAGAAAATTCTTGAAATCAAAGATATTTTGCTAAGTTCATCGTTGTTGACGCTAATGTCGGCCAAACTAACAGAATTGCCTGATAAAGATGGGTTAGAGTCTTTAAAGTATTTCGATACGCTAAGGAACGATGGCGCAGTCTGGTTCAATTTAATCGAGTTACTTTTGACCAAAAGCAATATCAAAATAATTTCTTGAATATAAGCATCATTCAACCTCTTTTCATTTTCTGTCACGAATTTCTTGAGAATCAACCCAAATTTGGTTAATTCATTGGTTTTATTATCAATAATTTCAAATAAATACAAGGTTCGTAAGAAAATGGTAGACAAAATATCTTCTTTTGCCGTTATCACTTTTCCTTCAAATTCTTCCTTATTGGGTTTAAATGTGGTTTTCAAATTGATGAAAAACTTGGCAATGTTAAATTCTTCACTGGCATTATCGCTATACTGATATAAGTGATTTACCTGTTGATATATCGGTGGACTGAGCCTATTGTTTAGTTCAACAATTTCATCCTTAAACCAATAGTCTACCCTTACCTTCTTCACTTGATAATATCTTGCAAGCAATTGAGTAATCAAATTGAATTGACTGTCAGCTAATTTGTAATAGAAACTTGAAGAAATCAATCTTTTGTATCCATCACTCAATCCACTTTCAAACGGTGGCCTAATATTCAATTTTCCTTGGGTGATGGCTCTCAATATATCAAGTGGAACAATTCCAATAGATTGATAAAGATACAATTCTGGAGGTAATCTTTGGGAAATGATTTCATGTAAATCGTTAGGAATTTTTATGATATCTTCTGCATCTTCTGTATCAGTTGAATTATCATTATCATTATTATTATTATCGGGCTGTTTCTTTGGTTGGTGTTGAAATTGTTTTGTTTCCTTAAACTTTTTGAATTCTTCATCATTCAAGACATCAATTTTATTAACAATTCCCAATTTGGCCATTTCAACGGAATATAATTGTGCTTCCCCATCAATGTTCAAGACTGGAATAAATTTGAGAGCAGATAAACCTTTTAAATATAATTCGATCAATTTTGGGTCATTCAAACTTACGATGTAGCCGAACAAATCACCCGTGTTATTACCGTTGAAGTTGTTATATTGATAAATGATATCCAATCCTAATTTGAAATAACTTAATTGAGGATAAGGTTGGATGGGATTTGGTTTGGGTAATGGAGGAAAGTTAGGGAACGTAATTGGTTGAACATTACATCCCACCATTATACTCAAATCCATGAATTGTCTTTCCGTCAAGCTCAATTCATGTAAAATTTTGGCTTTATCAACAAAACGGAAATCCTTAGATTGAAATTCCATTCCCAAGATGAATTTATCAATGTGAGTTAACAATAAATCAGTACATCCATAAATAGAGTCGATCAAATTGTTCTGATATAAATACGATAATTGGAATGAGGAATCATAGGGACTTACCATATAATCTATTTTGTTGTCAATGAATTGCCTGATTAAATCATTGATCATAGGACTTATTGGTAATGGATCCGTGAATAATCGAAATGATTCATTATTCAGATTATTATAACCTCCGGTATACAAGTTATTCTTGTTGTTTATTTTATTCCAGGTATTCTCTAAATGATGCTCCTGAGGAGATAACTCATTGGTTTTATAATCATGGGTTTGTAACTGAATTTTTAATCCAGGTATAATAAAAATTGGTCTAATGTTAAATTCTTTAAACACTTGTAAGTCGCTTTGAATGTAATCCTTTAATGAGCTAGGGATACCTCCAATTCCTGCAAGAAACTGCTCTTTTTTGAATGTATAAATTCTACTCAAGTAATGTTCAACATCAATCCCCACTGTGGCATTCTGGAGAACCTCGATTGAACTCGTGTTGACAAGTTTCCGTTCGAACAAGTACGATTCTAGTGACTTTATTGGCATAGTTACACGTCTGTCTGGTTTCGTTCCCTCAATTGATGACTCGTATCCTTAAGCAGTTGTCTACTTGTAGTTCTGTTGACTTGATCCTAAGATGACTGTAGTGTTGTGATGTTCAAGTCTATTTTCAGTTTGGCTCTGGCTCTCGATAATTCCGGTACACGACCTGACGTTTCCTTTCTCGGCCTTGCAGGTTGAGACGCAGTTTTACTAGTTTAGGAAATGATTCAGGTGCACGGGTGTCTACCATAATTTTGCAATTATATCCGCTTCAGATCAGTTAAGTTGCTCATGAATTGAAGAAAAATCTGAATATCAGTATTCAAGTCGCAATGAATGACTTGCTCAGTTGGCAAAGACTTTTATTATATAAAATCAAAGTCGAAAAATCTGCCGAATTCAAAGTATACAATGTGCAAGATCAAAACTAATCGAATTCATTAAATACTTAAGCAAAGAAAGTACGATTGTGCCCCTATTTACTCTCATACCTCTGAATCCGAGCCAAAAGTGATGTGGGAAGCCTAATCTTCTTCATTTTTCCTGTTTATGTTGATGGTTATATGCTCAAGTTCGTACTATACCGAAATATTTCTGCATTTATTTACATATCTGAAAGTGAGACATTTCTACTTTATTAGCCTGAATGACTAATAAATTACATTGGTATACGTTATAAGTTCTGGTTTGTAGGCTGAGAATTGTCTTTTTACGTAGAAACATTTTTTGTGGAGTAAACCATAAACGTAAGTATCCATTTCATGAAAAGCTTCATTACCCCAGGATAATCTCACGAATTTTGAGTTATTCGTCACCAAAAAGGTTATTTAAAGCGCCATTTTCAGTGAACGGATCGTTCATGAGATCATTTGGAACATTCTTCTTCTTTCTCGCAATCGATGCCGCTTCTAACTGTTTTTTACGGTCTTTGATTTCTGAATCCGTATTCTCTTGACCAGGAATATTTTCCTTCGATATTCTGATCAATTCAATTAAAGCAAATCGTTGATTTTTCAAAGATTTCGAATTGACAAGTAAGCTTTCAAAGTTACTCACATGTTGTGTAGTAATATTAGGTAAATATTGCATCAACACTCTTGCAGGGTGATCATTCTTCGATCTCAAATTACAATACAACGTTGTTAAAGCAATTGCTGCTTCTGAGTGAGTTTCCACGAAGTATTCATCAGTCAACACATATAGAAGTGACTTGATCAAGTTGTCGCATAAGTATTTATCCACTTCGTCATCTTTCAACAAGATTTCTCCCAAAATGTTTCTCACCACCAAAATCGTATTAAACGAGCATTTTGTATCCTTGAATGATATTATGTGACAACAAATTTGTAAGAATGGGGCCATAACTTCCTTGTTTTCAATAATTAGTCGCTTGCAGGCAAATTGGGTATCTGTCACATTCTTAGCATTTAATTGGCTTACAACGTCCATCAATAATCTTACAACCGTAGCAGTTAGCTGTCTTAACATGTGCTCTTCCATCATCTCTTCTGATAATGTTTCATCATCCTCGTTTCCTTGTAATTGTAAACCACTAACACAAACTTTATCCCATTTACTAACTATTAGCTTATCGATATCAAGGAATACTTTGGGTAACAATTCTGCCATAAAAACATCGACAAACTTGACCGGACAATTTCTCACCACACTTCTCAAACAGCTATTTATCATATGTTTCCAACTATGTAATGTGATTCCGGCAGTGTCACCAGCAACCGACTTCCAAATCATAGAAGCAATACCAGGAATTTCATACAAAGTGTCTTCTAATTGTGATAATGAGCCTATGGTTAGAAAAGCATATTCTCTTGTATAGCGGATCAAATGGCCTACAGAGTCGGCAAAATCTCTTAATGTCAAGGCCGCTTTCACATTTTCCTCAATGAACGTTTCTTTCGATTGAATCGATACTCCTTGTTGCCAAAATCTTTCCATACAGCTATACCTAACAAATGATTGTACGGCATCTGGTAAATCTTTCCAATTGCTTGGGTTATGATAAGCTTGAATTTGACTTAATAGTTGTAAGATATGAGGAATAATAGGCTGCACCCTTGGTCTCCATAATTTGAGTAGGTTCAGGTACTCTGAAGAATCATGATTTAGTTTCTCGATACTGTACTGAATAAAAATTCTTGTGGCTCTGATAGGGAAAATAGATGACCAGTGATCTTTTAATTTATTCTTTAAGTCTTTCCCTTCATCGTCCATTTTCGCTTCGAGTAAATTCGTGGTTGCAGTTATCCCGCGACTTTGAAAGTATGATGCTATTTCCACGATTCCCATTCGTTCCATGAACCAATGTAAGTCCATTAAACCCTTTTCTGTTTCAGGAGCAGACCACGCCTGTAGTTCTGGATCAACAATCGAAGCAAATAAATCATCTTTATCGTCAGTTGAAGATCTCGATGCGATAACCAACAAAAATGATTTGAAGGCAACATTCTCATGATCACTAACCTTATTTGAAGACAATATATTGGCAACCACATTCTCCAAGTCCTTGAAAATTTTCTTCAATGATTCAGGCATTATGTATGCCAATCTATTTAACTCAGTACCACAACTTGTTCTTAAGTCACGAATCAACTCCTTTTCGTCATCAGTAATATTGGGTGGGTACTCGAATGTGGCAGTGGTCAAGATTTTTTCCAAAACTTTGAACATTAATGGACTCACATCCTTTAAAAGAGGAGCAAATTGAACTAATGTTTGAACCTGTTTCCTGATCAATAGTGGGCTTGCTAGATTCATGGCCAATAGTCTTTCTCCTAAGCTTTCAACCAACTTATTCAACCGATCATTGATGACGTCGAAATCATCTCCATGATACCAAATTCTCCATCTAGAGATACCTCGAATACTATTTTCAATTATATTGAATTGTGCATTACCGTAGTTCAATGCATCTGACTTTTCATCCAACTTATAATCGTTGATACAGCTATTCCCCAATGGAGAGCTGAAAAAGCTTTGGAGTCTATTTTCAAGCCACATGAGACCTCCTTCTGGTTTTTTACAGATTGTGATTCTAACGATATCTTCATTGAACTTTTTGTAGTTTGACAAAAATGAATTAGAATCTGGAGTAGAATCGAAATCAACATCCAAGAATTTTTTGGAAATATTCTCATCATCAACAGTAGAATAATTTATGGTTCTATTGGCAGCTATTTCTAGTAAATCAAGTAAAATCTTTTGAATTGGTGCTCGAGAACTTAATTCATCAAATCTTAGTATAGTTACCCACATTTGTAAGGATAGTCCAGATATGATTAAGCTTGGATGATTGGTGGTTGTCAATACCAAATTGAGGTAAGTTTCTACATCAGCTTTTTCCCAAGAAATCTTGTTTTTGGAAGCTAACGAAACATTTAGATATTCACTCAAGGAGACAATCATTTCCACAGTTTTCTTCAATAATGAGTAGACTTGTTCATCTACATCATCGGGGTTGATTTCTAAAGATTGATAGAATTGTGATAACTTATTGATTCCTTCGGTGGTGTAAATACTACCAATAAAAAACTCAAAGTCATCTTCATTGGAGTAATTTCTGGTGAATAAAATATGGAGACAGTCAACTGCGAGGGTTTTCAACTTAACGTCAGGGATTGTCAATATGTTAATTAAGGTTGACAAAATATTTTCATTCCTCAAAGTGGAAGGTTGAACCCAATGCAAACAAGTCTTGAAAGTTGATAAGATTTTGGGTACGAATACTTGACAAGCAAAGGATTTGAAATCGTTATTTGACAAGATTTCGATCAAAAACTTACTCCAACATGTGAACCAACCATCAGTCGAATATTTACAAAGGGATAAACTAGGGTTAGGTTCATACAATTGGTTCAAGACTTCATCAGGCGTGATGATCAACACACTCAACTGGTTCAAAATAGCTGTCCTTTTGGAAGCAATAGGATCGTCCAATAAGTAGATATCTTCGAATAGAGTTCGGAGAATGATCAAAGATAATTCTCGACACGTAGAGTTGGAATTCCATAAATTCCATAGGTCAGAATCCATCGATGCCCAGCCATTGACGATATCTTGTTCAGAGACTTTTGGATTACTTTTGATATCATTGGCAATTGAAGAAGACAGATTGTTGTCATTAGTTGATTTTGCATTGGAAGTTTGACTGGAATTGTTGGTTTCGTTGGGTATGCTGTTGTTTAAGATGGACAGGGAGCTGGAATCTTCAGAGAACGCTTTGATTAAGAAACTACCCCAGACTCTTTTCGTTATGGACACCCAAAGGAATGCCAATTTTTCTTTTAGATAGTGAGGATCGTCTTCTTGAACTTTGTTACACAATTCAACGATCCATTTTCGGATGGTGGAGGATTTGTTTGTATCGAAAGTAAGGAATTTTTTATTGATGGAGTTTTGTAATAGTGACAATCCGAAATGTCTGACAATGAAATTCTTTTCGTTATTCTCTGGCAATGCTAATTGGTAACCCCAGAAGGGGGATTCGTCATTGGATTTGACTGATTCCAAAAATATCTGTGCCTCCCGTCTTTGGAAATTGGTCGATGCAGGTTCATAAACCACCGCTAATGCACTGGTTATTTGGTTCACGCCACTACTGTCCATGGTCGCTTATGGATTTCTATAAGGAGGGTGTCTAGGGAAATGGCCTTATATGGTGACAACACGTGAACAATCAGGAATGAAATATCTATAAGAGAAAGGAAATGAAACAAAAGAAAAAAAAAAGAAGCCTCCACAAATAATTCACTTTAACAAGTTAAATTAACCGGCAATCGACAAACACTAAGCGTTACTCTATAGCGAATATCGTTGATAAACTTAGTTGACAAACAGCAATTGGGAACAAAAAAAAACTAGTTATCAACTACACAACAAACTCTGGTTAGAAAAAATGATGGATTTGTTAAATATAACCTGAGGTGAAGTAAATTCCGCGCTGGAGTGCAACCACCCAAAAAAAAAAGAACAAGGGAAATCATAGGCATTTTTCCGTCTCGAGCCTTCCTGGCTGTGTGTTTTGTTGCCAACAGTGTTCAGCGCAGATATCGGAGGCATAATGTAGTAGATCAGAGGCTCATTCAGAGTGGTGACAGATGATCAATATTAACTAACAGTCAACCTCGTATGTTAAGGAAATGTAGTTAACCTACGAATAGAGACTCTTCTCTAACATGATGATGAACGTCCTCATGACCAGAGATGGGGAAAACTGGATAATTTGGATATCTTCTGCACAGTATGTACGACTATGGCTACCATATGAAGTAATCTATGAGTTTCCATCACGTCGATGCAGTTATTGCGATGAATAGCTTTAATGCCTCAATTGTATAACCATGTAGAAATATCACTCGAATTCTCTATACTTGTCAAGTAATTCCCTCATGAATTGTGGTGCTGCTGGAGAATTACTTATTGTTTCAGGGCCTTTGACAGTAGTTATCTACATTTAGGGTGAATGAATGGTCTATGCAGGTTTTAATATATACTAAAAGTAGAAGTAAAGGTGCCTAAAGGTAGAACTTTCTCTTATCACGTTCCATATCAGGACTATGTTCCCATTCAACCTCTTCCTTGACACCCCTCTGCAAACGACGTAATTTCAACGTGAACTGGGGACCAAGCTCTTGTAATCCTACTCTCTCTTCATTCTTGAACAAGTAACGATGTCTTCTGAAAAAAATGTAGTCTCTCTGGTTATGCAAAGTTATAACTTGTCTTCCTTGGACCTCTGGTCGTTTAGGGAATATAGACTGGAACAATCTTCCCACTGTTTTACCCAATCTGGTGTTGAAGTTATTAAGAATCAACTCCGGGATATGACCGGTAGCCCTACCGTGACCCTTGATTTCAGTAGTGCCCCGTAAAGATGTGACTGAGAAATAGTAAGTTGGTCCTTCAGGTAAATGAATGAATGTGATTCCATTAACTTTTTTCTTATCTTCATTAATCACTACCAAATCAGTGTACTCTCTGTTGTTACAAAACTTGGCCATTTCTTTCATGTTATATCCTGGTTTTCTTTTGATAAATGTAACATTGGGTAAAAAATCCATCATTATATCGGCAAATTCGTATGCTACCTTTCTGGCTTTTTCACTTGTAGTTAATAAGATCTTGGGCTCTTGATTTAAATCATTGAAAAAATCATTAAACTCATCCTCTCCTTCAAGCTCTTCTGCTATGGTCTCATCGTAAACTCGTTTACTGTCGATGGTCTCAGGTACGTTGTTCTTTAATCTTTCCTCCTTTAACTCAGGATTGGATCTTTCCTCCTTGGCTCTCTCAGCTCTCAATTTATGACGGGTCAGCGACCTTTCTTGCTTTATGTCCGCATATAGCTTTTGTCTCCTGTGCTTGTTCTTGATCCCTTTAAGCACCTTGCTCGTTTTTTCAGTCCCCTCTGTACTCATGGTTGTGTTGAAGATGAAAAACTCGTAGAATGTAAGACTCGAAAGTCATCTCATCTCATATTTTTTTTGGGGAGGGAAATTAAACACCCGTACACCACAAACACACGATTATCTCAAGACCCGCGATGGCCAGGCTAACAAACGAACAGTGGAGCATGTCTAAGCTCAAGCCGTTGGTGAAGCATTGGGCTGATCAAATAAAAAGTAAAACATGGACATTCCATGACAACTACTCGGTGGGAAGTGCTACCAATCTAACGTATCTTCTAGAATCTATCTTCCACACTACCAAACCGGACCTCCAGTATTTGCGACCTGGGTACCATTTTTTGTATAATAACCAGCCAAATACTCTGCTCGGTGCCGATTGGTATGATGACTACCAAGCTCCTCGAGATGATAGTTTAAATGCACTTTATAAAAGAAGATTATGGGTTGGGGGCCAGATTGATTTCCATACTGCCCCGAAGTTATCTAGTGCAATGCGGTGTGAGGAATCAATTACTTCGGTGAGAAGTGTATTGGATTCTACATTTGTTACTATAAGGCGTGAACTCAACACTTACGAAGGTTCTCCTATTCTTCGAGAATCCCGAACTTTAGCATATACGAACCAATTGTACAGTCCCAGCACTCAATTGTTCACCTTGCTGCATCCCAAAAATTGGTACATCGTCCCTTTCACATTGACGTATCAGGATGTAGCTAAGTTTTGTGCTTTAACGTACAATCTTCATAAGATTCACACGGATCTCAATTATTGCCAGACTCAAGAAAATTTACCCAACGTGCTCGTTCCAGGGCCCTTCATGGTGACGAGTGCATTGAATGTATTTCAATATTTTTTCCCTCGCCGAAGAATTACGTCAATCAAGTACAAGAACATTGAGCCCTGCTTTGTAGATACTTCATTACACTTGATTGTTCAGCAGCACGGATCCTCCGAGGAAAAGCTCTCAGTTCTGCTTATCAGTGTCGAAACCAAAAAAAAATTCATGGATGCCACTATCAGCTGTGTTCCAGAAACAACCTGAAATGACGAGCATATAAAATAATTTTAAAACCGTTGAGCCGATTGGTATTCCGACTCAGATTTGAAGATACTTCCGGTGACTTTTTCCTGCACTATGCTGCCTTTTTCCTACTACATCCTGTCATCTACCGAGCGCTCACATTTCCGGTAACTTACTTTTGACATAGGGGCGTGGCTACCAACATGCAGGTTTGTAAGTCGAAGATCATTTTTTAAATTGATAACCACGATTGTACGGCATCAAAATTACCAGATGATGATGCTTGCTTGTATAAATAGTCATCGGATACCATGGAATAAAGATAATTGTAAGACCCCAATCATTAAGAATGAAGTTTGCTGTTCTTCTCTCGCTTGCAACTAGTGTATTGGCTTCACCTATCAAATTGGATTGTGTTTTCGAAGCTGAAACCTATCCAGTTCAATCATGTGATCTTTCCAACTTACCATACAGTTGTAGTGCAAACCCTCCCAGTGGACAACAATGTTGTTATGAGAACTACGGTTACATCATGCAAACCCAGTTCTGGGACTACAATGCTGATTACTTGAAGCAAGCTACTTCTGGTGATGCCGAAGCAATTGCAAACTTATCCATGACTATCAAGAAAAGTGATAGCACTGCTGCTTCGAAGACTTTCACTATCCATGGATTATGGAATGATTTATGTGATGGTTCTTACAAGCAATACTGTGAACCTGACTTGGAACTTGATGAAAACCAGGATATGAAGGCTCTTATCGCTGATACTTTTAACAAGCCGGATTTGTATGAAACCATGAACACTTATTGGCTTAATAGTGGTGCTTCTAGTTTCGACGGTTCCAACTATAGTTTCTGGATCCACGAATATAACAAGCACGGTACTTGTTATAATACCCTTGAACCATCCTGCTTTACCGGGGACTATAAGACCCATGAAAACGCTGTTTACTTCTACCAAAAAGTTGTTGAGGTTTGGGAACCATTGACCACTTACCAATTCTTAGCCAATGCTGGTATTATTCCCAGTGTGAAAGAACAATATGCTCTTAGTGACGTTCAACAGGCTTTGAAGTCCAAATTCGGTAAGGAAGTTTATATCGGCTGTCAAGACGGTGCCATCAATGAAATCTGGTACTATCATTATCTTAGAGGAAATGTGTTAACCGGTGATTTGAAACCAACCGATGCCCTCACTCAAACCAAATGTCCTGATCAAGTTTGGTACATCCCTAAATAGATTTGAAAAGTTTTGTATTTAATAAAAGTTCTCTACAACAACTACACGTTTTGTTCATACGAAAACATCATATTCGTGAAATCTCGGCTATTTAATCAGAGATACCGATAACACCACAAGCGGGTCTACCACCGGCATTACCGGTCTTTTTGGAGTCAGCATGGCCACCTTTACCTAAGTCATCGGTACCGGAGTGGACAACTACGGTTCTTCCCAAAATAGAGTTGGCACCAATCAATTTAACCAAAAGATCTTGTTTAGTACCTTTGGCGACACCAGAGGCATCGGTGGTGATGTTACCTAAGTCACCAACGTGTCTTTCATCGTCTTCTGGGGCACCATGGGTTTTACCAAATGGGTTGAAGTGAGGACCAGCAGAAGTACACCCATTGGTGTTATCACCGAATTGATGAACGTGGAATCCTCTCAAGGCATTGCCATCATTACCGGTGATTTCCCAGGTAATGGTGGTTGGTTCGCTTTCGGCGGTTTGTTCAAAGTGAACAACACCGGATACTTTTTCATCACCTCTTAATACAGCAACTTTTTTTTTTTTAGTTAGTACTTGAAATATATGAGCAATTAATTGATCAATTCGGGTAAACTGGAAATTTGAGCAAGATTCCTTTACCCAAACCATCAATCAATCTCTATGACTGCAAATTCACATACCAGCTTTGACCATTTTTGCAATTGTTTGAAAATTGAGTTAAAAGTTAATAAATTGTTGGATTTATCAATTGACGAGAATTTTCCAATTGAATAAAAGAAAGTGACGAATTGCTCAATTTATGTAAGTTATGAAATCACAAAAGAATCGAGACCCCCCCTCCCCCGGAGTGTGCTCTACAAAAAAAAAAATTTAAGGATGGAGAGACCCCCACCTCCCTAGCTAACATTAGCCAAAGTCTCAGGCCTAACTTCGTCAATTGACCAATGAAAATCAAAAGCACTTCATGGCGAGATGTTGCCTCCTCGATGGGAGGGAACCATGGGATTGGAGCGCAGTCATGAGCAATGGGTAGCAATGGAGGCCGTTATCGGAACCAGGCCGCATGTATGGATTAGTCAGACATGAACGGGGATTAGCCGTCAGCAAGGACTGGATTGGGCAGGTGTGGCACGTGATAGCTTTAGCTCCGTACACCAGAAGATGTTTTTCCTTCACGCGGTGAGAAAGCAAAAAAAAAAAAAAATCTGGGGACAGGTGCCATTTATATTTGTTCTCCAGTACCCTGTAGGTTAAGTCCATCGTACACAGACTTTGCTGTAGTTCGGACCTCTTCTGTGGAGACATCCACAGAGACAATGACCGAGTTGCGGGTTAAAAACTCATAGAGTTGCTTTCTACTCATCTCGTCAACCGGATGTTGACCCTTCGTGCTCTTCTTCTTCTTCTTCGTCTTCTTCTTCTTTGGTACTGTCTCTGGTAGCTGGGGTAGGTTACCCATGGAGTAGATTCCATAGGCCATCAGCACCACCACAAGCGACGAGAAGAGAAAAAACCCCTGTCGTTTGACTTTGTTAATAATCCTGTCTAATTTAGTATACATTTATCTGCACCACAGTAAAGAAGCTGTAACCACAGCTGCTTCTCTTGCCTCCTGGAATATAAACCGGGTTCCTGCGTGGTGTACCGGTCTCTCCTTCATTTGGATGTACGGGTGTTTGCCGTGCCTGCCTGTGGCTGGCTACCAGAAAGTCATTCCTTTGCCACTTCCAGTTGCCCCTACATATATAAACTACTATCGCACAAAAAAAAATGCTAAATCAATCTTTTCTTCCCACCAACAATTCGCTATTTATCACCACTAATGTCAGACCTCAAATCATACATCGTCACCCTCAAAGAATCCGTCAGTGATGCTGACATCTCCTCGTTCAAGCAAAAAATCTCTGACTTGGGTGGCTCTATCTACAATGAATTCCTGTTAATCAAGGGTTTCGCCATCAAATTACCTGCTGTTCACACCGATTCAATCAAGGACCACGATCACGTTGCCACCATCGAAGAAGACAAGGAAGTCAAGATCCAAAACTAGAATCTCTATAGATACTTATAACATAGCTTATATATAAATGTATCCATTATCTTACTATGGCCGTTGAGGTTGTGGAATCAACCAACTGATGTAGCTTATCGTGACCCGAATGCGGGCTATCCCTGACCATTGTGCAGGACAAAAAAAAACAATTACCCTTCCGTTTTGGGATTTGCCTGGGCCTTCTGACAGTGGGGTGCGTGGTGTCATGAAATGTCATATATAAAAGACGTTAAACGCTCTGCTTTTCAGTCCTTTCTTTACCATCCGGTATCAATTGACACGATCTAAGTAAATGTCATTTGAAACTAATGCAACCACCCTGGGGTACGGGGGTACTTCGGACTATAACCCATCGTCTTACCCCAGTGTTAGTCTCCAACCCAATTTCAAACCCGTAGATAGTCTTTTTGAGCAAAGGCTCCGTCAATTCACTGATGGTGGGGGCCAATACCACGATTTGAACTTACCCCGGTTTTACGACATTGAAAGAATCGATACCAATACCGAGTATTTGAACATCAAGGTGTGGAAAGTTCCGGATGACCCCAAAACCGGTAAGACTCAGCGTCCTCTATTCAAGGATATCAATTGGGATGAAATTACATGGGAAGATGCTAATAAAGGCTACTCCTTTGGTCCTTCGTGGAAAACGTTCTGGTTTAAAGTCGAATGGGAAATCCCTAAACACTGGTTAACCCCTGAGCCAGAAGAAATTGACTTCCACTGGGACTCAAATTCAGAAGCGTTCATATACGACAATAAGGGTTTCCCTTTACAAGCCTTCACAGGTGGAGGTGAAAGAGTTTTGTATAAATTGCCTAAGAAGTACTGGAAGACTGGCATCCAACGCTTCTACGTGGAAATGGCTTGTAATGGTATGTTCGGTTTGGGTGATGGTGGAAGTCCCGATCCTAACCGTTACTTTCGCTTGGACAAATGTGATTTGGTTTTACCTAACGTTGAAGCCAGAAAGCTCTTCTGGGATTTCTGGATCATTGGTGATGCTGCAAGAGAATTGGGGGGTTCCAACAATTGGCAGAAATTCCAGGCTGCGGCGGTTGCAAATGATATCATGAATGTTTTTGATCCTAAAGACGTCAATTCCATCGGAAAAGGTAGAGAATTAGCAAAGAAAATCTTGGGTGAGGAAGTCGATTCAGAAGAAGTTTTCCAGACCAATCCTTACAACCGAATCGACGTTTATGGTGTGGGTAATTGTCATATCGATACTGCTTGGTTGTGGCCATTTGCCGAAACTAAACGTAAAATTGTTAGATCCTGGACTACACAAATCAAAATCGCCGACACTTATCCTGAGTATGTGTTTGTTGCTTCTCAAATGCAACAATTCAAGTGGTTGAAAATGTACCATCCAGAAATCCTAAAGTTGGTGAAGGAGAAATTCACCACCAATCAATTCTTACCAGTTGGTGGTTCATGGGTGGAAAACGATACTAATCTCCCTAATGGTGAGTCGTTAATTAGACAGTTCTTATTAGGTCAAAGATATCAATTCAATGAATTCGGTATCAAAGCAACTACTTTCTGGTTGCCAGATACTTTTGGATACTCTTCTCAAATCCCTCAGATTTGCCAAATCGTTGGTATTGACAGATTTTTAACTCAAAAGTTGTCTTGGAACAATATCAACCAATTCCCATTGTCTACCTTCAATTGGGTTGGTATTGATGGTTCTCAGGTGTTGGTCCATATGCCTCCGGCTAACACTTATACAGCTGGAGCTCATTTTGGGGACGTGGTTAGATCACAAGTTCAACATAAAAACTTGAGGGATGTTCCTACCGGCTTGCTTCTTTATGGTATTGGTGACGGTGGTGGTGGACCTACCGAAGAGATGATCGAGAAGTTAAGAAGATGTCGTGGTCTTGCTAATACTATTGGGGGTATTCCCACGGTTCAATTGGCATCCACTGTGGATGATTTTTATGAAGATGTGTTGGCAAAGTCCAAGAATGGTACAACCTTACCTTCCTGGTGTGGTGAAATTTATTTGGAGTTCCATAGAGGTACTTACACCACTCAAGCGGATATCAAGAAGTTTATGAGATTTGGTGAAGTCAAACTTCATGATTTGGAATGGATTGCAGCTTTGGCCTCTGTTACCTCGACCGATTATAAGTATCCTAATAAGGAATTACAAGCTTTATGGGAAGATCTTTGTTTATGTCAATTCCATGATGTTTTGCCAGGAAGTTGTATAGGGGAAGTTTACTATGAAGAAGCCAAACCAATGTTAAGGAAACTCTTGAGTGAAGCTGACGCTTTGATCAGTGATGCTTTGAGTAGCTTGAGTGACTCGAAATCAGGTCAGTTATCGTTTGTAAATACATTACCTTGGTCAAGAAATGAACTTTTGACTGTCAAAAAAGAAGATGCTCTTTACAAGGTAATTCAGGATTCGAAATCCATTGCAACAGTGAAATCAGCTGATACTGAGGACGTATTGGTGTCAATTAATACTGCCAGTGGTGGCTTCGTGGCTGAAGACAGTATTAAGTATCCAGCCTCGGTTAAAGAGACTGGAGATGGGTTTGTTTTATCGAACGAATTGATCAAGGCCACCATCTCTCCCACTGGTATTATCACTTCATTGTATGACTTAGTCAATGACCGCGAAATTATTGATGATAGGATTTCTAAACAAACTAATAGTAAGGTTGTTGGAGGTAACCAATTCTTATTGTTTGATGATGAACCATTGAATTTCCCTGCTTGGGATACCGAGTTGTACTCGTTGGATAAGTTCAAATTCTTAAATAATGGTGAAGCTTCAATTTCAGTGAACAATAAATTGGAATCTTCCATCGTCGTTAAGCATCAAATTTCCAACGAAAGCTCAATCGAAACCACTATCTCGATACAAGGGTTAGCTGACGACAGTAAAGATGTGGTTCAGAACAATTATATCAAATTCAAATGTCATGTTGAATGGCATGAAACTTATAAATTCTTGAAGGTTCAATTCCCCACCACAATTCATACCGCACCTTTTGCTTCTTATGAAACCCAGTTTGGTGTTACTACCAGACCAACACACTACAATACTAGTTGGGATATTGCAAAATTTGAGGTATGTCATCATAAATTTTTGGACTTGAGTGAATACAACTACGGGGTTTCGGTTATCAATGACTCCAAATATGGAGCATCAATTCATGGTAATTTGATCAGATTATCGTTGTTGAGATCTCCAAAGGCACCTGATGAGAAGGCTGATATGGGATCGCACGATTTCGAATATGCTCTTTACCCTCACAAAGGTAGCTTGGGAGTTGATACCGTCAAGTTGGCTCATAACTTCAATTACAAGATTGACAAATATTACTTCAAGAGTAAGAAGAGTAAAAAATCAGTTTTGGAAGCTATAGAACTCGAGGGAGATAAGAGTTTGATTTTATCTCACATTAAGAGAGGAGAGGATGATGAAGATGTCAACTTTAGTTATGAAAACTTGCCTATCAAACACAAAGGCCAAAAATCGATTGTGGTGAGAGTGTATGAATCATTGGGAGGCTCGTCTACAGGATTATTGAAGTTTGATCCTAAGATTCTCAAAATTGACAAAATCTTTAAAACCAACGCCATTGAAGAAGAAGAAAAAGAATTGAAGTTGGTGGACGGAGGTCTTAAAATAAGTTTGAGAGGATTTGAAATCTCTACGTATAAAATCGTTTTAGTCTAAACAGCATCCTCCTCTGCTGGTTCTAAGGGAAATTGATGTGACTTCCAAATGGTTACCCCTCTATAAATGTTTATGTTTTTTTCGACTCGTTATATGACAAAATACAGAAAAGTTACTTGCAATCATAGTTATAGACCCTTTGTGTGACGACTATTTGGGATAGCAGTTTGCCCGATTTGTAGAATTACTCACAAATATCAATATTATTGCATAACGTCATAATAACCGTCCATCAATTTCAAGTGGCAAGGAAAAGGAGCAAGTCAACGACTTTGAGACATGGAAAACGTACGAACTCTCATCTACAGCATATTCATCTCTTGCCATAATAGCTTACGGCAAATATAGTATCTATTTTCCCCCCCTCCGCACATTTTCGCCGCAGAACGCCAAATCGCGTGTCTGCATATACGTGCAGGAAAATAATAATAAATAAAACATTCTCAAAAAAATTTTCAATGCCCAAAATAATTAGAAAACCGACTGATTTAGGTTGAAGAAAAAGAAAAGAGCCACTCGAATAGGGAATTTTCGCCTGTGAGAAAAAAGAAGAAAAAGAAAGAAGATTGAGGCCCAACCTTAATCTGAGTCCAAATGTCCACCAACGGGACTTACTAATCTAGGAAATAATACAAAAAAATGAACGATCTCTAAAGAGAATTCTCACTTCGCTAACTTTGGATGTATTATTAAAAGGCCAATCTCCTATTTTATTTGGTGGGGTATCCGCAAATACGTCTGCAGCGATTAGTCCATTCGCCAATCATTCTAGTTCACGATTTTTATTTTTGGGGAACGTCTCGCTTATTTTTGAGACACTGGAAGGGACATAAAAAATTACTTCACAACCGAATGAAGCGCAGCCTTGCTGGGGGCACCCTTGCTGAAGGCACCCTGTTTTGCATATAGATCCTGCATAATAAATAAGAGGTTGTGAACTATGGGTTGAACACTAAGCCAGAAACAGGTTTGAAATCTAATTATAGCAATAATGCCTATATCCTACTGTTATGGGCCTGAAAATTCCAAGCTGAAAGCTGGTTTAGTTGTAGACTATATATGAGAAAAAAAATACGTGAAGGACTGCCAACTAGTGTACATGGGGAGACACCGAGCGATACAGAAAGTATCCCACTCGATTTAGTAGGCTCATTTTCAACCTTAAGGCTTCTCCCTCTCCAAACCATAAAAGTTAGTGGTTCTTTGCTGCGGATTTCAACTTGATTGTTGCCCCAACATTGCTTGCCTTCAACTTAATGGAAGGTACAAAACTCACAAGTCCGTTTATTATCATCATGCCTATTTTAGCTTATTTCCTGATTGGAATAGGGTAATTATAGAAAATGTCATTTTTTATGTCATTTTTTATGCAATTGCCCCCCAGAAATAAAAAACAAAAATAAATAATAACAAAAAAGAAACGATTCTGATTCGAATTCGTAACCGCCAACATGTTATTTTCTATGGTGGTACAAACGTTATTTTTTCGCAAAACATTAGATATTAACAAAATTCTCGTAAGGTACAATCTAATTTTTTATATTTAAGGTCGAATTATCCTCTTCCGTTTTTCCAAGCTCTTTTTTAGTCTTTTTTCTTTATTGTAAAATCAATTCACTCGCTTATCAACAATGAAATTCGCTACTTTAGGATTCTTCTCCCTTGCTGCCACCTCTACCTTAGCTGCTGCTATCTACTCTAACGGTACTGAAACCAAGACCGCCATCCAAACCACCGTTGTTACCATCACCTCCTGTTCTCACGATGCTTGTCACACCTCTGTTGCTACCACTGGTTTGACTACTGTCACTGAAAACGAAACCGTTTACACCACCTACTGTCCTCTTACCGATGTCACCTCTGCTGCTCCAGCTTCATCTGTTGCTCCAGTTTCTTCTGCTGCTCCAACCACCGCAACTGAAACTGACATCAAAACCACCGTTGTCACCATCACCTCCTGTTCTCACGATGCTTGTCACACCTCTGTTGCTACCACTGGTTTGACTACCATCACTGAAAACGAAACCGTTTACACCACCTACTGTCCTCTCACTTCTACTGAAGCTGCTACTTCCACTCCAGCTACTGTTGCTCCAGTTTCCTCTGCTCCAGCTACTGTTGCTCCAGTTTCTTCTGCTCCTGCTGCTTCTTCTACCCCAAGCACTGTTGCTGCTGAATCTTCGTCTGCTCCAGCTTCTACCCACGCTGTTTCTACTTTTGCTGAAGGTTCTGCTAACAAACAAATCGCTTCTGGTTTCGCTTTAGTTGCTGCTGCTTTCTTAGCTTTGTAAGCAGATAAGCTTTCGATTCTTTAAAAAAAAAAGCTTATAGTTTCTTATTTGATGATTTCTCTGTAACTATTTCATGTTGCTTTTTTATTTTCGTGAAGTTTCTGTAAGAAGTATTCTTATTGCATGATTTCATTTTTCAAATTTATTTTTTATCAACGCTGATTCAGTATTTGGTTTGGTTTTTCTAAAAATTTCTTTTATATTTACATATCGCCGTGGACTTCGGTTTTTCTAATTTTCTAATATAATTTATTACTCATTCAATTATTATTAATGTAGCAGGGTGTGTTTGGAAGCGAAATTTCGCGTTCGGCTGCAACTCACTAGCATTGCATTGCCTGCTCGTATGCAGGCTGATGACCTGCCAAAAAATCTTACTCATTTTCAGGTATCATATAGTTAGAAACGATAGTGACTTAGGACATCAAATAGGTAATGGGCATAATCAATCAGCCAGGAACTCAGATCAAGCTCACCAATGTTTCGTTGGTGAGAATGAAGAAGGGGAGAAAACGGTTTGAAATTGCTTGTTATCAGAATAAAGTCCAAGATTGGAGACTGAAAATTGAAAAAGATTTAGATGAAGTATTACAAATACCTCAAGTTTTCACCAATGTTTCTAAGGGACAGGTTGCTAATAATGAAGATCTTTTAACTGCCTTTGGAAAGACAAATCACGATGAAATCATTTTAGAAATATTGGATAAGGGGGAGATTCAGCTAAATGAGAAGGAAAGAACAGCTAATTTGCAACAGAAGAACAATGAATTCTTGACAATAATATCAACCAAATGTATCAATCCAAGATCGAAAAAGAGATATCCACCTACAATGATTCAAAAAGCATTGAATGAGATAAAATACCATTTAAACCCTAATAAGCCAACAAAACTTCAAGCTTTAGAAGCAATTAAACTATTGACTGAGAAGCAAATTATTCCCATAGCACGAGCTCAAATGAAAGTCAAGGTAATACTTCTTAATAAGGTCAAAAATCAGGTATATGAAGAACATATAAAACCATTGCTTGATAAAATTGAAGATGAAACCGAAAATGCAAAGACCTTCGATGTGACTTCTATAATTGATCCTGTGAATTACAGAGCTATTGTGGATGTTTTACAGGGAGAGAATGCTAAAATTAAAAAGGGTGAAGGTACTATAGAAGTCATTGATATGGCTGCTATAGCAGAAAACTAAATGCATTGGCCCGCAAACTATATGGGCTTCTTAAATCTAATGACCGAAGAAGGCTGGCATGAACCGTCAAAATTTCCTCCGCAAACCATACAAGTATATATAGTAAGTCTATAAATGATGCAACGGACTTGAGCCATACTTTTTAGCACTTTCCTATACGAAGTAACCCCATTTTCTTTGTAGTCAATTTTTTTTTCGCAATGAAAAATTGAGGCATCTTACTAGAAATTTTTTTTCGGGCTCCATTATCAAATCTTTCAACACTACTAAAGATGTCTTCAATTACCTTACCACCAGCAACCAAAGCTGAGCAATTCAAAGCTCACGGAAAATACTCTGCTCCAACTCGTCGTCCAATCGAGCCAGTTGGTCGTTACTTCTTGGCACATGCTTCAAGAACTTTAAGAGGCCACACTTGGTCTGAATTTGAAAAATTAGAAGCCGAAAAGAACGTCAAGGAAATTGAAGTCAACGAAGACGAAGATTTAGGAAATGAGGAACAAAGTGAAGAACTTTTATCTCATGATCCAAGAGAATGGAAATCTGCTGACTTATACGCTGTTTTAGGGTTATCTCACATAAGATGGAGAGCTACTGAAGATCAAATTAGAAGAGCTCATAGAAAACAAGTTTTGAAACATCACCCTGATAAAAAATCTGCTTCTGGAGGTTTAGATCAAGATGGTTTCTTCAAAATTATTCAAAAAGCTTTTGAAGTTATGTTAGACCCAATCAAGAAACAACAGTATGATTCCGTTGATACCAATGCTGATGTTCTACCACCAGCACCTAAATCTAAATACGATTTCTTCGAAGCCTGGGGTCCAGTGTTTGAAAGTGAATCCAGATTTTCTAAAAAACAACCACTTCCAAAATTAGGTAATTTAGAATCGACCAAAGATGAAGTTGATGAATTCTACACCGCTTGGGGCAAGTTTGACTCTTGGAAAACTTTTGAATTTAAAGACGAAGATGTTCCTGATGACACTGCTAACAGAGACCATAAACGTTACATTGAACGTAAGAACACTTCAAATAGAAAGAAGTTGAAACAGGAAGATAACAAGAGAATTATCAATTTGATTGAAAGAGCTCATTCTGAAGATCCAAGAATTAAAATGTTCAAAGAAGCTTCTAAGAAAGAAAAGGAACAGAAGAAATGGGAAAGGGAAGCCGGTTCCAGAAAAGCTGCTGAAGAAGCTGCTGCTAAGAAAGCCGCTGACGAAGCTGCTGCCAAAAAGGCCGCTGAAGAAGCTGCTGCCTCCAAAGCTACTTCTAAGAAATCTAAAGAAGCTGCCAAAGCTGCCAAAAAGAAGAATAAGAGAGCCATCAGATCCTCTGTCAAAGACAATGACTACCTTGGTGCTGCTGATAAGGCTGCTGATATCGATGCAGATATTGACTTGTTGATTGAAAAATTCAGCGACGCTCAATTGACCGAAGTTGCCGCAGGAGTCAGTGGTTCTGATCATGCTGCCATTAAGGCTGCCATTAACAAAGCCGCAAGTGAATTAGCTGCTGAAGGTGACCTTGACGCCTCCTACTTGAAGTTCTTTTCTGCTTAGGAGAAGATGGTTAAATAGATAAAATATTTATTTAAAATACAAGCTACTTTACAATTTTGTACGACCTGTAGTGTGATGCTGCTCCCGACCCTCTTTACGGATAAAGTCTCGTGCGTAGATGTACCATGTATAGGCAGTAAGCAGTTCATTTAATTATCAGGTGGCAAAAGTACATTATTAGCCAACGTTGGTTTTGGAAAACAATTACCAGGGTTTTCCAGTTTTCCAGTTTTCGCAACCGACCACTATCAATTTAACTCAAGAAGACAATCAGGGGAGATGATTCTTCAACCAGAAATGAGAATCTTACAGTCTCAATTCATTCTTTGCTATTTTTTTTTCTTTTTATCTGTAATACTTATCAATGTAGTACAAACTATATTCACTATACATAATTACAAAAATACAAGTGAATGACCTATTCATCGTCATCAGAAACTTCAATTTTATGCCTTAAAGCATTCCCTTTCAAATGATAATGCTCTTTTCTCTTCTCTTCGAATCTTTTATGTCTTTCTTCTGCAGCCAATTGCTCTTCCTCTTCCTCTTCCTCTTCCTCTTCCTCTTCCTCTTGGTCTTCTTTACCATCATCTCTTAAGCTGGGATCCTCGATAATTTCCCCTCCATTGAGTGACTCGTGAGCCATCTTTGCCTTTTCTGGGTTGAATTCTCCTTCGCCTAGCTCGAAAGTTGGAATTTCTTCTTCATCATCATCTTTATAGTATTCCCCTTCAGGGTTAAAGCCTCCTACATAGGGAGTCTTGGGTTCATCAATTATCATAGTTGAGCACTTTTCTTGTTCTGTCTTATAAAGATTTATTTCATCCCATTTCAAATGCTCCCGTTGCGAGTCTGTATCATGTTGTTTGGCCTTTTGTTCAGCAATTTGAGCTCTTATTCTATCACCCCTGGATGACTCATTTGCCAATTGAGAGTTTAACCGGGTGTTCTTAATTACTTCCTGACGATCTAAATGATCCTCAGTATCATGGGGCTCAGTAGGTGACTGAGCGAGCCGGTTTCTTAATATTCCTCTAGGATGATCGTTATGTGACATTGCTGGTGACGAAAGAAGCAGGGTATGAATCCATCCCCAGTTTATATTGGTGTCACGTGTGGGTTGTCACCGAAGACTCTACCTCCGTACCTCTCATGCTAAGCTAAAATATGAACATTCCACCCGTACATTCCTGACGGAACTTTTTCCCAATCGAAAAGCCGAGATCCTGACACATACAACGTAAGCAGACTGATTTCCTTTTATTGTTGATTCGGACGCCATTTTTTCCAACATCAATCATACAGCATCATAGCAACTTGAAGAGACAAGAAACATTTGTTCCAGACTAGTCTATCTATTCACTCAGGAAGAAAAAAACAAGGGATTGTTACAAATCTACAAACACAGCATAGCATATAATGGGGCAAGTATTCAGTTTTACCAATATATTTGGAAAGTTATGGGGGATAAATAAAGAAATTCGAATTTTAATTTTGGGATTAGATGGGGCCGGTAAGACCACTATTTTATACCGATTACAGATGGGAGAGGTTGTTACTACTAAGCCTACAATTGGGTTTAATGTCGAAACTTTAAAGTACAAGAATTTAACACTCAACATATGGGATTTAGGAGGACAGACATCGATCCGACCATATTGGAGATGCTACTATAACAACACTGCTGCGGTTATATTCGTTGTGGATTCCACTGATAAAGACCGTATTGATATTGCATGCAAAGAATTACATATGATGCTCAAAGAAGAAGAGTTACTAGATAGTGCATTGTTGATATTTGCTAATAAGCAAGATCAACCAGGTTCCATGACAGCTGCCGAAGTATCCCAAGCGTTGAACTTAACCGATTTGAAGGATAGAAGTTGGAGTATTGTAGCTTCCAGTGCTATAAAAGGTGAAGGTTTAACTGAAGGGTTGGACTGGTTGATGGATGTTATTAAAGATGAACAACTTTAGTTGGTGGTCTCATATTGTATATATTAATCTACGTACTTGGACTCCAGATGTAGCATGCAATATAGTTAGACGGAGCCAGGGTTGAAGGGCACAGAATCATGTTATGAACGAATATTAGAGTAAGCGTCGAGTAAGAAGATCCTAGTCACGGACCCCCATTAAGTCTCCATTGGAAACTTTGAACCTTTAAATATTAATGCTGGCTTGATTTCGATTCCCGTTCTTTCACTCTCTGTAAAATGGTCTTGATCATCTCGTTACCTATGACATTAGCCTCTTGTACTTTGGAAGTAAAGAAGGCCTGAGTTTCGACGAAGTTCTTCTTGTATAAGTCGAAATTTCCGAAAGCAATTATAGATGCCCATTTTCTGGCAGCAATGGTGAATTCTAAATCGTCGGATCTGAAAGCACTATCGTTGATAGCAACTTCAATGCATTCATCCAATAATCCTGGAGTACAGAATAAATATTCGGTGACTCCCAAGAAGATTCTAAATAGTGGGGTGGAACAAATGATGTGATCGTAAGGTATTATTCCTAGTTTATACCAACTATCGACAATAGCCAATAACGATAAATGGGAGTTTGGCTGTCTTCCTTCAGGAGGTTCTTTACTCAAACTAAACCTTTCTAACAAATTGTCATCTAGTAATAAGTCATTATGGTCGACAGTTTTCATATTTTCAAATATGTATTTTTTGGCGGTAAATACTCGCTCTCTGAGTTCTTCCTTTTTGCCTTGGATCATTAATGCAAATAGGTCGGTGGCAGAGTGACTATACTGTAAGATTTGTTCATGTGCTGAAGGGTTGGTGATTGCTAAACCGGCGTATACATGCCACTTATTAGCAAAGATTCTTAAGGCTATATTAATTTTGGCATTTTCAATTCCCCCGATCCATTTGGAGGCTTCCCACGGATATTCGTTACTTTCCTTCCATGCCACTCCCATTGAGAGAAATGCTGCATGTGTGACTGCCTGGGTATCGGCGGTGATTTTATCGTGTTCTTTGGCGGATAAGTATACCACTTTGGAGTTCAAGCAAGAAATCAACGACTCGATGAACTGAACGCTGGAGGCACTGGCACGATGGCGGATAAATACCAATGGTTGGCCAGTAGTGTCAACCTTGGGACCATGAAGCGAGTGGAGCGATATTATTTCCACGTCCTGGGGTAAATGCTGTTCGAATGCTTGTACTTCTGGTGCTTTACAGGAGGTTTGACCACCAACAATTGCCCCGAATTTGGTAGAAGGACCATACAACGATACGATTTTGCCTATATTTTCAGCTTCTACACTGTAGATGATATAATCCGACACTCTGGAAACGTAATGGCCGTTCTTCAACACGGTAAACTTTTCATCTTTGAACTTTTGCACTGTTTCTTCGAATCTGTCTTCCCGGTCACATCCCACAACCTTCCAGCCTGCCTGGGTGAATCGATTGGCGTAGAGATATCCCATATCACCGAGACCAATGATCCCAATGACTTTGGTGCTCTGAAAATCTGTCATTAGGTGGTTCTAAGTAGGTTTGTTTCTGGTTTTGGGTTGGGGTTGATTTGAGTGCTCTTTTTTTTTTCTTTCCGTTTTTTTTTGAAAAATTCCAGATTTATCACATTTTTCAGATAAATCCTCACTCTTGTTTATCATTTTTTTTGACGTTTTTCAAATTTCTACGTTTTTCTCTACATTTTTCGTAGTAGACCACATGAAAGCATTCAGTGCCCCCGGTAAGGCCCTCATCGCGGGAGGATACCTAGTACTCGACCCCCAATACAATGCCTACGTAACTGCGCTCTCTTCACGAATGTATGCGGTGGTGAACCTGAAGCAGCCAGACTCTCAGACACTGACCATCACCATCAGCTCTCCCCAATTCGAAGAGGGACAATGGGCATACGAGGTGGCTGACAACAAAATCATCGACTCCAGCCGGAAGAATCAATTCCTCGAGTGCACCATCAGTACCATTTTGGCGTACTACCGGCCCTCATCATTGTTCAACCTTGAAATCACCATCTACTCAGACCCCGGCTACCATTCTCAAGACAACACCACCGCCAAAGAGTCGGCGAATGGTAAGAAGCAGTTCCTCTTCCACACGCAGCCCATTACTGAGGTGGCCAAGACCGGGCTCGGCAGCTCGGCCGGGTTGGTGACGGTGACGACTACAGCATTGGCATCGCAGTTCGACGGAGACTTTGACCTTGACATTGGGGAAACGAAGGAGAAAATCCATAATTTGGCCCAGGTCAGCCATTGTTTGGCCCAGAAGAAAATCGGGTCCGGGTTTGACGTGGCTGCTGCCGTGTATGGGTCCATAGTGTACCAGAGATTCGACCCCGAAATCATCAACCAGCTCTTCTCGGTCGAGGAATCGGCCTACAGCGACAAACTACGCCAGGCGGTGGACACCCCATGGAAATTCAAGCACGAAAAATGTACCCTTCCTCCACACATCAGGCTTCTTATGGGGGACATCGCCGGAGGATCAGAGACCCCGAAGCTTGTGTCGAAGATAATGCAATGGAGAAAGACCAACCCGGAGGAGAGTGCAGACACCTACGCCAAGCTCAACAGTGCCAACGATAACTTCATCAACGTCATCACCGATTTGCATTCGGTCTACGCCCAGGACCCCGTAAAGTATAGGGAGGACTTGCAGCAGGCCGGCAACGAGGGAATTTTCGGTCCGCTTGTAGCCGCGTTGGACCGGATCCGCACGTATCTTCAGCAGCTCACAGCCCAGTCGGGGGCCGACGTGGAACCACCGTCGCAGACCTCGCTTCTCGACAGCTGCCGCACCGTCAGCGGAGTGCTTGGTGGGGTAGTACCGGGGGCCGGAGGATACGATGCCATCAGTTTGCTAGTGAGCGAAGCCTCGATACCCCAGATTATAGAATCCACCGGCAGCGACGGCCGCTTTCTGGCTGTCACTTGGCTCAAACTTCATGAAGAGGCTGATGGAGTGGCGGAGGAAGATCCTTGTGACCTCAGCTTCTGATCGTCCGATCGCAGCGTAGCAGCAACCATGGTGGTAACCTGAGGGTCATTTATGCGGCGATGACATGATTTTTCCGCCGTGATGGTAAAAAAGTCTACATATAAATTTTTTGAATTTTCTTCTCTAAAGCGATCCACCTAGTAATACACGGCTTCAATTTCAGCATGTCCCATATCGACAGAATCGGATCGATGTCATCGCTCCGACCTCCAAGTCCTACACGAGGCCGAAGGATGCCGCCCGACAACGAGGATTCCACGCACTTCTTCCAATTCGCCCAGGTTAACAACAACCCCAACTACATTCGCATGCCCGATAATGACGCTGGGTCGTCGGTATCGCTCCCAGGGTCGACGTACTCGGGGCTTGACGACGACTTCGGCGGCGACATAGGCAGTTACCTGGACCCCGACATTAGATACAAGCGAGCATCGCGGATATTCTTCTTGGTGTCGTTTGTTTCGGCGGTGTTGATCTTGGTGTTGGAGTCGTATATGTATGCGGTGATCAATCTTCACAAGCAGCAGTTCAATTCCCAGCAACGATACACCGAAATCTCGATTTTCCTCTCGTTATTCATTTTCGCCGCCGTGTACCAAATCATATTGACCATCATTGGGCTAAAAACGAAGAACATGTTGTTGCTCATGATGCTATGTGGGTTCTACGCGTGTATGTTGGTGTACACAGGGATCCAATTCAATGAGTTGAAGATGTTCATTTCGGTGTCACTCCCTCCCGGATGGCGGAATGCCACCAAGGGAACCAACATCGCCGTGATTGGCGTCATAGCCATCACGTTGATTGTACAAATATTCATGATCTTCTTTGTTCTACGCAAAAACGTCAAATGGTTCCGGTACAAAAAGATCGGTGGGGACTTCACGATTAAGAAACTCTACACTGTATTCCAGATCCACCGGAGTCTTTTGATCTTTGACTTTTTCTTTTTCCTTGGTTTCACCATCCAATTCATTGTGATTATGATTGACAAAAAGTCGTCCGTGGAATTCATTCTCACCGTATGCGTGCTTCCCCTTTCCATCATCATTCTCATCGCCAGTGACTACGCCGCCACGCGAGAACTCGTCCAGTTGACGGTGATCACCGCCACCTTCTTCCTTTTGGGCTGTGTCTACGTGCTTTTCAAAACCATCCGACTCTACACCAAGTATACCTCGGCCTACAGCATGGCGGTGACTCCAGGAGGCTACTTCCCCGGCCGCAAGTCGCTTCTCACGTTTGCAATCATCACCCTTGTGCTCTTACTCACCACCGTGACCATTGAGGTGTGGCTGATGGTCCATTACCACCGCGGCCTCCTCCCCATGGTCAACACCTACTACAAATGGCTTCCCTTGCACGGGGAACCGCCCATCGACTACCATACCGAGAACATCAGTATGGCCACCATTGGATGCGAAAGCGGGAGCGAAAAACCCCTGCATCTGGTGACAAGACCGGCGCCGGCCCAGACCAGAACCACTGCCGCCGACTCGCTTCTCATCGACTAGGCATCAGGCCACGCTCATTCCAGAACCAGCCCCATAAACCACGCTCATCCCAGAACCAGCCCAAGCACAATAACCTGGCCTGACGTCACCCGATTCCCCATGTCATCTCATCGTTCGGACTATTCACCCCCATTCTCTGTGTCACCACAAAATGGTGTGGGATGTCGCCAAATTATGTGGGGATCCCTCTCCCCCAAAATAGGGGATGCAGTGAAAAATGATCCAACAATGAACTCTGAGAGAAGCCGCCAGTATATAAGCCGGTGTGGATTCCCTTGATTTAGTTCCCCTTCATTTCTTGTCTGTAGTTTTTATAAATGTCTATTACACTTGGTAGGTACCTTTTCGAGAGATTGAACCAATTGCTGGTCAACACGATTTTCGGAGTCCCTGGTGACTTCAACTTGTCTCTTTTGGACAAGATCTACGAAGTAGACGGTATGAGATGGGCTGGGAACGCCAACGAATTGAACGCGGCCTACGCCGCCGACGGCTACTCGCGGGTCAAGCGCTTGAGCTGTCTCGTCACCACCTTCGGGGTCGGTGAGTTATCGGCCGTCAATGGAGTGGCCGGTGCCTATGCTGAGCATGTGGGGATGTTGAACGTGGTGGGAATTCCTTCCATTAGCTCCCAGGCAAAACACTTGTTATTGCACCATACCCTAGGCAATGGCGATTTCACCGTCTTCTACCGTATGGCCAACAACATCTCCAAGACGTCGGTGCTTATTTCTGACGTCCACAGCGCTCCCGCCGAAATCGACCGCTGTATCAGAGAGGCCTACGTCCACCAGCGGCCCGTATACGTGGGATTGCCCACCAACTTGGTCGACGTCACCGTGCCCGAATCCCTCTTGTCCACGCCAATTGACCTCTCGTTGGAGCCAAATGACCCCGACACTGAGGACGAGGCCGTGGCCTTGATTTTGTCGTTGATTTCGCTGGCGAGAAACCCCATCATCTTGGTCGATGCCTGTGCCTCCCGTCATGACTGTAAGAGCGAGACCCGTCAATTGGTGGAATTGACCCAATTCCCGGTGTACACCACCCCAATGGGTAAAGGAACCATCGACGAAGGAGGCATCAGCGGCGAGGTCGACGACGACCCATCGTTGGCAATGAAGATCGCCAAATCATTGTCTCAAAGCCGCCATTCGGTGGCCTCACGGTTCGGTGGGGTGTACGTGGGTTCATTGTCGGAGCCCTCCGTCAAGGAAGCGGTCGAAAGCGCCGACCTCATTCTCTCCATCGGTGGATTGCTCTCTGATTTCAACACCGGGTCGTTCTCGTACTCCTACAAGACGAAAAACATCGTCGAACTTCACTCGGACCATACCAAGGTCAGACAGGCGATCTTCGAAGGAGTTAAGATGAAACAAACCCTCAACCGGTTGATATCGGAGTATAGCAAGACAGACTCGGTATACGTACCTCGACCAGTGTCCAAAGTCAAGCTAATTAATACTCCGGCACCGCCCCAAACCCCTATCAGTCAGAATTGGCTATGGACTCGGGTTTCGTCGTGGTTCCAGGAGGGTGACATTATTATCACCGAGACCGGCACCTCGGCGTTCGGAATCGTTCAATCGAGGTTCCCCAATAACGTCATTGGGATTTCTCAGGTATTATGGGGATCTATCGGTTTCACCGTCGGTGCTACGTTAGGGGCTGTGATGGCAGCCCAGGAAATTGATCCGAAAAAGAGAGTCATTTTGTTCATCGGTGATGGTTCTTTGCAATTAACTGTGCAGGAAATCTCTACCATGTGTCGGTGGAATACAACCCCTTACTTGTTCGTATTGAACAATGATGGGTACACCATTGAACGGTTGATCCATGGTGAAAATGCCTCCTACAACGACATCCAACCTTGGAATAACTTGGGCTTATTACCTCTTTTCAATGCGAAAGATTACGAAACCATCAGAATTTCGACCGTGGGAGAGGCTAATGAATTGTTCACAAACAAGAAATTCGCCAAAAACGAGAAGATCAGGTTAATCGAAGTGATGTTACCGAGAATGGACGCCAGTGCCAACTTAGTTAAACAAGCCGAATTTAGTGCTCAGACTAACGCCGAGAGCTAGGTTTTTCTTTCTATTATTTGCAGCCGTTACAAGACGCACCAAAGCAAAAAAGAAAAATCAATCAAAAACAATCTCTTTTTTTTTTTCTACTCAATACTCCGAGATTCCTTCTTTTTTTTTTTTCTTTGCTTTTTCCTGATCTCTATTCTCTTCATATAGTCAATAACAATAATGGCTTCGAACCCCCCTGGCGCTTGCTGCGTTGCTTTTAATTTCCACGAAGGTCAATCGCAAGGAACTCATAAAGAAATTTGCGGATTGGACACTTATCAAGTGGGTACTGAACATGGCAATGATAAGGTCCTTGTCATTGTCACCGACGTTTTCGGTCATAAATTCAATAATGTTATGTTGGTTGCGGATGCTTTGGCCAAACAAGGTAAATATCAAGTTTTGATCCCTGATATTTTGAAGGGGGACCCAATTGACCGTGATCTTCATGAGTGGCTTAAGGACCATTCTCCGGCTGAAACCCAGCAAATTGTCGACAAATTTTTATCGGCATTGAAAAAAGAATGGTCTCCTAAGTTCATTGGTAGTATCGGTTATTGCTTCGGGGCCAAATTCGTTATTAATCAACTTGCTAAGGGAGGTGTTATTGATGCTGGTGCCGTAGCTCATCCTTCTTTCGTTGACATCGAAGAAGTCAAGGCTATCACCAAACCAATACTCATCTCTGCTGCTGAAGTAGACCCAATTTTCCCTCCAGAATTGAGATTCCAAACCGAACAAGAATTGGCTAAATTAAACGGAGTCAGATACCAAGTTGATTTGTTCTCAGGTGTCTCTCATGGATATGCCGTAAGAGGTGATGTCACTATTCCAGCAGTTAAGTATGCCAAGGAAAAGACCCTAAATGATCATTTGGTTTGGTTTGACCAATTTTCATAAATATACAAAGTAAACTAGAATTACTTAAATACACAAATTGACTATATTATATTACAAATATTACAGCCCCATCCGTACAAGGAGCGTATCGCATACGCTAGTAGCGTAACCCTGTCCACTATAGTATGATTGTAGATTCTTTAGTCGTCATAGTATCTACAAGTAGTACATCGGTGCACCAAATATATAGTCTCTTCACTGCGCAATTATTTTTTCTGCCGACCCCTTATCGGCATGTGGCCGTCAAATTACGAGCTCTCAGTATATAAAGTTCCGTCCCTTACGAAATTTTTTACTTCATCTTGCACCATTAATCATGCCCGAACAGTTGAAGTCAGAGCTTCCCGTCCACGTTGTCCCAAGACAGCAAAAGAAACGGGCCTATCTGATCTATACATTGTACGCTATCATCTTGATTGGCATTGTCCGAATCTTACCTAGCGTTACATCATCCGTGCTTGAAACATTTGCCGACACCTTTGCCGACCCAATTGACGATCCTCATAACCCTGACTCGTTATGTCCACTTGTCGAGAAGTTCGATCCAACCCAATACTTGTACTCAAAAGATACATTGGATACCATCTTACATGATGTTCGCTTCAGGAACCAATCGGTAGCAAAGTTGCTAGATTCCGTCAAAATTCCTACTCAAGTTTATGACGACTTTGTTAACCCCAATCAAGCCGATTCTTTGGAAGAATTATATAAGTTGGAACCCCGGTGGAAGCCATTCGAGAAATTCCATTCTTTCTTAGAGTCCGCCTTCCCATTGGTACACAAGCACTTGAAATTAGACAAGGTTAATAAGCTCGCTTTGGTTTATACCTGGCAGGGTTCTAACTCCACCTTGAAACCAATTATGTTGACCGCACATTACGACGTGGTTCCAGTTCAACCTGAAACCGTGGATCAATGGACTTTCCCTCCTTTTGAAGGAGGAGTTGATGGAGAGAAATTGTACGGAAGAGGAGTCTCTGACTGTAAGAATCTATTAATTGGTTTATTAGAAACTGCAGAATTATTGTTGTCTGAAGGGAAATTCAAGCCCCAAAGAACCATTATATTTGCCTTTGGTTATGATGAAGAGGCTGCTGGTACCGGTGCTGACGAAATCTCTAAACATCTTATTGCTAAATATGGCCCTGATTCGTTATACCAAATTATTGACGAAGGTAACGAAGGCTTCAAAGAAATAGAAGGTACTAAGTTCATTCTACCCGCAACGGGTGAAAAGGGTCACGTCGACTCGGAAATTTCCTTATTCACCCCTGGTGGACATTCCTCCATTCCTCCTGAACATACTTCCATCGGATTACTCTCCAAGTTGATATCTTCAATTGAAGATGCAACGTTTGATAGTGTCTTGACCAATGTTAATCCAGTTTTAAATCAATTGCAATGTCTAGCCGAACACTCCACTTCAATTGATAAATCTTTGAAAAAAGACATCTTAAGGTCTCATTTGGATGTTGCTGCCAACAAAAGAATCATTGACCATTTGTCCAAGGACCGCGAGTCAAAATACCTCATCACCACCTCCCAGGCAGTAGACATTATTCAAGGAGGTGTGAAGTCTAATGCTCTCCCAGAACATGTTTCGGTATTAATCAATCACCGTATTGCTGTGGAAGAATCCGTGGAACTGGTGGGTAACAAGGTTTTACTTCAGATCAAAGAGTTCGCTAAGAAGTATGATTTGGGGCTCGTCTTCGAAGGCAAGGAAGTTTTCAAACCTACAAAGAAGGGTCACTTTGTATATAATTTAGGCTCTCCATTAGAACCAGCCCCTGTCACTCCAACCAATGACAAGATCTGGAACACTTTTGGAGGCTCGTTGAGGTACTTGTATGAAGAATTGCTTTTCCCCGATGAAAACGATACCTACGTTTTTGCTCCTTTCCTCTCGACTGGGAACACCGATACCAAATCTTATTGGGATTTGACAAGAAACATTTTTAGATACCAACCAAGTCTTCCTAATGAAACAAGTAAAATCCACTCTATCGATGAAAATACCCTTGTCGACGGTCACTTGAGTATTGTTGCTTTCTACTACTATTATTTGCAAGTAGTGGATCAATTTTCAGATGACCCTCTTACCACTTAGTCAGTTTTGTATTCAAGAAAAATCTGCCCTTGTTCCTTCCTGTAATCTCTTTGCACTGGGTGCAAATGGAACCATTTTGACTCGCGCACGACAAGCATCACAACTTTGATTTTTTTTTGCAAGAAAATGCTGTCAAGCTTCTAAGTCCCAATAAGCTATAATGCCTACTGAGCTAGAAGAGTTGGTGTCGTTTTTGCATTCACCACAACCAGCGGTTGTCCTGATCGCGTTGGATAATTTGGTAGGGTACTCCCAGGGTGTTCATCAATCAGTTTTCAGTTATGATAATTACGAAGCCATCAAAGACTTGAAAAAATTGTCTCAAGACAAAGGGAAAACTACTGTAAGTCAGTCAGTGACTATCTTGGCTAACTTATGTGATGATGTTACCATGAGGGAGTTGATCGTCAAAGATAAAGAATACTTAAAATATTTGGTTACTGCCATCATAAGTCCTACCAATCTTAATGCCGATTTAATGTGCATATTATTAACCAACTTAGCCAAAAATGATGCTATAAATGCCTTATTTGACTTTGAGATTGAACATAAAACAGAAGAACTGAAAAAAGTGTTCAAATCCAATAAAGCTTTGGACTGTCTTATGGACTGTTTTGTTAAGGGAGCTGATAGAACCTTAAATAAGTATGCTAATTATGATTATTTGTCTTATTTCTTTGCTGACATTTCTCGATTCCAAAAGGGTAGAGACTACTTCATTACTGAACAAGAGTATGATCATGTGATGCCAATTACCAAGTTATTGGTGTTTACTGAATACTATGATTCCAAAATAAGAAGAGAGGGGGTGGCATCTACTATTAAAAACTCGTTGTTCGATGTTAAGTCCCATCCAGAATTAATTAATAACGAAAAAATCAATTTATTACCATACATTTTGTTACCAATCGCTGGTCCTGAAGATATAGATGAAGACGATATGTTCAATTTACCTGATGAGCTACAACTATTACCTTCTGATAAAAAGAGAGATCCCGTTGATTCGATCATTTGTTCCCATCTTGAATCGTTGTTATTGTTGTGCAGCTCCAGAGATATCAGAGAACTCCTAAGAGAAAAATCAGTGTACCCGTTGATTAGAGAATTGCATAAAGCCACCGAATCAGAAGAGGTTGGCGAATTGTCGGAGAGATTGGTTCAATTATTAATGAGAGATGAAGCCCCAATAGAAGAAGTTGAAGGTGAAGACATGGATGAAGATAGTGATGAAGAAATTGTTGAGGTGTTATAGACTAGACTTGTGAAAAATAAATTATTCAATTGTACGTTGTACATACATAGATAGATGTAATTATTTTTTTATTAATTATCCTCTTTCAACACAAGCTTACCATCCATTAATTTTAGGGTTTGTTTCACGATGCTGATGATTCTTTGTTTGTTGTCCTTGTGGGCGCTGATTCTATTTCTCAAGTGAGTTAAAAGTTCTTTAGTAGTCAATGGGTTGTTTTTCACTATTCCCAATACTTCATTGACACTCACCAATTCATTATTCACTCCTGTAGAGTTTAAGTCCATATTCGAGGTCCTTTCTGAATTGGCCGGCGTGATGGGAGATGGTGAAGGTGATATACTTGATCTTTCCCGTTCCAATTTGACCTGGGGAGAAGTGCCTGGTTCGATCTTGATCTTCTTCTTAGGTGAAGCTTCAACTTGTGATATTTGTCTTTTATGGCTACTTGGGTTCCATTGTCCTTTGGGGAACCCTTCTAAGAAAAGTACAGGAGCTTTAATCAAGACAAACCCATCTCCAAGGTTAGAAGCAATAAATGCTCGTACTTTCACGGAATTGGCATCCGGTTTGGATAATTCGTCAGTATCTTCTTTCTTGACTGTGATTTCTTCGTCCTCACTTTCATTACCACTTTCCAAATCGGATTGAGAAACATATGGAACATTATTTTCATCGTTATCATCACTATCATACACACCACCTTCGGTTTTGTTAAGAACTTTTCTTAATTTCTTCCCTTCTTTATCAACTTTTCTTGATTTTTCTGTTTCGAATAAATCATTGATGTCATCATCGTCGTCTACATCAGCATCAGATTGGCCATCAAAATGAGAAGCTTTGAGCATTTCTCTTTTGATTTTTTTCTCTGACAACTTATTCTCTTCTTCATCTCCATCCATGATGGGAGCTTCTTCATCATCAGCAAACTCCTCATCGAAATCAATATCATCGTGATCAGAGTCTCTTTCATTGGAATTCGAACCTCCCATCACTGTTTTCAATTTCCTACTTCGAGAGCTAGCAGGTGCTACTGGAGCAGCTCCATTGCCATTCACGTGTCTATACCTCATGTCGAGGGCAGCCCCTTCACCGGTTGACCCTTCTTGCATGTGCCTCATAAGCCATCTTGGAGCGGAAGCATTTTTTTCCATTTTGGCCTCTGCTTCTTCTAAAGTCAAAGTGGCATACTTGTTCCTTGGAGTGAATTTATATACTTTTTCGGCAGGAACCATTTTGAAACCATCTTTATCAAATACAAATAAAACATGTTGAGTATCAGAAGACCCGGCTTCATAATTCCCTACGTACACATTCTTACCATTATAGTCTTCTAACACCCACGGATAATATTCTTCATATCGTAACTTTCTTTTGGTTTCATCCATTAGATTGATTTGTTTGGTCTTCCGTTTGAATATGTGTTTCTTTGTTTTTCTGGCTCCACCATCTGGGGCTACTTGTGACATATCCATCTGACCTCGGTGACGTCTTATATCGTCGTCTGTTCCCTCATCTCCCATTCCTTCGTCCCCCTCTGTTGGTAGCTCACCTGTATCCCCTTCTTCTTCTCTATTCTGTCTTCTGAGTTCTTGCTCGCGTTTCCGCCTATCGATCTCCTCTCTGGTTAGTTGAAATTGGATATTTCTTGGATCTTTTCTATGCATTCTCACTGGTTTGGTGAAGTTCTTGACAATATCCACGTCCTGTTTTGTGTGAAACCTCAAAATATGATATCGAACATCGTCTAATTCCTTCTGAGAACAACATTTCAATGCTATGTCTTGCCATCCTTTATCCTTGGAATTATTTGCTGGGTTTCCTCCTCCATTGCTGTTGGAGTTGGCCACCGGGCTCGATCGTTTACCGTTACTAGACCCAGGATCCAAGGAAGAAACCCCGTCATTAGGTTCTAATTTCACAGAAACTTCCTTCTTAACTGGCAGTTGGTTCATGTTCCCGCGCTATATGTCAACCTATTGCCTAAATGATGATCTTAAAGATAAAGAAGTAAAAGAGACCTTTTTTCTGAGGATTAGTCTCTTTTTTTTTTTTTAGTAATGAATTCCAAAAAAGAACACCCGGACACCTTTATTTTCACCCGTACACCATATGAATATCAACTTCTTAGCCCTAGGCCCTATTAACTTACTAGGACTTTTCGGATCAGGACTTCAGAAGTGTTTAACTAGATCAATAAGAGAAATGTAAGTCTAGTGACATTTTTGCAGCGAGAAGTTTGGGGTCCTCGATGTGAAAATTTTCACCGGTTTCGGCAATTTTACCGATTATGATTCATTTTTGAAAAATCAATCTTTTTCGTACACATCGGTGCCATAGATACTTACAAGTTACTATTAGAACTCATTTAATACGTTGTTAGGACCCTGTTGCCTAGTAAGGTTGTGCTACAAGTCTTGAATCAATTGAAAATTTTAGTATGTCGATCGTGGTTGAAGATAAAGAGGAGCAGCTACTAAACTCTCCTAATCCTCCTCCCAAATATATTGGATTTGTTGCTGGTATGTTTTCTGGAGTCACTAAGAATGCCGTGGGACATCCGTTTGATACGGTTAAAGTCAGATTGCAAACTTCGGAAGGTCGATTTAAAGGGCCTATGGATTGTGTATGGCAAACATTCAGAAGTGAAGGATTTCGGGGTTTTTATAAGGGTTTTACACCTCCATTGGTTGGTTGGGTGTTAATGGACTCTGTTATGTTGGGATCTCTACATGTTTACAGACGGTATACCAAAGATTTATTATATTCAGAGGAAGCCAAACTTCCTTTATCGGGGCATATTATTGCCGGTTTAGGTAGTGGGTTGACGGTTTCATTTGTTGCTGCCCCCATTGAACAATTCAAAGCCAGATTGCAGGTGCAATACGATGCAAAATCTAGAATATATTCCGGTCCAGTTGATGTGGCCAAGAAGTTGTTCCAAATCTCGCCTAGAACCTGGTATGCTGGGTTGTTTTCTACCATGGTGTTCCGTACAAATTTCGTATTTTGGTGGGGTTCATACGAGATATTCACTCAATGGTTCCAAAACAATACCAAGATGTCAAACCCGGCCATCAACTTTTGGGCTGGAGGATTGTCTGCAACTGTGTTCTGGATTTTTGCCTATCCTGCCGATGTGGTAAAACAAGTAATTATGACAGATAGTCCAATCAAATCAGAGAAAAAATTTCCTAGATATAGAGACGCTGTTAAATACATATATAAAGAGAGAGGGCTAAGAGGGTTTACCAAAGGATTTGGACCATCGATTTTACGTTCTTTCCCTGCTAACGCTGCTGCTTTAGCTGCTTTCGAGGCAGTTATGAGAGTGTTGCACCAATAATTCATGCATTAATATACAATATGAGAATATCCCGTAGCTTATTGAGTCTCCTTCTCTATCACTTCGATATCGGCTTCCTTTTCTATCCCTTCACTATCCGCCTCCTTTGCCAATTCCCATGGCTTCAAACGGGGTTTTGCATCTGATTTCAGACTCTTGTCAGAAAGCACGGTGTCGGGAATTTGTTTAATACCGGGGACTGGTTTTCCTGATACAATAAGCTCCACTAATTGCTGATAATTGGAAGAATATGGTGGATTTGTAGAAGGCTCGGTTTCATTATTTGTGGAAGGAGTATCATTTGTCTTGGTATCTGAAGGTTCATCAGTAAGTTCAGTTATTTTTTTATTGTATTTATCACCGTTTACTAATTTCCACTCATTGAAATCATCTAAATTTAATATGTTTCCGGTGTGAGAACAATAGAAGAAAGATTTGGCCTGGTCTATCAACTGCTGTTGGTCTAAAGCAGGAATTGAAGTTACTGACGGATCTTGCTCCTTCAAAGTCGCCAAATAATTGTCTAAAATGTGAGTCAATCCTTCTTGGAACTCCCCGAATGAATTCCAATCGTAGTTAAGGTACTCAATGTATGTTTCTTCGTGAGGGTTGGTGGACATGGTAACACTGTTTAAAGGAAAAGAAACTAAATTGGTTAACAAGCTGCGACATCTCCAGTCTTTTTTCTACAGTTATTTTTACTATCACCTTTTGTTCACCATCCATACTTTTTCTCTATCACTCTCTACATCATGACTCTAACGGTGGCCCATATCATAACTCTATCAATTGCCCTCAGAATAGGATTCTTTGCCTTCGGAATATACCAGGATCATTACATGACCGTGAAGTACACTGATATCGACTATCTCGTGTTTTCAGACGCGGCCCACTATGTCTCGCAAGGTAAATCACCATACTTAAGAGAAACTTACAGATACACTCCATTACTAGCTTGGATACTTGTCCCCAATTCATGGTCAGAATATTGGTATCATTTTGGGAAATTTTTGTTTGTTATCAGTGACATTATCACCGGAGTGATCATTTCCAAGTTACTCGTGAACCAGCCAGGTATTACCAGGCCCAAAGCCATTGCATTGTCCGGTATATGGCTTCTAAATCCAATGGTTATTACAATTAGTACCCGAGGATCTTCCGAAAGCGTACTCACGGTCATGATTATGCTAGCGGTGCTCTTCTTACAACAGAAAAGAGTTGCATTGTCTGCTTTTTTGTTGGGGCTACTGATTCATTTCAAGGTGTACCCTATTATTTATCTTCCCGCCATTCTCCTCAACTTATCCAATGGAGCTCCATTCGTAAATTTCCCTGTCATAAGGTGGATAAATATCACTAACACCAAATACCTCCTCATCACTATCATTACTTTGGCAGGAATGAATGGGGTTATGTATTCCATATACGGCTACGAATTCCTCCAACACAGCTACCTATACCACTTCACAAGACTCGATCATAGACACAACTTTTCACTTTACAACATCTCGTTGTACTACAAATCAGCAGAGACACTCGCCAGCTCAGATAACTTGTTGTTGCAATTAGCCAATAACGTTGAAAAACTTGCATTTATACCCCAACTTCTGATTTCTGCAATCATTCTTCCCTTAGTGTTTGCCAGATCAAACCTCATCTCCTGTCTCTTCCTCCAAACGTATGCATTCGTTCTCTTCAACAAGGTGATAACCTCCCAGTACTTCATCTGGTATCTCATCTTCTTACCGATTTTCTTATCCAGATCGAAGCTACTCACTGTCAACAAACTCAAAGGTCTCTTTTTACTCGCTCTTTGGGTGATTTCTCAGGCTAGCTGGTTGTATTTTGCTTACAATTTGGAGTTTTTGGGTATTGGCACCTTTGATAAGGGCTTGTTATTTTCTGCCGTCTTTTTTTACCTCTCCAATTGCTACATTCTTGGAGAGTTCATAGCAGATATCGGCACTTCAGACTTAAATTTGCAATTATGAAGCCTGTATGTAGGTTACTTTTTGGATGTTTTGCATTTTAAGGCGTTCAACCTGTAAATTTCTCATTAGAATAAAAGTACATTTTAGTCTCATCACAGTAAGACGTAAAGAACTTCTCTAGTAAGCAATGTCACGTACCGAGTTGTATTCTCCCGAAGGTTTGAGAGTCGATGGAAGACGTTGGAATGAATTAAGAAGATTTGAATGTCGGATAAATACCCATCCTAATTCTTCTGATGGCTCCTCCTACGTTGAACAAGGTAATACCAAAGTCATCACCATGATACAAGGACCAATGGAACCAGCATTAAGATCCCAAATGAACACATCCCATGCTACTCTTGAAATAAACTTGTCCATAGCGAACTTTGCCGGTATAGAGCGTAAAAAAAGGTCGAAAAATGATAAGAGAATGATTGAATTAAAAGCTACTTTGGAAAGAACGTTTGAGCAAAGTATAATGTGTAAATTATATCCTAGAACAGTTATACAAATTAACGTCCAGGTATTAGCTCAAGATGGTGGATTGTTGGCAGGTATAACAAACTCAATAACTCTTGCATTAATTGATGCTGGTATCGCCATGTATGATTATGTTTCTGCTATTAGTGCTGGATTGTATGATGAAACTCCATTACTTGATTTGAATACCCTTGAAGAGAATGATTTGAGTTGTTTGACAATAGGTGTTGTGGGCAAAAGTGAAAAATTGGCGCTATTACTTCTAGAAGATAAAATGCCACTTGACAGATTAGAATCGGTGTTGGCTATAGGTATAGCTGGTGGTCATAGAGTGAGGGATCTAATGGATGAAGAGGTGAGGAGTCATGGTAATATTAGAGCATCTAAGTTGGTCAAGAGTTAAATAGTCATTCAATGTATACTAAAAGAATTTACTGTAGGAAGACAAGGCAGATAACTTGCAATATAGATGTTATGAGGGAAAAAAAATGACACGGACAGGACTTGAACCTGCAACCTTTGGATTTGGAGTCCAAAGCTCTACCAATTGAGCCACCGTATCATATCCTTATTTTTTATAAGAAATTTTCTTTTATTATTTTACATACTTAAGATCCGTGCACCAATTCCCTCTACTTACTGAAAATTCGGGGGGTTCACCCATATGGGGGTTTTCTCCCTCTTATCATCCAATCTCTTATATAGGTTTATAGAAATGCTTACAAATGTAAGAGACTAGACGTTGAAAAAAATATTCATATATTGTATAGAAATGTTTGGCAATATAAGAGGCTAAACGTTAAAAAAAAAAAAAAACTTTTTAGACTACGTTTGTATTAGAGATCTTGAAGAATCAATTAAGAATTACTCTTTAATAACGGAACAGAACATACGTTACTTTTTATCGTATCAAATTAAAGTATACTGAGTACGTACCTATGTTGTATATTCTTAGAAAAAAAGACAATGTGGCTTTCGAGACCATACGTAATCTGTGAAACATAAAAGACTTATCTTTCAAAGAAATGATGGTGATCTGCTTATAGCTATCTAATAGATCTGGCCGTGGGACCACTTAATACACAATTTTAAATCAAATCTCATTATTTGTATGTGAAGGTTGCAGTAGGTTAAAGACGATACTTGTGTTCACGGTGGTAACTTTTTCACAATGACACGCCCTTGCAGTTGTATGCACTATTAGAAAGAATCTCCATGGTCAGATTTCCATTTACTAAGCAAAGTGCTGTGATTATAATTATGATTTTACCACACCAAGTCTGCCATAATTTCAATGACGAGCACTGTGCTGATCCAAAAATATCTTCCAAATTGCTTTACAGAGAGATTTGTAGGTGTTATAGTGAAATTTGTAATTTACTTCTCTTTCTACTTTATTCGAAAAGATTAACTTTTTCTTCAATTTTATTACATTTTTGCGATATTCGAAGGACTTTACTGCAAAAAAGTCAAAATTTCTGTTTTTTTGAAAATATCGACAATTCTCTACTAAAAAGAAGTTTATCAAATTCCACCAAGAGGAAGATACTCGAAATTTACAAAATGAGAAATATGAGTACATATACAACATTGATCTTATGAAGCACTCTATAGAACAAGAAATAAATATTTTTTTTTTCCATTAGAATTCAAGCCTTGTGAGATAATATGACTTCTAATTGCTCAACTTGGTTAGATAACTGTTGAGTCAAACCTGAGATTTCTTTTTCTCTAATTTCTGGAGTCTTGAATTTATATTTACCTCTGGCAAACCAATAAATGACGCAGTAACCACCAAAAACACCGATAACAACACAGACGTAATTCATGTTACCAGCACTGACAGGCATAACTGGAGGGAAACTGTAGAATATAGTGGTAAAGATGGTCCAGAATAAAACCACATAGTTACAGACAAGCCCAACTTTCCCTAACCAGAAGGGACCATGTCTGATATTGTCCCTACCCTTAATTAACAAGAAGATAACTGGAACGGAGTAAGATAATAATAAGAAGATGATGCATCCAGTAACCATGGCATTATAAGCAGTCGTAGAGCCCATATAAATACAGCCGATGATAGCACACCAAACACAAGACATGAGATGTGCGTTGACCGGGACACCGGTCCTAGTATTAACCTTCGACCAATATCTGGAACCTGGTAAACCATTGTCTCTAGCGAAAGACCAACATAATCTTGCCTGCCAAGTATGAGAGGCGATATTACAACCAATTGCAGTCAATAAAATCAAACAGTTCAAAACAATTGCTCCTGCACGACTGTTTAAGGCTTGGTAAAAGATATCCATAATTGGGACTCCGGTATTGGAGTTAGTAATCAGATCTAAATTTTTGATCGAGAAAAATATTGCAATCGAATAAGTGAAACTGGTAATGAAGCCAATAATCACAGTACCAATGATGGCTTTGGGAATATCCGTCTCTGGAGTTAAAGTTTCTTCTGCCAAGTGGGTAGCAGCATCTAAACAACTAAAAGACCAATTGGGATTAATTAAACCAACAATGAAAGCAATACCAGATGATGCCCAACCAGTACCATTGCTAAATTCAACAAACACAAACTTAGCAGAATTGAAGTGTCCAGAAGACTTTGCTAAGATAGTGATGGTAATAACAGCGAAGGAAATTAAGGATATATACAAGGAACTTTGACTGATTTTTGGTAATGGTTTTTCCCAAATATTGAAGAATACCAAGAATACATTAACAATTTCATAGGTGATGAATACCTGCCAGGTTTCCACGGTTTTGTTTGCATCTCCAGAACCAAGAACGTACATCCCCACTAAAGAAGTTGCGATAGAAATAGTAACGGAAGCACTTGTGAAAACGGAACCGGCCCAAGCGAAGGCTCCACACATGTAAGAAGCAAATGCAGCATATTTGGTTGGAGCCAATTTTTGCGTCCAGTAGTACTGACCAGCAGCAGAAGGTAATGCCGAAGTTAATTCTGATAAGGTAATAGCTATGGCGGTTGAGATTACAGCAACAATGATGATACCATAAATGATTAACATGGGACCACCAGATTCTATACCAGTGATAAGAGAAGCACTGATACCAAACCAAGAGTTGGTTAAACCAAAACCAACCCCTAATAACGAAAGAGTAGAGAATCCTCTTCTCAACTCAGGAGTATAACCAGTTTCTGTTGCCAACTGCAAATTCTTTTGAGCTTCCGTTAATAACTTTTCTGCTTTGGATTCATCCATGGTCATAGTACCATCTAAATGATTTCCACCCACACTGGTTCTAGTATGATTGGAAATGAAATTTTTAACCTCCCCAATTCCATAACTGTGGATGGGCTCTATACTCTTCTCGTTTTTAATATCAGACATGATCGGTTGAAGGATTATATGAATAAATGAAGTCTACAAGATCTAAGTTAATCTATATATGATGACGATGCCGAAATGAAAAAAAAGAAATTAAATTGCAGGAGATAACGAAGTGATGGAAAATAAAGCAGAAAGCAAACAAAAGTCGCGTGAAAGGTAATATGCAGCTATAGAAATAGTGCATTAGATTGAAGATTGTACATAAAGTTACCCTAACAAGATAACCTACCCGGATCTCACCAATTAGACGAGAACGAATTGTCAATGTAGGCTGAGATAAGATAAGGCCCTTTATCTAAATCTGGGCTTGTGCACGACCGCTGCACAACATGTAAAATTGGCCTGGAAAGACAGGCCGTTTCAACCGACTGACATCGATTTTGGGAAAAACTTAACTAATTAATCACACAGAAATATCGCACCTTCGCAAACAGGATATGTACTGGGGAGAACAGGAGTATTTAATATCTCTTACAAAGTGTGATTTCTTTATTAGGGATTATCAGAATCTAAATTAGATGCGAATCGTATTGTTTTATGTAGATTAGAAGAAAATCACTTATCACTATTAATCAATGCCGTTGGTAGGATATCGATATTGCGCCAGATCGTAACGTAATGCTCTAATACCATCTATAGAAATGATATCTTGATAAGCTATTAAGAAGTCAGCTATGAAAAATTTGGAGTCATCCTTAAAGTTGACGGTCATTCTTGCCAAATGAAGGATGATTTTCCCTTACGAGCTGCAAATTTATACTATGTTGATATGATCCAATTAAATAGAATTTGCTGCTTCGATTGATGAATGTTTTCTTATTCAGATGTTTTTACCTTTAGGTTTCGATTTTACTAGATGCCAAACTGCCGAGTCGGGTTGACTTTTGAAATGGATACCCTTCGGATGCTACCATTCTGCCGTGAGAATTGCTTACTACATAGTTATAACCGGATTCAAGTCAACTTGGCAATGGTCTACATGGAGTCGTGAGGTCTAAGTTTAATCAAGGAAGGGTTATCTTTTCGTCCATAATTATTGTCACCCTCAGCCGACACAAACCCCTACCTCTTTTGTCGTCGTGTAAATTGTAAGCTAGAAAATTTTCTCTTTGGATCCGGCGTCTTCTTGACCAAGAACGATCTCATCGATGCACGTTTTGACAGCAGTTTTAGACTGGTGCGACATTTCTGTGGGACTATATATAGGAAAACACATAGAGCAAACAGCAGCCAAGCTTGTTGCAGTCAACTGCATACATGTATTAAGCATCCTGGTCTACTTAGAGAAGATAAGTAAGGCTTATAATGCAGCCTACAATTATTTGTCCTCTCTACAACTGTATGTAGACCCCAGTTAACCTTATATACCTGCTGGTCCTGATCCCGAGGGTGCGTCATTTTGCGTCGACTTAGCTCCAGCCTTCCATGTTGGTGTACAACATAAACATCGATTACGTAACTAAGTTTAACTCAAGTTCTCCTACACGTGATCTCATCTTCAAACCTACTATGGTCTGGTAATGAAACCAGAGGCTTCTAGTAAAACAGATTGGTCCTCCCCGTGCATGTACCTGAAATCCATCGATCAGTGAAGATATATAGCCTCATTCGATTACGTAACCAATTCCAACTCTAGACAATAATAAATCTCACCAGCCCCTGGGCACAGCGCGCAAAAAACCCTCCGACATAGTAAAAAAAGAAATAACAAGGACAACAGCGAAAACAAGAAAAAAATAGGAAAAAAGTGTAGGCTCACCACCTTAAAAGTAGAGGAAACAAGAGTTTTAAAAGGGTTTCTCACGTCTTTTCTTCAACTGAAAACAAACAAACAGACCCAAACCCATAAGCAGACCGCTTCACTCTCGTTTTTGAACAAGTTTACTGCCTCAAGATGGCTCAAAGAGACCTTACTTCAAATACTCGTAACATATCATCCGAGGGTTTTCGTGATCCCTTTCAGGAGGAAGTGCAATACACTAGCTCATCCCATGATGAATCATCCTCATCTCGTTCCTACCATAATTCCGCTCATTCAGATGATGAATTAAATCCTCATTATAATCAATATAATGGCTATTACTCCCAGAATAATACCACTTCCAATTTAATAAGCCACTCTTCTTCCTACGATGATAAATCCAATGAAATTTTGACCCAAAGTAGATCCGTCAATAATAGTTCCGGTAGTGGAGCCCAAAATCAGACCCCATCTTCCAAATTGGATAATAAAAAAAATGGTTCTCACAACCATTTAGACATCATAAGCAATGGACTATACGGCCCCGAGTACGATCGTTATTCTGGGGGGCTTGGCTCTCGAGTTGTAAGTTCCACGTCGTTGGCTTCACAGTTCTACAAAGGGTCTCCTTCTAACTCTGATCCTCTATTGGGAAGCAATAATACCGACTTTTCCCCATTCGGAGGTTATCCTGCTTCTTCATTCCCCCTTCATATTGACGAAAAGGAAGCTGATGATTATTTGCATAACCCAGACCCTATCGCTGACGCCGATTATGACAAGAACCGTTTCTGGTATGACTTAAAAACATTAGACCGTAAAGCATTAGGTGGGTTGATTGGATTTATAATATTATTTTTGGCTGCTGCTGCCGTTTTCGTCATTCTTCCCGCATTAACCTACTCCGGAGTGGCCTACCATTATAAACCGGAGTCGTACGAAATATTGACTCATTACTCGTATCCTTTATTGAGTGCCATCAGAACCAATTTGATTGATCCCGATACTCCTGAAGATGCCTATACTCATGTCAATAAGGATGGTGATAAGTGGACATTGGTGTTCTCCGACGAATTCAACATCGAAGGCAGAACATTCTACGAAAAAGATGATCAATTTTTTGAAGCTCCTGATCTTCATTATGATGCTACGAAGGATCTTGAATGGTATGATCCAGACGCAGTTACCACTGCTAATGGTACTCTTAACTTAAAATTGGATGCTTATAAGAACCATGACTTATTTTATCGTTCGGGAATGGTGCAAAGTTGGAATAAATTTTGCTTCACTCAAGGTTTAATTTTAGTCTCTGCTCGTTTACCAAGTTATGGTTCAGTGTCTGGGTTATGGCCAGGTTTATGGACAATGGGCAATTTAGGTCGTCCTGGATACTTGGCCACTACAGTCGGAGTCTGGCCATACACTTATGATTCTTGTGATGCTGGAATTACTGCTAATCAATCTTCCCCTGATGGTATTTCCTACCTTCCAGGTCAAAAGTTAAGTGCTTGTGTATGTTCTGGAGGTGACCATCCGAATGTGGGTACTGGCCGTGGGGCTCCAGAAATTGATATCATTGAAGGTGAAGTGGACACGAAGAAGTTTTTCGGAGTGGCATCTCAATCTTTCCAAGTTGCTCCTATGGATGTGTGGTATTACCCTGATTACAATTTTGTTGAAATTTATGATTCTGACGTCACTACAATGAACACATATACCGGAGGGCCTTTCCAACAGGCTGTATCCGGTACCACCACTTTAAATACAAAATGGTATGAACTAGGACCTGGAGGTTATTCTTTCCAAGTCTATGGTTATGAATATCTTAATGATGATGATGATGGGTATATCACTTGGTATGTTGGAGATAATAATCCAACATTCACCCTTCATGCCTATGCTTTAGCCCCCAACGGTAATGTTGGATTCAGAAGAATTTCCAAAGAACCAATGTCTATTATCATGAACATGGGTATATCGAATAATTGGGCCTATATCGATTGGCCATCCCTCGTTTTCCCTGCGACTTTCAGAATTGATTACGTTAGAGTCTATCAACCTTCAGATGCAATTCTGGTTGGATGTGACCCAGATTCCCATCCAACTACCGATTATATTCAAGATCACTTGAATGCTTATTATAATGTCAATTTGACTACATGGGAAGATGCAGGTTATAGCTTCCCCAAGAACAAATTGGTGCACGGTTGTTAAAACTAGTATCAAAAAAACAATACTTCTAACGTCATTTCTTTCTTCATCCAATGTTATTGGATTCATCTGTTACCCTTTACCTTCTTCGATGTACTTTATTTAGCCTAAAAATTAGGATTCGATTAAATTATGTTCAGTTCACCTTATTGTAGCCTACTAAGTGAAGAAAGATATTTTGTACATTAAAATTACTTACTTTGCTTCATGCAATATTTTTTTTTCCTTACCCTAAATATATTATACAACCTTTAATCTGGACCTCTTAATAACGGAACATCAGATAATCCAACAGCATGAATATCAAAATGATCACCTTGACCAGGTCCGTGGAGGAACCCACATGGACATTCGACTTCAGAAACTTCAACTTCCAGGGCATCAGTCATTACTTGTTCTGTATTGTCTTTATCATCACTGGCTAATGGAGTCATGGTCCCTTGGGAAAGGTTAATGTAAGCCCCATTTATCGACTTGGTAGCAGTCAACTTATCTTTTGAGTCGAAGTACATGGCAGACGAAGTATTCATTTTCCTTCTTTTGTAACTTTGATTTGTAGTATGGTCAGGGTGCAAACGATGAGTGGAAAGCATCGTGGGATTTGCAACGTTTTTAAAATGAAAATATTTTTTTTTTTTTTTTTTTCCAAACGTTTGATTTAGTAACCGAAAAGGAAAAACTAATACAAAAAACAGTATAAATGTGTCTATTTTTTCTCCGACTCCGAGTTTCGTTCGGGGAACTAACAAATTGATTTTATAGTAGTACCACGTTTTGTCTTAAAGTTTTGGGTAGGGTTAAACTTATATTTATAAGTGTCTAAGAATGTTTACACTACCGTGACTTATACGCTGGCTTGCGGACACACTCCCCTCTGTCCCCCACTTTGTCAGGTTTGATCTATTTCTGAGAACTTGTTCCAGCCTCGAAATTTCTTTTTTCACTCAATGAGGTTGCAGACGGGAATTCTTCCACTTATTACCTGAAGTGTGAATCGGTGTACGGGTGCAAGGTAGTGAGGCTTTGGCCGAAGAGAATACGAATGACAGACGCCGTCATCGAGAACCTCTTATTTACTGACGACTAAAAAAACCTGCATCGTATTAGTTTTCAAGTGAATAATTCATACATCTAAGAACATTTTCAAACTGCAAAGATGGGGATCAGAAAAATATTTAAACCGAAAGAGCCAACCGAACAGGAATTGGTTGAGGATCTTAATAGACAGGGTATTTCCACCAAGAGCCCTAATGGTCGCCGACCAGATCAGTTTAGTGCCTTCAGGCTGTATGCCGAAGAAAGAAAATCAGTAAAACCGGGGTTCTCCCCAGTGAACCCCTACGCTAATATAAGTAACACTGGAGGGGGCAATCCATACCTGCAGTCACAAGGTGGGAACCCAAATGGACAAGCTAACGGGAACCCCTACGGACAATCGAATGGCGGCTCTTCTGCACCAAACGGAAATTCAAGTGCTTATGGGCAATCATCTAATCCATATGGTTCCAATGATTCTAAACCATACGGAAAACCATCCGAGGGATCTAATGGACCTAGTCCATATGGAAGACCATCAAATGGTAATTCCAGCTCTGCAAGCTCATCCACGTTGACATCAACCGCCTCCAAATCCAATCCTTATGGCCGTCAATCCAACTACGGATCACGCACTAATGATTCGTCTGCCTCAACTGCTAGGTCCAATCCTTATGGAGCCGCATCAGCGACCTCGACCCAGCCACCATCGTATATTTCTCGCCAATCCACCAGAACATCTAATTTTAACGATAATGAATCATTAGACTTGAACCAAGTCCCCACCAATTTGCCACCAGTGCGTAGTCAAAAACCAATTATAAGACGAGATTTCGATGAAGAAACGCTAGATCTCAATGAAGTTCCCGAAGATGAAGATGATTTGAACGTTGTCTTGGATGAACAGTTACCAGAAGATCAAGAAGTCAACTCGGAAGATGAAGAAGTGGAAGCAATCAAACAGGACATAAGATTTGTCAAACAAGAATCTGTGGCATCCACCAGAAACACTCTTAGAATGGCACAAGAAGCTGATGCTTCTGCTACAAATACCATGGGTATGTTGGGATCACAATCATCGAGATTATACAATGCAGAACAGAATTTATTATTGGCAGAAACCCAAACTGGTATTGCTGATGAAAAAGTTAAAGAATTACAACGTTTGAATAGATCAATTTTCATTCCTGCTACATCAATGAATCCGTTCAATAAGAAATCGAAACTACGTCAACAAGAAGCAAAGATTAAGGCAGATAAAGCCAAGGAGAAGTACTTGAGAGATACTAATAGACAAGGAATTTACGAGAGTGAACAAAGAATTAAACAAGGATTAACTACTAATGCTACCAATTCCGATATTCATGCCAAGTACAAAGGAGAAAAGGACGTTAAGGCAGCAGAAAGATATCAATTCGAGGCTGATAGTGAAGACGATGAAATGGAGAAGGAATTGGCTAGTAACTTAGAACAAATTGGTCTCTACTCCAAGAAATTGAAGAACTCGGCAACCGTGATGGGACAGGAAGTTGACTCTCAAAATGCCAGATTGAGAAAGATCGAAGACGATGCTGATAACTTGGATATTAACGTTCACTTGAATAACACCAGATTAAGTAACATCCGCTAGTGTTCCTAGTCATGTAGTACTCACTAGAGTGTCTCATATCAAATACAGCTACATCATATACTTTTACTGTCATCCGCAATATATTGTAACTTTTCCACTGATAAGTGCACTGATAAGTGGTTTTGTCCCCTAAAAATTCAAGGGCCACGCCTATACAAGAAAAGTCGCGCAGTTATATTCTTTGAATAGTTAGCATACAAATCAAGAATTGTCGAACTCAATTGACGTAGCCTTATCTTCGATTTCCTTTTAAACCTTTCGTCTTGCTGCCACCATATGTAATTGGTGTAAGTATCATAATAATATACTATAGTTCATCATGGAAAGGCATGCTAATCAACACCATAATATTCAGATCAAAGAAAGTTTCCTTGTGGGGAGAGCTTTACTTAACTTCACGTCCATCTTCGTTTCGTTGGGAGTGTTCTTGTTTGGATTTGAACAGGGGTTGATGTCTTCCTTATTAACCAATAAATACTTCAAAAATTACTACAATAATCCAACCCCAGTGGAGGTGGGTTCTATGATTGCAATTTTAGAAATTGGTGCGTTGGGATCGTCATTTATTGCCGGTAAAGTTGGTGATAAGATTGGTAGAAGAAGAACCATTAGATGGGGATCGTTCATCTTTGTAATTGGTGGGATCATTCAAACTACCTCGGTCAATATCTTGAACTTGTCCTCAGGTAGATTCATTAGTGGTATTGCTATTGGATTCTTGACAACAATTATTCCTTGCTACCAATCAGAAATCAGTCCTCCTGATGACAGAGGATTCTACGCCTGTTTGGAGTTCACAGGTAATATCATTGGCTACTCTACAAGTATTTGGGTTGATTACGGATTCTCTTTCATTGAAAATGATTTATCATGGAGATCCCCATTATTGATCCAATGTATCGTGGGATTCTTATTATATCTTGGTTCTTTTGTCATTGTAGAAACCCCAAGATGGTTATTGGATCACAATCATGATATCGAGGGTATGATAGTCATTAGTGATTTGTACGCTGATGGGGACGTCGAAGAGGAATCAGCTAAATCTGAATTCAGACAAATCAAAGAGAACATATTAATTGCTAGAATTGAAGGCGGTGAGCGCTCTTACAGATACATGTTGACGAAGTATGCTAAGAGATTATCAGTAGCATGTTTTTCACAAATGTTTGCCCAATTAAATGGAATTAATATTGTGTCCTATTATGCTCCAATGATCTTTGAAAGCGCAGGTTGGGTTGGTAGACAGGCAATCTTAATGACTGGTATCAACTCCATTATTTACATTTTGAGTACTATTCCACCATGGTATTTGGTTGATAGTTGGGGTAGAAAACCATTGTTGTTAAGCGGGGCTGTAATTATGGCAATTCCATTGTTCGTTATTTCATACTCCTTATTCTTGGATAATGAGTACACCGCCAATGTAGTGGTTGGATGTGTGATCATCTTTAATGCAGCTTTCGGTGCTAGTTGGGGCCCAATTCCTTGGATGATGAATGAAGTAATTCCCAACTCCGTCAGATCTAAAGGTGCAGCCATGTCAACTGCCACCAATTGGTTATTCAACTTCATTGTAGGAGAAATGACCCCAATCTTGTTAGATTTGATTACATGGAAAACCTATCTCATTCCTGGAGCTTCATGCATCCTTTCATTTTTATGTGTTCATTATTTATTCCCGGAAACCAAAGGTTTAACATTGGAAGATATGGGGTCAGTTTTTGATGATAGTTCATCAATCTTTTCATTTCATTCTGGTCATTCAAGTCATAATAACAATACGAGTTATGGTTCTACAAATGAAGACGGAAGACCAAACATTGATATTTTTAGACAATCTGCAGCATCGATTGCAAGAAATCCCACATTAATGAGAGGGGAACCTGATGGTACTATAACTGGAGGCGTTGCACCTCCACCAGTCCCCCCTGGACCATTAGTACCATCAACTAGTAATAATAAACCACTTAAATCTGATACTTCATCTATTTCGAGTGAAGGGGGAAGTGGAATTATTCCAGTCGACTCTTATGTCCAGCCTCAAGAAATTGAACCACCATCATTTGATGCAATTTTTCGATACAAATTAGACGAATTAGAGACACCGGGACCAATCGGCGCTTTCTTCAATAGAGTTTTTGAGCATTTAGGGGTTAGTGGGTTTACTGGCCACAGAGGAGGTAACAAAAAGAACCTGAAGAACAATACTGATGAAGAAAGTCAACTACTAAGCCAGTAAATAAATTTACTAAGTAATGAGTAATTAAATAGTGAATTATGAAAGAAAAAAAATAAATATTCCAATTTATTGTTGTTTCAGTTTGTCGTATATTGTCACAATTGGTCCATCAATCTTGTAGAAAACGGAAGGATTCGCACCAAAAAGGATTGAGGGAGCTTTTATCTGTCAATTCATTACTCTTACATCATTGGCTTCAAATGAGAATTAGGCCGTTTTTACATTGCCAAACGGTGCAAATCTTCTGCACTTGCAAGGGATATGCATCAACGATATGCCCTAAGAAGCCTTACAACCAAAAAATGTGCCGATGTTCATACAAGTTTTTGCTTAATCCAGTTAGTAAGTTTCCATCGCGACCCTAATTTGAAAACAAAAGCGCATATCTTACCCGATAATTTTACTCCACAAAGAGAATGTGAAAGAAAAAAAAATAGTTCTCCGGAAATGAAAAGATCCATCTACAGTAAAAACAATACCGGGAGGCTATAGTGTCGTGATCAGGTGAAACCGATGCTGACAATAGGAATTATGTCATACAGAGTGTAAGTACCATATTCAGGACGCAAGTGGCTAGGGGTTCAAAATCATGTTGACGAATATGGTAAAATAAGTAAATGTTTGACACTAAACCAACAACCTCACTGAACCTAAACCTGCATATTTCTACTTACATATGTCTTCTATTCGAAACTAGCTTCTGCTATTGAATTTCCCTGAAACGGTTGATATTAAAGTTGACTCAGTCAACGGTATAAAGTTCATGAAGGGTCCACGGGAAAAATATACACAATCGCGATCAGGTAGGAGTGGCTTTCCTTTCTTTTTTTTATTTTTATTTTTCGGATGTCTATTATTTTTTACATGTGTAAGTATAGAATGTGCGGTACCTTGCACAATGGCGCACGTCTCTATGCAAACTCTTTCCTTATTCGGTCATAAAGGTTGACTATGTTGTCATGTATTATGCGCTGGTGTTTTCTATTTAATGATTGAAAATGTAATAATTGACTATGTACCTTATACGGGTGTGTCGTCACTTCTTCCATTCATCGTGGAACCACAATAAGTAGTAGTCGTGGTTGACACCACCTCCTGGTCTGTTGAACAGTTTTGTGACATATTCTGGTATGATTTTGTTTGTTGACAATTTTGTGGAGACTCCTCGATAAATTTCAGCACCCCCTGAATCCAAAATGTGCTTAAAAAATAATGACTTTTACAATATTTTCTCGTTACAGGTGAAAATCTAAGCTTTTGAGACAAATATGTTTGGTTTTATTTTATTGTTTTTCCTCAGAATGTAATAATGGTACCTTTCTTTAATTTTGTTACACCTCTTGTCATTCATATATAACCATCTGGTTTCCCACATTTCGGTTCAGTAATATCGCAACATACTTTATCGTGTTATCTTAACTACATCCAATCTTTTATAGCATGACTACTTCGCTTCCTGCTTCGCTTCTAGTCGATCCTTCCATTTCAGTAGTGGATTCCTTCACTGCTACCACTAACAAAGTGACAACATTAAGTGGTTTAGAAGTTGCTACTTCTGTAACAGATGGCAAAAAAGCAGCAAATGGTATCACCAATTCTGATAGCACCATTACTGCAGGATCCATGTCGACCGTGTCTGCCAGTTCCTCTTACTTGGCAGCTTCTGCTTCACAAGACAGTGGATCGTCATCACAACATTTCAATAGTTACCCTAATCAAAAGCTCGCTTGGTTATTTTCCTCATTATTTGTTGTAACCTTCCTTGTTGGTTCTCTTTGAGACAAGCCATTTATATTGATCACTATTTTTCCTCATGTTATGTTCCCCATGAGACTTTTTTACGACCCCTTTCCAGCTACATTCGTCACTCCTTTGCATAATATCAACGTATCAGCTAGCTCCGTTGTTACAACTACATAGATTTTTCAAATATAATGAAATTTTGAATACCCGTAGGTATTACTTGTACCAGATTTTCTTATCTGGTGTCTTATAAGCCAAAGTTGCATCTATATATACTTATGCCGGGCTCCGTTGTGCTGACATGTACGGCTCCATAGAAAAATGCCTTTTGAATTAATGCCGAAACAATTACTCTTTGTGCCTTCGCGACCGTTGAAGTGAATGGCATCAAAGTGTTCCGCACGTCACCTTAGAGGAATCATTTCACAGTCTGCTTCGGCAGAATTTTTAATCCCGCGATGTCTGTAATGAACGGACCTACGGCAAACCTTATGCATGAATCAAAACCTCCATCTTGAAAAGAATAGAATCCTATGGCCCTGTTTCAAAATTCTGCCTTCTTTAGCAGTTATGTGGTACGGCATCAATCAGTGAGGAAAAAAAAGCCTGTACCGCTTTCCGCAGTCAGGACTCGAAGTGGTAGTTTTATATATAGGGATTTCCCTTGAAAATCGATCAATTAATCAAGATTTCGGTCCATCATGAGTCCAGTTGATCATCATAGACCTTCTCAATCTCCCGAGATTGATCCATCCACCTTTTCCAATTACCAGCAGTTCACCTATGGTAACATCAGTTTAAGTTTTAAGGTAGACTTTGACAGAAGCATCGTTAGCGGAGAAGTTAGCTATCTGCTAACCAAGGTTGGTGATGCCAAAGAAATTGTATTAGATACTTCTTATCTTGTGATCCATTCTGTTAGTGTCAATGGAGTATCACCCGATTATCAATTAGCTCCAAGAGTTGAACCATTAGGTTCCAAGTTAACCATCCCATTAATCGATGACAGCAAGTCTATTCAATTAACATTAACGTTCGAAACCACCGAATCATGCACTGCATTACAGTTTTTAGATAAAGAAGCCACCGATGGGAAGAAGTATCCATACTTGTTCTCCCAATGTCAAGCCATTCACGCTCGTAGTTTATACCCATGTTTCGATACTCCTTCAGTGAAAGCCACCTATAGCTTGAAGGTTGAATCACCATACCCAAGTTTGATGAGTGGTAGACCCGGCAAAATCGAAGGAGACGTATATCACTTTGACCAGCCAATTCCAATTCCTTCATATTTAATGTCATTAGCATCAGGAGACATAACTTCGGCTCCAATTGGTCCTAGATCCCATGTATACTGTGAACCGGTAAAAATCGATCAATGTCAATATGAATTTGAAAATGACATGGAAAATTTCATTCAAACTGCCGAGTCAATCGTTTTTGACTATGAATGGCAGCAATATAATGCATTAGTTTTACCTCTGAGTTTCCCATATGGAGGTATGGAAAATCCAAATATCACGTTTGCAACCCCAACCTTGATTAGTGGAGATCGGGAAAATGTCGATGTGTTGGCCCACGAATTGGCTCATTCATGGTCTGGTAATTTAGTCACCAACTGTTCCTGGGAGCACTTTTGGCTCAATGAAGGCTGGACAGTGTATTTGGAGAGAAGAATTCAAGGTAAGTTACATGGTTCTGCTACTCGTGATTTTAGTGCAATCATCGGATGGAATGATTTAGAAAACTCCATCAATGCCATGGGAGAATCAGCGAAAAGATATTCTACTTTGGTGCAGGATTTGAAGGATCAAAGTGATCCTGACGATGCTTTTAGCACTGTGCCTTATGAAAAGGGTTCTAATTTGTTATACCATATTGAGACTGTATTGGGAGGTACTGAAAAATTTGATCCATTTATTCCTCACTACTTCAACAAATTCAAATACAGCTCTTTGGATACATACGAATTTCTCGATACTTTATATGAATTCTTCCCTGAAGATAAGGACAAATTAGATAGTGTTGACTGGGAAACTTGGTTATACAAGCCAGGAATGCCTCCAGTGAAGCCAAATTTCGACACTTCCTTAGTAGACGAATGTTACCACCTTGCTGATAAATGGTATAACGTCGTCACCAGTAAAAAGGCCATCGATGATAGTTTTCACCATAACGATATTTCCAAATTTTCAGCCAATCAGTCGGTGGTGTTCTTAGACACCTTAAGCTCATTCAATAAAATCAAAAACTTCGAATGGGCCATTTATCAGACAGCTTTATCACAAATGAGTGAAATATACTCGGCTTACTCCCAATCAACTAACTGTGAAGTATTGTTTAGATGGTACCTCTTACAGGTTGGTGGTCATAATAAGCTGTTCTACAATAAACTTGGAGAATGGCTAGGTACAGTGGGAAGAATGAAATTCGTTCGTCCAGGATACGTGTTACTCAACGAAGTCGACCACGACCTTGCCATCCATTATTTCAAGAAGTTTGAGTCTGGTTACCATCCTATTTGTAGAGCCATGGTCAGAAAAGATTTAGGCATATAGCTAATTACGTAGATACACTTGATTATGTAACATATGGAATTCGATTATGTAAGCACAACCGCGCCATGATCATTGATCAGAACAACACAACGCCAAAAAAAAACACCTCTTAAACTCTGATCATCAAACTAATATCATCAACTAATAACATTAAAACCATGTCAGCACTTTCATTTGCTTACGCACCAGTATGTATAGTTTAAAGGGAGTTCAGACACCAGCTCGTTTTTTTCTTCCCTCGTGAACAAGAAACCAAATACTAATGAAATAGCTTTCTCAATTACCAGAACGTTTCAGTTTAGATAGAATCAAGAGCGATGTTGGATCCTTACAACAAACTATTTCCAAGATTCGTCCACCTCAAGAATTCTTTGACTACAGGAGAGTCAGCAAGCCTGCTAATTTCGGTGAAATTCAAAGCAGGGTCGGATACAACTTAGGGTACTTTTCTGCCAACTATATCACTATCGTGTCGATCTTATCCATCTATGCATTAATAACTAATTTGCTCTTACTATTCGTTATATTCTTCGTTATAGCCGGTTTCTATGGTATTAACTTCTTAGGAGGACAAGATTTAGTATTACCAATCGGTAGATTCAACACTAGTCAGTTATATACCGGTTTACTTATTGTTGCAGTTCCTTTAGGATTCTTAGCTAGTCCGATCTCTACCATGATGTGGTTAATTGGTGCCTCAGGGGTTTCTGTCTTTTCCCATGCAACATTAATGGAAAAGCCAATCGAAACTGTTTTCGAAGAAGAGGTTTAAGTCTTTGTAAAGAAATAAATTTAACCTTTTTCAATATAGAAGTCTACATTTAACACTGTTCAATACCATAATTTGACTCTCCCTTTCTGTAATCACTACATGTCCTTAATTCTTTTTTATGATAAACTTTATATTAAATTATAGAATATAAATTCTAAATCGAACTGACATGAAATAAGATTAAATGTAGATAAATTTAGATGTTTAACTTAGTTCTTCTCCAGTGTCTTCTTTTAGCGTTATATCTGATGGTGTTACCAGATCTTAATCTGATCCATTGAGGTAATGGTCTGTTTTGCTTTTGAGCTTTAGCTAACTTTTGCTTAGTTTTGAAAGATTTTTGAGACTATAAATGTTAGTATAGGGTTTCAAAAAGGACGATGGCATTGTGAGGAAGGGGCTATTCACATGTTTGATATTAGTATTAATACGTTTCCAACGATCCCCAAACATTAACTACTTTCTTGGGGGTTCTCATATTTTCACTTAGTCCTTCATTTCTTAATCAGTTTTCAAGTCATCTTTATAAGTAGTAGTTCATTTGTTCATACATTCACTTCTTCATCCACTACCTATCATCAACGCCATCCATCTTCATTATCTTCAACATACAGGCATCTTTGTTAACAGTTATATTCTAACAAACTATTTCTTTCTTCAAAAATACATAAATAAATTTCGTCTCTTCCCGCACTGGTTTCGGAAGCTCTACAAAGTTTTTCCATCCTGCACATAAATAGAAAAACTACTGACAGCCTAGTAAGTGCGACTACTTGTGACTGTCTCTTTGTATGAGTGCGAAAGAGTGAGGTGAAAAATTAAAGATGTGAAATCTTGCATCAACAATTTATTACTCTTTTATTCATTATTAATCACCATGACCAGAACTTCTGTCTTAGCTGATGCTTTAAACGCCATCAACAATGCCGAAAAGACCGGTAAACGTCAAGTCCTCATTAGACCTTCCTCTAAAGTCATCATCAAATACTTGTCCGTTATGCAAAAGCACGGTTACATTGGTGAATTCGAATACATTGATGACCACAGATCCGGTAAAATCGTTGTTCAATTAAACGGTAGATTGAACAAATGTGGTGTTATCTCCCCAAGATTCAACGTCAAAATCGGTGACATCGAAAGATGGACTGATAACTTATTACCAGCTAGACAATTCGGTTACATCATCTTAACCACCTCCGCTGGTATCATGGACCACGAAGAAGCCAGAAGAAAGCACGTTTCTGGTAAGATCTTAGGTTTCGTCTATTAAGTGTATGTACTAATATATCTAATATATCTAAACTATTGAACCAATACTCTATTAAACAGTAGTATCTTGTTATGCGAAGACATTTTTCTTTATTGTCTAGGGCTAGTGCCCCGAAAATTACAATGGGCACGTGATGGGTATGCGCACACTGCTATCGCTTTCGCAGTCTCAGAACGAAAAAAAAACTTCTTTACTCTAAAACTTCTAAAATAAATATTTCAGTAATTGTGAATCTCTTTAATATACTCCTAAACACAACCATGTCTACTGGTATGTAATGGCACAAGCTCTTGATGATATGATGATATTGGATGAAACCGAGGACCTTTTGAATGATAAATGACTTTGGAATTCCCACAAGATGATATTCAAGTATGAATTGAAAATTCAATGACAATTTTATCCTGAACTATAAGTAAAATTAAGCAAGTTACCCACCATCCCTTACGTTTCCCTTCCCCCCCCCCTAATCATAAATTACGGATGTTGACCAGCTCAAGAAGTTTCAACCAGCAATCTTCGCATCATAATACCCCTTAAACATATACTAACTCATTTATAGCTAGAGATCAAGTTTTCGGTGTTGCTCGTATCTTCGCCTCATTCAACGATACCTTCGTTCATGTCACTGATTTATCCGGTAAGGAAACCATTGCCAGAGTTACTGGTGGTATGAAAGTCAAAGCTGACAGAGATGAATCCTCCCCATACGCTGCTATGTTGGCCGCTCAAGATGTTGCTCAAAAATGTAAAGAAGTCGGTATTACCGCTGTCCACGTTAAATTAAGAGCTACTGGTGGTACTAAAACCAAGACCCCAGGTCCAGGTGGTCAAGCTGCTTTAAGAGCCTTAGCCAGATCCGGTTTAAGAATTGGTAGAATCGAAGATGTTACCCCAGTTCCATCCGATTCCACCAGAAGAAAGGGTGGTAGAAGAGGTACTAGATTGTAAGCTTGTTTGGAAATATATTTTCTATTCATTCCTACATCTTTTATTATAATACGCTTTAAGTCCTTTATCAACAACTAATTCATTTTAATCATTAAATTATAATGTAACCCCATCGCTCAATAAAATTTTCATATATATATTGAAAAATCATATATAAAAATTGTACATTTAAAATAATTTTACAGTAGAAAAAAAAAGACACAAGAGTAGTTGCAAATGCGACTATTTTGTTTTACAGGTGATAAATCCTGCTAACTGAATAATTGTACGGTAGGAACTAATGTGGAAGCTTGCACGATGTCTTGATCCCTTCTTCCCATTTTTGCTACGTTCCAGAACAAGATATGGACCCCATAGCCTACTCAGGCCTGGCCTTCAAATTAATCGCTTCCAATCTCATCAGACTGGGCACGACAAATCTACAGATTGGATTTTAAACATACTAGAGGAAGAGACTGAACAAATAGATAGATTTCCCGATATTAGCTACAATGATAAGATTACCCACAAATACTCCGAACTGGTTGGATATAGCTACTTGCGATACTCTTATACGAGGTTCTTACTCCAACATCACTTTTCTCTGGAAAGCCATAATTTGACAAAAAAAGTTGATGCTTTTGTCCGATTCCTCGATTCCAAGCTTAATAAGCTGTCTACAGAATACGTTGGACAGTTTGTTATACAAGATCTCCCTAGGTGTAAACAATTTGTTAACTCCCTTATACGAAAGTCAGTACCTACCACCACCAACCATACTTCCTTTCACCAGGCATTGAATGACCAAATTAACAACTTAGAGCCGAGGTTTCAGCAATTAGTTCAGGAATTAACAATTTCGTCAAATTCGTTGAAATCGTTACCGCATAGTTCTCATATTGAGCCTAAATACTTCCTTGAGTCGAAAAAATTGAATCTGGCATACCGACTATTAGAAAAATTTGGAGATTATTCATTACAATTTCATCTCCTCTACTTTTCGAAACCGAATAACTCGCCCAGAGAATATCTAGAGTCTTCGAAACAAATGGTTTTGGATAACAGTAGTAAACTAATGAATGATTTTAAGAAAGGCTTCAGTGATCCAAGCATAATCATAAAACACAAACAGGGTCTTCTATTTCGATACCTAGCATTTCTTGACTTGAGAAATTCAGATCTATCTGAATGGTATCAAAAAATCACTCTAAAAGGCTCATCAGTGCCTGATACCGAGCTATTCCAAAAACCATCAAATTCCCAAACAGGACAGCCGTTAGTTTTTGCGGAATTTGTTCATGAGCTACATCCGTCAGAAATAGAGAGTACCGGTAGTCTTTTCATCTACATGAATGTTTGGGAATATTTGTGGAAAGTTGTTCCTGAAAACTATACCAACTTCCGGGCTTACTCCAAGATCTTCAATGACTTATTGGACCTCTCCATTAACCAGGAATTGATGACTTCGGTCTTTCCTCAGATTGAAGTGGAGAAGACAAATACAAAGAAGTTCATTGGTCTCTTTGCTCTTCATGATATTGAAGCTTGCAAAAGGTTCATCCAGAGCTTCTTCAAAGAAATACCGGAAGATTTTACGCCAACAAGACACTACTTGCAGAAAGTCATGAAGGACAAGCATATCCACCTATTGAAGTATGCCGAAGTCCATCCTTCTGGTGCAAATAGTATGAACCTACCGTCATTAGATGTAAGGCCAAAAGTCACTCGATTTGTATTACAAAACCTCGATGCTGTAGCGTACCGAGATCCCAGCATTTACCAGATGATCAAGGAGTTAAGGCTCCTCGGATCTTCACAAAATAGTTTTTATTTGAACTACTGGTTGTTTAGAACTTCCACTTCAGTATCAGTTGCTTACATCACTCAAATTAGAAAGTTTTATTTATCATCGTATTTTAATAAGTTCCTATTGGATGGAGTTAAAGTTTTTGACGGAATCTTTGATGATAAGAGGTATCAACATAACTTAATCAGAGCAAGAAACAATTTTGAGTTTGCTGAAAATCAATATAACCAGTACCTCACTGCTTTGCTTCTCGATGGCGACAGCGAAATTATAAGCAAATACAATGAACAATCAATCACTCTGTTCATGGAAGTCATTCTGAAATTGAATAGCGAGGAAGTTGCATCTAGTCTCAAGTCAATTTATCAGAATGACAACTACTCTTTTTCGTTAGATGATTTGTACGTGAACTCAATGGTCAAAAAATTTCACCACGCAGAGATAACCCCCTCGAAAATTAAGAATATCACCAATCTAGACAGTCCACATCTTAGGGGGCTAACCAAGCACTTTCTCAGTTTCTTAAGCTGTCAATTCATTTTGCGATTAAGGCTCTATGAATTCATCCCTACGAGAAGAGTATACGAGAAACTAATAGAAGAACTCACTCAACAGCCGAAATTCATTGATGCTCTTTACGGTAGTAATGTGGGGAGTTTGTTGTGTCAGAATGAAACTAAAAGTGTGCATGATAGTTTATTACAATTACTTCAGCCTACATTAGGAAACCTCCCCCGTTCTGGTTTCAATATTAATCAGGTTGAGATGAGCAAAAGGAGGCCAAAACAATCAGCGTTAACTCCATGGTTGCCTGAAATTGCTGAAGATTGCAGCTATGGGAGAGTTGCATGTATCAACTATCATGTCTCGAATGCCTACCTAAAATTAATCAATCAGAGTCCTCCTCGGGTTGTAGAGGAATACTGTTCCAAACTTGGTACTATAGGACAAGAGTTCTTCAGGTTTGCGGTAAGAAAGCAAGTAATATCGCTTAATCAAAGGTATAATTATAAGGAGGAGCAAATTGATGAGCTCCTTAAAATTCTTGATTCCGGTTACTTGTACACTACAATAGCACTAGAATCTGACATATTGTTTGGCTGCATAAAAGATCCAGTACACACCAAGCTTATTAAACAGCAGATTCACAACAGCTACCAACTAATTCGGCTTTCGAAAGCAGCATTCAAACAGTATATTGGTGCACTATGCTTGCACGATCTAGGTCTTGTTGAAGACTACGTCAATGCTTTAGTACAACCGATAATGGACCTGATGTCAGATACAGAGTATTTACAAACATTGACTTATAACCTTACAAATAATGTGGGTGCCACTATTAAGGAGTTACAACAATCGAAATAAGGCTACCGCTGTTAGTTGCACTATTTGTCTTGTTTTGGACATGTAATGCTTTTTCCGTTTGCTTTACTGCAAAAATGCTGCAGGAAAAGATTTCCCGATTAGGAACAATTTTCCATAACCCTAGATAAAGTTGATTTTCGCAATCTTCTGACCATGAAAATGTTAACCTAATCAAGGACCTGTATACGGGTTTAGATGTACTCAGATCCGCAATGGTGTAGTCGACGGCTAAGTATATAAATAAATAGAAACTTCCGTATGTTCATATGCCAGGAATTTAGTAAGCACCCAAAACATGATAGTTGATCCAGGAATTTTAATCCTCGTAGCAGGGTTATTGGTATGTTTAATCATATCTCGTAAACAACTTAGTACCTTAATATCGAAGTATATTAAGTCACTGAAGCCAGCTACCTTAGCTAAAAGTGGTACCCATTATGGCAAGAAAGAACCCATACAAAAGATCACCCCGTTAATGATCACTCCAGAACAAGTGAAAAATTATGATGATAGACCTTGGAGACCATTTAGATGGCCTTATCATCAAACCATGTCAATTTTCAAACTTGACTTAAACCACTGGTTGGATATGGATAAGTATTATTGGCATTATATTCAAGAAAAAGAAAGAATTTGGCATACTTATGGTAAAGAAAATATCGATTGGTTACCTGAAGGTTACGACGCTTGTTTAGAATTGATGCAGACTGTAACCGATCATATGGTTGAGAGATATCCACTTTTATTTACTGTTTTGGAAGATAAAAAGGAGAGAGGAAAAATCGTCAAAAATGAATTAACCAAGGAGATTTTGGATATGACTTTTCCTTTGAAGGATCACCCATTACTTTATGTGACAAAGTTAGCCAAAGAAGATTTCTACCTTGTCAAAAAGAATCCTGAGGATGGGTTACATTATTTGGTTGCTGCTGCCGTCCCGTTCCCTGGTGGATCATTCGGTATTGACCAGAAGCTTGGTAAAAATTTGAATGTGATTCATGATGATGTTCCTTACTATCATGAGAAATTGAAGAAATCCATGGAACGTTGGTTTGAAAGATTGGAACCTGGTAACCCAGTTGAAAGGGCTTCTTGGTATATTACCTGGGATCATAAGTTGAAGGTTAACAACGTCTATCAAATGCCAAAATTCGTACCTAATTTAGAAATGGATATGAACAACACCGATGCTAAAGAATTCAACGTTCGGGTCGAGAGACAAACCTTAAGAAGATTGCCCAAATCAAATGCCATTATTTTTACCAACCATCCTATTTTTTACTCTCTTGAAGAAATGAAAGATGAACCTTTGGTGCCTTCATTGCTCAAGAAAATCATCTACGAAGGTCCTGAAAAGATCATCAAGTATAAGAACTTTGCCTTCATCAGAGATCACATTTCTGGCTATCTTGACACGTTAATCAAACGCCAAATAGATAAGAAACTAATTGACGAAGATACTCCTATCAAGACGCTACCAACTTATCCATTTGCCTACTGGGCTAAGACAGACTTTGATTTGGTTAATGGGTGGCTGAATCCAACCACTGATAAAACCAAATTTGATTATTCTGGCACAATGCATACTGAAAGAAAATACGGTAATGAATAAGTACATAAATAACAAATTTGCAGGCAATGCTTTCGTGAAATAATACTGTCAAAATGCGCTTTTCTGTCACTTTTTTGTTAAAGTAAAGTTTATGTAAATATACGTGTAATTGAATTCAATAGAAGAAGGAATTACTCGAGGAGATATCTCAAGAATGTATGCAATTCATCTTTATATATGCGTGTTATTTTCGAGTATTTCTTTGTCTTAATTGACCAGTTTTTGGTTTACCAACTGAATTACCGCTGGCCCGCTGTTGAGGAACAGTACCAGCTCTAACGGTAGCAGTTTCGTTCTTTATTTGGTTGAATGTTTCTGCAAAATCAGGATTAATGAATTGTAAGAGAGGAGGGGCGATCATTAAAGCGACCGCTATGGTAAACATGATGGTGTAAGTACGATTTTTGAAGATGAAACCAAAAGGACTATTCATGAGTATATCACTAAGGCCACCTTGAGCCTTTTCATAGTATTGTTTAATGTCTAAAATCAGAATTCCAAGAGGAACTATTTCACTGATTTTTTGAACCTGGGAGGTATTGTAAGAGTTACTGCCCCAACTATCTTCATGTGCCTTGATTGTTCCTTGATCAACTATTATTTTGTATCTGGCCCCAGATAATATAAAATCATAAGAATTGATCACTAAGTTATATTCACCATCTTGTAAGTTTTCAAAGTAGAACTCATAATCTTTGTTTAAATATCCTTTTGTAGATGCAAACTCACTAGAGCTATTATCCAAACGGAATAAATCAATGTTAAATCTGGATTGATAGTTGTTATAGTTTAAGACAAGTCCGCGAAACCTTTCATCTTGCATCTTGACTATATCATCAGGAGCATTATCAATTCTTCCCCAAACCCCAACTGACTCTGAAAGACATCCAGCCAAAAGAGATAAGAACAATATCAAACAATTCATCACCGACAGATAAGAAGAACGGCCTCAAATATTCACTATCCAATTACCTCTTAAGATGCTATATGTGAGTGTTACCCGCACCGACATACCTCGCATAAAAAAACTTGCACCAGTATGAAAATTTATTTTCATATACCCTCTTCTACTCCCTATTGTACCAAGTATGTGTATTATTGTAGGGCGTCAATTCAAGATTTCGTTTTAGAAATCAACTTCTAGGGTTGCTGCTCTCTACAACACATACGAGAGTATACTAGTTTCGTCTTCGGATGGGGGTAGTCACGGATATTACGAGCATGATAGTGGGAAAGCATCTACTCCTCTTCTTCGTTATTTGCCGTATTAATACCATGGCTTATAATGGAGGGGAATCGAGTGTTAGGGACCTATTTCAATTGTGCATTCTAGCGTCCAAACATATGTAGTAAATACAATATTCTACAGTTGAGATACAGTGGGAATATCGTACAGTTATATTACAAATAGTCAGAAGGGTCAAACTTGACCTTTCAAACTTCTTGATCCCCATCTATCATAGGAGTATAATCCAATAGCGATTAGGAATAATCCACAAAGTTGTTCTGTAGTGATTCTCCCAAACCATTTCGACTCGTTATATTCGTAGTTTTTATCGAATACCACGAGAATTCCCACGGTGATTAAAACGATCCTCTTCATCATAGATGCAATTGAATAAGATAATGTAGGGATCGAACCAAGTAAATGAAATGCTAATAAAGTTTGTAGAAAATGCGATAATGAATCGATTGCAATTAAGACAAGAACCACAATGATGTCCGAAGCCGATTCTGCAGAACCACGGAAATGTTTAGCATCGGAGACTCCTTCAATAATTTCAGGAAGTTCTTTCAAAACGAATCCTGTTATGGAAAAAATAAAACCAACCAAGGAACAATACAAGATTATTGTCATTTTATCAGGTTTTTCTGCAGCTTCGTAGTTTATCACTGAAGCAAATGGGTTGCTTATATTAGTGTTGTTTTCATCAACCATCTGACTGTAGTGTTGGTCATTGAGATTAGATTCTTCCATTTTTTCATCTAATCGTAAATCTGATGTTGAATATGGTAGTTTTATCGAATATGTTCTTTGTCTGATATAATTAATAGGTTTATGACTGGACTTATTAGTCTGGGCTTGTTTCTTTTCCATCTGATCTGCATTCCATTCAAATTGAGACGGTGTACTGGGACGACTAATTTCGGTGTTCAACACCAAACTAGCAGGATTTGTGGTATTTGAGTCCCAGGTTATCAACTGTTTACCATAAATATTTTGACTAGCAAAAATAATGGTGCTTATAATACAGAGGGCCACGCCTTTCAATTGGGAGTAGTCGAACTCTAGTCTGGGGTTTTCCAAAGAATCAGATAAAATCATGAGGATGACTCCTGCCACTAATGGGGTCAATGATAAATAAGTTATTAGAGGAAATTTCACCTTGTAAAAGAGTCTGTAACCCGAAACTATCAACAATGGCGACAACGCTTTTATGCTAGATACAGTAGCTAATGGAACCAAAGACGTGGCACTCAAGGAGAAGAATTTGCCAACGAATTGAAACAATCCTAGTGGGAGGATTTTGATGAGAACCGATTTTCTAAACGTTGCCAATGATGGATCTACGGGAACACTTCCTGGAGGGAAAGACTCGGCCACCTGAGGGAATACTTTAACAAAAGTAATCAATGATAACGAGAGGAGAATACCCATCATGAATTGAAATTGACTTAAGAATAAGGGATAGGTGAATCTGATCAATATTAGTTTCGTCAATTGGGACGTGATTGAGGACACGAGATACCATATCAAGCATGCCACCACCGTCTTCACGGAGATTGGAGGGAATAATTCGACAAAGTACTCGAGCATCGTACAGAGTATGTTCCTTTGGCTAGCGCCTAAATCAAAAAAAGAAGAAAAGAAAGAAGATCTAAACGTAAGGCTCAAAACTCTGCCTCTGATCGATTCCTTCTGTTTATTTGTTAGGGGAGATCTAGATAAAATGCGAAAGGAAAACAGGCGGCGGTTATTTTTTTTGTTTGGCACCGTACCTCCCACGCGATCTGAATTTTCTTTTTATACAGCAAAAGCTCAATTCAATCCATAGGCGCGTAATTGTTCTACAAAATGTTCTTTATTGAGTTCGTCATAATTTGATGTCATAAATTTATACTATCATACATACTCGCCTGAGTGAACTGTTTTACTGCCAGGAATAGACTCTCCCTGTAGAATCACCAAGCACAAGCCTAAGTTTCCCACGACAGAGCTTATCTTCAGTGTCTACTTCGTTCGCCTTGAAGAGCTCGAGAGTGGTAATGTCTCCGTGAATGTCATCGCATCCAACACTATCATACTTTTCGAGTCCGAGGGCAGCGTTGTTATCGTAACGAAGTTCGTAAATATCCACTGATCTCGAGGGTGATCCATTGGCAATTGCAAGCATCTCGTGGGACCAAAATGTATGGTTGTTTATTGTCAGCTTGTTCTCAGAACTTACCAGGCAATCATTGATACTGCCAAATCCTATACTGGTCTTTGCTCCTGGCTTCAAATTCTGCGAGAGTAGCACGTCTCCATTGATGGTGTAAACCGTAAGGGTATTGTGGAACCGCGTACTGGAAATGGTTGCAAAATTCCCTGTATCGTTGGAAATTGCAATTTGCACCTTGGGATGATCTTTTGTCGTTGGTGGTACGAGCTTTTTAATAAACTTGAATCGGGTGAGATCCCACATGATAATTACTCCGTCAGCATCTACGCTGAGTCCCACTTTAAATGTCTTGCTGAAACGAAGAACTTTGACCTTGCTAACATGCCCTCGTAAAAGACACTGGAATTGAAGACTGACAGTTGGCTTCAAGTTACATTTCCATACTTGTATGAGTCCGTCATCACACCCAATCAAAAAGAGTTTCTGACCAATTTGAAGCATACTGGTGATATCTCCCAGATGAATTCCAAGAAATGTAGTGGTGTTGACGATAATACTGCCAACCGACGTTGAGGCTTTACGAATCAATAACTCGTCCTCGGAAACAGTACAGTTTGGCCGTCCTACCCATTTTCCACTCTTACTTCTCCTTTCTAGCTTCTCGATTGGAAGTTTGAGTTTGGACTCAAAGGTAATCTTAGGTGCAACCTTGCTATCGATCAGGGTCAAATAATAGTTTGGGATATTCAATACTTCCTTAGCAACATGTGGCTTATGGAAGACTTTCATCGGCGTTTGGCCAAAATTGTTAATCATACCAATGATGGCCCTCTTCTCTATTTCATCTTTAATATTGTCCAAATTGATGGCTCCATTATATGATAAATGATGGAATACGTTCAATGATTTAATCGCTTCCACCCCGTTCTGTTTGAATCCAAATATCAAGTCAATCCATAGATGTAATTGGCTCGAAACAAAAGGACTTTCTAATGCCTCTCGATTTTTAGCGATGAATATCTTTGGGTCTCCCTTGGCCCAAGGAGGAAGTTTAACGTCATTGAGGACCTCCCCACTTTGTAGGGTTCCAAGTTCAAAGTTGTTTGAGTTGACTAAAAATTCAGGTAAATAAAAGAATTCGGGCGTTAATTCTCTCACATCAGTGGTGTTATCTCGTGATGCTGAAGTCCAAGCTTTCTCGATGGAATAAAAGAGACGGTCTGCATGATCAAATTTACCTCCTTGTAATACCAAATATGATTGTACATATGGTTTCAACCTGATCAAAAATGAAGTTACAATCATAGCCGATGAATAGTGGGTACCGTAATGGAACGGAGGCGCATCATGATCTCCCAAACTGTCCAATGCCTCAAATCGATCACGGAATTGCTCTGCTCGTGGTGATGTTTGTCCCCCCATTGGCTTTGATAAGTCTCTAAATGACCTGGGGTTGGACAAGTCTAGGGTTTCACTCGTATAATCCGCAATAACCCATGGAAATACTGGATATTGGGTGAGGTCATTGAATGTTCTCCCAGCAAAAGTGTTGATCATCATCAAATAATAAAAATTAGACATTTCTCCCATCCTCCATTTTTTTGTCGCTTCTAAGTATGCCGATGGTGGTGATGATTGAAAAGCCAGAGTAAATTTAGATGACAAGAACGATGAGCTGCTGCTGGAACTCGACGAAGACGATGGGGAACAAAGTTGTAATGACTGGGCTAAATCATAATCAATACCTTTACCAGTAGCCAATGGTGATAAACTGCCATATATGGAGTCTCTATCTTTGGTAGAAAGACAAGTCAATAATATACTAGCACCGTCATTGAAGAACATTTCCAATGCAATATCTCTCAATAGAAACTGTCTTTTGGAGATGCAACTGAGCTTTTCTATACCCCAACTTTTGTTTCTATGGCTTTTACTATCGTTGTTCAAGAAACTGCTTGACTGAGAGCTGATGAGCTGCAAGTATGAGTCCCTCAATTCAGAGGGGGCATCTTGAGCATCAATAACATTACCGTCAGGACAATGGAAATAGTTGTCAATCAAATAAATATGACTTGAACCTAAAATCATCAAACTTTCAATAGGAACAAGTCCGTTTATTTGACTGATATTCCATAACGCCATTATCTGATCTCCCATATACAAACTTCGTATAACTTTTCTATTCTTGTCCTCATAAGTTGTGGTGGGTGATTCAGAAAGGTCATCAATCATTTCAAATCCTTCCTCATTCTCCAATAAAGGATTGTCGGTGGACAAGCTTAAGGTATCTATCCCACTCCTGGCCACCACAGTTTCAAAACCATCAAAGTCGCTAGTGAAATCATCGACTTGCTTTACCGGAATGTTTACGTTGTACGAAAGTTTTTCTGAGTCCGAAAGTTGCTCTTCGACAATTAATCTTTTTCTCATTCTGTCCACGTTTTCAATATAATCTAGAGCGTAATGGGCCACTCCTTCGGAATTAATTAGGCGGTTTATTTCCACCTTTAAAGATGAATAATTGGAGATATAAAATTGAGCATTTTCCTGTTGATCTTGGATAGCCCTATTGAACTTGATCAATTCTCCACTAATAATCAGGACTTTTAGTTGTTCACAATCTTTTTCAAAACTTTTTATGTAAATACTATTCATGAAAAACAACTTTCCTCCATTGTTCAACATAACCTTAATCATATCCAAAACGTATAGTTTTGGACCTTCTTTAAATTTTCCTAGATGAGTATGAAAATTTTTGAGGATAGTGTTCTTTAATGTTGTAGTTTTCATAGCTGCTCTTATGGTTTCTTCGTCATTCTTAGAAATCAAATTGTTGAAAAACTCAAAGATCATCTCCCGTGAATTGGAAAACTCAGTTTGATTGCTCAAATAATCAAGGAGGGTTTGAAATTCATTTTGTCTGGCCATATAACAAGTTCTAAGGAAATTGAAAATATGTTCCGAATGTTCAAGTTGAACTTCCGCCTTCAAACGAAAAAAATTTCCTAGAATTAAATCTATCAAATAGCTAAGCTTCATAGTATCTAAAACCTCAGGATGAAGTACGATCATTTGTCGGTAGAGTAAAGCTTTTGCTGCTTCGTTCATCTTGATGCCAAACTCTTTATTTAAACGTAATTCATCTCTAGGGTCAAACTCAACCACCCAATCAGTGGGGTTATCTAAAGTATACTGTTCTGAAAATTTCAAAAATTTAAGCACTATAACATGTCCCACATATTTTTTTAATTTACTGTAATGATTAGGAAATTTGAAAAGTGATGAATTATTGCCATCTATGACTTCAATAATGGATAAAATGCAAGTGAGATATATGTCGACGTTTTCTAAACTAATGTAGTAATCCTTGTTAAGAAAGTCGTTGTAGTAGTAGGAAAATAAATCAGTAACTCCTTCTAGGAATTCCTTTTCATTGAATATGAAATTTGAAACGGTGACGAATTCATTGATATGTTGGAAAATCTGAGGATAGATTATATCGAAGATTAAGGTCTTGGTAATGTCATTCAACGGGTGCAAAATCTTGAATATGTCTTTAACATTCAATAACTTTGATATGAAAATTTTCGATAATACTTTTACAAGCCTCTCATAGCACGTTTCAAAGTTGGATAATAAGTCTGCTGGAGCCCATGTAAGAGCCACTCGAAGATGTCCCACTAATTCAAAAGCTCCTTCTAACCAATCTTTCTTGCAGAAAAACTCCAGAAGACTGGGCACGTTTTCGATGCCAATATCAATCGATTCAGCATATTGATTTATTAAATGAAGAACATTTAAAGAGAGTTCGAGTTTATCATTCGTTTCTTCTTGTGTCTTGGCCCTAGACGGAGAACTGGTTGCACTTAGTATTCTGCCATTTTTCAGACTCAAAGTATACATTGAATTTAACACCACATTGTTTAGTAATATGAGGAAATCAGGCATTACTAACAGACCAAAATGTTGAGAGTAATACCTCGACTGTAAAATAGAAATCAAATTCATATTGTTTCCACCAATAGAAGGATTATCAATTTTGTAGCTCGATAAGAAAATCAAGCTTAAGATATAGTCATCATGCCACCAATCCTTTAAGGAATGGGTCAAAATATCTAATCCATGATTTACTTGGAAAAATCTTTTGATTATTCTAGGTCCCAAAATTTTGAGTAATTTGGTGAGTAAGGTCAACCCACATATTGTAACTTCCTTGCTATTGGCTTCAGTTGATTTAAAATTGAATAAAAGCAAAATCCAATGAATAGTGATTGATCTCGAAAATTTCTTCAAGGTTTTAATAGATGAAAGGGGCCCACATAGCACTTGCGTTAATGATTTTAATGTTATAATGCCAAATTCAGGAGAAGTATCATGGTAAAGTGAATAAACAATGAATAGCGAAAGAGCACGAATGGTTTCCACCGAAGTATCACTTCTTATTATACAACTTAAAGTCAAGCTTAATTGTTCTAGCGACTTTTCAGGTAGATTTGCACCCATCAATGTTGGTGATTTCAAGAATTGAATAAACTTTTTCAAAAGCTTATTTCTGTTTAGCTCCGAAATATTAAACCCGTTATATTTACTGGCAACCGATAATATCTGAAAGTGGTAAAGAAAGTAATCGAAGTCTTCTGTACCTAAGAACAACTCGAAGTCCAATATGAGGAATCTATAGGCTGTTGAATTGATAATAATCGAATCAAAAGAATCAATAAAATCATAGCCTGTATGATTTAACAATACCTTCAATACACTATTATCATTACATGACACTGCCGCTGAGTCACCAAATTTAGGGGATGAACAGCCCAATCTATTCTGCAACTCCGGAACGAGGTTGAAGGTAAAGGAAGGGTTAAAGGCCTTGAAATTACTTAAGAGAATCAGAAGAATTCCGTAGCCATTAACATTATCAAATTCCTTGCTTATCCTCCAGCTATTTTGAAGAGTTTGAAATAAGAATGAAAGGGAAAGGTAGACAAAAGTGTCACTTAATTCCTTGTCTTCACAAGTAATACCTATCTCAACTATCTTCAAAATTAGCGAAGCACCTCCCAAATTATAAAGAGCACCATGGATGGAATGAGAATGGTGGGATAATATTTTCGATGCTTTTGGAGTCTCTAAGTTATTGAGGAAGATACTGTCATGAATTGAGAATATAACATTCGACTGAGTGATCTTGGTCTTGGATAAATATGAAACTACTGTCTTAGCTTCCACCATATTGGAAGTAGCTTGTAAGCTACTATTTGGTTGTTGCTTGTCGAAATTTTCTGAATACACGGAGGAATTTGAGGAGATATTATTGACGTTTCTGCCTTTATGGAGACCATTGACAATTGAACTTGCTCGGTTTCTGAGAGAATTCCCTGTCTTTACCTCGAATATTTTCAAGCCGACATTTGTAAGGCCCCTGTATCCTAGTTGATTTAGCAAACTTGCCAAATTATCCTCGTTAAAATCTTTGAAGTCCCAAATAAAATCCAATCCGAGGTTGTACAAGAAATGAATCCATTCATTAGGTAAACTAATGTTCAAGACCGTTAAGTTACGAAGTAATAATTCGTCATGCTTTATAATACCGGGATTTTCTGTCTTTCCAATATAGAACTTATTCCAAGTAGTCATGACTTTACGAATTTCCGGACACGGGATGGATTCACTATATTCACCATCAATATAGAGGTTAAGATTGGAGTAGTTGTCATATGTTAATACGAAATGAACATATCCTTGGTTGGTGCAGAACTCAGGCGATGAACGATCGTAAAGTATTTGGTTGAATGTGAACTGCATTCTGGAACCAGTAGATTGGTCAAATATCTCCACGAGGAATTGATTTTGATTCACTAACTGTATCTTGAGAACGGAAGTATCACTGCTAGAAGAGCTAGATAGAGAGAACAAGGTGGTTAAATAGTCATCATCATCGTACTCATCGTTAGAAAATACAATTTGATCCTGAGAACTACTATTCAATTTAAACCAGGTCTGAAGGGTGAAACATTTCAGGGAGTTGAGTTCATTAGAAAACGGAATTGATATGGAAGAATTTTGGAAGTCATTGAATAGAAATAAATCAAAGTGAGATGGATACTTAGAATGAGCCTGATTCAAAAGTTCGAGAATTATTAGTATTTTATGATTATGGATTTGTCTATCGAATAATTGCATCAAAAGGTCTTTATAGAGTTTGATTTGACAGCCTAGTTCCATGAAATTTATGATGAGCCTCATATGCTGGCCAATTATCAGGGGATGATGATCATAATCTAACCACAGGGTGGACTCCAATGATGAGGATAATAGTAACAAATTGTTAATAATTAATTCATGAACATTGGCTCTCATTAGCTTGATTTTGGTACTGTAGAAAATAGTCGCACAGTGTAGAAATAATTCAAAGAGAATAAGCTTTAGGTCATGATAGATTTCATCATCAAGATTATTGAATTTTTGGAGGAATTGGGAGATGTGGTTCCTAGTTAATGATTCTTCTGATTTCGAGCTAAGAGACTGAATTGGCAAACTAACTACTAGTTCCTCCACAATTGAGGTCAACTCCGACAACTCACCTATTGTATCTGGCAATTCAGATTTCCATTCAAGAAGGGGATTGGTATTGATCGTGAAGTCGGCTAACAAATGGTCACACATGAAGACAATGATATCGATGTCGTCCCTCGAGCCTCCATCGACCGAGTCATGGGAATATGAGGACTCGCTCATTGGAACAGCTGAAGATACAATTCCAGTTACTTCCTAGTTACAAAAGAAAAGCTGGTGTTTTCACAGATCTTAGAGTATTAACATAGAATAGCCTGAGTTGGATTATGCTCTTTGGAGAGAGGTACGGATGGGTGCAGTACCCCATAGTGCACGTGACTACCCGTCAAAATGAAGTCATCGATAAGGAAAGAAGTAACTTGATAAGAGAAGGGCGGTACTATAAGAATCCAGATCTTCGATTGGAGCAAACGGCTTTGTACAAATAAGCAGCCAGAGCCCCCTGCAGTAATTTTACCCGCCAATTTTCAACAATTGCTTGTCTAATGCCATTTTGCAATCATTCTGGGACATCAACCTACAGATTTCACCATACTTACCATTAGGTGGTGTTCTACAGTATTTAGCCAAAACTATGATTGTTACTTTAAACAGTCACATTGATAGTTTATCTGTCCCGAATTTGAACCACTACCACCCCAATTTTGGATTCGTAGGCGTACACTTCACTTCAAATCTCCACATGTATGCAGACGCGGTGAATTTTTTAGGCATCAACTTTTTTTCTGTCGGAATCGAAAATTGGGCTTCCTACAGAGTGAGATAAGTGAACACTATCAAGTTAAATTGAACCACCAACTTACTTATATAAGGTATACTCTCCCTACTCGTTGAAAGGATCAGATTGTATATAGTGCCTTTTCCTTGAGAGTCCAACCCAGTTTTTGCTCGATTTTTTCCACAGAATCATATTTGCCCCATTGATTTCATTAGCAACTGTCGTCTGTCAATGTCTAGGGAAGTGGTAAACCCTAAATCAACACCAGAAGACACCATATCTCGACTGGATACTGAAAGCATTTCCGACCCTGCTTTTCCTCCAATAACCCCTCTAGTGTCAGAAGCTTCCGTACCTCCAGCTGAGCCCAATGTTGCATACTCTTCCCCTGAATTAGCTGATAACGATGACGACGACAACGACGACGAGAATTTTGCGCTTGACGTTCTCCTTGAAAAAAGACGGATTCTCCGGGATTTAGCAAGCAGCTCGGGTAAAGAGGGTGATACTTGGTTCTTAATTCCCAGTGAATTTTTAAGCTCGGTACTTAATGCTGCTGTAACGTCATTCGAAGAATTAAAACAAGAAGTCGGACCTGTGAACTGTAAATCCATTGTTAACGAAAACGGAGCTTTATATCCTGAAAATGACGAACCAGTAGGAACCTATAACGTTTCTCCCGCATTATTTGATAAATTGACCGAATGGTTTGGGTTGGTGGGTCAACCAGTTCCTCGACACCTCATCATAAACCCAGAAACAGGTAATAAGGAAGTTGAAAGGTATCCTCCATACTTTTTCCTCCATACTTTATCCAAATCCAACTCCACTCGTGCATATCAATTCTCCAATAGTCAAAATAGTTCAATCCCAGGAATTGCCGTATCTCAGACAAAAACTTTCGCCGATTTACTTGAAACCATCAGGGCTCACTTGTTTCGAACTCCTTCGAAATCAATAAGATTCAGAATATGGTTCATCGATAGCCCTAGTGTCGAAGAACTCCCCAGTAATATCTCCCTCTCGACATTTTTATACGAAATACCCAAGAAATCTTTGGTCCTTCAAAGTATCTATAATGATACTCTTGCATCTCAAGGTATTTCCAGTTCTCCTGTATTTCACCTATTGATTGAATCTTTGGATAAAACTACTCATAAATTCCCAGTTGATCATTATCTTAACAATTTCAATTACGGTAAACTTGATATAAATAGTACGGTTTCTACTGGTGGCCACCTAGGCTTGGCCAATTTGGGTAACACTTGTTATATGAATTCAGCATTACAATGTTTACTTCATGTCCCTGAGATCAACTACTACTTTTTCTTCAATTTGTTTGAGGATGAATTAAATGCAACAAATCCTTTGGGTAATAAAGGAGACATTGCCGTCACATTCGGTGCATTACTACATAAATTATTCGATAATTCAAACGGTTCACAGTCTTATGTTTCTCCGCGGGATTTCAAACAAACCGTTGGTCGCTACTCTTCAATGTTTCAAGGTTATCAACAACAAGATTCTCAAGAATTCTTTAGCTGGCTTTTAGATGCTCTCCATGAAGATTTAAATCGTATTTATGACAAACCATATTGTGAAAAACCTGAGCTCAAGGATGAAGATGTTGATAATCCTAACGCTATAATCGACTTGGCCAATACTTGCTGGGAGCAGCATAAAAAGAGAAACGATTCAGTGATTGTAGATTTGTTTACTGGATTATACCAATCCACACTAATTTGTCCTGACTGTTCCAAAAAATCCATTACCTTTGATCCGTTTAATGATATGACTATGCCACTACCCATCAGTAAAAGGTGGTATCATACATTCACTATCATTGATTTGTCACCACTGAGTGGTCTTGAAACTAGGATTATGAAATTTGAAGTTGAATTGAAGAAGAGCTCTAATTTTGATGAATTATTGAAATTCTTATCTGACTACTTGAATGTCCCAGTCAACTTTTTATTTTTGTTTGAAACTTTCCGTAACTTTTTCTATAAAGACTTCCAAGAAAGTTACAGTCGTAACAAGTTTTTCCCAGTTAGTGAAATCATATCAGATAGTGATGATGTTTTGGTGTATATTATACCTCATGACCCATCTTCAAATATAATAGTTCCTGTGTTGAATTCAGTTCCAAGTACTGATAAATCCTATAACATCATTGAACCATTTGGAATTCCCTTATTCTTGGTATTGGACAAAACTTTTGAAGTCAACAGTTTTGGCAAAATCAGAGCTAAGCTTGAAGATACAGTGAAAATACTAAGTAAAGCTGATATCGAGCACCAATATAACGAGATCAAAGGGGAAAGCCAGGGAAAGTTCTTTAGTAGAAAAGATTTCCCACTTTTGTCAAGCAAGAGTAACACTTTCGAAGAAGATATTGTTATGGTAAATGATGAAACTAAAAGAAACGATGATAACGCTAATGAAGCACTGTCTGATATGGCTTCTGATACTTCTGCTACTTCTGATGGTTATGACTCTGATATATCCTTAGCGAACCCCAATATTGGAGGAAGCTTTGGATTTGAAATCAAATACTACCATGAAGACAGTAGTAAACCAATTTATGGTCGCGGATTGAACAGATTTGACTTTAATACTTCTACAGAATCAGATAGTCACCGAGTATTAAGAATTCCACGAGGAAGACCCCAGTTTAATAATTTACCATCCCTTGCTACTCAATTACCCGAATTAAAACGTAACTACTATCATTATCCTGAATTTTCTTCTAATTTGGATAAAGAGATTCAAGACATGGAAAACCAGGTGAATGTGACTTTGGCACAAGAATCCAGTAACCCAGGCCTGGATGAAGAAGTCAATTTGAGTAAAACTACTGATGGATTTGTTTTGGTAGATAGCCAAGATAATTTGAATAGTGATGTCGACACTCCTACGGTGAAGCCACCCTCCACTACATCCGATCAGCTGCAGCTGCTGGATGAAGACGCAGAGTCTGATGATAATATGGGCAATGTAGGCTCATTATTTGATTCGGTACATAATTCAGGTCCTCCTCTTGCTTCATATTCGGACTCAATCAAAAATTCGACTCAAAATTCACCTGAAGGAGATAATAAAATCAATAATCATCCAGTATTAGTTAATAATAATGTCACATTAGTGTGTGAATGGGATCCTGAAATCTATGAAAGGTTCTTCTCTAGAGTTGAAGACCAAGGTTGGGAAGACTTGAAGTACATTCCCAATCCCGAATTGGAAGCTAGTAAAGAAAAATTGGCCCGCCAAAGAAAAGCGACTATTTCATTGTATGATTGTCTCAAGAGTTTTAGTACACCTGAAGTATTAAGTGATCAGGATTTATGGTACTGTCCTCGATGTAAAGAACATAAGCAAGCCACCAAAACTATTCAGCTTTGGTCTACGGGTGATATATTAATCATTCATTTAAAACGGTTTCAGAGTGCCAGATCGTTCAATGACAAAATTGATGTGACAGTTGATTTCCCTATTGAAGGATTGGATATGACTCCTTTTGTATCATCAAAAAACAATAATGATACCATCGACGGAGATGCTCCATTCCATGTGAAGGAAAATGATTTAATTTACGATTTAATTGCTGTGGACAATCATTATGGTGGCTTGGGAGGTGGACATTATACTGCTTCTGCAAAAAACTTCAGAGATAATAAGTGGTATTATTTCAACGATGGTAGAGTTACCACCATAAATGACCCAAGTGAATGTATAACCGGAGCTGCCTATCTTCTATTCTACAGGAAGCGAACTGCTAATGGCCAATTGGTTGGAGGTGGAAAAGTTGAAGAATTGATCAAAAAGGGAAGAACAAAGTATGAACTGAGACTCAAAGAGATGAGGAGTAAGTTACTGGCTATCAAGAGCCAAAATGATACGTACAACGAGTATGAGATGCAGAAAATTGAGGCAAAGAGAAGAGAAGCTGAGGCATTGAAGGAAGCCACCGCTGTAATTGACGAAGAGGGAGACGAAGAAGAGCCATTATCAGGCGGGAATATTCATGAAGAGCCTGACCCTGATGGAGAGCCAGATCAAACGCCGATTGTTAGCGCAACCGCAACTCCTCCGAGGATTTTGTCACCAGCGTTAGTATCCACCAAGAAGTCAAGGTCACCAGTTAATGAAGATGAATTGAAGCTCAATGGAAGTGATCATAGCGATCATTTCAACAAGCGGAAGCAAAGATTAATATCTCGAGACAAGCACAAAAACAAGTCGATACATATAAACAACCCGCTGCAATCAGTATCAAGCATCACCTCCCCTGCAAGCTCTTGTAGCTCAGAAGAATAGAAGTCTGTCTAACAGAAAAGGTGAGTTCATTGCTGTCAGTATGGAGAGTGATCAAGTCAAATGATTAAGTCAAAGCCAGGATGTAATTAATCTTCAACATGAATTAGCTGTATACATAAATATTAGTATGGAGTCAGGTATACTCATTACTTTTTACTAGATACGTATTAATAGATAGCTATACATAGTTCAAGCGTAATGTTTTGAACGGATCTTAGAATACTCCAAAGATTGCTTCAACACATCAAGTGATATGTTGGCACCTCCACCATTGATACTTACGCTCTTTAGTTTATCGCCGTTTTTATTGGTTACAATGTTGATTTTGGAAGTCACACAGCTTTCCTCGGAATCGCCTTCAAGATCTGCCAAAATTATCAGTTTTTTTGGTTTCACTGACTCCAAATCTTCTTCACCTTCGAGGTTGATAACTCCAAAACTGGAAGATATACCAATTTGTTCATCATCCAATGTGATAGGGTATTTCAATGACTCGTTAGCATCAATGAATAAATTGTCGCCTCCGCTCAAATGACCAAAATTACCTCTTGATCTCACCGGCACTTTAATTTGGTCACTAGTGTCCCCCACGTAGACTCGAGGTAATTTAACGTCAGATAAGGCATTGACTAAAGCGTTATAACACAAATCAAATAATGGACCTGACCGACTGAACACCTTCAAGTGAGCATAGAGGACGAAGGAATATGCTTTCTTGTTATTGAACGACGGTATATCTTCAAGAATAGTGTCATTTTCTGCAATTCCAGGATAGAGAATGGTGGAGGTTTTGTCGGAGTCGTTGAGAATTTGATATCCTGGAGTAATTTCAAGCGATTGTGAAGGAATAATCTTCCCGTGTAATATTGTTTCGTATAATTTTTGAGAAATGATCATCTCTTCATCAGTAGGAGCACCACTACGGCCTCTTAGTATCTCCACGACTGGATATGTGGAAGTATGAGATAATGCACCAGATTCTCCTGAACTTTCCACTATACCTAGGGTAATACCACAAAACAATGAAGTATCTCCTTTCTTCGCTATAGCCGACCCGACAACATTATTGTCTCCCAATTTGTTGAGGTTGCCTTTGCTTATTTCCATAGGTTGGAACTCATTGAAATTTCGGAGCGAAGGTCTGAGCCCAATTTGAAGATGACGTTGTAACGATACGTCAGGGGCAATTCTTGCCAACACATCTGGAGGAAATGATACGTGGTGAGCTCCATTCATGTTGAGAGCTATAAATATAAGAGGGTAAAATATATATAAAAAGGTTTAGAAAAGTCATCTCGATTTTTCGCACATTTTTCGCTGGCTGCCAAAAATCTATGTGAAGAAGTGATTGAAAAAGCCCTTGAGAAAGGTATTTTTAGTAGACACAGTGAGGCCAAGTCTAACTGTTGATGCTTTATCAAGTTGTGATATAGGTTAATTTCCTCGGTAGTTACGTATTCGAAATAGCTGTGAAATGTCTACTTTCTGCTCTTGCTACCATAAATCGAGTGGCTCATATCCCAAGAGTAGTCCAAAATGTTAGAAGGGCTGGCTAAGTAACCTAGCTCACTTAATGCAAACAGAATCAATGAGACGATGCAAAGACTAAATCAATGATTTCGATCATTTAATCCATAGTAGTTTACAATAACGTCAGTTTGGATGAAGTTTACGATACTTATGCTAAATACATTGTTCAGAATGCCATTTTCCGGCTCTATTATAACTCACCACTTTGTCCTTTATGCTTTACCAACCTTCTGAATCCAGATCTTTTCTGCTTCGACGATGGTATTGTTATTGGCTTTCATCTTGTTCATGGTCTCGATGTATTCATCGTATTCATCACTATCATACACAATCCCCCCACCGGCTTGTAAATATGCAATACCATCCTTGTAGACCATTGTTCTCAATGCAATACAAGTATCCATGGTCTTAGCATCATAACCCCAATGACCCACAGCACCAGCATAAATACCTCTCTTTTCTTTCTCTAACTCTCCAATGAGTTCCATTGCTTTCACTTTTGGAGCTCCACTGACGGTACCGGCAGGGAAAATGGATCTGAAGGCATCAAATCTGGTTTTGTCTTCTCTTAGAGTTCCACTTACTTCAGAAACAAGGTGCATGACATGAGAAAATCTCTCTATGGTCAAAAGTCTATCAACTTTGTTACTAAGGGGAGTACAGATTCTGTTAATATCATTACGAGCTAAATCCACCAACATAATGTGTTCAGCTCTATCTTTCAAACTGCTTCTTAAAATGTTAGCATTTTCTTCATCTTCTTCGTTCGTTTTTCCTCTTCTTATGGTACCAGCAATAGGGTGGGTGACCACACGATTGTGTTCGTCAGATTTCACCAATAATTCTGGAGAAGCCCCGATAATTTGAAAGTCAATGAGATCAATATAAAATAAGTATGGTGATGGGTTGACGGTTCTTAAATGACGATAGATGTTGAAAGGATGTAATGAGGTAGGTCTGGCAACTCTTTGAGATGGTACGGCTTGAATGACGTCTCCTTTCAAGATATGTTCCTTTAAGGTTTTAACATGGTTTTCATACCCTTCTTGGCCAATATTGGAAATGAAGGTTTGGTTCATTTTAATTGGTGGTTGGGGAGGATTGATCTCCTCGAGGGTTTTATGGGCCGACAATAATTCTTCGATATCATTGATTTGAGCTTCAGCGTTTGCAAATCTTATTTTCAACTCTTCATCAGTCAAGTCATCTTCTGGAACATCGATATTGTTGATAATCTGAAATCTTTGGTAGACATGGTCAAATGCAAGTATAAGATCACACAACATCAACACTGCCTCTGGTACTTTCAACACATCCTTCAAAGGTCTACGGGTTTTTGGTTCAAAATACTTCACACAGTCATAGGATATATAACCAATGGCACCACCACATAATCTTGGTAAACCCGGTAATTGAGCTTGGTTATAGTTGGCTAGTTCTTGCTCTAAAATGGTGATTGGGTCCACGTTTAAAAATTCCTCGGAGAAAACATCTTCATCATCTCCGGTTTTGATGATTTTCTTAGGATTAATTCCAATAAACGAATATCTATCAACACTGTCACCATTCAAAGCAGACTCGAATAAGAACGATGGAGACCGTTTGGGGTTGTTCAAGTCAGCAATCTTGAGATATGCCTGGTGGACATTTAACTCCTCTGCACTAACATACTTATATATTGGATATAAGTTCGGTCTTGGGGTAGTATCTTTATGAGATTCAATTATGGATTTCAATGATTCCAAAGATGGCTGGATATCAGACTACTCTGTTAGTATATGGATTCTAGTCGCATCTCTCCTCTTTACATACAAACATGTCACAATTAATCGGTTACGGTTATTGGAGGAAATGGGTGAGTCAGTGGAGTGAAAAAAAAAAAAAAAAAGTTGGTTCTGAAAAATTAATATACAGGATTATGAGTCTATAAAACTATTTACAGTGGAGGTTCGGGTGTTCTCTTTCAAGACAATTCGTCTAGAAGCACACATTCCCCGGTTATAGGGTTGAGATGCACCACTTTGTCACAGTAGAAACTGGAACCGACCGTGACTCCTCGAGAAGAGTCGATGAGTACGTCTATTTCCATACTCAACTCCGCGCAATATGCCCGACAGAGCTTCTTATGTAGGGTGGAGATATCAAATCCCGTGCTAGTGATAATACAAGCGTATCTGGTAGACGATTCGAAGAAATTGGAAGGCTCCCTGAGTCTGTGCTCTAACATTTTCAAAGTCCAGTAAGTCTTGTTCTGTGATTTGAGGAACTGAGAACGGTTATCTGAATTGATAAGGTTTTGTAGCTGATGCTGTAAGCTCTGTACACTCAACGGACTTTCTACATTATAACCCCAGTATTTGAGATTATAGTTGTTTTTGTAAGCGAGTTCCTTTCTATCAATTCTCTGTAAGGACTGGTTGTTTGAGTGAGTGATAGCGGTATGGGTAAGGATTTGAAGCTGGTTCAACAATGCTTCCGCATCATTGAAAACGTCAAGAATGTTGACAAAGCCTCCTTTCATACCATAAGCAATGTGATCCAATGGCTCTTTAGATGCTGGATCTGAAACTGTGAGTTTGGTTCGAGAAAGGTAGTTTTTCCCAATCAAATACGCTGGTAGTGAAAGGTACCCGGTTTGTTCTTTAGCAATCAAAGTCTGGTAAAATGAACTAGCAAAGTATTCCGGAAGAAGCACATTTGAATGAGATACAAAAACATCATCGTCAACTTTATCTTGTGGTTCAGATTCGATGTCAATTTCGTCAAATGTCTGAGTATCAACGAGATCCTGAGTATGCTTATATATTGGAAGGTTATTGCGGTCGCAAAATAATGAAGCCATTCTTCCTGAAAACATCTTTAGTTCATTGATAAAGAACTTTGATTTGGAGTTCAGTGGACTAACTGTATCGAGCTGAGTCATAATATTTTGACTCAGTTCATCTTCGTAGCTTAATGTTTTTTTCAAATTAGATGAGTCCCCAACGTCAATTATGATATTTGGATCGTTATTGGCAGCTCCATCAAGGTTTCGCACTTTGAAATGACTGCTCATGACACTATAAAGGAACCGAAGATTATGATGATCGCATTCATCGTAAGAATCTTCAAATTGTTTCTGAGCTTCAGAATTGAACTTGAAAAGTTTGAACGGATTCAAATGTGACTTTGGCTCGAGAAGTCTTTCCAAATCATCCCAATTCACCAATTTGACTTTCACTCCATCCAAGGAGTCAAACGAGAACTTGATTTTCCCTGAAGCTTCGTGGAAAGGATTTGAATCGAAGGTATTATACTCGTAGCTCAAAGTCATACAAGTGGTATCAGTCTTCTGTTTGCCAAAGCCAAAGTATTCCATAACTGGACGAAAAAAAATAGTAAAGCTGGTTAAACTCTTCATGTAGTTGCTATTTGACAAGATGTTGTGGAATAAATTAGTATTAGGAGCAAGTCTTGTGGTGATGTCTGGAATATGCAAATTAATGTTATACTTTCGGGTATTTATCTTTTCCAACGATACCCCCAAGAAAGATGTGCCATTGAGTCTATTGAAGGGAAGAGCATAAATGATATGGTCATTGTAATACTTATTCTTTTGTCTAATATGGTCAAAACGGTCAACATATTCTTGAAGTTGGAGCATATGATGCGATTCCCTTTGAGTGTAATTCATTTCAACTTCGCTGGAAGACGATAATTGGTATTGAAGTGGCCTTCCGTGGAAATTAGCCGAAAGATAGATATCTGTTAGCTGATTCTTGTCATTATCGTAAATTTTCAATTCCTCTAAAAACTTGTAGATTCCATTTGGTGATACCTCTGGGAGATACGGAAGCTTCTCTAGTAACCTTACCAAATGAGGGTGAGGATACACAATAACAAATTTAAGTACATCAATAAGGGTTTTGAATTGTTTCCCTTCCCAGATATGGAAGAAATAGTTCAAATTCTCAAAAGTATAAGGGTCTGGGGATTGTTGTTTCTGTACTAATGATTTGAAGAAGGCATCATATTTAAGAAGGGTATCATTGTTTTGTAGTTCATTCTCAAGTCTTTGAATTGCGAAGGAGTTCTCTGAAGAATTTGTCATGTATAATGACGATGACGGGAGCAAGCTTGAGTAGCCCTTGATGACGTTAGAGAGATGGCTTTTTCGATGACAAGAAGACACCAACCAGTTAGCAGGGTTATTAGTCAACTGTAAGTGACAACTCATAAGCAACACCGACTGATAATAATAAGATGAGTTTATGAGAGCAGCTAAGTCATATTGTAGCTGAAATGAATTAATAATCTGAGGAAGGGTAATGCAGGATATTTCGTTAGTGGAACAAAATTGGGAAAACACTCTGTTGAATAGTCCTTTATTTTCTAGAGTCGTCATTAAATCGGTGGAGTCATTAAGGAACTGTTGAATGATGGAAACCAACTGGATTCTCGGCGAATATTGGTCATCGAATCTATGTTGTAATACTTCGAGTTCTGTGATCCATTCAGCATTAAAGATTCTATTAAGATGCAACGTTACATCCTGAGGAGTGACATTCCGTATTTCATTATCCATGGTTAAGACCGTTAGTTTATTGTAGTTTTCGTTAAACTTCGCCTCAGGTGGTTTCAAAACAATGGCAAATGAATTCTTGTTGGTTAAAGGATCAATGAACTCCACTAATGATCCGATAAAGGGAATAAATCCTTCATTTATTTCACAGATTTCTTCAAATGTCTTATAGGGTTCGTAGCTATTCTCATTTATTATCAGTTCATCCACCTCCACATTGTACTTGCTCTGGTACTGGTCTATAGGATTAACGAACAGAGGTCTTTCCATCATAAACCTCTTGAATCGGTCAAGCGGTTCCCGGAGATCCCCTTCCATCTCTTCGTACAGCTTATCAGGCTTACTTGACATCGACCGTATTCGAATCGGTAGGAGTTTCGATGATGAGAGCCTAGGTCGTGGTCGTAGACCAACTCGGGCTCGTGGTAGTATTCCTCTCATGAGCTGGAAACTGTTTGAATGAGCGGTTGTACCTATAGCCAGGTATCGTTTAGTAGCATACAATGTTTGATCTGTTTAGTGCTGATAGTCTTAAGATGAGAAGCCAATCTCAGAAAAAAAAAAGAGATGTGAAAAATTGCAAAATGATGTGAACAATTGCAAAAAACACCCTAAAAAAGAATATAAAAGGTGTGAACCAATGGCTAGACCATTAATTATAGGGATCGAGACTCCTACACTACAGTATCTAATTATCAATTGTTATATTAACTACAAATGCATCATTTCCATCTTTGCACAATGACGGCATTTTTTAACTTAGCATCAGCAACACTAACACTACTGGATTCTTCAATGGGCTTCACGGGGAAAGCATGTGATAATGAAAATGCTCTGGAAGTGTCGTCATTGAATGGGTGGTTTCTGACAAATGCGTAGACTTTCACTATGGGGTCACTAGTATTGAATTTATGTGAGACCTTCTTACCATTAGCAAATCTGATTTGGACCAAAGAGTCGCCTTCACCTTCATTTTTTGGAGGATCCTGCTTCTCTGAGGCATTTGACGCTGGAACTGCCTCTGGAGCTGGTTCAGGAATAGGAGTGAATTCACCAGGAACTGGAGATCCAAGTCTTTGACCTTGGCCGTGGAATCCACCTACTTTTCTCTTTGGAGGAACCCAGTCTTCATCGGTCTTTCTGAATACTGAAACATCTACATCTTGACCGAATTCCACGTCAAGCAAGGACACAGGAACGCGACCACGGTTCAATTCGTTTAATACGCTTTCATTATTAGGGTCATCGTATCTGTGTAATGGGCCATCTCCAACGGTGAAACCTTGTTTCCAAAAGGTAATTTCTCTTGTCTCCTTCGATGGTCTCTTAGGCAAGTGGGCAGTAGGATCAGCAATGGGTTCACTGGGTTGTTCTTCGCTTCCAAGCTTGAATCCTGTTCCCGAAAATTTAGGAATGGGTTCTTCTGGTTCTTGGGCTGAGGGACGATCATCAGGTTGGTCAATTTGTTCTTTGGCTCTTTGGAATATCTGATCTATTATAGATCTATCATTTTTCTTCTTATCTTTATTTGGGTCTTCAACCTGTAATCCTGACTTCTCTCCTCCAGTGAAGAAATTGGTGTTGGTTTTCTTATCTTCAGCTTCTTCTTCTTCACCATTGAGATCCCTAAATGTTCGGATACCTCCAGAATTGTTCTTTTTTCTTCGAGGTCCCTCACTAGAAGGTTCTGAACCACCAGAAGCCTTGCCATTATTAGCATAGAAATCCTCAATGGCATCCATCAAATCATTGTTGTTCCGACCAAGATACTGCTCAGCAAGATATCTTGAAGACGTCGTCACAGCAACAAATTGCGCAATCAATTGTTCTTGATCCGAATCTGACATTATTAAGCAATTGAAGGAAAAGCAGTCTAAGTTTACTGATGGCAATTTTCTGTTCTAAACTATGGTGGCTGTGGTGTACGGGTGTTTTGTGATCTCCACAATAAATTTTTCAATTCTACAGTTGATCTACAATCCAATAATATATAGTATGATATTAAAAAATATACAATAACCGATGTTGAAATCCCAAATTTTTAACCCCGTGACAACGACGAGGAATCCCCGTTAGTGAAGCAAATAAATACAGATTCTTCACCAATCGAGTTTTCCACCGACGTCGTCAAAATAATAAAATAATGATAAAAAAAGCATAATCATAGAGTTCTTTCTTTCTCAAAGAAAGTCTTCATCAAAAAGCAAACAGTAAAAAAAAAGTAGATAAAAAATAATTAATAAATTACATTAATGTTGAATAAATGCAATGTTAGGATACAGCATCAACAAAAGAATTGAATAATGCAACAACCATTCTCAAATGGGGCAAAAAATGTTTAAAGGCAGGTTAAACCAAATTAGTATTTGGATCTGAAGTGCTTAGCAGCATTAACCATATTGGTCAATGATTCTCTGACTTCGGTCCATCCTCTGGTCTTTAAACCACAATCTGGGTTAACCCAGAACTTGTTAGCTGGGTAAACCTTCAAGATTTCTTCAATTCTGTTGATGAATTCTTGTTCAGAAGGAATTCTTGGAGAGTGAATATCGAACAAACCTAAACCAATGTGGTTAGGGTAGTTGGAGAATTCTTGAATGTAGTTTGGATCATCCTTCTTGGAGAATTCAATAGAAACCACATCAGCATCTAAAGCTTTGATATGGTTTGGATCCAAATCAGAGTAACAGAAATGAGAGTGGATTTGAGTAGAGTCTTCGACACCAGAAGTAGCAACTCTGAAAGATTGGGCAGCCCAGTTCAAGTAGTCAGATCTTTCTTTACCAGCTCTTAATGGTAAACCTTCTCTGATAGCTGGTTCATCAACTTGGATAACAGTAATACCGGCTTTTTCCAAGTCATTGACTTCATCTCTCAAAGCAAGACCTAATTGTAAGGCTTGGACTTTTTGACTGACGTCATCTCTTGGGAAAGACCATCTCAAACAAGTAACTGGACCAGTTAACATACCCTTCATTGGAAGAGAGGTAATAGATTGAGCGTAGACGGATTCTTTAACAGTCATAGCTTTTGGTCTAGAAACGTCACCAACAACAATAGGTGGTCTGACATATCTAGAACCGTAAGATTGAACCCATCCACCGGTAGTGAAAGCGTAACCTTCTAATTGTTCACCGAAATATTGAACCATATCATTTCTTTCTGGCTCACCGTGAACTAAAACATCCAAGCCAATTTCTTCCTGGAATTTAACGACAAGAGAGATTTCTTGTTCGATGAATTTTTCGTAAGCTTCAGCAGTAATTTCACCTTTGGCGAATTTGTTTCTGTTGATTCTGATATCTTTGGTTTGAGGGAAAGAACCAATGGTGGTGGTTGGGAACAATGGCAAGTTGTATTTAGCTTGTTGAGCAGCCAATCTGACTTCGAAAGCAGATTTTCTTTGAGCTAAAGATTCGTTGATAGTGGTTAATCTTTCTTGAACTTTAGGGTTGGTGGTAATAGAAGATTCCTTTCTAGATTTGATAGAAGCAGCATTGGCAGCTAATGCTTCGGAAACATCGGCACCAGAAACAGACTTAGCAATAACAACAACTTCATCTAATTTTTGGGTAGCGAAAGCGAACCAGTCTTTGATGGTAGCATCTAATTTCTTTTCATTAGCCAAATCAACTGGAGTGTGTAATAAGGAAGAAGAAGTAGAGACAACAACTCTGTCCTTACCCAATTTTTCAATGGCTTTAGAAACGAAAGCAGAAGCCTTGGAGAAATCAGTTTTCCAAATGTTTCTACCATCAACAATACCAACGGATAAAGATTGACCTTCAGTTAAGATGTCAGTAACTTCATCGAATTGTTCTGGGACTCTGACGAAATCAAAGTGGAATCCAGAGACTGGTAAAGATTTAAGAGCAGCCAAATTTGGTCTAACATCACCGAAGTAAGTAGTCAAAACAATTTCTGGTAAAGAAGCATCGTTAGTTAAAGCTTCGAAAGTAGCTTGGTATTTAGCTTGGATAGCTTCTGGTAAGTCCAAAACCAAGATTGGTTCATCAATTTGAACTTGAGAAGCACCAGCTTTCTTTAATTCAGCTAACAAAGACTTGTAAACTGGTAAGAATTTGTCCAATAAGGAAATTGGTTCCAAATCAAGGGAATCCTTATCAGCTTTACCCAAGTACAAGTAAGAAATTGGACCAACAACAACTGGTCTGGTTTCAATACCTAATTCTTTAGCTTCCAAGTATTCATTGACTGGTTTTAAACCGGCTTCAGTGTTTAATTTGAATTCGGTAGAGTGAGAGAAAGTTGGTCTGACATAATGGTAGTTAGAATCGAACCATTTAACCATTTCCAAAGCAGTAACATCAACAGCGTTGGTAGTTTCAGTAGCCTTTCTTTGTAAACCTCTACCCATTGCGAATAAAACGTCAATTGGGGCTAAGTCGAATTTGGTATAACGATCTGGGATAACATTGAATAAAAGAGATAAATCCAAAACTTGATCGTAGTAAGAGAAATCATTGGATGGAATGATATCAACACCAGCATCTTTTTGTAATTTCCAGTTGTGAGCTCTCAATTCTTTACCCTTAGCCAATAAGTCTTCAACAGAGACTTTACCTTGCCAGTAAGCTTCGGTAACTTTCTTTAATTCTCTTTGACCACCAATACGGGGGAAACCTAAGATAGATGATTGAACCATTTTGTTAAATAATTGATAATACAATAATTAATAAAGAAAGAAAAAAAGGAAAAGAAAGAAAAAAAAAATCTTTTCGAAATTTCGTGGGCGAGATTCTACTTTATACTTATAATGATTCGAAGTTAATAAAGTGATTTTAGACTCCTCCCACGAAATGAAGAAAAAAAAAAAAAATTTTGAAAATTTTCACTCCAATCGGGGACAAATGATTCACAATACGAAAATTTTTCAAAATCTCTCTCCCAACATGCCGGTACAGGAATTGGGAGTTTTGTAGTGATATCGCCACCAGCTAGCTACAAACTACTATAAATTCACTGTCATTGGCCTCGAAGAATCGGTGCTAAGTGCTCACGAAGCTGACATTAGAGAGGCCCACGTACTACGACCGACAACGCGATGGCTTTCACCACAGTTACAACGTGTGTTGAGCGCTATCGTAAAGAGCTATACGAGACGGTGTAACACGTGATATGCATATGACAATTTCCAGATGGCCTCAGAACACGTGATTGGCGATGGGATTCTGGTTTGGATAAGGGCTGGCTGTTAAAGAGATAAATGACATCAGCCGTACAGGCTCCGTAGATAATACTTATATACAGATACAAATACATAGGAATTAGAGCTTAGGGATTAGAGCTTAGCATCACCGAACTTCTTTCTGTAGGTGACGATTTTCTGCACAACTTCAGGACTATGTAAGATTCCGTATCTTCTGAATTGTTTGATGGCCTCAACGAGGTTGGAGTCTTCTTGAGCGGTGTAACGTTGGAAAAATTCACCCAATTGAGCGAAATATTCATAGTTCAAGGTGAATTTGATTAACTTGGTGTCATCTCTCATAACAGGTTTTTCTTCTATTTCTTCTTCTTCTTTGGGAGGTAATAAGTCGTTCAAAGTAGATTTATTATCTAAAGGAGTATTGAATCCTTCGCCATCACCTAAGAAAACCCCCAAGTTCTTCAATTTATCGAAAAGACCAGCCTGGTGGGCAGGAACCATACCACCGTATTCTTTGATTTTGTAGTCACGATAGAAATCCTTGTACTCATCTGGACAAGCTCTTCTAACCCCAGTCCAACCGATTGAAATTAAGCCTTCTTTGGTGATAGTCTGAGGAACATCGGAACGCTTCCATCTAAACAATTTGATAGGATTGAAAGCTCCAGTATGGATGAGTAAGAAAATAACGGAAACCTTGATTATGTGGAAAATGAAAAATCCAATTTGGGCCAACTTACTAACTGGAGCTTGGATATCATCAGTCAAAGTTTTGGCCAATTTTTCGTATCCGAGATTGGTGACCAAATAGGAAGCAAATTTACTGACTTGATTGGTTAAGCAGAGTCCAGGGGTTGGGGAAATGAAGTCAGGGAGATCGGTGTACAACCAAACCAAAAGGAAACTAAGGAACGAGTAGAAACCAAAGGAGTTGAATTCCCAAATAGGTATTATCAATTGACCTGGCCAAATATTATCGCTAATCTTATCATTAATTGATACTTTTTTCAAATATTTTTCATCACTAGTTTCGTAACTGAAAAGTAATGCTCCATCTTCAGTAAGATACCCTGGGGCAGTTGACACGGTGAATCCGATTGGTAACGAATTATAAAACATATTCGGTCTTAAAGAAATTGGAAGAGTTTTGAAAATCTTGTATAAATCTTTGAAAACGCTGCTGTTTTTGACTTGGAAGCAATAATCCTTTTCTAAATCATCATTGAATCTGACGTATGTTTCTAAGAACCCGCTTTCTTCAGTCTCATTGAGATCATTCAAAATCTTCTCTTCCTCTGCCATATTGAAATCTATCAATTAATTAAATACTTTTACAAAGAAAAAGATGTGGAAGATTGAATGGTTGGAAAGAAAAAAAGAAGAGGGATCTAAGTGAAAAAAAAAAAAAGCACAGAAAAAAGAGAATCCAAAAAAAAATATATGTCGAAAGCAAATAAAAAAAAGATGGAACCAGCATATTCTATAGAGTAATTGGGTGGGGAGAAATTGGGGAAATCCGAAAAAAAAAAATCCGACATTTCTGCTATGCTTACGATACACAGTACCAAATGCAGACTTTTTTTTCCTACGTTGGTGACAAAAACTGCTAAAAGGCCTTTCTTTAGCTATGATTTGGAGAACTTCTGTTGGGGCTGCAACTTTTGCCCCGCTGTTTTTACACCCACCAGCGTTCGCATTGCACCACTCCACTTCGGGTGGTGCCACGACCAACTTGTGGAGTATATTTGCCTGCCCCACTCACGGTCAGGTGCACGGGTGCAGTTTGAGAGGCCGTGTTTTTATTTTTTTGCAACTTCACGTCACTTTTTTACAACCGTCTTTTGTTATACACCACCGTTCTTTTGTCACGTCTCCCATAACTATGTCACAGGCACCCTTGGATAGTAAGCAGTCACTTGATTTGATCAGGGAGCTTGTAGAGATATCCCTTCATTGCATTACTTATATCAGAAACGTCTTCCCCGATTACTGCTACATCGACTCTACGTTTCAAGGTAAACCCCCCGATCCCATCAGAGGGATTTCGTACACTAGTGGAGGGGTGTCTTCTGTCAACACTAAACGATTGGTACGGGGAAAATCACGTGGAAGTGATATGTTTATGGACTGGATCGATGCCTTGTTTGATGCTATTGATAACAAAGTTGTCAAATGCATTCAACTATTGATTTTATCTCATGCTACCTCCGTACCTCATGAGGTGTATTCGTTTGAAATCGACTACAATAATTGCGACGTGATGATTGCAAAACAATTGAATCTCCATAATCATGACGAAGGGTCGCCAGTGGGCTGCCAATTGAGGGTTCGGAATATCATTAGAAACCTCTTGCTAACAACACAAAATTACCGGCCCCCACCGTTTCAAACCCTGGTTGCAATCAAGATCCTTCTTGATGGTGAGCACCCTGGCTACCAGCCACCGGGGTGTTTTCATGAGTCAATGTCTCCTGAGATCAAAGTATCGCAGACAATCACTGATAGAAATGTGGTTGAGGATTTCGGCAAACTTGGAACCAGCACCAGCAAGATCATGTTCAAAGGGATCAGTAAGTTCTCTGATGGTAATGAAGACATAATTGCACCAGACGACTCCAATGTCGATGATCTCACAATTGATCCGTTCGAGTTCTTGCAGGCAGAAGGAAGTGATGGACTCAACATAGAATCATTTATGGTTCCAGTAACCAAGATTGATTTCGGAAATCTGAATAACTGCAAGAACTGAATTCCACCTTGACTTCAGAGATCACCGGAATGACTTCAAAAAATTGAAATTCATTGACGTCAGAAATCACCAGAATATTGCTGAGAGCCGAATTTCCTTGACTTGAGAGATCGCCAGAACTGAATACTTCGGCTAGTGCTAAAGGATACGACCTTTCAATAACCTACCGTGCTAATGCAAAGCTATTGCTGGCTTGACGAGATTATTGCTCTCTTGGCTCCACGATTCGTCAGGCATACTTGACGAGTATGTAAACGAAGCTGCTACCATAAACTCCGACTTGTCCTACAGAAGAGAAAAAAAAAGAAAGATGCGCAAATTAGCCTTGACTACATTTTGCAGCGACTAATAGAAGTTTAAGTCAGCTCACCGCAATCAACTTATCTTAAGCCATCCCACCGATCCGCCCGTTTAAGTGTCGCCAAAGAAAAAGTACCAGAGTCGACGGACGGAAGCTAAATATAGGCCATAAGCCTTGCGACTTCACTGACGGTAGTCGCACACATCCTCTGTGCCTCGCCCGATGCAACAACAAAAAGGACGAGGCTTCGGCTCCATGACGTCGGCAGGAGAGTGGCTTCAACAACATGTCGGATTCAATTGGACACCCTGACGGGGCGCGGTTGAAATAATTTTTCTGAGACCAAAATCCGAAACAGGACATACAAGAATCAATCTAAGACCACTATGATTTGAACCCGGAACATCAGGTATTTTGAACCACACGTCGTAAAAACCGTTGGTTTCCATCCACATACGAAGCGATATGTGGGAATCCATGGCCCCAAGATTGATGTTCATAACGAGATTTAGGCTCACGCTCGAAATCGCTTTTTTGTTCCCATCACAAAAATACGCTCTGTCAATATTATACGTGCGTGAAACAAACAAACAAGGCAATTATCTAGTAAACTGGGTAGGAACCCATGCAGGATCGCAGCACAATGCGTGAATTTGTTTAGGTTTCGACTAGATTTGGTGGTTATGAGAAATGCATAGGTCCAGAGTAAAAAAGAGAAAAAACATGTAGAACGACAATTCGTGTTTTGATCCCCCCCATAGAAGCAGTATTCACCTGCTGTAAGTGGCACCACTACTACCGCAGCAACTTAATAGGCCATAACATATCTCAGCCTCGATACAAGTTGTCCTACTACCTAACTCCTACAGGAATCTATTACATCATCTGGTTTTAGTGTCTTTTACTGATTCGATTAATTGGGAAGATTATTTTTTAGACGCATTTATTTCTTATTTTTTTGGGGGCTTTTTTTGTTAATTTCGTTAAACTGAAATTTTATTTTATTTGGGCTGAGGAATATTTTTCACCATTTTTGATCCATCGCCTGCGAGTGTTGATGTTTCCTATCGATTTTCCCTCCTATTATATTAATTTGCCAATTCCTTTTTTATATTCTTTCTTTTTTTTTCTCCAACTTAATCTTTTTTTTTTTTCTTCCTTTGAATCATTTCCTTTGATCTCTTTTGAACCCGTTTGATCCCGAGTTCATATATTTTGAATCATCATCACTCGTTTTTGATTCATCGCCATGTTATTCAAAAGTTTAGTTTCATCCACTTTATTCGCTTCGTCCATTTTTTTCAAATCAGCCGTTGCTGACGATTTACCTGAAATTGAAGTTATTGGTAACAAATTTTTCTACTCCAATAATGGTTCTCAATTTTACATGAAGGGTATTGCTTATCAACAAAATACTGCCAATGCCACTGGTAATTTCGTTGATCCTTTGGCCAACGCTGATGCTTGTAAAAGAGATGTTCCATACTTAGAACAATTACAGACAAACGTCATTCGTGTTTACGCCTTAAACACTACTGAAGATCACAGTGTCTGTATGCAACTTCTTCAAGAAGCTGGTATTTACGTCATTGCTGATTTATCCGAACCAGATGCATCCATAAACAGAGAAGATCCTGAATGGAACATCGATTTATACAATAGATACACTGAAGTTGTTGATAAATTCCACAACTACTCCAACATCTTAGGTTTCTTTGCTGGTAATGAAGTTACCAATGATAAAACTAACACCGACGCTTCCGCCTACGTTAAAGCTGCCGTTAGAGACACCAAAGCTTACATCAAAGCTCAAGGTTACAGAACTATCCCAGTTGGTTACTCTGCAAATGATGACTCCGATATTCGTGTTTCTTTAGCTGACTACTTTGCTTGTGGTGATGAAGACGAACGTGCTGATTTCTTCGGTATTAACATGTACGAATGGTGTGGTTCTTCTACCTTCCAAAAATCCGGTTACCAAACTGCTACTGAGGACTACAAAAACTTGGGTATTCCCATCTTCTTCTCCGAATACGGATGTAACAAAGTTAGCCCAAGAAAGTTCCAAGAAGTTGGTACCCTTTACGGTAGTGACATGACTGATGTTTGGTCCGGTGGTATTGTTTACATGTACTTCCAAGAAGAAAATGATTACGGTTTAGTCAGTATTGTTGATGACAAGGTCTCTACCTTAGCCGACTTCAACTACTTAAAATCTGAACTTCAAGCTATTTCTCCTTCAATTGCTAGAGCTTCTGATGCTTCTCAATCTGCTTCCGTTACTTCTTGTCCAACTTCCACTAGCAACTGGTCTGCTTCTACTAACTTACCACCAACTCCTGATGAAGATGTCTGTAACTGTATGGATGATTCTCTTAAGTGTGTTGTCGATAATGATGTTGATGAAGAAGATTATGCTGATTTGTTCGATTACGTCTGTGACAATATTGACTGTTCTGGTATTAACGGTAACGGTACCGACGGAACTTACGGTGCTTACTCTCCATGTGATTCCAAACAAAAATTGAACTTTGTTCTTAACTTGTACTACTTAGATCAAGGTGGAGACTCTTCTGCTTGCAGTTTCAAGGGTTCTGCTTCATTGAAGTCTGCTACTACTGCTAACTCCTGTACCGCCATCTTAAGTTCTGCTGGTACTTCTGGTTTAGGTACTGTGGCTGGCTCTATTCGTTCCACTAGTCGTGCTTCGAGTTCCTCTGCTACTGGTAAGTCCAGTGGCTCATCCAGCTCCTCTACTTCTTCCTCCTCCTCCACCAAATCATCAGATGCTTCTAAAAAAGCTTCTGCTACCTTCTTGACTCAATACGTCTTGATCGGTGCTGCTATGATTTTCGGTGCTGGTGTTCTCATGGCCTAAATCTGATTGCCAAAAAAATTCTCTCTATATTATTACCTTTAGTCTCTTTGTTTTATGATTTTGTTCATCTTTCTCTATCCCTGATTGTCCTGTCTTCTTTCCTCTGTGGATATCCTTATTGTACAACTTGCCTTTCTTCAAGTATCTGTCTTATCCTTATGAATGAGTGGATTGTTTGTATCACTTATAAGGTTCGGCAGAGAAGAATTGGTAATCAACCTAAAGGATTGGAAAATGACTTTGATAAGAGACTTCCAGACTTATATCTATAAATAATGTATTCCATATTATTGATTATAACTTTGATCCGTAATGGGTATTCTTATAATATATACTAAGGATGCAAACAAGAGAAAAATGCTAATATATATACTCATGAGCGGATTCATCATCCTCAATAACCATCTTTCGGATTTCCCAAAAGTGATCATGGTTATATTGAACCGGATTTTGATTGTCTATTTTGTAATGTTGCCTACTGTTAAACCAATTCTTAATCTTTTTGTTGATTTTGGCTTCTTCCTTTTCAAACTTTTCGATTAGCTTATCAGGGATGTTAAACTCGTAGCCTTCCATTTGTCCTGAGTCTTCTTCATCGGTGATAGAATTTTCCGAGTTAGAATTAGTGGAATTGGTAGAAGTAGTCCTTTGAGTAAACTGGCTAACACCTCTCATGAATTCTGTTTTTTTTATAGGAGACTTTTTCACTGTCATGCCTGCAGTTTGTCTAGATGGCATTCGATTAGGAGAACTGTGATTTTTCTGTTCGAGGTTAGGTAAATCTCCGAAAATGTCTAAATCATCTTCATGGTCGAGGTTAATCCATCGCAATTGTTCCAGATCAAAAATCATATTCCCATGGATCTTCTTGTTCTTCATATCAAAATCTTGACTGGTGATTAACCCTGGCTTAGCCTGGGACAAATTATTTGTGGAACCAGCAGCATTTGGGAAGTCCTCGAATTTCATTAGCTCAATATCATTACCTTCCCAGATCCCACTTTTGTAATTGAATTTCATTTTAGAGGATTCCGACGCAACTGGGATAGACAGAGCATTCAAATTACGAACTAATCCGATCTTTCTGTGAGTGCCCTTTTTCGGCGTTTCCATTATCTTTTTCTTAGTATTACGTTGATTGGAATATCCAGGTTTCAGACGCCTTTCTTTTTCCTTTACTTCCATAAACTTATCCAACAATTGTTGCCTTCGAATTTCAATACTTTTGCTTGCTTGTTTTTGACTTTCCACATTGTTCTCCAAGTGAAGATTCGGCTGATTGTCATTCTTTTGATAAAACGATGGGATTCTATCTAATTTCCTGATTAGTCGGTTATTATTGTTGAATACTGGGTGTTCATCAAAATCGTTTTGCAATGCTTTCTCCAAGTTAATCGATGATTTAAACTTCTTAACATTTTTGAAGTTGGCAGAACCAGACTTACGGAAATTTGGCATTGACATTTTACTAGTAACAACGGGATGTCTGCTATTACTCTTATTTGAGATTCCAAAAGAATTTTTACCTTCAGAAAATTGTTTAAGTTTTTTAACGTTGAAGTCAATCGGGCCATGTAAATCAAAACCATCCTCGAAAACTTCAAAATCATCCTTGGTGTATTCATAATTAACGGTTTTATCATTCTCGAGAACATCATCCTCGAGTTTATTATAATGATTGAAATCTTTCAATTTCAATGTGTTAACTTCTTCCATATCTTGCTTTGTTCTGTTATATTTTTGGTATAACTCCAACTCCTCAAGTTCAGCTGCATCTTGAAGTCTTCTCTGCTTCATGGACAAATGGTTCTGGGCTTTAATGACAGCGGAGTCATGAGCTTTTTGTTTGGATCTTGCCCCATATATCCCACTTTCCTCGTTACCAAATATATCATCTAGATTCTCGAAGTCCTCATCATCAAAATGGGAAGTGACATCTGTGTCATCTGTGCCTTCACTATATTCGCTGAGAGATTTTCTTCTTTTTGGAGATGAGGTAGACATGGAAGTAGGAGAAGGAGACAAATGGATCTCCCTAGGTGAATTACCTTTCTGTATCTGGGTTGCTAGACTCATCGATAATGACTGGATAGCATTATCAGAAGTTATCTCAAGAAAATCATCGAAAGATTCTTGCTCTGGAGATTCGGTATATCTGGAAATCATATTATGAGGGGATAGAGTAGGCCGGCTTTTAGCCGTTTTGACTCTTAAATTGTCGTTGGAAATTTTATTGGAATTAATGCTAGAATTGAATTTTGGAGTATGCATGTTAAATTTAGGACTATTGGATAATTTTAGTGTTTGAAAATCATTGTCCAATGAATATGGTTCATCGAGTTTTTTCTGAAACAAATCATCATATGGTTCACCAAAAATGTCATCATCATCATTGTTATCTTCATGGTCCTGGAATCGGGAAAGAAGATCTTGCTTGCTGGCCAATCTTCTGGTGGATGATGATCGAGGAAACCCGTTGCCTGATCGCCTTGTATGTTCTCGAGGTAGACTCATATCTCTACAAATTGAGGTATATCATAAATCGTGCAACAAGAGAATCTGGACTTTGCTGTTAAAGGACCCAACAGTTTTGTACAAACGATAAAATACACGCTGAAAACAATGTGTTTTAATGAATAATCACTTCTTTGTTTACTGAATCGAATAGTTATAAACAAGTATATTATATGCAGTACGTGTCGTATTTTTGCACCCTAACAAAATTCATCACCTATGATACATACGGGAGTTCTATCGGAGAGGGTTTGGCTCGAGGAACAGATAGAGGTGCCGCAACCCCAGTATCATTGTTATTCTGGGAAGTGGCCTGGAAGTAAGGGTGAAGTTGTGGGGGGATCGTGGTGAAGACATCAATATGCATTAGTTTCGCAACCACCGTAGGTGCAATTAAGGAACCAATAAGCAAGGCTAGAATTAGTGTGAACAACACAAAGTACTTGAACACCTTGAAGTTAAGAATCCGCTGTCTTCGCTTGGATAGGATTGCACCTCGGAACTGTTTTGAAGGTTTCAACCAGAAAAGCATGCAAGTATGAAGTTGGTCAATAAAAGGAATGAATACTATGGGGATCATAGTAAAGTGTAGGATATGACCAAGGATGAAATCGTAGGCAAACTGATTCATTTCACAAACTTTCACCACCAATTCTCTAAATGGTTGAGTTATAATCAACCATCCGAGCTTCCTACCGATCCATTTACCTGACCACCACGCTCTGTTGGTAGCGTCGTTGTCAAACTCTTTAGATACCCCAAACAATAAAACAAGATGGAGCAAGAATTTATGGAAGTTTGCGATGAATATGAACCCACAGAGTGAGCGAGTGATATTGAAGTTATGGGTAACTAACAACACCTGGACGGTAACAATTTGAATCACAACTGAAGTAAAAAGTGCCGTGCCGGCAATAATAGACGGGAGCTTGGCGAACATCCAAGAAAGAAGTGGACCCAAAATACATGATATGGGGTAGAACACAAGAAGACACAAAAGATTGAGTACAATCGGAAGTAATGATATTACCATGATTCTCATTAATGGATTAGTCAACCTAGCATAGCGTACTCCCGTCTGGGAGTTTATAAAAAGGTATGGTATCAAGTATCCAAGGGTTCCTAATAGCGGAAAAAGAGCAACCGATGTAATCCCACTCAATTTGGATGCATGCCCGGATACAGATGAATTTCCTTCCTTGTTCTTTGTCTTATATCCTGTAAATCTGGATCTCTGCATTTTGACGAACCCATTCCATGAGCTCCGATGCCATTTTCTATTTCCTCGGAACAACCAATGCATGAAATCCCTGTAGTCTAAGAAGAACAACTGGAAAGAGAATTGATGAGGATTGAAGATAAATGGACCCAAACACAAGGACAAGACCGATATCCAAAACCAGAGTATAGATGGCTGCCACATTGACAATGTTGCAAATAAAACCATCATAAACATTATTGCACCACCGTAAATGGACTGTGAAGCATACCTGGAATAAAGAGCGGTAAATCTAACTCGGGAAATTGCAAAACCTCGACCAGTTGCAACATATTTGGCTCCTCCAAAGGCTATGTTGTCTGACAATGATCGTGCATATATTCGGCAGACAAATACTTCAAAAAATGGTGATAAGGAAAAGAAATGGCTGACTACTCTCATGAGAGCTTTCACAAACCCTTTTTCTGTTATCTCTTGAATGATCAATGGAGTAAAGGAAATGAAGAAACAGATGAATACTGAGAGCACGAATCTAGTCACCCAATTCAAGACCGGCTGAAGGTTATAACATCCTAATGGCTGGTGTATATCGGTGTGAGGGACATCTTTATTGAATTGGCACTTGATAGTTTCATGATTCAAGGAACCTAAATTCACCAACACAACCATGAACAATTGCACCGATAAGATGATAAAGAGGTTATTGATATGAAAGCCAGCATGGGCATAGTAAAAAGATAAGAACCTATCAATAGGTAGTGAGGTTCCAAGATAGTACAGTTCTCTAGATAAGATTTGTTCTCCCATTCCAGCACCAATTTTGGTAGTGAAATTGAGTATAGTGCCAAATCCAAGATCACGACCTTTTCCACACTGGTAAAAATCACTGTGTTTGATTATTCCACCTCTTGAAACTGCATTGATTCCGGCGTAGATATCTTCATTGATGTGTAATCCCTTTTGCGCTTTGGATAGACCTCCTCTAGTATTCATGAAGATATTGTTAATGAAATCAGGATGGCCATAGTGTAACTTTCCCCCGATTCCGGCAAGAGTTCTTGCAAACAAGGTTCCAAAAGTTTGCTCTTTCCCAGCAGCTATATCTCCTAAAACACCGATATGTTCTGAGAATATATATTCTCTCGCTCCGACAATTGCTACTGGACTATTTCTATTTTGGTCAACGATCCCCGGAATGTAATGAGAAGTAGGATCAATTTCCATTTCTTCAAATTCAGCTAATACTGACTTAATTTTTAAGCACTCCTCGAGATAGTTGTCTTGGTTGGCATCAATGACTTGAATATACTCTCCCCTAGTGAATATGACAGAATGATTCTGATTGTCGGATTTTCCATCTCCTAATATTGGGTTCCCAGAGAGTTTTATTCTGTATTTCTTTGCATAGTTCCCATCCTCGTCTTTATTGCTTAATTCGAGTAATGTCGAATAATATATTATTGTTTTCTCATCCTCGCTCACTTCTTCCTCTAAGTATGCCACTTGTAGTTCTGGATAAGTCTCAAATAGCACCTTGGCATCTTCCAACTCCGACTTTGAGAATTTTTGAAACTTTTGCATGGCAATAAGAAGTCTGAATTTACTGGTGGAGAAGTTCTTCATTTCCTCTTCCACATCTTCGTTACTGAGAGAATACCTATAGTCGATATCAGACTTTTCCAATTTGTACAAAAGCCTTAGAACTCTATCATAGTTCATGAATCCCGAGATTGTTCTATAGAGAGTTTGATATCTTAATGAGGCCCATATTCTAGTTCTCAAAGTACTTTCTGGTTGCGAATTTTTGAATCCAACACAATAATAGGGCAAATCATCAATTTGACTCTTTAAATAATCCTCAACATCACCTTTAATGGCAGAATTCTGATCTGAATATTCCTTTGATTGTTCTGGCTCTTGGGATGAAGACACCAAAGTCAACACTTTGGTATCTCTTACGAAATTATCCCAATCTGTAGGATGAAGTTTCTTGAGGTAGTCTAATAGCGAAACTTTGGAGGAAGGATCCTCTTTGATAATCTCTTTCAAGCCTAAAATAACTTTCTCCGAGTGATGTGGTACAAGAACTGAAAATGAAGGTAACTTTTCAATCGGGATTGGCTCTGGAATTCGACTAGAGAGTGATTGTGCAAAAAATGAAATTCTTCTTTCAGCATCTTTATTTGGAGTGAAAAAATCGTTGATTTGTAGAGAATTATTATCATCTTGAAATACAAAGAATAGAGGGGGCCGTACACTTAGCTTTCTCGGGTTGGCAAAATTTTCATCATCATTAATCAGGAATATTAACTTGCTTACCTGCTCGATTGATAGTATATGCTCGCGGTACATTGACAAGATAATACTATTCCAGACTTGAGCTGTCAAGAAAATTGAGTCATGTTGAGTATCTTTGCAATTAATGATTTTCGAATAAATTCTTTCAGGAAGTCGGGAAAATATATTTCTCCATGGACTAAACACTGAATTCCCCAGGGAAAATGAAAGGCAGATTGAAAATATGCAATTGCAAATAACGTACCACAAGTAAGTATCCAAGAAAAATAATATCATATTCGTGAGATAAAGAAGGAAAAGGATAAACTTCGCTTGGTGTCGACAGATCATGTTCCCAAATATCAAATCACCTCGACACCTTGAGAGGTCCATAGTGGCGAGCTCTCTAATTGGATCCCTCACAGACAAGGTTAAAAAGAAGTATGATTCAAAGAATTTTGCCAGGAAAATACAAATCCACATCACAGAAGAGAATATTCTGTTCTTTTTAGGTAAGGAAGGGAATGATGACGTGAATATTTGACTCTTAACAAATGAAGCGTTTTTCCAAGAGAATAAGCCGAATAACAGATTGGGTGGAACTATTGCAAGATACAAAAATGTGGCCAACGATATAAATAGTTGTCCTATGGCAATAATGGTACCCATTTTGGAGTTAACGTTCCAACCAATAAAGAAGTAGATGTAACAAGTGGGTAAAAAGTTGATCAAGAATAAAATCAATAGCATGATGAATCTTCCAGTCAAATGTTTCGAACCAGGCCATTTTCGAGGAACAAATGCCCATTCGCTGAAAGTAGCCAATAGACTTATAAGAACGGCTATGGCTCCACCAAGTGATACCGTAGTCCATTGAATCTGAATAGCGGGTTGGTTATCTAACAATGAATTATAATTCTTGGTATAGAGAGGAGAAGAATTAAACGAGGTATAAAACCAAAACATTGACACATGAATGATCCACACTCTGCTAAAGTTGGGTAAAAGATGAATCCAAGTTCTCTTCTCACAATAGGTTTTGTAGAATACTTTTTTCCAGTTTGCATCCTTCAAATGAGTATATCTTTCTTCTCGAGGAAAGCTTAAGAGCTTCTGACCCTGAAAAGTTTTGATTTTGCTGATGTTCTCTGGTAACCAGAAAAACTGATTTATATCATCATATCCAATAATATCACTATGATCTTTATCTCTTCTAATCCATTGCCCATCCTTTAATTTGTATTGTTGGTCTCTAATAAATTCATATAATGGAGTCACAATCCGATCTAAAAAAGCACATTTGGAAGCAGGTTCAGCATTAGCTGCTCTCTCTGCGTTGTAGTAGTCTAATGCAGTTTTATAAATAAAGCAGATACACTCAGGCATAAATCGCAAATTATTTGCTTCTCCCCAAATCAACAAATATAATCCGACTTGCACAATATAATCTTGTTCAGTAAGACTAGACATGGCAAGTCTCCACCTGTATTCCAAAGAAAGTAGACTTTCATCCTTCTCTAAGTCATCAATAGAGTAGGGAGTCTTATGCTTTCGTTGTTTGCTACCAATCTTGTTCGATTCACTCCATCTTTTATTATATGTCCTACCCTTTATGGAGATGTTTTCGTCCAACTCAAATTGGGCACTGAAGTACCACTTTTTATAGTTGGAATTGGGTCCTCCTATATAATCTGAATGCAATGATAACAATGCAAGTGAACATGACGTCCTGCTAGCTCTCGAATCAAGAAGATTCATGAAATAGTCGAACATATTTAAAACGTTATCATCCTGGAACCCAAAAACCTCGCCTAATTTGAAAAATTGGTCTTCTATTTCAGCAGCAGAAACGATGGCTCCATTATCTATACACCAGTTGATAAACGGAGTTGATTCCTCTGACTCTTTGGAAAAATCGGATGAGTCCTGGTTCATGGTTTTAGCATCCTGAAAGTCAGCTGTAGTTCCACGAGAAATAGGTCCGGTGAAATTCTGATAAAGATTGTAGTCAGAATACTCACCTGATGGAGGTATTGCACCAGCAGCACTAGACATCCGATTGTAAGAAGTGAAGTATACGAATAAAAAGAGTAATTAAAGATCGAGAACCACAAATAAAATGACTGCAAAAAAAGCGAAAAAAATTGCCTTCAGCCAGATTCGAACTGACGATCTCCTCATACCTGTTAATTTAATTACTAGTGAGGTGCCTTACCAACTTGGCCATAAAGGCGGCTGCACTGAAAGTTATGACCTGCGCACAAAAAAAAATTGTGACTTTCTGACCTAGTTTTTGGCACTTTCACACGAAATTTACTATGAACTCATCCATACTAAATCGTTCAGGGAGAAGGAATCGCATTACAAATTATTAACTGCAAAAAAGAAAGAGAAAACGACCATGAATTGTGGTAAAAAAGGAGTGGGGGGAGTTCTAATTGAGGGAGGGAGGATCTTAAAGTTAGAAGAATGCTATGGTAATATAATTTGTCAAAAATGTCAATTTTTAAACAATTTTTCTTTAATAAAGAATAAAGACTAGAGATGGTATTAGTGTTGATCTTGATGTTTCAAGTTAATAATGAAATTTTGTTAAAAAATCAACAAAATTATGAAATATCAAAAATGAAGCAATTTGAATAATAATTGATAACTTAATTGCAATCTAGAAAACCTACATCTTAAGAGAGTAATGCTGCTGCTGTCTTACCAAGATATTGAAAGAATCAGGTCTTTCAGCGAAGAGCCTACAAATGATGCTACAGATAATAAGGTAGTATATCTTTCTGGAAGTCCTGTATTAAGCTTGAATAGCGAAGGACAGATGGTTGTGGATAACAAGGCCAACGATACCCACTCACAATCGACCACTAAACCGAAAAGGAAACGGAATAATCCCTCGAAAAAAAAGATGAAGAGTAAACAACAATCGTTTGCAACAACATCTAAGACACATTTAAGTGACGATATCGCAGAAGCTTTACCAGGAGTTGAACAAGAACAAAGAGAGACTACCCAATTGCAATTGCAAATTTGTGAAGAAATGGCTCAGTACTTAACAACTGAAGATGGTATTATAAAATACATTGACAATAGGTAATTCAACAAAGTGGAAATCGGACGACTAATGGTATTGGGTTGGGAGACGAATCATTTAGAAACTTACCAACTTGGCCATAAAGGCTGATTCTTGAATTAAGAAGAATATATTCTCAACCATATACTTTGTACTAAATAAAAATCGAAAAAAATTGCCCGTCTTCCCATTTTGCCCACTTCCAGTCTCCATATGTATACTCTAAATCTGTTAGTGAAATACATGAGATAAAATAATAATGCGAAGGCTTAAATCTAATTTGTAGTAGAGACTAATCAAAAGGAAAGTCCCACAGTCAGCAGTACAAACAGATAAGTTTTCCTACCCTAAATAGATAGATTTATGCCATTTTACTGAATTATATCTTGACCTGTTCTTATAGCTCTCCCTCGAAGGTTACAAAAAAATGAAGCCCGGATGCTAAGATTTTGCGGCCATTAAGATTCACAATGTGCGAGCTTCAGTACATCTTCTCGTATTGCACTCAAGAAAACACCACCTCTGCTTAGTGGAATCGGGAAAATGTACGCTATTCATTCAAACATCAACTAAAACTTCTCAATTCATTAGTCAAATTTTTGATTTTTTTCGAATCACCATTTTCCAGATTTTTGATAAAAATTCAGAAATTCTGCATTTTTCAAGCTACGTTTGTCTAAAATTTAAAAACTTTCCGAACAAATTTCAAATATTCAAAAAAACCAACATATTGGATAAATTCCTTGGTCTAATCAAGATCACCCCCTTTCACCTATTACACATCTGGTTAGGTTCACTTGACCAATGGCTATAATATCTGAAAGATTACTTCAAAAATGTACGGATGTTTGTTTATGTTGCAGAAATTTATTTGCAATGAGATGAGATTTTTTTTTTTTTCAGTTTGTCCCCACACAAGAGGTATCCCTATTCCAAGAACCATGCCTTCAAGAAACTCTATTAATAAACCGAAAGATCACTTGCACCGTGCCAGCCATGCCCGTTCTATCGGGAAAAAAAGAGCTGCTCGTGCTAGAACTGCGGTTCCTACCAAATCAAATACTTCTCGTTATAATACTGAAACTGTCCCTACACCTACAGAATCGAAGGCTCTTGCTTTAAGTACAGGCAGTCATTCTGGTACTAAGTTGACCAGTACTACATTATCCAACAAGAGAGCCAAGAAGATTGCCAGAAATCAAAAATACATTGAACAAAGAAATCAGAAATTGAATATTGATGCAGCAGCTAAAGAAGAAGATGAAATGGATTTAGATGAAAGTAACCAAGGTAAAACCAAAAGTCAGAAACCAAAAACTAACTTGGAACAAATCAAAGACGCTTTATGGTCGGTGGTTGAAGACAAGTCAAGTAGTAGTTTAAGAATCGAACTCGATGGTGAAGGTACCACCTTAGGAGTTCAGGCATTTTAAGTATAGGTCCCTCATTTGTATATTAGCGTTAATAAAACACAGTACCAACACCGTATAGACATTCCCACAATTGCTCCATCGTCCCTCCTTGCTATGAGCAGTCATATACTAGTTAATCTATACATATACTTATTGATCTAAAAGACCTCTAACTGTCAAGTTTTCTGCCACTTTTGATTTCAACAAGGCAATAAGTTTACTTGGATCCGAGGCAGTGAAACAAGAAGTACCAGCTACGATGACGTTGGCCCCAGCGTCAGCAGCAGGACCAATAGTACTTTCACCCAAACCCCCATCAACTTGAATGTTAAGATTTGGAAATTTATTTCTCAATGCTTCGACCTTTGGCATCATATCAGCCATGAATTTCTGACCACCGAAACCTGGTTCCACAGTCATGACTAATGCCATATCCAAGTCATGGGCGAATGGATATAACACATCTACGTCAGTACCTGGTTTCACAGCACAAGCTGCTTTCAAACCATGAGATTTAATCAATTTCACCAAAGCAACTGGGTCTTTGGTAGCTTCGTAGTGGAAAGTATAAGAATCACCACCGGCCTTGGCAATTTCAGCAACCCATTTCTCTGGTTCCGACACCATCATATGGCAGTCGAAGAAAGTGGGTTTACCTTCTTCACGAGGGATCTCCTTTCTCAAGGAAGTGATAATTGGTGGACCTAAAGAAATGTTGGGCACAAAGTGTCCATCCATCACGTCGATGTGTAGCCAGTCCGCACCAGCTTCGTACATACGATGACAATTGCATCCTAGGTTGGCGAAGTCGGAGGCAAGAATGGAGGGAGCAACTATTGGTTTAACCATGGTGATATTGGGGAGGTTGGGGAAGGGCAAGAAGAATTGGGATGTGAAAGAAGAGATAACTTGCTATGGTGGAGGGATGTGTGCACGACTTGGCCGCGCATGCTATCGGCCAATGTTTTGGCCGAAAAAGTGGACCGAGAGTGGACCCAGAGTGAACTCGGCATTGGACCGAGAGAGGAAATGAAGACTCTGCACCGGGCCGAGGATAGTGAGCAGAAACTACAGGTACTGAACTGACGACACTTAACTAACGACGCTTAACTATCTACTCTGTTTACCTTCAGCCAGTACAATGTAGAATTAGGACGACATGTGGGCTCAGGGCCGCCGCTGGTCGACTTTGAGAATAAAGTGGCACCGGTCCCTCCAGTTCGCAGCGTGCGGCCCCAGGGTGATCTCACAGCAAAAACCAAAGGTGGCAGTACTTCTCTTATCCACCAACGCCCCAATGACGGAAGAAACCAAGGTACAAGGAGCCTCATATTCGGAGCAAATCTTGGAAGCAGCCAGAAGAAACAACACCGAATTGTTACTCCAGATCAAATCAGAATTGAATAATGATCAAGAAAAGTTAGCTGAATTGATCAACACCACCAAAGAATCTATTTCTCTCAATTCTCCATTGCATTTGGCCACTCAGCTAGGTAATTGGGAGTTCATAGATATAGTATTGGACATTGAAGGGGTGGAAATAGATCCTTTGAACCGGGAAGGCGACACTCCGTTACATTTGGCGGTGAAGTATACCGTTGATGAGCCCGAACATGGATATTTTGTCATTGATAATTTACTTGATGCTGGATCCGATCCGAGAATCAAAGATAAACATAGTTTGAAACCAGTAGATTACGTTAATAAGGATATGCCGAAGTTGAAGGAATTACTAGAAAGTGCCGAGTACGCCATATCCATGGAGGTTCCTGACGAAGAACAACTTGGAGAAGAACAGGAAGAAGAAGGGTCAGCATCGGACTCAGACTGAGTATTTGATCATGCCACCCTTCACTTGGCCAAACGGTCTCTCTGACCAAAGAGGGTTTTACCTTCGGCTATGTCTGTTCATTAGTAGTACTCTGTACCAATCATTATATACCTAGATAAATTCGAAGTCGTCGATTTCTGTATTCTGCCACCCTCCAAGGAGAGCTTTACCATAATTCTTCACCTTTTCTCGTCGACAGTTACTGAGCTTGAACTTTTGATAGCTGGGTTGGTCAGTGTTAAGTAAATGCTTATATTGTGTGTAGAATTGACGATTGCAAATGAAACTTTGTCCAGACGGCTTGGGAGCCTTGTTTTTCACAAATGACCCATTCTTGACCCCGTTATTAAGAACCTGTGTCCTATTGGGAAGCACATGAAGGAGAGATAGCGGTGAAGGAACGATATCGGCAGTATCTGGCTTATGGAAAGGATAAGCATCGCCGTCATACTCCAAAAGTTGTAGACTGTGAAGTGAGGGCACCAGCTCTAGCAGAATGTCCAATGAAGGTTCTGGTACAAGCTGTAGACTTGGCGGTTGTATTCTTTGGACAAAGCACCGGTCAAAGTCTGCCTGATCGATTTTTCCCTTCTGAAGCACAAGATACTTGAGGAATACTCCATCCGGGAACAACCTGTCAGTAAAAGAGTTTGTGATTCCCGTTAGCTGCTTCAAACAGAGCTTATCGGAACAAGATTTACTCAAGGTGATTTCGCTGTCTGCTCTCCCAGGTTTGGTTCGAACCACTCCAACTTTATCATAGTTGTTCCTTCCTCTCACCACTCCAACATTATCATCGTTGTTCCCTCCTCTCACCACTCCAACATCACCATACTTGTTCCTTCCTCTCAGCACCTGGTTGACCTTTTGTCGTTTTGGCGACCATAGCTCCTTGTCTGCAGCAATATACCTCATGGAAGCATCTCCACACGGAGGTTCTGATACGTAAAGCGCTAGTTCAACATTTGGTTTTATTCTAAACTTACCATCACCATACTTTTCCACCAATTTGGAATCAGCATTATTAATTTCTTCACCAAGAAAGTAATTGAATAGCCTAAGACATAGCACCTCTGCATGAAGATCATGAACCATGGTGCCTTTGGAATAGCGTCGATACTTTGTCGACAACGCTTTCACCCCAGTAGATATGCAAATGGGCACACATTCATCATCAATCACAGCAACCAATCCTGCCAAAACAGTCCACTCTTTCACTCCATTCGACCTAACAGCAGGTTTCCCTGACTTGACATTCAACTCAGTAAACGTCCGCACCACGACATCAGCCACGGTCTGGGCTAGAGACAGAGCATCTCGCGAGCCGCTTTTCATCGATAAGAGAGAGATGAGATTATCCGCACTACGCACACTTCATCGCACTATAACCATAAAACTCCACATAAATAGTTACTACACATTATAAGATATAGAAATGCCTAGCGCTTCTTTCTCACTAGGGCACCAATGATACCCACACCAACAGCGAAGATGCCCCCTGCAATCCCAATGCCAATGATTCCTTCCTGAGTGATTTTGGTCTCGATTGCTTCCCGCAACGACTTGAATTGGCTGTTTTCGGGCTCCTTCTCCAATAAACTCTCAGTATATCGTCTAGCATTAGCGTACTCTCCTACCTTGTAAGATCCCAAGGCCAAATAGTAGAGCGAGTCCCGTCTCAACTCCGGAACATCGCGATAAAGATGGGCCAATATTTGTATACCTTCTTGCTGTTGCTTATGATGCACTGCTTTTAGCAACCCCCAGGCATAGTTAAACTCACTCTGGGGACTAGGATTAGGGAGTTCCGAATCGAGTTGGTTTTTCAATACCGCCAACTGCTCAGGAGCAATTGTCTGGTTGATCTCTTCAATAGCTGCATACTGTTTTTCCTCACCAAATCCAAACACCATGGTCTCACTGAATAAAGAAATGAGTAGTTGCCACAAGGATTATTGAAATCTCAGATTTGAAAAACGCGTAGAAAAAAAGAAAAAAAGAAAAATAGTTAACTACAGCATTTTCTTCCAAGGCAATTGACAATGGAGTCAGAGCGGTTTCTACAGTTGGTCAATGACCAAAACAATCCTGATAACAACGTTCGGACCCGGGCAGAGCTTGACTTTAAAGAGGCGGTCACAAAAAACCCCAGTCAGGCCGCTTATACTTTAATTCAACTGGCATCAGATGTTGCGAATCTTCCTCTAGATTTGAGACAATCGTGTCTACTTCATTTGAGACGATTGGTGCCGAAGTATTGGAGCTTGGGATTTGCATCCTTCGTAGGGCCTCCGATCTCCCAAGATATCAAGCAATTGACTAGACAAGGGTTGGTAACGTTGGCTACCTCATCGGCTGAATCCAAGATAAGAAGCGGGTGCGCATACGTAATTACTCAGATCGCCGCCGCTGACTATCCCGATGAATGGCCTGACTTGTTGAGTGTCATCTACCGACTGACTACAAACTACGACAACGAAATTGCTGTGATTGGAGGCTTGACTGTATTGAATGAGTTGTTTGACGACCTAATTACCGAGGACCAGTTCTGGGAAGGCGGAATTGGTAATCAGTTGATAAGCCATATTATGGATATCGTCAAGCAACCACAATTGAATCCGTCAGTGAAAACCACAGCTTTGAAACTTTACGTGAGTGTGGCCAATACATTAAGGAGCCCGGAGGCCTTTGATACTAAAGAAAGAGTGGAATCAGTAAACGCCCATATCGTATCTAGTACAACCGTCTACAGTGAATTGTTGAACAAGTCAATCGATATAACCACCAATTCCCCGGGCCCACTTTCACTAACTGAAATTAGTTTCAGATCTAGCATTTACAACATAATTTCAAACTCCATTGCAGACTTCTATAAAAAAGTCCCCACCGACATCAAAAAAAACGTCACCTATTCCAGTCTAAGAGATCTTTCGTACATGAGCAATGTTTTCGAAGGAATCGTTGTGGAGAAAAAGTCTAATATCAGTGTTGACTCCTCCGACCTTGATGATCCTGTAAAAGTGTTAACGGACCTTGTTAGCAATTGCATTCAAACCATAGGCTCCATTCAAAGCCGGTTGCCCCTCAGTGGTTTGATCCCTAGAGAGGACTTCTCTCAATTTGTCGATGTATTAATAAAATGCTCCGTGCTACCATTGGACACCATCGATGAATACGAAGCAAATATCGACAGCTTTGTCACCGATGTCAACGGTCTATCAATCGAAGGCCTGGTGCGTGATTCAGTAAGTGAATATATTACTAACTTGAGTGATCAGGATTCTTCCGCCATATTTAATGAATTGCTTTCAAGACCAATAATTAGAGAAGACTCGGCTAGAAATTCGTGCCCGTGGCAAGTGAAGGAGACTTTCTTGTATTTACTTGAGTTGTTGTTCCAAAACGATAGTGAAAATATCGGCACTTCTATTGCTATGCAGGACATATTGAATGATTTCTATAAATTCATCCTGGATGATAGTGGTCACCCGCTTGTTATTGCTCGAGTGTTCTTGTTATTGCCAAGGTTTTTTGAAAAATTTGAGTCCAATTTGTCTGTACCCGTAGTCGGAACCAAGTCATTTGTTGATATGATTGACTATGGCTCCACTATTATCAGAAACCCGGACTTAAATTTAATAAAAATCAGCATATTAATAAGTATTACTTACTACAATAATTTGATCTCCTTAGATTCAACTTTGGCGGAAGATAGCGAACGCCGAAGAGTTCAATTGGCAATTTTTGAACTTGTCTATTCTCTTGTTGAAGACAGTGAAGAAGACTCGTTGTCTGCATTATTAGAAGCACTTACTGTTGGGATAAATATTAGTGAATCATCATCATCTCAAGTTTTTATCAGTGGCACGGAGAATATTATCGATATGCTTTTTAAAATCTCTTTCAAAGATGTTTCTAATGTCCAATTAAATACCGACGCCAGTGAATGCTTATCAAGCTTATTGGAAAACATAAGATTGGAAGACTATCTTAAGATCTGCGAAAAGTCTTTGCCTTTTCTATTTAAAATCATAGATGAATCGATTGTCAGTGCTAGAGATAAAGATAGTGATTTCTATGCTCCTGAGTTGGAATTGTCATTAGAGTTATTAAGTATTATTATTGAGAAATCACCCGAAATTGCCGATAGATCAATCCCAGAAAAAGACCAAATCAACTTCCCAGAAGAAGTATTTCTTTATACTTTCCCAATTATCAAAAACCTTATTTTATCCTCAACTGACGATCAAATATTAAGATTGGGAGGTCAAGTATTTAACAACTTACTCTTTAAATCGTCCAAAATTCTCCTTAACTATACTGATCCTAAAACTAATGAAAGTGGAATTCAAATTCTCTTGCAAATCACAGAGAAGTTCCTTTCAAGCGAGCTAAGTGATAGTGCTGCTTTGAATTGTGGATTGATTATTATTTCTATCTTCGACAAGTTTCAGGATTATTTAGATCAAAACTTCTTGACCAACATCTTGAATGCTACAATTAAAAGATTGATAATAGCCAAGGAAATCCTCACCATTGAAAACTTGATTTTGGTGTTTTGTAAATTGATTTTAAGCACCAAAGACAATTGCAGTGATTTTATTACTTATTTGGGTACAAATTTCCAAGAACTTGATTCGAAGACAAACACTGTCAAAAGTGGATTAGAATTAATTTTACCGATTTGGCTCTCAAGTTATGAAGTTACTAGAGGATACGAAAAGATTATTCAGAATACTCTAGCATTAGGTAAGGTATTTGTTTATGGTACTAGCTCCATATCACAAATTCATGTTAACGGAGACATTATTCCTTACCAGGGAGATCTCATCATCACCAGATCTATGGCAAAAAATATGCCTGATCGTTACACACAAATTCCAGTGCCATTGAAGATCTTAAAGTTGTTTACAGGGGAGTTGAACTTCCAGTGCCAACAGCCGGATGCTGACGATTACCTACCAGCTGAGAAGGAACATGGTAATGATGATGATGACGATGAAGGCTGGGAAGACATGGAAGATGTAGGGGTGCCAAATTTTGACAAATTGAAGTCGTATGTCAATGAAGATGAAAGCGATAACGAAGAAATAGAAGGTCAGAATAATGATGATGGATTGAAGAATATTTTGATTCAATTTTTCAAAGAATGCACCCAGAAGAATTTAGGAGACTTTCAAAAGTACTACGAGTTATTAGATGACGAAGAAAAGAAGATCATTCTACAAAACGTAGTATTTTAGCTTTGATGTACTGACAGTTGAGTCATTGCTGTGTGCAGGATTCTAATATTTTTTACAACATCTCATCTCCAGATGACTACATTTTATAGAGCTGGCAAAAATAACAAAAGCCGTGTTTATGGCAGTGTATATATGCATATTTATCCAGTAATAAGGACACAACTACCCAAATTTAGCATATTTCATAGAAACATAAGGTCGATGATGACAACCGAGATACTACCAATTAAGGTGGACAGCATAAATTTTCATGATGATTTGCCCACGATAAATGATGAAGCAACGAAGAAAAACTTGCAAATAGCAGCGGAAAAACTTAAGCAAGCTGGTGGAGTGGTGGGATTCCCTACTGAAACTGTCTATGGGCTCGGAGGTTCAGCTCTTTGTGATGAATCAGTCAAGGCAATCTACAAAGCCAAGAACAGACCGGCGGACAATCCATTGATTGTTCATGTTTCATCAGTCGAACAATTAAAGAGAAAACTACTTTCACCTAAGCAACAAATTCCTAGCATATACAACAACCTCATTGAAGCATTCTGGCCCGGCCCGCTAACTATTTTGTTACCTATTGAACAGGATCCGGTAGACGGCTGGGAGAATCCTATTTCCAAGTATGTCACCGCCGGACAAAGCACATTCGGGGTAAGAATCCCGCAACATCCTGTTGCCAGAGCATTAATTGCCTTGAGTGATACTCCATTGGCAGCCCCCTCTGCCAATGCATCAACCAGACCCAGTCCAACTCAAGCCAGTCACGTATACTATGATCTTCAGGGGAAAATTCCCTACATATTAGATGGAGGCTCGTGTGAAGTTGGAGTCGAGTCAACCGTTGTAGATGGGTTAGTGGACCCACCCATGCTTTTGAGACCAGGGGGTATTTCTCTTGAGGATATTATTGCTAAAGGAGGTGTTGCGTGGAAGAATGTAATTAAGGCTAAGAAAACTGCAGGAAAACTTGAAGCCGTTAAGACTCCAGGCATGAAATATAGACACTACTCGCCAAATGCTCAAGTGGTTCTTTTCAACAATTGTGGTGACGGAAAAGACAGTATAGACAAATACCTACAGACGCAACCTCGGGGGAAAGCCATTGCTTTACTCAAGCTGAAAAATTTCGATGTTAACCATAAGGACATCGCAATTGTGAGAGATTTGGGGAAGCTGGGAAGTGACATTTCCCGGAATTTATTCGCCAGCCTACGAGAGGTGGATCAATTAGGTGTAGATTTGATTTTGGTAGAGGGAATACCGGAAAGCAATGAAGGATTGGCAATCATGAATAGACTAAGCAAGGCTGCTCTAGAAACGATAGAAGGGCAGTCTTAATGTTACCAACCTTAAATCTTATCTTATCAGAAGAAAACTCTTACTCCGCCTCGTTCATAGTCAGATTTTAAAACCTTCTTTCTTTCAACCAACCATGTAGCAGAGACCCTGTCCTGAACACGGGGGGTGGGATGCCGAACCCGCTGTATCAGGAATACTCCGAACGATACAAAAAATAATATCGGTAGACGCACGCCATTTCACTAATTAGGCCACATTCACAGGATCTGGTAGTTAACTTTTAAGATTTCGGCAACAATCGGGGATGTTTGATGCCATCGCTAGTGAGGACTATTCTTTCCAATTGAGCCAATCATAGCAGCCACAACCTGAGAGGATCTCATAACTCTTTATCGTTGGGCGGCTCTCTCATCGAGGGAGGATTTTTTAAACGGCACCAAAGTTTGCAAAGGAAAAAAAAGTGCGACTGGGAAACAAAAAAAAAAAAAAGAAGACAGAGCTGACGAAAACCTCAGCGAAAACCGAACACCAGATAAACCAACGCCAAAAAGCCATCTAATCATTTTCTTTTTTTTTTTTTTTTTTCTCTTCTTTTACCTTGAGTTTGGAATCAGTCATCTTATCGATAGATATATTAGAGCGATCTAGCGCATTGAACAGGTGTTTGTTTGAAGGTGAGACTTAGCGGGCTTTGGTAGAAAAATATTGCTACGTCTGCACAAATAGACGAATATTAGCCACCACGTTAAACCAAGTTGAATTAACATTCTTTTTTCTTTCCATTGATTATCCTCCTACCATCTGCATTGTATCAATAGATCAACACCCCCCTCCCGTTTCATTTCCTGCATTATACTAATGAGCGCCAACCCATTTGAAATCAAGCGTGATTTACTCCCTCCTACGCGATCCAATTCCCCTTCTATCAGATATTGCCAACGTACGATCCATGACACTGTCCAGGAGCTACAGACCGATATTGCTTTAGGACTTACCAATAATCAAGACGTGATCACCCGAAGATCAATCCATGGTATCAATGAATTGTCGGGAGAAGAAGAAGAAAACTTGATCTTGAAATTCTTATCTAATTTCTATCAAGATCCTCTTATTTTATTACTTATAGCCTCTGCGGTGATAAGTTTCTGGATGGGTAATGTCGATGATGCCGTATCTATAACCCTTGCCATCACCATCGTCGTTACCGTCGGGTTCGTCCAAGAATATCGTTCTGAAAAATCATTAGAAGCATTGAATAAATTGGTCCCTGCTGAAGCAAAATTAACTAGAAATGGTAACACTTCCACGGTGCTAGCCTCTTCATTGGTACCAGGGGATTTGGTTCACTTTAATCAGGGTGATCGTATCCCCGCCGATATCAGACTTACTGAAGCCGTCCATTTAACCATCGACGAATCTAATTTAACAGGGGAAAATCGTCCTGTTAAAAAATTCACTGATCCCATCAATAAAAAGCTCAGCGAAAACTCAAATGATACCGCTTCTTCGTCCTCCTCCGCCTCAACTCCTTCCTCCGAAACCTTTGTATCCAGTGGTGATTTACCCATTACCGATCGGATCTCCATCGCTTTTATGGGTACTTTGGTTCGTGATGGTCATGGATCTGGTATTGTAATTGCCACCGGAGCTAAAACTGAATTTGGGGTGGTGTTTGAAATGATGTCTAGTATTGAAAAACCTAAAACTCCATTACAACAAGCTATGGATAAATTGGGTAAGGACTTATCCCTCTTCAGTTTCATTGTCATCGGTGTTATTTGTCTCTTGGGTATTATACAAGGACGCCCGTGGTTAGAAATGTTCCAAATATCAGTGTCCTTGGCCGTGGCTGCTATTCCTGAAGGATTACCAATTATCGTCACCGTAACTTTAGCTTTAGGTGTGTTAAGAATGGCCAAACATAAAGCAATTGTCAAGCGTTTACCAAGCGTTGAAACTTTAGGAAGTGTCAATGTCATTTGTTCAGATAAAACTGGTACTTTGACTCAAAACCACATGACAGTAACCAAAGTCTGGGCCTTTGATGCCAAAGGTAGCTTCAACACCCCATTTGTGTTCGTAGAAAAGTTGAATGATGAAAGCTTACACCATCAGTTGAGTGCCAATATCCAAAGAACGTTTGAAACCGGTAATATCTGTAATAATAGTAGATATTCTCAAGATAATGAAAAATACGTGGGTAATCCTTCAGATATCGCTATCATTGAAGCACTTTCTCATTTCGGCTTAGAGGACCTTAGAGGAACTAAAGAAAGAATCTACGAATTGCCATTCTCATCAGCAAGAAAGTACATGGCAGTTTCGGTTCATAGTGGTGACATGAATAAATCAGAAACATTCGTTAAGGGCGCTACAGAAAAGGTTCTTACATTATGTACTCGTTATTATGATGAGAACGGTAATATAAAACCTCTCAATGACGAAATTAAAGAGCAGATCCATGGCAGGTCCAACGAATTGGCCGGTGAAGGGTTGAGAGTCTTATGTTTTGCTAGAAACAACAAGAAGTATTTCAACGAAAAAGATGATTACGATACTTTAGGTGAGTATAGCCCACCATCAGAATTGGTATTCACCGGTTTGATTGGTATGAAGGATCCACCGAGAGCCAACGTCAGCAAATCCATTAGTTTATTAATGAAAGGTGGTGTTCATGTTATTATGATCACGGGTGATTCTCCAACCACCGCCATGAACATTGCTAAACAAATTGGTATGCCAGTTGCCAGCAGTGATTCCATTTTAACTGGAGACCAAATCGACTCTTTATCTGAAGAGCAATTAGCGAATGCCATCCACAATGTGTCTGTATTTGCACGTACTACACCAGAACATAAGGTCACCATCGTTAAAGCGTTACAAAGAAGAGGAGACATCGTTGCCATGACTGGTGATGGTGTCAATGATGCCCCGGCATTAAAATTGGCAGACATTGGTATTGCCATGGGTAAGAATGGTACTGATGTTGCCAAGGAAGCTGCAGACATGGTTTTAACTGATGATGACTTCTCCACTATTTTAAATGCCATCGAAGAAGGTAAAGGTATCTTCTACAACATTCAAAATTTCATCACTTTCCAATTATCGACATCTATTGCTGCATTAACATTGATTGCTTTGGCAACCTTTTTCGGGCTCCCAAACCCTCTTAATGCTATGCAAATCTTATGGATCAACATTTTAATGGACGGTCCACCAGCACAGTCGCTTGGAGTTGAACCTGTTGACCATGAAGTTATGAACAAACCACCAAGAAAGAGAAATGAACAAATCTTATCCAAACAGTTAATTAAGCGTGTTTTACAAAGCGCAACAATGATTATTTTGGGTACCCTTTATATCTTTATCAAGGAAATGAAAGATAATGAAATCACTGCCAGAGATACTACCATGACATTCACTTGTTTCGTTATGTTCGACATGTTCAATGCCCTTAGTTGTCGTCATTATTCTAAATCCATCTTCAGTATTGGTCTCACCAATCAAATGTTCAATTTTGCAGTTGCTGGATCTCTCATCGGTCAATTCTGTGCGATTTATGTCCCATTCTTCCAAAGCATTTTCCAAACTGAAGCATTATCCTTGGGAGATTTACTTCATTTATTTATTTTATGCAGCACGGTGTTTATTGGTGATGAAATCAGAAAGTATTTGTTGAAACGCAGAACTCAATTTATGTCGGGCTTTGACTTTGCAGTCTAAAAAACTCAGCAGTCTTTCTAAAAAAAAGTTATGCGAGATCCAGCCACCTCCCGCTATAGAAGGTAATGACGTAATTTGTATTTAAAGCTGGTATCTGATATACCACTCTGTCAATCTTTAACGAAAATTTCTTTCTAATCTTTTGAGTCTCTCCAAATAATTTCTTATATATATCTGTTCATATAGGCTCATTATACTTCTTTTCTTTCGACTTATGCTTGCTTAGTAAGCTTTGGATGCAAGATTTTTTTTCTCTGAGAAGGTTCAAAAAATTCCGAATTTGGAGCCGTGTCAAATCCCTCGGAGCATCGCCAGAAACGGCTAACCATACAATGCGATTGTTTCAAACCCCCGAATTTTTTATATATAACGGAGTCAAAAGATCTGAGAGTTTAGGAAATGATACTTTGAAACAAAATAATGGTATTCAAATTCACAATCGATAAATTGGTTAATAGGTATATTCCTTCCAATCAAACAGGAAAACTACCCCAGGTTTTTCGATATTTTCTAGGTAACCATAAAACAAACCCCGTACATGACTATTTGATATGGCTCGAGATCCTAATAGCATCCTTTTCAGGAATCGCGTTGTTAGAAGGTATATTTAAACATCATACTGTGTTTACCAAGCATCACGTACCGATGATTATTGCTAGTTATGGTGCTACTGCCATTCTCTGTTTTAATGCTAGTCAGGCTCCATTAGCTCAACCACGAAGCATTTTCATGGGCCATTTCTTCTCCTCCTTAATCGGAATATGTATCCAAAAGTTGTTTTCTTTGAGTCAAAGAGGCGTGGACAATTATTGGGCTAGTGGTGCTCTAAGCGTAGGGGTTAGTTCAGTATTGATGTCAATTCTAAACTGTGTCCATCCTCCGGCCGGAGCTTCAGCACTTTTACCAAGCATTGATTCAGATGTTAGAGAGTTGAGTTGGTGGTATTTGCCTGTCCAAATAATTTCGTCCTTGTTAATTATTACCGTTGCTTGTATTACGGGAAATATCTTTAGAAGCTACCCTGTCTACTGGTGGAGTCCTGCTGACGTTGGCCCACCAAAGAAACTTACACCAGAAGAGTTGGGGGCAATTAAAACCGAAGAGTCTGAAACTGATGATCAGGTTGATCTGGAAGATCCCATTATTGTTAGGTCATCTAATTCCAAACAAATTTCCATCTCTCACCAGGTTATTGTCGTTCCAGCTGGGCTAGACCTTGATGAGTTGGATGTGGAATGGTTGGAAACCTTTAGATTGAAGTTAGAGAGGTTCAATTCTACAGATGACGTTGGACAAGTGGTTTAAAAGAGAAAAGCCGCATGTTAATAGTATATGAAATCTGGTGTATGAATACCAGGATAAGTCTTTTTCTTCTTATAAAGTATTTAATTAATAATATGTCATTAAGCAACGCTTATTCGTAATTCCATCATGCATCCTTACGATTTGGATTCTTCATCAATCCTTCTCTTCTTTCCTCACGAGTCCTTATGCTTTTCTTATTTCCTCTAATGGGACGACTCCACTGAAGCCTTTATCTTCGATCTTGCGGAAAATGGTTCTCGCAACTTGTTCTATAGACACCGGAGGTCTTACCAAGGTATTCAATAAGCCCACGTTATCCCCAAATATACCACTCTTTGCACCATATCCAAGTTCTAATACAGTTGAGAGAAGTTTCCTGTTATTGCTTGTTGATAAATCGGCATCATAAATAAAACCGGGTCTCATCAAAATCAGTCTTAAACTAGGTTTACAAGATAATTCGAATTCTGCTTCTCTTTTGGTGATGATGTAGGCTTCGGGAATCAAAGGAGGCTGTTGATCGGCGGACATATATACAAAAGTTGGATCTTCAGCTTGTTGTTTGAGATACGCATCAGCCAATATCACAGCCGAGTCACGTTGAATGGCCTCATAAGTGCTGAATTTATCCTTCTTCATGGGATTTGGCCCTTTTATGAAATTAGATAGGTTTTGGATGTCATTGAGGAAATTGAAGTTGGAGTTCATAGATTTCTTATAGTCCTGGTTCTCAAATAATAATCCGATGGAATGAATAACAGCAGTCTTACCTTTCAATTTAGCTTCATAAGTGGAAGGATCAAATATATTTCCTTGTTCCCAGGTGACTTTATCCACCCAGGATGCATTATCACGGGGAGACTTGCCGGATCTGGAGAATGACGTCACATTGTACCCTAAAGCGATACCAACCTGACACACCTTCCTTCCTACGAAACCATTACCGCCAAAGATAGCAATTGACTTGGACATGGCTAGATTTGGGTTGAATTTTGCCAGTTTTCTCTTGCCAGATTTTAGCAATAAAAAAATCTAAGTGGTGTTATTCTATGGTGTACGGGCCTAAGAGATCGGAGGGGGGAAACTACATGTTTGCAAAGCTTTATCGAAGGATATAATACTATACTTGCTGTAAAATGACAAGTGAGTTACGGAATAAGCGAAAGTGCCAGGAAACTGATGACAATGATTTGTTTATGAAAAAAAGAAAGATAGAAATTACAACTGAAATTAGGAAGAGGAATACAATAAATGTCTGACTATGTGGAAATTCCATATTAAAAATGCTATAAATGTATGTATCTAGTAACTTATTTTCCGAATTTCTTTCTAAACATAACGAATTCTTCGTCTTCCACCTCTTCAAGAGATGGATGTTTATGTAATGGAGCTAATGAACTATCGTTTTGCTTTGCTTCCTTCGGCTTTAAGATCTTGACTATCTCTTCACCGGAAGAAGTTTCCGCATCAGATTCAATAGATTCATTGTCCGACTCAGAGTGAGATAAACTTAAAGCAGGTGACTTTGGCTCTGGTGTTGTCAGTTTCTTAGCTTGCTGAGCAACTGGTTCCGTAGCTGATACTGGTTCTACAGGGACCTTTTCTTTATTGGCTCTTTGGGGTTGATATTTTGGATTATATGGGAAGAATGGAGACATGATGTTACCACCAAATAACTGATTGATGAATTCTTGCTGTTGTTGGATCAATTTGGCGTTGTAATCTTCTCTTTGTTTTGATTCTTGCTGTTTGACATCTTCTTTTTCAGCTCTCAATTTAGCGAATCTTCTTGCCTTTTCCTCGGCTACTTTTCTGGCTTTGATTTCGGCTTGTCTTGCTTTTTCTTGAGCTTGTCTTGCCTTTTCTTGAGCTTGTCTTGCCTTTTCTTTGGCTTCTCTTACTTCTTCTTCAGCGATCCGTCTAGCTCTCAATTCAGCTTCCTTTCTGGCTCTCAATTCAGCTTCTTGTCTAGCCTTTTCTTCAGCGGCCTTTCTAGCTCTTACTGCTGCCTCTCTTCTTGAGGCTTCTTCAGCATCCCTTTTCGCTTGCTCTTCAGCGGCTTTTCTAACAGCCTCTTGTGGTTGATGGTATCCATAAGGTACTGGAGTTGGATTAATTCCGAACAATCCTTGGAATAAAGCGTTGGTTAAATCATCGCAACAAACCTTGATCTTTTTTGGAACATACAATACCAAAACATTTTCACCTGAGTAATATTCCCAGTCTATTTTAGAAACTTCAATATCATTTAAATTGAATTGAAAGATCTTTCTGAAATTGTCAGCTTCAGATTCAATCACCAAGTTTATAATATTACTATTTGCTGGATACAATGAATTCTTCACAGCTTTAACTTCATAAGATTCGAATGTTCCGTAATTCTTAAATATTTGGATCTGATAAGCGTCTTCGGTTTCGACTTTCTTTATGATCTTAGGACTTGTTTGTTCTAGGAGTCTTTGACGTTCTAATTCTGCTTGCTGCAATTGTTGCTGACGATGAAGTCTTTGCAACTCTTGCGCGAAGTAGTTAAAATCGTATAATTGATTTGGGTTGACAGAGAACATAATATGATAATAGTGATTTGATATAGTAATAAAAGACAAAAGAGTTCTTCAAAAAAAACAACCACCTCAAGGTTTATATACTCCAGTTTACATTTCCAATCACCATCACCCGTTAGATATAATATTTGCCTTCGAGAATGACGGAGATTTTTTTCGCAGCCTTCTTTCCGCTTCTGGAAGCAGTAGAAGGTTCCAGAACTGGGTGCAGGAAAATCACCGAATTTTCTAGAAAATGTACGCGATAAAGGTCTAAATCAATCTAAATGAGGTGATAAGCATGGAGGACCGGGCTTGATCTAAATGAGGTGATCGGTGTTAAGGATGTAATGAGGTGATTCTGTTGGCCGTGTTATGTAACGCATAGTGGATCTCCAAGCAGATGATGATTTGTTACAATGACCCTTTTGTCAATTAGAAGTTATCGTTGATTATAAATAAGCGTACACTATAGACCTACCATGCTCTTGATCAAGTGTTGAACCGCACCAATACTGGCCATGATAATCATGACGGTACCGAAAATACTGAAAGCCAAAGAGCTCATAGACGCAGCTCGTGGATCGTCGTTTAATAGGTGGGCGGTTGCAATTGCCCCACAGTTGATACCAAGAGTGAAACCACGAGTAAGGTAATCATCTGATGGAACTCGTAAAAGGTTAAAGATCATATCACCCACGAGAACCCCACAAATCCCGCTGAGAATAGTACACACTGCCATCAAGGAGACCGAACCTCCCAAGGCATTAATTAGCGGAGTACCCAAAGCCAAGGTTACCAGTCTGCCAATGAACCCAATTGATCTAAGGGAAGCGATTCCAATTGCATGACAGAAAAGAGGGTAGCAGAAGAATGTCAATCCAACGGACACTAAGATGGGAGGCATGAGCACCCAGAAATTTCTCACAAAATCTTTTCTATGAGTGAACATGGGCAATGATAACGAAACAATCGAGATATCCATCAAGGAACTCAAGAAGTCCCCACAGCCGGGCCACTGAGGAGTTGCGGTATGATTTTCAATATTATCATTAATTTCACCTCCATGAATCATTGCTTTCCCATTGAACAAGTTCAAGTATGTTTTTCCTGTTCTATAGTATTTCAAATCCTCAAGAAATCCCTTTGGTTGTCCATGATGATAAATCAATGATCCAATGAAACACACGAATAAAATTTCTCCCGTCAGAATTAATATAGGATGAGCAAATTTCTTCAGTTTGGGCCATTTAAGAGGAATCATTAATGCGAGATAGTATGCAATGATGGTGATTCCTAAATGATATGGTAGAAACACATGAATAGATCTAATATAGTAAAAGGGAATCGAGACCAAAAACAAGGTGGTGTACATGATCCAGTCGATGTAATTAGTTAGGAAAATGGTGATTTTTTGAGAGTTCTCACTCAAATGGGTAAATGGACTCGAACTCTCACTACGTGCCGACTCCTGTGATGATATACTGCTCACAGGAGAAGCAGATTGTGGATTGACTATGGCAGGAATGGTGTATGAAGGTTGAAGACCTCTGACATGTAGTTGCTCCGGTTCAGCAGGTAAATTAAGAGAGCCTTCTTGGGTACTGAAAGGATTTTCACTAGTTGCATAATTGCTCTTGGGAGAAGATATCATTGGAGCTGGCTCGCTTTTGGTGGACCTTAGACTGGAGATGTCAATAGTTGTAATATCATCTCTCATAGTAGTGAAAACATTTCTTTTGATGCCATCTATAAAGTGGTGCGTATGAGGATCATTAGTTTCCATATTGGCCAATTCAATTTCTTCCTCTTCATCCGTTCGGTCAATTTCGCTATGGTGCTCGTTTTTCTTAACTGTGTCATCAGTATAAATATTCAACTTTAGTAATACCCATTTGAGAGAATAGATCATGTAGACATTTACCAAGAATAATAGTAACCCTCCCACAACAAACACCCCGGCTATTTTCAAACACTCTATAAATGTGATTGGATCACTCAAAGGTAAAATGATGAAGGAAGGAATGAAGAAGACATTAATCCATTTCAAAGAAAAATTCATCGACGGTTTGATGATTGTCATGTAATGGGTCAAGATTGTTGTAGAAACCTTGCTAACTTTTGTTTTAATGCCATTTTCATTTGGATTATGAGGTAAGGTGCTTAGGAGATTGAGAACACACAACACCACCAAATTGATCAACATCCCTAACACCGAGGCAGGAAACTTGATGTTAAATACATTGGATAGTAACTGATTCAATCCATATAATATAGCAAACAAAACGATGACTCCAAAGGGCACGACCGCGTACGACTGGAACAAATGGCTCTTGGAATACCATAAACCGTAGCCTATCCCTCGGTAGACGTCAGCGAAAGTTAGAGTCTTCCACCAGACTTGCTTCTCACGTACAGCAATCTCATCGCCATTTTCCTCCATGACCAGAGACAGGAGTTGAAGCAGTGGTGGCGTTTCAGGGGAGTTTGCAACCATAGTAGTAGACATGACTGCAAAACAAATGCTGAGGAAAAAGCCCGACGGAGTGCTAGTGAGTTATATAGTTTTGAAGTTGACCCCGGGGTTACGTGAAAAAAGTGACTCTGACCTGCCAAAAAAAGTCACAGCTTCCGAGGTCGGGCTCGGAATAAGATTTTACAAAAGATTTGGTAGGGGGTAGGGGGGAAGAAGTAATGACAGATCTGTGTGATTCAAGGCAACAGTTACGACCTCTCGGAGCTTAGAGCAGATAGAGAGTTGCGTCGAGCTTCGGTTCTACGGGATCTTCACCACATTTCGGAGTTCTCGCTACGTCAATGTCGCACTCGTGATAGCATGTCGTATTTTCAAATATTCCGTATTGAGTTTCTTATCTTGCGACAGAGCCCCAGCAAGTAATAGGATCATGATCGACTGGCAGCTGTTGAAGCTATATTGACCAATGTGCAAAGATCTCGTTTTTACGGGCTGCTTTATGGCGGGCATTCTGGTTCCTAATGTCCATATAACGTATATTCTTTAAAGTTTGTTGACCTTGGCAATAAACATTCTTTCTACATCATGTAATCGATGTTAGTTCGCTTCTTTTTCGATGTATAAGGAACACGAACATATCTTTAGTGTGAAGGAGGCTGAGTTGCAGTTTATCGGCTTGGGATCCCGCCACTTTGCTACAGTACTTTATAGCCAACAAAGTTCGAGATAAATAACGAATTATGTGTATATGAGTTTTATAGAATGAACCGTGATGGTTAGTGACATTAATGTACATGAATAAATGAAGTTTGAGACGAGAGGTCTATGAATGAGGTGCAACAAAGATGAGTCTCGGCATTTAATGTAGTGGTGAAGGGTGATATGAGCTTCCTTATGGTGTTATAAATAATTTTGGACTGGAAGTGGCCTCCATTCAGGGGATTATGATAGGACAGGAGCCTCTACTCTTCTGATTTTTCACTACCTTCAATCAACTCCCTATGTTCTTCTTTTGCGTATCTTAACCCACAGTATCCGCAAGTTGATGCTTTTGGTTGGTCCAAGTTAATGTAGACTTTTGGATGCCCTTGTAAAGTATTACCTCTGTTACCATCACATACGGCGACATTACCATCATGATGAGACAAGTATCTGATTGGTTCCTTAGCAATTAACTCAATAGCTGCATAAGGTCTAGGTTGTAATGATAAATCTTTTTGAACAAATCTATGAGGGTATTTGGCAACCACATCTAAACGAGGTTGCTGGGAATTACTCCAAATTTGGGCTCTATTTGGTGCTTGTTCAACAACAGGATTTTGTTCTAATTCTTCTCTAGATAACCCAGTGCTGGTTTTTTGAATTGGTTTTATTGGTGTAGCCGTAGTAGTGGAGTTGAATCTCAACCCACATGGCTTGATGCTTCTTATTCTTAATCTTGTCAACATGATTCGGAGATAGGATAAGAAGTGTGAAGTAGGTAAGGTTGAAAGATGATTTTGGTTCTGAAAAGTGAGGAAATCAAAATTTCCATTGGTTTAATTGGTTAAATCTAAGTCACGTGAATACAAATGCTACAGACGAAAGAAAAAAAAAAAAAAGCCGACGGACATTCTGTTACCCGACATAAGTCACCCGACATCACCAACTTACAGAGAGGAGCTTATCAAAACACATAAAGTTTTATTGATTAAATAATCTTAAACTAATGAAAATAGAGAAATCTGACAATAGATATGGGCCGATTAAGGGGCAAGAAAAAAAGGTTGTTGAAAGGGAAAAGAATTAAAGTAAAATGAATAAATGAAGTAATGGGATAAAAAAAAAATTATGAAACATGAACTTATAAAACAATACACTTCTTTTTCTTTTCCTTCTTTTCTTTAGTTTTCAAAGAAGCTCTAGTAGCAGCTTCAAAGACTTCTCTAACCCCTTCACCAGTTCTAGCGGAACATTCTAAGTAGTATTGAGCACCGATCTTAGTGGCGACAGCCGAACCTTCAGAAGAAGAGACTGGTTGTTGTTGTTGTTGTCTTAATTGTTCGATGGTATCAGCGTCGTTTCTTAAATCACTCTTACAACCCACCAAGATGATTGGGACACCTTGACAGAAATGTAAGACTTCGGAAATCCATTTTTCCAAAACGTTATCTAATGAATCGGGGGAATCAATTGAGAAACAAATCAAAATAACATTGGAATCAGGATAAGATAATGGTCTTAATCTATCATAATCTTCTTGACCGGCAGTATCCCATAAGGCCAATTCAACTTTTCTTCCATCGACTTCAACGTCAGCAACGTAGTTTTCGAAGACAGTTGGAACGTAAACTTCTGGGAAAGTACCTTTGGAGAAAACAATTAACAAACAAGTTTTACCACAAGCACCGTCACCGACTATGACTAATTTTCTTCTGATTTCAGCTGGAGGAGGAACCATTATGTAGACGTCAACGAAATGAATTCAAAGAAAGGAATTAAAAAAAAAAAAAAAAAGAGAGATTATAAAATTAAAAAAAGATCACCTCAAAAAATCGAACTATGGTTTATCTCGTTAGTAAGAAGAATTTTTTTTGTTGTATTAAACGAAACAACGTATCACCAAACGAACACAAAGCACCAAAAGAAAGACAGATGCTTCTCCTTGTATTTTTCATTTTGCCTAAATAACCCCCATTTTATCTCACCACGAGAAAAACGAAAAGATAAAAAATAACAATTGCTCCTTTATTTTATCTATTGTCTTCTGCACATTCCACCAAAGAAGGCTGAACGGTCCCCATGCCATGGTAGAACATGGAAGGGATGTACGGCCGTTTGGAACAAGGCTTCAGGCCGTGGAACAATCGCCGGGAGTCAGCCAACGGGAAAGAAACATCAATCGACTCATGCAAGATTCGTCTATTGAAGCTAGGCAAAAGTCGAGGGCTTAAAATAGATTTCTTTGTAGGAGGTGTTGTGAAATGTATACAATACTCGTGACCCAAAGACAGGGGATAGACGAAAGGAGGGGCAGTGGCAGGGGCAGTGGCAGGGGCACGGGTGAACAATTACCACCTTATGGCGTTGGTTGATGACATCGTAAGCACAGATCCTAAATACATACCTTAAGTGTAGTTCAATTATAATAATTTATAAAGAGCAGAAGAGAATGGTGAATAATTTCAGGCTGGGATTCTCACTTAAAAATGAGGTTTGTAAACAATTTTTTTTTCCGTTCCTGTGAGATTGAGGATGGGGTTTTTGTCAGAAGGGGCGCAGAGGGGAGCAGAAGATGACAAAAAGGAGTATCTGGTCACGTGTCGATCAAGGTACGGGTGTAAGCTTCATGCGGCGAAGCCTTCTTCTACGAAAGGACAGTCCCGACTATCGAAGTGGCCGTGAGACCAGAGCAAGGTAAGAGACGGAGACTATCGAGGTACGGATCGTGCTAAACAGATGATTATGCTACGTTCTATGTTCTATGTGCTACAGTGTTTTTATGCTCTTGGAACGCTCTCTATTCTCTGTGTTTTTATACTCTTCGAACGCTCTTCATTCTCTATGTCCTGTAGTATGTCTATGCTGTTCTTCCTCTTCTGTCCATTCGCTGTCTTCCATTACTCCTATTAGTTCTCTTACTTCTGTTTCTTTTCTTCCTCTTCCTCTTCCTTTTCTTCCTCTTCCTTTTCTTCCTCTTTCTCCTCTTCATTCTCTTCATCCTCTTTCTTCTCTTCCTTCTGTTCAGTCTCGTCCTTCTCTTCCTTATCTTCATTCTCTCCCTTCTCTCCCTTCTCTTCAGTATCGTCCTCCCCTTCAGTCTCTTGTTTCACTTTTCTTGGGGGTAACACCTCGTTGAACGCCTTCCCCCAATCCTTACCATTTTCAAACCATTTGCAGCAAATCTCAAAAACATGGGAAGTGGCCAAAACTTGTCTTCCATTGATCTTAATAAACCTATCTATAGGCAACCGGCCTACTTTTAATCCTAACTCTTTTGCTTTGTTAATACAGATGTTCTTATGTCTGTTCTTATCAACAATGCCTCCCACAATATAAGTATACCCCGAATCTAACGATTCTAACACTTCATCAGTATCCGCAGTCAAATAAACTACCTTGCTCAAGGCCTCATTACCCTTAGGTAGGATCTCTTGTAAGTGGTCATTAGTTTGAATATCGATATTCTTCCATGCTAAATATTCCCTAACTAAAGTATCAAATCTCGTTTTCAAATGGCCATTGAAACTGCTAATGGTTAAGTCAACATTATACTTACAATGTCTTTTGGCACTGTAACACCGCGAAATTTGATTCCCGAAGGAAACAATCTCTCTTTCATTCATTAATGAGTCAAATTCACAATCTACAATTACCTTCACTCCGGTTTTAGTTTGCTCTTCTGGAGTATACTTGATTCTCTTGAGTTGGTGATAATTCTTTCCATGCTCATCCTTCATCTGTTGCTCTTCTGCTTTACGCCTTTGTCTGGCTAATCTCTTCTTTTCTCTCTTGGTGTCTCGATATGCTTCTCGAGTATCTTCCCATCTCTTCTGTTTCTGGAGTCTTTTCCAAGCATTCTTCGACATTCCCTCAGGTATCTCAACCTTTTTATTGTCATACTTGATGACCTTCGTTGCAACTCCAGCCTCAAATTCCTTGCTTTTGTTGTCTTCCATCTCTCTCTTGGGTGCTTAGTAACTTCAGATCATCTCGGGTCTTGAATTTTTTCACTTACCCCATTTGGATGCCTCATTGGAAAAAATATAAAATACTGCAAAAAGTCTGCATACACTGTACGAAACAGCAGTAACATTAAATCAAAAAAAGACTATCAGGGAAAGAGGCAAGACGGAAGAGAGATCTATTGCATTTTTATACGTTAAGACAAAGGGGGCATATATTTTTTTATAAATTACATATTAACCCATCTAAAGTAATTGGTCGAGAGTTCCACCATTGGCAAATATATCAAAGCCTGCCATAAATAAGATCTCGGAAAAATTAGGATTGGCATCATCCACATTAGTGTTAGGATTGGAGGGAAATCCATTGTCATTGCCTTGCACATTTGGCATGGGCTGGTATGGGCCTCCATTAGAATTAGGGTCGGAATTTACATTAGAGTTCATAAAATGTTCGTTCATGTTGTTTAACAGGGGATCAACATGATGTTGGGGTGGAGGAGGGTTTAAGATATTTGGGGAATTGTTTCTGTTTGTGCTGGTGATACTGATATTAGTTATTGGATCAGGTTGCGATTGATAAAATTGTTGCTGATTCATGGGTGGGTAATTATTTGTCATCTGGACTTGTTGTGGTTGTTGTTGTTGTTGTTGATCCACACTATAAGTAGAAAAATTGCTAACATCATTAGGTACATTGTTTCTCAATGCTAGCATCAGTAGCCACATTTGATCGACATAATGATTATGGTGGATGATTTCTGGAGTTGAGCCTCCATCGGTCACACTGGACGTGGCAGTCATCGATGGTACTATTATAGACGTATCCAGATCATTGATAGGCGTTCCATTCTTACTACTTGACATCTTCTTCTTCTTTGCCTTGTTATCAGTTGGTGAGTATAAAGGAGTCAGGGAGAAACTGAACGGGTGACTTTTCTCATCACCCATCTGTCTTTGTTTACCACCTTCTCGCGAAGACAAATCCAGAAGCTCATATTCCGTACAAGCATCTTCAGCACCAATAGATCCAACAATGACACGAATAACTTCGTCCACAGTGCTAGTTAGATCTTCAATTTGACTTAAAGTAAATTGAAACATTCTGGCTTTACTCGATGTTGGATTCTTATGCATGTTTTCATAACTGGTATCATCATGGATGGCATGGAAAAGGTATCCATGGGCTTTATAGATTCTCCATGCAAAGTAATATCGGCTCGAGAATTTACTGAAAATCTTCGTACATGTCACGCCTAATTTATGGAGCTTAGCTCCCAAGACTTTGTAACAATGATTGATTTGGTAGTATTGCTTGTCATTCCGTAATCGAGATTGGTGTTCCTTACTGGATTCGAATGAGTATCTTATGTATAAGATTCTTGTCAATGCTGAGATGCAAACTTGATTCACTTTATGGATCCCCATCATCAAAGTAGGATTTAAGAAAAACCCTTCTTTACTAAGCTTACCATTAATAATCGGCTTGCAATAAGGAATTATGAAGTCCATGATAACTTTGAACATTTTCTTCAAATAAAAGAATGTGAGTTCGTAGTTTCCTGTTTTTTCATAATGCAAATAGAGGTGGTAGTAAATACTCACCATAGCACTTCCAGTTGACACCACGTAACGTACCGATAGAATAGCATGGAAGTTATTGGGGGTCATATAGTCCTGGTTGAATGCTTCATATTTATCATCGTTTAAACCGAGCATAAACTCCTCTCGGAAACATTTTTCAAGATTGTTCATTACGGAAGTAATCTTATTCACCGGAGTGAATTTGTTAATGTCAAGGATAATATCGAGTAGTCTTCGGAAATAGTTGATTCTAATGTAGAAGTAATAAAAACTATCTGCCACTGCAGCCTCCACAGCCTGGCTTTTACAATTTTCGTTGCCGGCTTCTAAATACGGAGGACTAGTATCGAAGTGTCTAAAATCAATTGAAGGAGGATTTCCAATATTGAAGGAATGAAAGATATCAGATCGAAGCAAAAAATGCCAAATTTTTCTTGTTAAATTATTGATTTTGGGATTCTTGAGAATGTCAGGAAACAACAGAGGTTCCCGATTGATACCGAGGGAATATGCCATTTGTATTAACAATGCAGTGGAAACCTGAGAATCCCCACCATCCAAGTAATCACCATCTTCGGGAGCAGAAGTATGGTATAGTCTCATATATAGGACCGATTGGAAAATGGTTAAATTGATTTTTCTCGATAACTGAAACGAATCAATACATAACTGGGCTACTGAGATCACCGACACATTAATTGGATTAATCATGAGATACTTCATCTCTCTAGCATTCTTATAATCTTCACCTATCCACTCATTTTGGATAAGAAGATCATTTACACAGGACCGATTAGAAAACAACGATAAACAAGTCATTCGAAGAACAATTAAAGCGATAGCAACACTTGCGAGATCTAATTTTTTTTCAATCTTTATGTGAGTGAATGGTACATCAGTAAGTTCAACCACTCCGAATATGCTTTCAAGATCTTTTTTGAATGATATTTCATCAAGATACGGCATGAATGCATATAAATTACTGAAGAATTTGTTAATTAATAACCAAAATACCTTTTTCTTTGGTAATATTTGTTTGATTTTTTCAGCCAAATGCAAGTCATTATCAAACTTTCCTTCAAAAAGAGTTTTACCGAGTGCCAAACTCCCAGCAGGGAGGGTTTTGTTTTCGCCAGATTTAAAGTTTTCTGTTAGGAATTTAAGTGGAGCAAGTTCATAAATACCTTCACCTTGTAGTGCAGTTTTCTGGAAGTCTGATTCCTGGTTTTTTTGGAGATGTTTTAATAACTTTGGAATGTTCGGAAGGGCCGAGGTATAAAGGGATGGATAAACGTTTGGGTCGGTATACTTGCAATCTACAGAAGTTCTAAAAAGGGAAATCCAGAAATCCCTCTGCATTAAAGAAGTCCACGATAACGGACCGAAATTGGCCCTGCGGAATGGCTCTTTAAGATGGAGGGTTGAGTAGCCATCATAAAAGTTGATCTTTTCATCTTCAGAGACTGTAGGGTTGTACAAGTGAAAATTGACTTCGGGAGATAAATAGTCTGATTTTGACGATATTTGGGGAGCATTAAAGTCGGCTGCAGGTTTCACGTTGGGATGGTGGGCATAGTCTTCTTCAGTATGGTGATCATACTTATAGTACGTAGGTTTCAACTCGCCTTCTAATCGGGCCAATCGTCTTTTAAGGGCCAAAATTTCGTATTGACTATTACGTTGTTCGTCTTCTTCGCCAGAACTGGAACCATAATGTGATCCGTTAATAATAGCATATGAATCTTCTTCTTCTGCTATTTTCTTCTTCCTTTTACCATCTTGCCTCACGGGTCTGGCTTCATAAGAACATGTGAACCCACAATTCACCTTAACACACGACGTACACGGTATTTTCCGATCACATTTCACCTTTCGTCTTTTGCAATTATTACATACCAAAGTGGGTTTATTCCTTCTTCGGATCGGTACAGCTGAATCCGACGTGACAATAGCACCTGCTTCGACCTTAATTGGGGTATTATGTTCGATGGACATGAGAGGAAGAGCAGAGTCGAAGGAAATACATGAAAAAGGATAATCAGATTCGTTATTGGTTTTTCTTTTATCTAATCCGTTACTTTCTTTGACAGCTGCAACCAGAAATGCCCTTATTTGACGTAAGTTGTCAAAATGTAGAAACCGCTGTGTAAATCTGCGATCATTAAAAAAAAAGAAAAGTGCAGCCCGGAAACAAGCCAAAAACTCTCGGAGATATTGCCAACCCCACACTACTAAGGTAACGGACTTCCCTTTATTATGTCAGAGATACGGAGATTACAAACGGAGCCGGCACCGAAGTGCTTTATATAACTAATAGAAACTATGTACGGGATATACAAGACTGAGGAAATATATAGGAGTCCTCTTAAGTACTGGTGAAAAAAGACCCTTTAAGCACGATACGAGAATACAAGAAAACAGTTAATGGCCTTTCGTAACCTTTGGTTTAATCAAGCTTGAATACCTGATCAAAAGGAAGGTCGCTGAAGATATCAAATTTATTGACCTGCTCCAAATCAAAGCCGAGTCGATCCAATCCTCCATTAATGCCATGACCAGCAAACTCTTCAGTATTGAGGAAGGGCGAGGCTGAAACCGACCCGGCTCGAGAGAAACCAGTTGATCCTAAACCCATGTTAGGGCTCATGGCTCCAACTCCCGACATTTTGTAGAAATCGCTGTCAGCAGCATCACTGGATTCTATGCGGGTGTCATGCTTCATGGTAAGCATATTGAGCCACAACCTATCGATATTTTCGTTATCAACGAAATCAAATCCAAAAGTGTTTTTCATATTATCAGCATTGGCGTCTTCTACCTTATTAGGTTTGTTAGGTACTGCTGATTTGTCAGGCATTCTTGTAGCGCTTGACACCGAACTACTAGTGGAAGGAGTATACTTGTTAAAGTATGGACTGGCGGTGCTTACTTGGGAAGAGGTGTCGGAATTTCTAGCGAACATCCGGCTCTGTCCACTTCTTTCTGCTTCGACAATATGGCAGAATACAGATTTGGAATTGACTTCTGCTTTTCCAAATAAAGCCAACGTTCTCTCACAGATTTTGATCAATTCTTCCAACTGTTCCACCGAAAATTGAGCAAGACAAAGATCTCCAGCAGCCTTGTGGTTGTCTTCGTAAAACTGGGTTGAGGTGATGGTCTTTAGCAAGTAGGTATGTCCTTTAGTGATTCTCCAGGCGTAGTAGTAACGGTTACTAATCTTTGAGATGGCGGAAATAGAAACTTCAGCACACCGGGTCAAGCACGAGGAGAAGTTGCACAACAACTTGAAGTATACTGAATAATTCACGTCATTCAATATTTTGGTATCATGAAGAGGATTTGTTCTCATGTGATAGATGATGAAGTTGACCCGCACAATCGAAGCCAAATTGATTTGATTTGCCTTGTGAATTATCAGCTCTAACGTTGGATTGATGATCATATCACAAACAACCTCACTATTACCTAGAAGACTAAAGTAATATGGCATAATCTCCGTGGTTGAAATGAGCAAAGACTTCTTTAAATAGAAAAAGGATAAATTTACATCCTTAGGTTCGTAATACAAGAAGAAATGGAAGAACATTGAAATCAAGAACCCTTTCAAAGATAAATAGCATTTGATTTTAAAGTTTCGGCTGAAAGCATAGGTGGTAAAACTATTCTCCAATGGTTTAACGCAATCGTGTAATGTACCAAAATCCTGGTGAATACCAAGCTCAAACTCCGATATCATGGAACATAACTGTGCCATATTTGTTTCACCTTCGACATCTAAAACTAACGACAAGATTTTACGGATATTCTCCAAATAGGAGAAGCAGCCGAAATAAGATTCGGTGACATATTTGTCCAACGTAGCGTCTTTGATACTTTCATTACCTGGTTCGTGGAACGGGACAAGAGTGTCATAATACATTCGGTTAATTGTCATGGGATTACCGAAAGCGTATGCCAAATAAACATCACATACTACCAAGAAATGCCATATTTTTCTTCCCAAGTGATTTAATTTGGGATCATTACATACATCCTCGAATTTGTTTGGTTCTCGATTGAGACCCAAAGAATAAGCCATTTGAATAAGCATGGCATTCAATACTTGCGAGTCACCTCCATCGGCACCATCACCATCTTCTGGGGCATAAGTGTGGTATATACGCATGTAAAAAGCAAGTTGCAAGATGGTGAAGTTAGGCTTTCTTAATAACTGGAACAGATCCAAGCATAGTTGGGCCACGTCGATGGCATTGATATTAATTGGATTCGATAACAAATACTTGAGTTCTCTTGCTTCAGGTGATGGGTCAGTTGAGTGAAGGTTGGCTTCATTGACGGAGTTTTTATTGCAAAACAATGACAAATACGATAACCGCAATACAATAATTAACAACCCGAGAGATGCTAAATCGAGCTTCTTCTCAACCTTGATTTCAGCGAGGGCAACATCTTCAGAGGATTCGGGCCCAATTATCCTGGCTATATCATTGGTAAATGACTCTTGTTCCAAGAATGGCATATATGGATAAAACCATGTGAAGTAACGATTAATTAATTTCCAAATCACTCCTCTCTTTGGTAAAACCATTTGAATTTTATCAATCAACTGTAATTCACGATCGATTTTCCCATCATAAAAAGTTAACCCTAACGGTAACGCACTTTGGTTTACCTTACTCTTCTGGCGATTTCTCTCTAGTCTGGCCTTTAGTATACTATTATATGGCACCATATCATCGTACCCATCAGTTTCCATTGCTCTCTTCTTGAACACCTTTTCTGTTTGATCTCCATCTTCTTTCATCAACACCTTAGTGGCTTCATGAGTGATTTCCGGAGAATTATTGGAAAACACCAAGGGCCCATCGTATTGGCTCTGCTCCTTCGCTTTTATTACATAGTCCCATAAAATTCGTAGTCCTCTGTCTCTTTTCATCAACGAGGACCACGCAAATGGTCCAAAATTGATTCTCCGAAGTGGTTCCTTAACATGAATCGAGGTGTAATCATCAAAGAAATTAATGGTATCGTTGGGCGAGGCATAAGGGTTCGTTCCTATTAGCGATGAGCTAATAATAGTTTCTTGAGGGGGGCTTTGGTCAAAAGAACCTCGCTCATTGGATATGTCTGGACGCACTGATTGGGCAGCGTACCCTATATTGAGAGGAGGGAGCTGGATTGGCATTGGATGTTGGGTAGAAGGTGATGCGCTGCCACCAAAGAAGTTGGGAGGCTGGGAGTTGAAGAAGGTCTGTGGCGGTTTATGATCTCCATAATCCTTGTTCCCTGTGGATGGAGTGTTCTCATACTGACTACTATTCTTAGCAGGTGCTGGTGCTTGTGGTTGTGCTTGTGGATGAGGAGGAGCTGCAACAGAAGCAGGAGCAGGTGGTAAGTCTGATACTGCTGCTATCGAGGCTTCAATCTGCTTGAGTCGTTCTTTCAAAATCTCCAATTCGCTTTTAGTTACTGAGTCTTTATCCGGATTTATATGAGGGCTATTTTCAACTATTTTTGCCACAGGCTTGGGCATCTTATTACCATTAATTCTGGGGACAGGGCTGGAAGTATTGAACTGAAGAGGTTTCTTAGCAGAAGCAATATAAGGCAAGAACGGGCCATTGGAACCATTACCATGAGCCGGATTCAGTTCGGGGCTGTACACACATCCATCAATGATTCCTCCTTTAACACATTGGGAACATGGATGGCCCTTATCACATCGTATTTTCTTTCTCTTACAATTTTCACAAACAAGACTGGATCTCTTTCTCTTTTTTGTTGGAGGTTTCATTGTGACTATGTGGACCTGACTTGAACACTACAATTGGCAAACCACTTTACAAAGAAAAAGAAGTGACGAATTATTGAAATCTTTTTGCTAGTGAATTGGGAAGAGGAACAATGATGACAAATGAGGCAACCCCGATCGTTTATGTCCGTCTTTGTCCTGCACATTCCGTATAGAAGATCTCTCAAAAAATAAGTCAGGAAAAAGCGAAAAGAGAAAAGTAAGTTTAACAAAAAGAGACGAAGTTCGGAAGTAGAGAAGAAACAGAGAAGAAACAGAAAGGAAAGTTCAAATGCAGGGAAAAAAAGAGATTGAAATCTTAAATGCATTAGAAAAGTAACAGAATAGATGACGTAGGCGACCAGAGAAGTGAACTTAATCGATGTTGCAATGAAGTTAAGCATAATGGTCATTTTCCAAGGGGATAATGTAAATTAGGTGAAGAAGTAAAACTTATATACAATTATAGAAAATTCAATCTTTCTTGACTTCGAAATGATTCTGGAATATCTGGTCTAATGGGATGTTGTTAAAGATACCTAGATGATCTACTTTGTTCAAGGCTGCAAAAACAGCTTGGTTATTGTAGCCGTCATCAGCCTTTGTTTGATGTTGATGATAAGACGATGTTCCTGGAGTATGATTCAGAGGTTGGCTATTCTTTTCCATCAACAATTGCATCCACAAGCTATCCACCTCAGAGGTATTGGAGAATATCAAGTCATTCTTTTGGGTGATATTCGAAGACGTCAAATCGGGAATATTTCCAAAATCCGTTTGCATAAAATCCGAATAAAACTGAAGATCATCCTCACCCACGGATCTATTCAAGTCATGGAATTCATTACTTTCATTTTGAAGTGAATTAATGAAATCAATATTGCCAAGTTGCTCATTTGGATCAATTACTTGGGTAGACTTATTCAAGGAATCGTGAGCCACTTGATAGAAGTTGTCATCGCTGTCGAAACTAAATAGCTTGTTGTTCTCAATAATTTCATTCAAATCAGCGTCATTGTTTTTCTGGAAAACCTTTTCAATATATTTACAACTGTTTCTTCCCAAAAGAGTCAAATCATGAATTGTATCTGCTTCGGAAAATACAGAACTTTGTTCCCGTGATGGAAATTCAGCATAGAATCTTTCGTTGGTGATGATTTTTAATAAAAAGCTATGGGACTTGCTGATTGCCCAAGCAAAATAATATCGATCACTCAAACAAGCACTAGCCAATAAATTGATTTTCATACATTTTACCATCACTTCCAGGAATTCAATCATTGTTTTGAAACTGAATTTGTACGATGGATCAGTCCTCAATTTATGTTGATGGTCACTAGATTTGAGAAATCTGTATATTGAGACATTTGTTCTCATAATTCCAATCATAATCATTTCGTTACATCGGTAAAGTGATTGAAGCACGAGTTGATTAAGCGCAAGTCCTGATCCCTCCCCAAAACATACTTCTCCTTGAAGAATAAACGGTAAGAAACTGGGAACGAATTCATCAACGCATAACGAAAACAATTTCTTCAAGTAAAACCGAGTTAAAGAAGTATTTCCCTTTTCTTCGTAATAGTTCATCAAGCAGAAGTAAACGAGCAAGAAGAATGAACGGGTGTTGATGGTGATTATTGCCTTCATCAATTTGGCTGCGCTATAACTAACATGTTGTTCTTCAAGTGGGCGAATATAGTCGATTATTCTTCCTAATGGAACACTGTTGCTTACTTCCATTTGATTAACGTACTTGGTAAGATCAGATAATTTCACTGCTTTTTTGACATTCATACACAACCTCAAAATATTTTTCATTGGACCCTTAACCAAGTATTCATCAAACATGAAAAATCCAGTGACAGCTCGGTCAAGTTCTATATCATAAAGGCTTTCGTTTCCGGGTCGCATAGTTGGGAATTTCGTATCATAATGATTCTTATTAATTGCCTGCGGATGCCCGGTATTAAAACTATACACGAAATCCTTGGTGCTCAACCCACTCCAAATTCTTCTTATTAAATCATTCTGACGTTCATCCTGGGTCGTGAAAGAATTCTTCACTTTGTCTGGGTCACGGTGTAGTCTTAGCATATACGCCATTTGAACCAAAGTACCATGATAAATTCTACCATCCTGAGTCTGTAAACCATCACCATCTTCAGGAGAAAGATAGTAATAGTGATTTAGAAGCAATGCCAACTGTAAAGTTTGTAATCGTACTTTGTGAAAGAGTTGGCTATGATTCAAACAAACGTGAGCCACCATGGCGGTTCCCGAGTCAATTGGATTCGATAATAGGAATTTCATGGTTTGTGCTTCTGGTGAAGGGTCGTTAGAAGTGAGTCTAGCTTTATTAACCAGTGCCCGACTAGAAAACAAAGATAAATAGGCAAGTCTTAGCATCACTAATAAAATACCGAGATGGAGTAAATCATGTTTTTGACTAGCATGGATTTCTTGAATTGTATCATGTTCGTATGATTCTGGTCCAATTAATCTCTCAAAATGGGACCTACTGTCTCTTTCGTCGAAATAAGGACAGAATGGATAAACGTGGGAGAAGAACCGCCGGACTAAATACCAGACGACTTTCTTGTTGGGGAGCATTAGTTGAATTTGCTCTACTAATCGGAGCTCGTTATTTTCGGGAGCAGTGACGTCAAAAGTGAGAGTAGGTTTATGAGTGTTGGCATTAGCGGTAGTACGGAAAGAACGTCCCTCATAGACTTGTTCCGAGGTATTTGAAAGATTGGGGGAGCTATTTTCTGAAAGTGTGGAACTGGAATGCAGAGAGTTAACACTTCCAGGAGCAGCATTCTGTGATTCGGGTAGCCTCTCGTTTGACTGATGAGAAAAGAATGGCTGGGGACGAGAGCTTACAGACATTGTCGCCAATTCTGCCTCAGAGCTTTGTAGTTTGACATATTGCCTCATTACTGATAGCCAATAGTTTTTCCTTTGGACCTGATACCACGAGAAGGGTCCAAGAATGTTCGTTGCCGGATCATCATACGAGTCAAATTCAACGTGGGTTCTAAGAAGTGGCGCATCTTCGTGAAAATTTATTCTTTCGTCTTCATTTTGATATGGATTTATTCCAATCATATACCCTTTTGATGGGTCCACCTTCATGGTGGTTGCAGTGGGAGAGTAGTCGGAATTTAAGTCATCGGCTACAAAAGTACTTCCAGGAAATTGGGGTTGATGAAGGTCTTTGTAAATACCGTAGGAAATCGATTGGTTAAGCACCGGGCAGTTGTCTCGGCCAATATGGATGGTCGTTTGAAAAACTTTGAAACTACGAACAAAGTTGTTGAGGTAGTAGTTAAATTTGTTGTTATCGTCATAAGTTTCTCCTTCTTCATCAGAATCATGTTCATGGCTTTTAAGTTTAGCCCTAAGCTCATCACGAGAGATGAGCACCATATCATTTAGTTTATTCGGAGTTGTGTTCTTCGGGAGTGTAGATTTTTTCGTAACTTTAGAGCCGGAGACACTTTCGCTGGTGATGGTGGAAGTAATGTCATTGTGGGAGTAAGGAATAAACTCATCTTTGGGCTCAGTGGAAGATGTCGGGGCCGGAGGAAGACTTTGAGTTGCAGAGATGGCGGAGTTGGTGGATTGAGCAGGTAGTTGATGATGTTGATGTTGATGATGTAGCTGTTGTTGCTGAATAAGCGCAACCGGGACTTTGGCACTCTGAAGGTAATCGAAGTTATTGGGAACTGTAGACTCCAGCCAGTTGGACTCGTAAGAACATGTATCGCCAATATTATGCCTCACACAAGAAGAACACGGTCTTCCTTTATCACATTTGATTTTTCTTTTCTTGCAAGAGGTACACACTAGCGTGGGCCGATTACGACGCGTGGTTCCCGTGACAGGGGAGACGCTCATGGTGGTAAGAAGAGGGACTACTTTGTTGAAGATGATAATTAATGAAACCGCGCAGGTATAAAAAATTTAGTGAGAAAAATTCAAATTGCTGCAAATGAGGGACGGTATACGAGGAAATAGAGGGTTGTTGAATAATAACAAGTAGGAGGAGAGGAAAGCTACGGAGCAAATGGCCGATAAAAAACAGATTTAACAATCGTCCTAGGCGACATCCGTTTCATGGATTGCTTCTGCTAGTTCAGAAATATACGATCCCCATGTTTTTACTTACATATTGTATGGTACTTGTCGATACGTCTATTGTACAATTATTCCGATCTAGAAGAGTAATCCCTATTGATGTTCCCATTCAAAAGACCAGTTTGTTCACTATTATCAGTTTTAGCCAGAGAACTGGTTTCGCTATAGTCATAATCATCTTCGTTTTCATTGTATAAGAAGAATTGGACGAAGATGGTGAAGTCCAAAAACAAAGTTCCCAACGAACCTGCCAACCACGAGGAATTGACCCAAATATAATGTAAACTTGTATCGATAGCAAGAATAGAAATAACATAGGTAAGATTACCCAAGCATGCAAATAAGAAAAACATGAATGAAATCCCTTCACACGATTTTCTTTTATAATTAAGAAGAATTTGAGGAACTCTGGACCCTAAGTATAATACAGCACAGAACCAACCGAAAAATTGGGCTAATGGGTCGTAAATCAAATCCTCCGGTTTTTTGTGGGTTTCTCCACCATTTTTTAAGTAAGAAATGTACCAACCAAGTAATCCGGCACTAATGACTAAAAGCACCATGGACGATTTGTATAACGAAGACATTAATGGTGATAAGCCTGGTTGCGAATTTTTACCTGGTTCCAAATCATCGTCGAATAATCTGTCTTCATCTTCATCGTCAACTTCAACTGGCTCATGAGGTCTGTCTCTAGACAAAACGGTTTCCAACACATCCTCGCTCATAGGATTAGCAGGAGATAAGTGGATTAAATCAGTATTATCCCCTTGGCCATACATAAGACATTGCCAGAGCAACACAATATCTGCGAGCGTATAGTAAATAGCAAGGATGATCATAGTAGGAAGAACCCCTTGCAAAACAGAACCCAACACATTGAACACATCTCCGGCCAACCACAAGATGATAAACATAAGAGATAAGCCTTCCAGCGATTTTCTTCGGAAGTTTTCATAAATCTGGGGAGCAAACACTATAATCCAACATGCAAGAGAAATGGACCCGGTGATTCCACTGACGACTTGAGCGTCTATAATAATAGGAGGGGGAGGTGCCATATTGTACTACACACCAACCTTAGTCTCTTCTTTTTTTTTTACAAAACTGTGAAAGAAACGAATAAAGAAAGGGCCCTTTCTAAGTTTCTCCAGCATTCTAGATTTTTTTTTTTCTTCTCTTCACTTTTATGTCACCAAAATTCCATCGGAATTTTCCATCACAGAGAAAAAAATGCCTACCCCAATGAGTCAGCCCTTCCCGATTGGGAAAACTTTCACAAGATTAACAACTAAAAGAGAGGACGACCATACAAATACAATCGGTGTTCTTTTTTTTATAATTGGTTATATAGATGATATGTACCGGATGAAGACCAGTGTTACAAGCGTATATACTATAACCTAGCTCCGAGCAAAGACTTTTCGAACTCGTATAATTTATCGAAGATGCTAGAGAAGAATTTGGCTGCAACTTTTCGCTTTATTTTGAAGGTAGGGGTAACAACATCTCGGTCGAGTCTGAGGGGGTTTATTTCAATATGAATGTTATGAAGCTTTTCAATCCCGCTGATATGCTTTCTAACATTGTCGTTAATCTTTTTGAGAAAAACCTGTTTGTTTGTCACTGAGTTGAGTTCTCGGAGTAACTCATTCTCACTAAGTTCTAATTTGTTATACCCGCACTCCTCATTGAGAAACTTGAGTCCACTATCATAGCTCACGCCCACTACTCCGACTAGCCATGACCTAATGGCGTCTCCATGGACATAAAGCTGTTGTATAATCGGGTTGTTCGTTAAATAAATATTTTCGACCTTTTCTGGGGAAATATACTCGCCTTGAGCAAGCTTGAAGAAGTTTTTGACTCTATCAACGATGTATATCCGCCCATTCAGGGGATCGATTCTCCCGATGTCCCCACTGCGAAACCACCCGGTTTCCTTGTCATACACCTCCCGAGTTTCAGCCTCGTTCTTGAAGTATCCATGGAAGACGGCAGCACCCCGAACCAACAATTCCCCAGTATCGTTTTCGACCAAGTATCCCATTTCTGGCCTACTGACAAGCTTCACTTCACACCCAACTCCAGTGCTACCACAGCTACCTGGATTACATTCATAAATGTGATCTTTGGAGAATGCCCCTGTAATCTCCGTCAAACCATACATTTGACTGATTCCAACCCCTAAACTAGCCTTTAAGAATACCAAAGTATTAGGGTTTATAGGAGCAGATGCGGTTTGAGTCCATAACAAATTATCAAACCCAAAAAGCGATTTTATTTCCTGATACTTGGGGAAACTGTCCATAACTTCATTGGCTCCAGTACTACCGTCTCGGAGCCGTTGCTGCGACAATTTGTAGTCAATGATCTTAAGAACAGCAAGTCGATTGACAGTATCCATAGATTCAAGATGAGATTTGATGACAGACTCGATTTTGGTCAATATACGAGGCACAATTGAAAAATAGTGCGGCCGGAAGAGTCTGCAATCTTCTACCAACGAGACGAACGCATCAGTCTTTTTATTGAATGATAAATGTGGGAAACCAAGACAATAACCAGTAGCAAAAGCAAAACTCAGAGTTTCTCGCTCATAAATGTGAGTAAGAGGAAGAAATACGAAGGTTTTACCATTTTCAATTTGTGAGGTCTCAGATGCTAGAAATGCAATTGCTGAAGCAAAATTTTGCTGGCTAATGATGGCTCCCTTGGGATTAGCACCAGTGGTGCCTGAAGTAAATGAAATGGTGAATAGGGTTTTAGGAGAGGGAGCCAATTCGTCTAGGAGGTTCAACAGACCCAAAACTTCTACCTGATGCATATCGTGAAGAATTAAGCCATGCTTTTCGGCCTCGACATACATGGCCTTGTATTCTGGAGAGTGACTTATTGGGTCCATGGACACCACCGAGATCAAATTAGACAATTCAGAAGCATTTTCTCGTTTGAGACGCAAGATGGTGTCTATTTTGTCTTTGGAGCACACTACAATAGGAGTCTCGGTGGTTGCGAGAATGTGCAACGTGACACCCTCTCCCAAAGTATCATAGAGCGCGGTGGAGGTAATTGAGTAAGCAGAGGTTGCCAAATCAGTAAGTAACCACTCCAATCGATTGGAGGAGAAGATTGAGAGAACGAAGGAATAGTTTTCCGTATTGTAGGAGGTGTAGTTTCTAGCATGGTTGGTGATTTTACGGTGACTTTCCAATTTGTCGTTCTTGAACGGGTTCTTATCCAAAATTGTTAGGATCCCCGACCCCAATGCCTTCTTCCGTTGATTAACCTCGGAATAGGTGAGGTGCTTAAAGTGGTCTTGTGATTTGCCAGTAGCGTAATCGTAAGGACGATAGCTGAAACAAGGACGGTCAGCGAACACTTTAGCCGAGTTATTGAACACCTTGGCGAGGGTGTCCAATTCAGGGTGAATAGCAGATACAAGCAGATTGGGATGAGCTTTGTTGCGATAGATCGGAGTTTCGCCCGGCTTGGCGTCACTAACAGGAACTCCATCACTTACCGTGAGTAGATCCAATGGGAGGGAAGAGATCGCGTTCTCAACCTTAGCGCCGGAAGACAATAAGGTGGAATATGACATAGTATGGTTGATAAAGGTCCATTTCGTGGATGGTGATTTTTTCGCAGCTTTATATGTTTCCAGATAGATTACCCCGCAAAAGTATATTATCCGGGCTGAGGTGTATTGCCGACGATATCCGCCTGTCAGAACGGGGTATGGGAATTGTTGGCCAGATATGTCAATGAAAGAAGTCATGCCACACAGGCAGACGACCTACCTATCAAATGGCGCTCACATTAACATTTGCGGCCATACCTGATTTGGAATGCATAGAAACCATATTTTGCTTGAGCTTGGATAGCTAAAGCAGTCATAATGCTATGTATTTGGTATGTGTTTCGTATATACTTCGTAATCTTACCCCTGAAAACCCTTCTTTGGCACCCATCATCATCAGATCTCTCCAAACTGCCGTCTTCTGAGGTGTTATCACCCTCTTCATATGTCACCTTCTTTCTTTACATGCCACCTTCTTTATGCACATGCCACCTTCTTTATGCACTTGCCATCACCTTGTTTCTTACACCGTCACCTTTCTGTTCATCTTCGCTTTCGTTCTAAACACTTGTTAATGTGCTGGGCAAACCTCCCTCCAGCGATCTTTCTTCCACAGTTCTCACATTGGAAGTACCTCGAGGTATCGGATGTTTTCAATTTGCTCTTGTCCTGACCGTATATATCCTTATTGGCATCCAACCCCCAGTTTTTGATCAAGTCATCGTCCTCATTGCCCCCGATTGTTTCTAGCAATAACCGGTACCGTGATAAGTTGTTGAGGGCTTGTTGTCGGACCATATTGTAGATCATGTCCTGGAACAATGATTCCGCCTAATGGTTAATATCATGGTTGGGGAGTAAGCAAATAGAAGAACATACTAATATCTGGTGAGTCACCGGCTTCTCAGTCATGGTGCTTATTACTGCCAAAGGAAGAGAGACAAAAGCAGCAGATCAGAGATTGTAATGATTTTTTTGAACCATCGCAAAATCTCATTTTTCACTTCTCATTGACATATGTACATCTCGTTACATCATGTCGGTAGAAAAAGGCGATGACGAAACCAAAATCGTTGCCGAGACCGAGTATGAGGACGAGAACACCCAGGATTGGAAAGCATTCAATCGTGGTAATGGGCCCTCGGCAGAAGTGATTCCCAAGAGAGGTGATAAGGAGTTTGAAATCGATGGTACCTCGTACCAGACTACCTTGATTGAAGACGCTCGAAACGAAATGTACCTAGCATTAGACGGTGATCGCGGGCTATCGGCCAAACAGTTGCTTCTAGCTGTGTGGATCCCCGAGAAGAAGCAGGCGTTGGTACCAGTTGCCCGTGGCATCTTCTTCAAAGATATGGGGAAGTCAGCCAATGTCTTCATAAATGCTAAGAAGCAGAAACAAAGTATGTGGTTAAACGAAGTGGAGACGGTGTATTTGGTAGAAAGAGGCTCATTAATAATCTACTTAGGCAACAGTGAGTTTAACCAGTACCTTGCCAACGGTACTGATGATGACTTTGACTACCTGACGAAGTTGCACCAGATGACGTTGAGCCATCTTTATTCATTGGCATTATCGCAGGAGGGAATGATAGATAAATATCAGACTTACTCTTATTTGCGGAGATTGGGGTATGTTGTTCAGGATTTTTCCATCATCAACGATAGTTGTAACCAGATGGTGAACTATAACCAGCACATCGAAGCAAACAGCTTGTGCCTGAGCCATTCGTTGCTCAATTTGGTACAAAGTTTCTCTCCAATAGGTCACTTTTTTACCAAGTGGATGATAAAAGTGGGCCTTTTTGCTAGACCGTTTTCTAGCTCGTTGCATTTCGAATCTAAGCATTATTTCAACTACACTTCAGTGTTGAAAATATTACAGTTCATTCCATCTTACAGGTCATATGACTCCATCAACAACCACACCATACCATCATCTACAAAGGAGCAGGCCAACAACGACTATAAACTTACGTTCAACGTATGGAAGCCATCGGTCAATTTCTCCAAGAAGAACCCACCAATTCCCGATTTTCAGCTCTGCCTTATCAATTCCCAACGGCAGAGGTTTCCTTCACTATCACAGATCCAGAATCTCTTCAATGAAATTAACTACCGATTTCCTAATCAACCTACCGTAACCGAAACTAAAAAGAACCCTGTCAAAAAGCTGAAAAGTTCAAAATCAGAGCCCACAAAGCGTGAGCTTCGTGAACAACGTCAAAAGGAGAGACAAAGTAAACTAGATCCTAAGATTCGCCAACGAAATGAGTATCTAAAAGCAAAGGACAACCTCTTAAGACACGGATCCTCAGGAAGAAATGTCATTCTAGCAGTGATTGATAGTGGAATCATCAGCTTCACGAGGTTGTGCGAGCTGGATTTTACTTTATCTGATACTACGGCCCGTTCTAAACTAAATTCATTATATCCTCAAAAGTTAAATGACCACGGCACTATGTGGTTAGAAACGTAATCTGTGTTTTTATGTATTTGATGAATGCTAAATAATTCGTATAAATGCTGTTAATATTTTACACCCTACCAGATATGGATAAGTAGATCACACTTTGCAGGCAATATAGTGTTCATAATTCTAGTTCCCTCTCGCCCTCAATACTTGGATGAAATGATGATACCATAGTTATTGTAGACTCTTATTCATTTTCTTCAGCTTCAGTTCATGCTGTTTTCTATCTAGATAATCCCAAGAACTTGCGTAGGCATTGATGTTTGCAGCTTCTATCGTCATTTTGAAGTCGTCGAGTGATTGGGCCAACTTCTCTTGAATGGAGCCGGTATTCGCATTTTCAATGTAATATGCTATGAATTTCGTAACCCAAGCGTCAACTTCTTTAGGTTTTATTCGATAGAGTACTCCAATGAAGCGATCGAAGTATTCTGCCATTAAAGTGGTAAGATGCTTCTTATTTGAAAGATCAATGTCATTGTACTTAAGAGCCTGCTGATACGACGCGGAATAGGATAGTCGAGTAGGAAGTTTACTCATTGATGCAATGACAGCTTTGATGACCTCAAGATCACTATAGTTAGGGTCAGAAGTGTCTTTTTGGATGAAATTTCGAATAAGTTCACGGTTCTCCATTTCACTCAAAATCTGAAGATTTTTCTTCACCAAGATTCTAAATATGTAAAAACCCTCCATCTGTTGAGACACCATTAAACTCTGGATCAAATCTGCATTTACTTGTTGCTTGGAGAAGAACCTCTCGAGCACCTGGTGATCAGGGAGAAGAAACGGGAGCAAATTCAATTCATTTTTTTCAGTTGGTACTGCCGACCGGAGAATTAACGGAGAGTCGGTGCCATAAGGGTAAGGATTAGGAATCTTCATTTGGGGCAATTCCAAACTAATATGGTTGGCAAAATTGGAGTATTTATGAGTGACGATAGTCTTACTTAGACTTCTCAAGTCTTTTTTAATCATATTATGACACTTTGATTTATTATCGATAAAATACTTCGACATGGCTTGGTATGAGTTCAACTTGCCATTGATGGTAATACCGGCAAGGTTAAATAATGAATCGGATACCGAGTTGAATTGGTCCTTGAACTTCTCAATGTAAGTGTTGTAGACAGGAATACAGGTTTGGGGATCGTTTTCCCATAACGATGGGTTTCTCATTATGATCTGCTTATCATTCAAAATCTTGATGACATTGTATGTAAATAACTCTTGTCCCAACGTCGTGGAGAATTTGTTACTGTATCGTCTTAGTTCTGGTTCCTCGTCTGTCAAAATGTCCTTCTCGTCGAAAGGTTGATAGTATTCAGGTTTGAATGGTACCTTCTTCTTCGCAAGATGTACACCTTCAGCATCCTTCAATATACCCAAAATCTTTTCCATAGTCACCAAGGACGAAGTATCGAGAGGAACGAAGTAATTTGCCGAATCGGGCGCATCTGGTGGACTATTGGGGTGGTCGGGGTCCGAGGAGGATTTAGATGAGAGTCCCCGACTGAACCGTATGAACGGCATACGTGTTCGCGGTAGCGGTAGCTTGGACAATTGGTATCGAAGCATTGTACTAGGGAAGAAGAACTAGCTGATTTCAAAGGCTAGCACCGGATTTATTCTTTTGAACATACTTACACTATATGCAGGAAAATCAATACTATAACGACAGAATGGTGTCTGGGTCGTTTGTCTTGGTATTCTTTGGTTTGGGGGTCCCTTCTTTATCCGGAGAGCTGGTTTTTGGCTTTGGTTTTGGGCTTCCTTCCTTGTCGCTGGTCTTTGACTTTGGTTTAGGTTTTGGTTTTGGTTTTGGCTTCGGCTTTTCTGCCTGATCTGACAGCTTCGCAGTTGCCGGATCTTGTTTAGCAGCTTTTGGTTTTGGCTTCTTATCGTCGTTTTGCTTCTGTTTCTTATCTCCAGCTTGCTTTTGCTTCATCTCATCGTTCTGTTTCTGCTTCTTGTTGTCGTTTTGCTTCTGTTTTTTCTTTCCTTGTTTCTGATCGACCTGTTCAGCCGTAGGCTTCGGCTGGTCAAGTTGCCCGACTGTGGTCTTTGATGGGTCAGACTTTTCCTGTGGCACCTTTGGTTTCCCCTTCTCCTGGTCAGGTTTCTTTTCCTTTCCTTCCACCTTGCGCTTTACTTTAATTTTACCTCCAGGTTTTGGTTTTGATTTTTCTTTATCTTTGTTCTCATTCTTTTCGACCTTCACTTTTTTGGGCTGTTCCAGTTCTTTAGCATTCTTACCTTTTTCCTTTTCTGCATTCCTCTTGACTTTTTTATTCTTTGATATGAGTTTTTTCTTCTTCTTCTTCTTCATTGCAGCTTTCTTTTCGGCATCGATTAATGTCAATACACTAAACGTTGTTCCTTCTTCTCGGCACTTCAAAAACGCTTTGTACAACGAATCTTCCTCTAGGCTATTATTTGACCTAGTCTGATCCTTTATGGCAGGCATTTGTTTATATAATGCTCTAGACACCAGAGGAATAAACGCATCTCCCGTATCTCCAGTGAATGGCTTCCCTTGCAAATCTTTTAAGAATTGGTCAACGAAGGCTTGATTTTTGAACTGGATATAGGCCCGAGAATACGATGGTTCTTCAAATGGTTTGGAAGAATAGGCACCTTGGACATAGTAGTAGGAATTTATATATACACTTTTGTTGAGGTTGTCGAGGATATCTGAGTAGCTCGATAACTGTTGAATGAACTCTTCTTCAGTTAAATCAGGCGGGAGCAATCGAAGAGCGAGTTTTATTTGTGTAAATGATTTAAGGTCAAGATTTATGGATTTTGATTTGGGTTCGGGGTTAGATTTAGGTTTTGATTTGAGTTCGGGGTTAGATCTTGGCTTTGATTCTGAGTTGGATTTCGATTTTGGCTTTGATTCGGAGTTTGACTTCGATTTTGGTTCGTGTTTTGCCTTGATGGTCTGAGCTGGGTCCGTCGGCATTCGTTGGAGAGGTGCTCTAGCACCCGCAATAGTATTCATGGATATTAACTGTAGACTGGCACGATACTGAATGGGACTTGTATAAACTGATTGATGCTTGTATAAACTGATACTCTGATAATTGTAGTAAAGTCCAGGATCTAGCTTTCAATTACGTCTATGCACTGAACAGGAGAATGGCAGCCTTTTAAATGAAGAACAGGAAATAGCTGTAGCTGATGTGGAGCTCAGCGCAACAATTACAGATACCAATTAATCAGTTTTTTTGGTGAGGAAAGAAATTTGGGTGAAAAAAAAAAAAAAGTTGAAAGAAGTGAAAAATCATTGACAGGCTAGCAATGGACATTGCCCAAGAATTTGTTCAACAGGTCAAGAATGTCAGTACGCTACCACCTAATCAACAGTATAGTGGATTGCTCCGGCTACTAAGAGTGAACCCCACGGTAAACCCATATATTGCACGTCTCAACAATGGACAAGACACTACTATCAAACAAGTGGAAGAATTGGTAGAACTGGCGGAATTATATGATGGCGAATGGTTAGCAATGAACGAAGTGGTGATTTCGTTTATCAGACTTAGTAACCAGTTGAATGCATGGTCCTTGATGGAATCATTTGACTTATTTGGCCAGTACTTGAATGATTTGTCTATAGCGTTCAACAACAACAGTCGAGGATACTTACTAAGTTATTTGATTAAGGATACAGTAGGGATCATTATCCCCATGGCGACGAAGCTCGATTATATGTTGTACTATAAAGAAAATTGTCGTAAGCCGAGGTTGACTTACATCGCTGCGTTAATATTGAAGATTTTCAACAATATTCGGTCTCAGCTTGGAGCAGGAGACCAAATTGAAGCGATGAAAAAATCAATTATCCTCTATATGGGGGTGCAGCTTTGTCTGATTTACTTCAAGATCGATAATCCATTGTTGTGTCGTAATATTTTCTCCAATATGAACAATGCGCAATTGAAGTTTTCGTCCTTCCCCATGAATGAGCAGCTTCAATATCGTTACTACAGTGGAAAGTTTTGTTTCATAAAACACCAGTTCATTGATGCCTATCACCATTTCCAGTGGTGTTTGGCCCACTGTCCCATTCTAGATCATTCCAACGTTACAAGAATCATCAAGTACCTCCTACCAATAGCCATAATCATAGGGAAAATCCCCAAATTCGACACTTTCCTAATGCTTTACCAAGGAAGACCAGTGCCATTTTTCATCCCAGTGTATCAGCAATTGTGCGCTGCCATTACCCTCGGCAACTTTCACCAATTCAATTCTTGCTTAAACGAACCCACCACCTACCAGTTTCTTAAGCTGCTTAACATGTTGGTGCCACTCAATTCCAAAGCCAATCTCCTAATTCTTCGGAATCTCGTGAAAAGAATCTGGCTTTGCACCGACAGACAAAGCCGACTCGACTTCGACTACGTAAAGGTGGGGTTGGCGCTTCTGTTGCAGCCAAATCATCAATTTGTTGCCATGAATCATTTGCTTGAAACCGGAAATGACGATGCCACAATCGAAAATATTTTTGTCACTTTGATCGATCAAAATCTCATACGGGGCAAATTATTCCTGAAATTGCGGGGGGTGTCCCTCAGTAAAATCAATGTTTTCCCGGCAATTGCTCCTATTAATTTTGTGAAGTATGGGAATGGGAGTGAGGGTAACGTGTCCAGCTCAGACAAATGGATGCTTACATAGACAGCAGCAACATAGGGAGGGGGAGACTGTTAGTGTTAGCGCTATTCGCAGCAGAAAGCGAGACTTCTATAAAATTAGACACACCGTTTTTGGAAGCACCCCTATTAGGAGGAACCAGACACACACATACCCTCAGCGGCAGGCGTCAGACACACACCTCCAGTGGCATAGCCAATAAATCATTGCCTTACGTGTCCGACATGCAACCTGATGACAAGACTTCCAGCACATCGCCACAATGCCACCGGAAGTCTAGGCTCGATGCCTACATGATGCTCGTGGTTAATGCTTGGATCGCGGCCGCATGATGGTTGCTAAATAGTTTGCGAGCAAAAAGCTGCCAAATTGCAAGGCGCCGGCGGTATATTCCCGCGAGTCCGGAAGCGCTTGGGAGTTTTATGCGAGGCATTTCGGTGACATCCTGCAGACAAGAAATGTGTCACTCCTCCACAGTAACCTAAAATGTCTGAGAATAATGTCTGGAGCTATGGAACTTTGCTATTTTGGGTTGTTTGGTGAGGCGCGCGGTTCTGTAATGGCTCCGAAAATTGTCTGTGGTTGAAAAAGATAAAAAAAAAAACAGTAATAAAAATAAAATTTGGGGTAATGTGAGGCATGACATGGTTGCAATATAAACCCTCTTTTCATACGACTCATCACAAACCATCTTTTTTTTATTCACTTTTATATCAAATGATGCTGTTGATGGACTTACCTTATAACGTGATAGACACTATAGTGTCCTTCACACACCCTGCTGACTTGAATAGTCTTGCAGCCGTGAATCCGGTGCTCCGGTGCAAAGTCAATCAAAGCATTTACCACAAAATTATGATTGTTGATGTTCCAGTGTCTACGAAAGGTTACACGGTGTTACCAGTATCTAAATTGGACCAATTCTGTCGTTGCCTTAACTCGTACACCTTCCAGTTCATCAACCGTATTGTCATCCACTGCCAATCTAATATTGATAACTATGATTATCAAATATTATATGAAACCTTGTCCCGGTTATGGGAAAACAGCAATGCCCATAAATTGAAACTATTCAATTTCGATATCCACAATCTTCGTACCTTCCAGTCATTCAATCAATACCTTAATTCGCGTTCCATCCAATACATTGAAAATGAAGACGAGGACAACTGTGAGTTGACCCAACGTAATTTGAAAGTGAATAACTTGAAAAATTGGATCGTGTTTGACATCAATGAGTTATCATATCTTCCTTACAACCCCAATCTCGAAGAATTGGACGTGTGCTTTGAATCATCCTTATTAACCATCACCACCAAACCTTTGGACCAGATTGTTAACCGAGCATTATTGAGCAACTTGTCGAATCTCAAATCGTTGTATTTAAACACCCCCATGTCTTTTTCAATTATCAACTCCCTCATTCAATCCCATCCAATCAAACTCAATAATTTACGTAAACTTTCACTCACCGCATCCCATTGTTTCAGATACGGTCAATTGAAGTTCCACGATATCATTAACTACATTGACCTTAACAAATTACAAGATTTGGAAATCAAATTAAATTGCACCCTCAACCATTGCCCAGATCATTGCATTCTAAAATTCTTTCATGATTGGTTCCAATACAACCATACTCATAATAAATCGATTAATTTAAACAAATTAGTGATCATCAACTACAAGGCCAACAATTCCGACACCAATATAGCCCAATTCAACCAGCTTATTCAACAATTCGTGGTAAGCCACCAATTCAATTCGGTGGAGAATTTGGTCATAAATGTCGATGACTTAACCAAGTTGAACCTTAATAGAACTGCCAACGTCAATAATCCTAATGGCTTGCAAGTATTCTTGAGCAGCTTACCTAATCTCACCAATTTGAAAACGTTAACCGTTCCTGATTTCTTCTACAGGTTATTGAGAGAGGTTCCTGGGTTCTTAAAACGGGACGATTACCACCATTTTGATATTCTTGTCAATCAGTGTAAATGTCACGAATGTAACTGCACAAGGTCTCTCTTTAAACATTTGGCTAGAACCGGGTATCAAAATAATCTCAAGTTTCAACTTTCTGATGCCGACTACTACGATGATGACCAGCCAATAGGATATCAAAAAATTAATCTTGACGACAAGGTCAACTTGCAATATCTTCATTTCATAATTTCCCAACTTAAACATGAGTTTGTTTATCTGAACCAAAACCTTTACTCCGTCAACTCCCATCTTAATGCTAACGACAAACCATTTGTGTTTAATGACAAATTGGTCCAATTCAACAAATTATTTTTGCATTCTTCATTATATGAAGTCACGAATCTCATAAAATTTTCAGCTCCTCTGCTTACATCTATAAATTTGGGCGGTGTTCTTATCGAGTTTGATGGGAATTTGATCAAAAGCCCCTACTAAGAGGAATGAGCACCTAATGAAAACGTACTAAGTACTTACTAATAAATACGTAATAAGTTTAAAAGCAATTAGTCGTAAGTCACATAATAAGCATTACCACCCACTAGGAATCAAAATAACGTACTGTAGTCTAATAATCAAGCAACGTAGTGAGTTCAACACTAAATAGTTTACCACTAAATTTCGCATTCGGTTATCGGCCCCAAATCGGAAATCTCTCGCATTCTACTGTCAAGAAAATCAACCCCGTATTTCACCTCATTCTTTCCCACACCTCTATGATGCAGCTTAATATCTCGTCTTCCTCCACCAAACAAGAGCGGTTGGATGAGCTTAACAGTCAGTTGTGGAATGCCGGGCTAATTGGGATGCTACGTGGGTCCATTATTGGGGTGGTGACTGGCTACTATTTTATGCACCGCTATAATCGGGGGGTCAACAAGAGGTTCTTCCAGACACCATACAAGTTCTTATATTTGGTGTCCTGGAACATTGTGGGGATCATATTCACCACCGATGTTGCTACGATGAAGATGAGTCGTCAAGTGGCAATAGAAGAGGATCTCAAGCGGAGTTTATACTACCAACAGGAACTCCAGCAACTAGAAAAGTCAAAAGAGAAGTAGGACGAAAAGACAAAGAGAAGTAGAAAGAAGAATTACGACAAAGTAGTAGGCTTTAGTAAGACAGAAATAGGACTTACGACAGAAATAGGCCTTCAAAATGAGGTAATTGACTTTAGAGGCATGACACCACACACTTTTTTCACATGAATATATTCTGATGCAATAAATAGTAAATAAATACTTAATGATAAAAAGAGAGCAAGAAAACATGGAGGTCCCCACCAAATCACAACTAAACATAGAAGGCTTCTTCGTGAAATTTGAGGCCATTTTCGGTGGCCCAGAGCTTGACGTTTTTCACGAGTCCCTGAGGACCAGCAGAAACCACCCAGACTTTGCTGGCATCCGGTGTCAACTGTCTGTATTCATTACTATCAATTCTGGTTCTTCTGGGTAAGTCTTTACAGCATATTAAATGATTTCCCGAGGCATCTTCCACCGGTCCAGAACACTGGGTGAAAATATCTTCTTCATTCACACACCAGTTGTAGTATCGATAATTGAGTCTGGGCCGACCCCGGTATATTTTGTTGCCAATATGAAGTCTATGCACTGTTTCTCTGAACTGTTGATCTTGCTGGTCAATGGATATGCCTTCGTCAAAATATGGCATGAAAGCTTCATTGGTGGAGGAAGATCTGCGTGATTTTCGAGACGTTTGGTCGTCATAAAATGCTCCTGACCTCTGATGAAGATCTTCATTGAAGCTTGTTTCACGAACATCATCATAAGCTTGTTCTTCGTCGCTATCTATATAAGAACAATCTGCCCGGCAGTCATCTTCGTTCGTATCACTGAGTGCTTCTTCATCCTCCCGATCTATGTAGATTTCCACATTTTCATTTTCATTCTCCTGCATCAAGCTCCGGTCTGCAATGTCAGCAGCCGATCTGACACTGAAGAAACTGCGTCTGCCTCCTAGTGAATGAGCCGAAAGGCTTCCTTCTAGCGATTGGGTCGAGTGGTTACGGCCTGCTCCTAATGAATGGGTCGAGAAGCTGCGGCTGTGATTTGAAGAGAGCAATGGCTTTAAATCGTCATTTTGCTGTTCCAAGTCGACAGAGGTGTTGTAGGCACTTTGTGAGTTACCCTCGAAAGTTCCGTAGTCATTGTTGTTGTGGCCAGTGCCGACAGACATCTTGTTGCTGAGATCGAAGGTTACGTTGCCAGTGACGAAGATTTCAAAGTCATCGCCGTGGACAAACCCGTCGAAATACTTCAATATAGCAATGTCACGGTAATCTTTGATGACCCAGACAATTTTAACGTTGACACCATGATAATTCATTACACGGAGGATTGGTAGGGCGAACGAAATAGCTGAACCTCCTACGACAATTAAGATCTTCTTGGCATTGATTGCCAATCTGGAAATGGAGAATGAGGATTGGTTGCTCTTATTCGACTTCACGAATAGCAAGTGGGGGTCGAAGGATCCGTAGAAAATGTACCTACAGTAGTTGTTGAAAAGGAAGTTTGATTTTCGAATGATGAGCTTCTGGACGTTATCCTGGGGAAGTGACACCAACGTATATGGATGATAGTTGGGGATTAGTTGTTTGTATGCTCTCACGAGGAAGTTTGGGTGGTACAGGGTTAATCTGATGTGAGCGCCCGGGCTCAGAGCTGAATCAGCAATGAGATCGTTGGGGAACTCTACATAGCATAAGTTAGGAGAAACGTTCACCACCTTGACGTCCAATCCATCTTTTGACACCCGTGATAGCCTCACTCGGTAGAAGATCTGCCCGAGAAGAATCGAGAGGTTCACCAAAGTGTAAGCGGTGAACTTTTCAGGCCTGATGTGGAACTGAAGACAGATGACAATGACCCAGGTCCAGAAGTAGTGGGTGGCATAGAACACCTTGTAGGCCCGATTTCTTATTTTCAGAAGGGAAGTGATGATAATGGCGATAAACCCGAACAAAGCCACCCAGCCGTGAAGGTTTTCTGTTTTCCAAGCCTTGGCCCAGGTATTATTGCGTTGGAAAAACCCGCAGTAGATGATGGTGTGAATGATCGATTGCACGATGATGATACGTGAGAGCCACTTGTGAATAGGTAATAATGCTAGGTATAATGTATGAGGCAACGGAGAAGGTCTTAGCGAAAGAAATAGAACCGTTGGCAAGCAAACAGCACATAAACGGCCCAATCTTTTGGCCAAAAAGATCAAGTCTCCATTGTAGCTTTCTGATAGCGAGAGCACAGTTAGCAACCCGACCCAGAATGACACTGTTATGATGGTACCGGAGTGATAGTAGAGAGAAAAGAGCTGGGCTTTGATTTTGGCCGCTACCCGCCCTCTGGCGTTGTCTTCATTCCGACGAATGATCTGATTCAAGTACAGGTTGATGCTATGGAATACAGGTATCCGCCCACTAACGGTGTGGCCCTTGGACATGAGTTGGCGCTGGGCCGATATTGCCACGAGAAACATCACCAACGTCACCGTGGTGATGGTCCCGTACTTCCTGGTAGTTTCCTGTCGTAATTGCGTATACTCCTTCGACTTCGCATTGGGATAATGAAAGTACGCTAGTAGTAGATTGGCTGTCTTATTGCTGGCGTCCCCCGACGCCGACGCCCATTGCCACATTGCCGACCAGAAAGGAAGAAGAATAGATATGAAGAGAGCAAAAAAAATGATTGATAGATTATCTTTTTTTTTTATAAGCGTGGTTGACTGTGCAATTTGATCCAAATTTGGCAGGCCATGCCGTAGGGATGATTGGCGGTCATGGAAATCAGCGGGTGACAACCAGATGAAAAAGATAACTTTTTATTTTTCCCTTTGGCCGAATTCGCATCGAGTTACGAACCCCGTTTTGCGCTCTAGTATCTACTGTTAGATTATATCGTATCATCGTTAAATATTAGCATATATATTAAAAAGGGGAAAGCATATGAGCTTATCTGTTTTGAGAGAAAATCTCGTTTAGCGGCAAATCATTGAACAAGTCAAAGTACCCACTATTGAACAAATCGCTCTCCTTCTCGCTAAACGAGAGTACCTTTGGCTCTGGCTGCTTTGGGGGATCAGCAAATACCTGATCGTCAGAATCAAAAAAATCCTTTAATTTCAGCTGCTTACCGTTCAACATGTTTAACCAGATGGAATCTACTTCTTCAGTATCCACGGCCTCAAGCTCAGTCATGATATTGGCAAATGGATCCCCCACGTCGCTCCCGACACTGGTTCCTAGGGTGGGTTCCTGGTCCATGCTGGTGTAGTGATAATTGCCTGCCGGAGGACTGACCGTATCGTCCTGATTGTTATTCAACAAGTCTTTCAAAGTCGTGTTTCTCGAATGGCTCTCGATTGTCTTCTCCAATGATTTTAATCCATTCTCACACATTGACATCAACTCTCTGATCTGAGTCGATGTGAACTCGGTTAATTTTACGTTGGACTGGGTCTTCATATAAAAATCGTCTCCTTCAATAACCTTTAGCAAAAAAGAATGGCATTTAACCGTCACCCACGCAGAGTACGATTTATTACTCAAAACCTTGACTGTGGCCAAAAATACTTGGAAGCATCGTTTGAGCAATGACACCAACGTCATCTTCCTAGTATAATGGTCCTTATATTCCAAGTTGCTATCCATTTGCGCCTGATGTTCTTCAGACCGGTTGGTGATGAATAAGTAGTACTGGAGCCTGATCAAAATAATTATAACAACCTGGTTGGCCCGGTATACGGAATCAATGATGGCGGGATTCACTACAGTCTCAGAACCCTCGCCAAGGCAAGTCTCTGTATCCCAGGCTAAAGGCAATAACGAAGGAATCATTTCTCCGATTGTGATGGAAAAAACTTTCTTCAAGTAGAAGAAACCCAAAGTATCATTCCCTCTACTCTCATAGAACGAAAACAAATTGAAATAAACAACCATATAGAAAGCTCGAGAGTAGATACTAATCGTGCATTTGGTAGTTTTCGCATATGGATAATACCGATCTTTCGATTCTAGTGGCTGGGTGTAATCAGGTAATCTGCCTACCATCTTCAAACTGTTCAATTCAATATGGTTCAAGTACTTGGTGTATTCCGCTACTTTGATACCTCGACGAAGGTTCATACTAATACTCAAAAGTTGGTTGGCTGGTCCTATACAGAAATCTTCCAGGATTGATAGCACTTTTGTTATGGCTCTATCCATCCCCACATCAAAGAGGTTTTCGTTTCCTTCCTTCACAAATGGGAATTTGGTATTATGGTAAAGGATATTGATGGCAGGAGGACTTCCAACTTTATTGGATTCACAGAAGTCAAAAGTTCTTAAATGTCCCCAGATTTTACGTTTCAAATGATGCTCCCGTTCGATTTTGGCAACTTCTTCTGGGCTCATATTCTCTGTACATGAAGGCATTGTGGGTTCATGGTTTAATCCTAATGAAAATGCCATATGCACCAAGGTACCGTGGAGAACCTGATAATTTGGTCCGAGTTCACCATCTTCAGGAGCAATGGAATGGTACGTTTTTAAGAAAAGGGCATTTTGTAAGAGAGGGAGAGTTATCTTCTGGTTAGTATGGAACTGGTTTAAGGTTAAATGGGCCACATCAATAATACTGACATTAATAGGGTTAGATATGAGGTATTTTATTTCCTTGGCCTTAGGTGAATCATCAGTATTTTCCATTCGGGCACGATTTATTGACGGACGATTGGATAGCAAAGTTAGGTATGATAATCTCAAAATCACGAGAAGAATCGAGAGATAGGCCAAATCGGATGATTTTTCGACGTTCAATTTGGTGAACCGAATGTCTTGGTAATTTTCTGGACCTAGTATATGGAAAAGAGTGTCACGGAAGTCGTATTCGTCAAGAAACGGGATGAATGGATAAAGGATTTGAAAGTATCTATTTACAAGGGTCCATGTGACCCGTTTCTTGGGGATGGCATTAAGAACTTGGTCAATTACCGTAAGCTCAGCATTGACATGGGACAGACATACTCCCACGGGGATAGGGATTGTATTTGAACGAGTTGTTTCCTTCTGTTCAAGGGAACAACCGAAGCCATTATCGAATTGTTGCTCTTTGCAAAAGGCCTCCACCAGGGTTGAGGGAGTATCGTTCAAGGAGTTGGAGTTGGAGGTGCAGTCAGTCTCACTAACCATGGTGGGCGATGATCGAGCACTGGGGAACTTCTGATGCTTCTGGGCCAACGTATACTGAAAGAGCACTCTTGCCCAGTAATCTCTTCTTACTAGACCTTCCCACGACATGGGATTATGGCAACTTACACTGTCTATTTCTAATGGCTCGTCGGAAGTGACTTCAAGGATATCATCTTCGCTTTCATAAGGGTTGATACCAATAAGCTCGTTTTTCACAAGATTGGTGGAGATTATCTTGAATGTGGCCGGGTCGAATTCTTCTTCGATTGTATATAAACCATCCGGCACCAAGCCAGGGGATTCGGGATGGTGTAAGATGGGGGTTTTAAGTAATGAGCCCAGCTGGTCCCAGGCCTGGTAGCGGGATTCTCCAATAAGTACCATAGACGGCTCGCCAGGATACACGTAAGTTCCTGTGAAATCTAAAACGGGCAAGGTTTCGTAGAATGCTGTAGGGGATTTTGGTTGGGAAGTTAGGATTTTTACTCGTTTCTGAAGGGCAAGGAGTTCTTTCTTTTTGATCAAAACCATTTCCTCCATTGCTGGTTCCTCCTCCAGTGGTTCTTTCTTGATGGGAACAACCGCCATGGGCACACGGGCGCTATGGACATAGTCACTAAATCTGATTTCAGACGTAGTCTTCTTTTCTTTCTTCTTGATTGTAGGTAGCCAATTTGAGTCGTACGTACACAGATCACCAATATTGGCCTTGACACAGGCAATACAGGGCCGGCCCTTATCACATTTGATCTTTCTATTCTTGCACGAGCTGCACACCAAAGAAGGTCTGTTTCGCCTCCTTATCTCTGCCATGAGGAAACGTGAACAACTATCGAACTGAAAGACGGGGTCTGAAAGAAACAAAAAAAAAGAAGGAGAAGAAGTTGTGGATTCCTTATGCTATAAAATTCGCCTTCTCGTGGCCAAGTTTAACTTGGAACTGGCCTTTGACTTCCCTTTAGTAAGCTGAGAGCATACCGATTAGCGTATCCCCGGTGCGATTACCTCATTTGGTAATTCCGTCGTCCTATCTCCATGCGGTTCTCCGTACGATTACGGCTGACGAGATCAGCCAAGCAGGTAATTACGGATTTAACACGGGACCCAGCGGGTGGCTAGCAGCTTAAGGAGCTGTACGAGGAGAGTGCTACTTTAATGCTTATAAGATAATAGGCGAGGTATTGAAGTGAAAAAAATGAATACGAGAGATATCGAGAGAAAAATCGCTAGCACATGAAAAATTGGGGAAATATGTCAAAAAACGGTAAAGTATGCAAATTGCAGCCGGATTGAACGTGGGTTTATTTTTACAGTTTGCGGAGTAGACCTCGGAGTATGTACAGCTATAAACATGGCAGGATATTGTGGACGAATGTTCGGCCAAAAATATGACAGCTAGTCATGGCTTGCTGTCATTTTCCCTCCACTGATGTCTAGTCCGCTTCGGTCTTATGCATCTGAGCTCGGTGAGTGGATGTGGTCCTCGGGAATGATTGACTTAATACATAAGATTCATCAGCTTCTTCCTTTTCTGTTTGGAAGACTCTATGTAGGCTGACCTCGTAGATTTGGGTTTGGTCACTTTTCCGTTCTTGATGAATCCGGTCTTCGTGGGTGCTGGCGACTTCTTCTTCTTGGCTCCTCCAGCACTGAGGTATCCAGACCTCGATGGGTTGATGGTACTAGCACTGAAGTCTCTATTAGTATATCTATTATTCCCTTGATTATTATTGTAGTTGTTATTGTAGTTGTTGTTGTTGTTGTTGTTGTTGCTATAATTGCTGTTGTAGTTGTTGTTGTAGTTGTTGTTGCCTTGGGACTTGTTCTTGGAGTTCCTCTTATATCCATCACCGTACGACAGTTCAAACGAGAAAACGTCATTTCTACCGTACCTTGATGGCTGGGCCCCCTCTTCGAGACGTTTATAGTACAAGTCTCGGAGATGCCGAGGTAGATTCACCCCGCTGAAGGCACTTCCCGTAGGATTAGGAATTCTGGAGCTTCTCTGTCTGGGGCATTCGTCTCCATAATGATATTTGTCTCCACAGTTGTAGCAATACATAACAGGAAGTACAGACTCATTATCTGTTGAAGGCAACGTCAAATACGACCGCCATATGCTGGGACAAGTATCGTCAGTGTGGTTGAACGAATCACACCCATTGCAATACTGTCTTTTCTTGTTCTTATTAGTACAGTTGGCAGCCATGTGGCCTTTATTCCCACATTTGGAACAAATCATCGTGGTGGGACACTGGGTTTCGTAATGGTCGCCAACCACTCCACACTTGTGACAAACCACTGTTTTACATTTGGCTCGTATATGGCCTCTTTTATGACAGTTAGCACATAATGGACCCATGCTCTGAAGATTGTTAATAGTGGTTCCGGAACTGGGATCGGTGACCCCAAAGTATCTTCCTTCCCCTCGTAATTCAATCAACTCATCGGCGTTGTCATTCACCTGATCAAAAGTAAGCGACGTGACTTCGTTCTCGGGTCGTGTTTCTTTCTTTTTCTCCGGTCTATCTTGCTTTTTGTTGTCTTCTTCGAGCTTGGGGGTATAACTATCGGTACGGGGTGCTGTCAGGTTGTATTTCATCGAGTCCTGAACCGGCAGCGGCACCGTATCCTCCACGAAGGGTAGTACTTCGGTCATGCTTGGGATAAGAGATGAGGTTCATCTCAAAAAAAAAACTCGATTTGATGTGATAATAAATAAGCGTACGCCCGTACACCAATAATAGCATAGACCACAATCCCAATGGTGGGGAAGTCACTTGAAAGAGGCCGACAAGAACCAGGCAGTATGACGTGCGTATATCTTACAGCCTTCGTACACGTAATGAGTTACAGCAAACGACTGACCCTCAGTGCCCTGGCATCAGCCTCAACTACTTCAGCTCGTTTAGATGGTGATAAGCCACCATCCGTACACCACAGTGACACTACGATTCACTACGATTTGATTCATCAACGTTGATTAGTAAAAGCAGATTACAAAACATTTCTGACAATGTGTTCCTGGACCTGGCCCTCGACGGAGTCACTAGGGCCGGCGACCTGGAACGACGTTTTCAAATACTCCTGGTGTTTGACGGCTGCAAGTAAGTAACATGCACTTGAAAGCAAGAAGAATACAGCCACCACCAACAAACTGGTGACTTGGGTCAATACACTCAACCATTGGATCACACTCATCAACAAGTAAAACCCACATCTTGGCCAATTGTCATCGAAGTTTCTGATGAACCCCGTGAAAGTATCGGTTAATGGACATATCTTTAACAAGAAAGGTATTTCGACAAATACCACCACCAATCCTTGCACTATACAGATGATTGAAAACACAATTACTAAGGAAGCATGGAAAATGTTGGCAATTCCTAAAGCAAGGCACAAGAAAATGGTGATCAAGCCAATCCATTGGCCATAAAGGGAAAAGTTCTTCTTTTTGAAATCGGTGGAAAGCCCATTGAACAAGTTGGAAAAGATTGACAGAATACTAAACGCCATGGTATAGATTTGGAGTTCTGGCGGTAGGGAATAAAAAGCAGTTAGAAAAGTATTGACAACAACGTTTTTTCGCTTTTATGGTGGTGCTACCACTTGGTGTACAGGTGCGAAAGTGCAGCCAAATCCAATTTATGCCCTGAAAAAGTTTTTGAAGAAAAAAAAAGAGAGAAGAAATGGGTGCAACATCGAGAGGAAAAGCGTTCATTTTATATCATGGTCCGAGAGACAATTATTGGCCTTGTGGGTAAGCCATCTAGCGGGAAGTCCACCACGCTAAACTCTCTTACAGATGCCAACGCTAAGGTCGGGGCATTCCCATTCACCACCATTGACCCCAACAAAGCTACTGGATATCTTGAGGTAGATTGTGCTTGCAGTCGATTTGGCAAGCAGAAGCTTTGTAAACCTAACTACGGCTACTGTCGAGACGGTAAGAGAGGAGTCCCTATCATGCTACTTGACGTCGCTGGGCTCGTTCCCAACGCTCATCTCGGCAGAGGGTTGGGAAACAAGTTTTTAGGAGATTTGACGGAGGCAGACTGCCTTATACATATTGTTGATGTTAGTGGCACCACCGATGCCGAGGGAAAGGCCACAAGAGGCTATGATCCATTGAACGACATCGAGTGGTTACAAGAGGAGATTTTCAGGTGGATTTTGGGCAATTTGATGGAGCGATGGGGGTCGGTGGTGAGAAGACATACAGCCACCAAATCAACGACCTTAGAGACGTTACGGCAACAATTGGGGGGATATTCGGCCAACAAAGAATTGATAGCCCGGGCATTGGACCTGATACCGAATCTCCCGCCGTTGCAAGAATGGGACCAGGCCCAAATCGAACGGGTGGTGTGGGCCTTCATGGCGGTGAAGTTTCCTACGGTGCTCTCACTCAATAAAATGGACCACCCTGACTCCGACAAAAATGTGTCGAAAATCATCCTCAAGTACCCGGAGCTGAAATATGTGCTTACGTCCTCGATCACCGAGGTTTTCCTCCGCAAGTTGTCGAGCCAGAAATTCATCAAATATGATCTGGGGACCGAATTCATTGATACCATCGATGACTTGGGCCCAGAATCGGGGCTCCGGCCGCTAGACGATAAGGTGCGCAACCGAATCGAGAACATTCGCGACTTGGTGCTCTACCGATTTGGGTCCACGGGAGTGATCCAGTTGCTCCAGGCGGCCGCGGATTTGCTCCAGCTCGTGCCAGTGTATCCGGTGCGAAACATCAATACTTTCGCCGGCGGGCTGGGGGACCTGGTGTTCAGAGACTGTGTGCTTGTGAAAAGGGGGTCGACGGTGATTTCCGTGGCGAGAAAGATCATGGGGGATGTCACAATAGCGGCTATAGAGGGAGTAGGCGGGATCAGAATCGGGGAGGACGATACCGTGGACGCAGGCAAGAACGACGTGCTCAGCTTCAAGATCGTGCCCGGCGGAAGGGCGTAGTGTGGGCCCAGGTATTTCATTCGCATCTGTGGCATGTGGGCCCACTATGGACCTAAGGTAGGCCCAAAATGGACCTATCGCTTTCGTGCACTGCGCGCTCTGCCCCTCGGACCTAACGGGGTCCAGGCCAAATTCTTTGTATTTAAACAGTCATATCCGACACACGGCTTTACTTTTTACATATACATTTATGTACCCACGATGAGCGATTCGGTGAAAATCTCCTCTGTAAAACTAAAAGACGACCAAGCGACTAAACTCCAGAAAGTTATTGACCTCCTCCCGGAAATTGTCAAGGCTGCCGATGGGTATGACGAAATTTTTGGCCATCGTATTAATGTGGAATCCGAAGACCACGTCAATGTCGCCATACGTAATGAGATCTTGTTGAAATTTCTTGCCGCCGACGAATACGACGTGACCGCCGCCAAGGCCCGTCTTATCAAGACCTTGAAATGGAGAAAGGAGTTCCAGCCATTGCACGCCGGATACGAAGAGTCCCACGAGCCAGAATTGGATAAATTGGGTGCAGTGGCCAGTTTTGATGGCATTGAGTCCAATTTGAAAGTCAGTACCTGGAACTTCTACGGGAACTTGAAGTCCCCCAAAAAGTTGTTCGAGCAGTACGGTGACAGTGACAACAACAACAACAACGACTCCAGTCTTCCTGGGTCCAAATTCCTTAGATGGAGAATTGGCCTCATGGAAAGATCCCTCGCGTTAGTTGATTTTACTGACCCAGAGAATAATAAGATTGCCCAAATCCATGATTACAACAACGTCTCAATGCTCAGAATGGACCCGGGCATGAAGACGGCCACCAAGGAAATCATCGCCATCTTTGGAGACAACTACCCAGAATTGTTGTCCACCAAGTTCTTCATCAACGTCCCCGTTCTTATGAGCTGGGTGTTTGGGTTTTTCGCAAAGATTGGTGTCATAAGCGAAGCTACTTTGAAGAAGTTCCAAGTTCTCAGCAATGGGGACTTGTCTTCGTGGTTCGGTGCAAGTAACTTGCCCAAGGACTACAACGGAGACAAGGAAACCAAGGTGGAGTCGTTGTTTGCCGTAGAAAAGGCATTGAATTCCTCGCTTACAGTGCCAGAATACGGTGACTTGATACTCAAAAACTCCTCTGTAGAAACTAATAATTTGTCTGTTGAATAGAATTGATATTTTGTCTTTTCTGGTGCACGGGTGTGTCAATGTAGAACTGTCAAAAGAAAATACTCGCTTTGTTTGTCATTTCATTTCTTCTTCTTATCAGCAGCAATGTCCGACTACTACCAGGTGCTCGGCATACCGCCTAGTGCTACCGAGGAGGAAGTCAAGCGTTCGTTCAAAAAATTAGCGGTGAAATATCACCCCGACAAGACAGATAACAAAGACCATCACCAGTTGTTTATAAAGATCAATGAAGCCTACGAAACCTTGAAATCACCCGAGTCCAGACGAAAGTATAACTCCAAGTTCGGCATCTCTCCAAAACCCGACTACACATACACATCCACCACCACCACATTCACCACATCCAGAACCAGCTTCGCAAGAGGAAGTGCTGGCGTTTACTACGACTACTACCGTCGCCACGAACGAGAAGCAGAGGATTCGGCGAGAGAAGCAGCACGTCAACGACAAGAGGCTCAGGAGGCGTTGAATGCCAAATTTGCCCGGGAAAAGGAAGAGTTGGAACGCAGACGTAAAGAAGAAGCTCTCAAGCGCTTGCAACAGTGGAAAGAAGAACAGCTCAAACAACAACAAGCGTTAGAGCAACAAGCCCAAGAAGCAAGAGCAAGAAGAAAACAAATAGAGGAGGAGGCGGAAAGAATACGACAGGAACAACAGCAAAGAAAGAGACAAGAAGAGTTTTTGAGAAACCAAAGTGATAAATTATATGATGATGATGAAGTGGAGGAATATACCCATACCCTGAGTGAAGCAGGAGACCTGAATAATCCAATTGTAGTTGAAGATGATGATGAAATCTCTTCGTCACCTGGCCCCAATCTGTCATACACCTCTGCCGCCGAAGGCCAGCTGCAAGTCGACACGAGGCCCGAGACTCAATCACAGACGGATGGAAGACCACTAGAGACGGATGGAAGACCACTAAAGACAGATTCGAAACCAGTGCAAACAGAAAGCCTGTCTGAGGTCTGGTCAGACTCAACCAGAGCCGAAACACAAGCAGAATCGACAGAAAGGGCGACGTTTGTGAATATGGCTCACTTGGAAAAGCTCCTCAGCGAAGGGCTTAATAGCAGTTTCAAAACCCAAAGAACAAAAAGGTCGGTATCACCTACCAGGCCTAAATTCCAAACGCCTCTTAAGAAGAAACCATATGGAGCTCCTAATGTAGTACAAGCAAGTCCAGGTCCAGTTTCCAACAGCGCTAAAAAGATGAAGTTTGATGGTAAAAGAGCAAGTTCGACATCACCCGAGAAAAACTACGATTTCTCCGAGTTTGATGCAGCGTTGGGCATTGATATCGACAGTGTGGATCTTAGCGATATCTATGATAGTTTGCCAAGCTCCACTAGAAAGCCGAATGAGAAAAACCCCGCCAGAAAGATGAGCGAGAATATCACCAACATGAAGAAGCCTCGGTTGGCAGAATACTCCAATGGCCGCACTAAGGCTGATACAATTCATATACCCGTGAACAGATCCGTATTTAGTGGGCATCCGTCACGATCCAAACCAAACCCAACAGTTCTTCGTCCTCTTTCGGTGTTGGATCTCCATGCCTCACCCACCATCCATGGATATACCGCTCCAACACCACCCAACTCTCCTGAAGTTTCACGACTCACCTGGCAAGCATGGAAGACGTACGTCGCGGCAATCAAGGCTTATGAGAAGAGGTTTTCGGATTACAAGAAGCACATTATTCAGTATCAATCTGAGCGGTTTAGAAAAGATGAAGAGTTTTATGATGCAATCAACAATGACACCAACAATTTTGAAGTGTACCAAACGTGTTTGTCACGAGACTTCCAGGTTTTAGAAGAGTACCATAGTGCGCTTCGCGATTTTATCCTTACAATGCAGAATTATAAGCAGAATTGCAGCTGGATGCAAATGTCCAGCTTGGGAAAAGAATGAAGAGAATAGACAGACAAAGAGATGGATGATTTTTTTTTCAAGTTTCAAGCTCCCGTATTAGTTGCTTTTACTCAATAATCTTCAGTTACACTCGCTGATCATTTAATTATCTGGTGCAATAAGCATTTCACAAGTTAAGGCTGCCTCGTAATGAGCAGTTATGATTTATGACAATCTTCTTGCACCAGCATTTCGTTCTGCACATTCTTTTTTCACCGGTCCAACTTCCGTGATCCCAGATACATTTTCACTGCTAACACGTTCATGAACCTCTCATCCTTATGTCTTTATGGACACCCGCAAATCACTCACACGGTCTATCCATCGGCGTGGCATTTTGCCAGCAGTTCCTACTCTACCCTTCACTTACCCTTACATAGATTTATATATAAATTAACGTGCAACGAACTAATTAACTTATAACATTACTTACCCTGGTGGACGCGGTTTCGTTTTTTCACTCAATTTTATAAATTGTTTTCTTTTCGGTTTTTTTTTTTTTTCTTTGATTACACGTTGCAACCATTTAATATAAATAAGTCCATTGCCCTGTTTTTACCCGTGAAACTTTCTTCAAGATTAATTCTGAAGAACTCATATTTCGGTATTCATTGGAAATCCAAACTATCAACGACTGTACCGCAACCGCTTGTTTAACACCTGGCTCGCGTAGCTGTATCCGAAATCATAATTATAGCACCATGAACAGAAATCGTCAGTTATTGTTGGTACTGGGGTTAGTTTTCCATTTCTTCTACCTCTGGTCCATTTTTGATATCTACTTCGTGCTGCCTTTGGTCCATGGAATGGATAACCACAAGTCTACCAATGATCCTCCCGCCAAAAGACTCTTCCTCATTGTAGGAGACGGTTTAAGAGCAGATAAAACGTTCCAAAAATTAGTCCACCCTCGTACTGGAGAGTATAAATACATGGCTCCGTACTTAAGAAACTTGGTAGAAACGGAAGCCACCTGGGGAATCTCTAACACTAGAATGCCTACCGAATCTCGTCCCGGTCATGTGGCAATGATTGCTGGATTCTATGAAGATGTCAGTGCTGTCACCAAAGGTTGGAAAGAAAATCCAGTGGACTTTGATTCCTTCTTCAACCAATCTACCCATACTTACTCTTTCGGTTCTCCTGATATCTTACCCATGTTCGCTTATGGTGACAATGTAGTACCAGGAAGAATCGACGTCTGTATGTACGGCCATGAATTTGAAGATTTCACCCAAAGTTCTATCGAATTAGATGCTTTCGTATTCAACCACGTCTATGACTTGATGGAACAGTCAAAAACTAATCAAACGCTACACGAAGAACTTCATCAGGATGGGAACGTCTTCTTCTTACACTTGTTAGGTCCCGATACTGCTGGACATGCTTATCGTCCATTCTCGGCAGAATACTACGATAATATTCAATACATCGATGAACAATTATCAAAATTGGTTCCAAAACTACACGAGTTTTTCGGTGATGAAGATTCCGCTTTCGTATTTACTGCTGATCATGGAATGTCTGATTTTGGTGCTCATGGTGATGGACACCCAAATAACACCAGAACTCCCTTGATCGCTTGGGGTGCCGGGCTTAATAAACCACGGTTAGCTACTTCGTTAGAAAAACAATTACAAGATCCAGTTAAAAGCGGATACGAAGCCGATTATTTCGATACCTGGGAGTTTGACCATTTAGTAAGAAATGACGTTAAGCAGGCCGATATTGCTTCGTTGATGGCTTATCTTATCGGAGCCAATTATCCAGCCAATTCTGTAGGGGAATTGCCGTTGGGCTACATTGACGCTGATCCAATCCAAAAGGTTAAGGCATTATATGAAAACGCATTGGCTATCGTAGAGCAATATTTAGTGAAGGAAAGTGAAGTTTACCACCATCAATTCAAGTTCAAACCTTTTGACCCTTTCCTTGAAAGACCCATCGAAAACTACAAACAACAGATTAACGCTTTAGTGCATTCTTTGGAAAATCATGATCTTTCCCCAAGAGATAAACAGTTCCAGGAAGAAAAAGCCATTCAAACTACTGAAGAGTTGATGAAGAGAGCATTGGACGGTTTAACCTATTTACAAACTTATAATTGGTTACTACTCAGATCCATTGTTACCCTAGGCTTTTTTGGTTGGATCTTCTTCTCATTCATCATTTTCTTGAAGTTATTCATTTTAAGATCGGAAACAATTCAGAGTGGACACTCCAAACCGTTATTGGCCATTTTCTCCATCATAGGAGCAGGTATCAACTACTTGTTGTACTATCAAGCTTCTCCATTTAACTACTACATATATGCTGCATTCCCATTATACTTCTGGTACACTATTTTCAATGAATTCAAAAACTTCATCGTGGGATTAAATGAATTGTTGTATGGTGTTTCCATTTTCACTCGCATATTTATCTTGATTACATTCATCGGTATGTATGAAGGTATCGTTTACGGGTTCTTTGAAAGGTACATGTTCTCCATCATCTTCGTTTTAATTGGATTATACCCCTTAGTGTTATCCAAAGTGAGCGTTAGCAAGAGCCTTAAAGCATCATGGTTATTTACTTGCGTTGTCATGAATACATTTACCTTCACTAACCCTATTAAGATCGAGGACTTGTCTCTCATAAATATTGGTGCTATCGTAGCATTCATTGTCGGGGCTGTCGGAGCCAGAAATGTCTTCTACTCTAAGAAACCACTCCATGATTTTAATAAGAAATTGATTATTGCTCAATTATTGACTATCATTGGTACTGTCTATGCTACCAATGTATCTGTGTTATCGTTACAAGCTAGGACTGGTTTACCACTTCATTCTCAGGTGTTGGGATGGATCTTCTTAGTTGTATCGATCATTGTGATCCCCATACTCTATACCATGCATCCATCAAAGGACTATCAATTGAGACTTCTAATCATTTATCTTACATTTGTACCGCTCTTTGTTATCTTGACTATTTCATTTGAGGGTCTTTTCTATGCCGGGTTTTCGCTTACGCTCTTACAATGGCTTAATATCGAACAAAGTGCTAAATTCACCAAACAAGAGATTTTGGATGCTAAGAATTCCAGAGAGCATCATTTACCTCCAGGTTACTGGCTTCAGGTTATAAGAATTTCTATCATTGGATTCTTCTTCCTTCAGTATGCGTTCTTCGGAACCGGTAATGTGTCGTCGATTTCTTCGTTCTCATTAGATTCAGTATACCGGTTAATTCCTATTTTTAATCCATTCTCCATGGGAGCACTTTTGATGTTAAAACTTATCATCCCCTACATGCTTTTATCCACATGTTTGGGTCTCATGAATCATCAATTGGAAATTAGAAAATTCACAATCTCGACTCTTATTATTTCAACCAGTGATTTCTTATCATTGAACTTCTTTTATCTTGTGAGAACTGAAGGATCCTGGCTAGATATTGGGGTGTCTATCTCCAATTATGTGTTGGCGATTCTTTCGTCTCTTTTCATGTTAATACTTGAACTTATTAGCTCGTTAGTTTTACACGGAGTAGAATTCGAGGATGATCAAGACGAAAACGAAGAGGAAAATGAAGAGGAAAGTGATGGGGAAGAGGACGAGTTAGATGCTGATTCTGAGCTCGAAGAAGTCAAGAGAGATGCCCTTAAATCTGATTCCCCCATTGCCTCTCGGGTTAGAAGAAGAATTAGAGCTACTTAACTGTATATATGATCGCAAAATAAAAGATATCAGGGAAGAGAGTACTTATATAGGCTAAGAGAACCTAACGATTAGTTTGGGTCTGCTGTAGAATGCCAAATATAATCGGGCAAAAGACGGGGTAGAGAAGGGATATTTGCCCCCTTAATCGCTCTATTTGCTTCCTGTGTCACCTGAAAGTTCTTTATTTTTCTTTATTCTGTTGGCCTATAGCGATTATGTAATGGAATTTTTCACTCCTCCATTTTACTCACTGAGTCACAAAAAAAATTTCTAAGAAGCTATTAATCATTCAATCCCCCAATATCACCAGCACTACATCATGACGCAGGATAAAAAGAATGTGTTGATGATTGACAACTACGATTCCTTCACGTGGAATTTGTATCAATATCTTCATCAATCCAAGCTCTGTGGAAAAGTAGACGTTTACCGTAACGATAAAATCGATATAAAAGGTATTGAAAAGCTTAACCCTGATATTATAATCATTTCCCCCGGTCCTGGACATCCAATCACCGACTCTGGAATCTCCAGAGACATTATAACCCATTTTAAAGGAAAGCTCCCAATATTTGGTGTGTGTATGGGACAACAGTGCATTTTTGATGTTTTCGGTGGAGAAGTGTCTTACGCTGGAGAGATTGTTCATGGTAAAACCACCACTATCAAACACGACAGTAAAGGCATGTTTGCCAATGTCCCTCAATCGGTAGCAGTGACTAGATACCATTCATTGGCAGGTACTCTTAAGTCGTTACCTGACTGTTTAGAAGTGACTGCAGTGACAGAAACCAAGCCCGAGATAATTATGGGGGTCAGACACAACAAATATACTATTGAAGGAGTGCAATTTCATCCGGAATCGATTTTGACCGAGTCGGGCCAAATAATGATCGACAACTTGTTGTCTTTCCATGGAGGAACCTGGGAAGAGAATCAACAACCTCCAGTAGCTTCCAAATCAAAGGAAAACATTCTTGTACGTATCTACAACCAACGTAAAGAAGACTACAAAAGAATCGAAGCATTACCAGGTAAATCTTTCGAAGATTTGAACGTAGCCTTATCGTTAAATGTTGCTCCTCCAGTGATAAATTTCTATGATAGACTCATGCACACGAAAAAAATAGACCAAACCATCATTCTCTCGGAATTCAAGCGGGCTTCTCCTTCTAAGGGAGACATTAACATCAAGGCTCATCCGGGAACTCAATCTCTCACCTATGCTGAAAATGGATGTGCAACCATATCTGTCCTCACCGAGCCTAATTGGTTCAAAGGTTCATTAGAAGACATGTCGTTGATTCGTAAGGTCGTGGATACTCCTACTGGTGCTAACTACAAGAGACCAGCTATTTTGAGAAAGGAATTCATCTTCAACAAATACCAAATCTTGGAAGCTCGTTTGGCCGGAGCAGATACCGTGCTTCTTATTGTTAAAATGCTCGACCAGGAACTCTTGCAAGAACTCTACCAATACTCATGGAGCTTGGGAATGGTTCCTTTGGTGGAGGTGAACCAAAGTGAGGAGTTAGTTAATGCTCTCAAACTCACCGTGGATAACGACACCAAAGAGCCTCTCATTATCGGTATCAACAACCGTAACTTGACAACCTTCGATGTGGACTTGGACACCACCACCTCTCTTGTCGATGAAGCTAAGAAGAACAACGGAAGAAAGGGAGATGTTTTGGTGTTGGCATTGTCTGGTATAACCTCCGTCGACGACGTCAAGAAATACAAATACGAAGACAACGTGGACGGATTCTTGATTGGCGAGAGCTTGATGAGAGCAGAAGAACAGGGAAGAGCTGGCGAATTTCTCCACAGCCTTACCCATGCTTAGGTGCAGAAACTAGGTAGCCTTTATATAGATTTTAATAGTAAACATCCGTACACCTCGATCGAGAATAAATGCGGCACAACCAAACGCGTCTTTAACCATATCTTTCTTCACCACTATACCATGGAGACCCAAAGTATAAGAGTAGATTCCGGGTTGTTGAACTCGCACAACGGTGACGTCGTCAGAGTCATTGGTAGACTCGAATCCTATGATCCTTCGCGGTCTGTTGCCACGTTGGTGAGCAACGGCAACATCCAACTAGACATTAGCCAAATTCAAAGTCCATTGCAACTCCACAAGGTTTATGAAGTGATTGGAAAGGCCAGTGGAGGCCAGCAAGTTCTTGTGTACTCGCTCTTGGAGCTATCTGATAATACAAGTGTTGATGCTGCTGCTAAATTGGCACATTATGTTCATAAGGTGCCAGAATTATTCTACACCGAAAAATAGTTGTATAAATTATGTAAATTACGAATATAGGTTGATATAATTTGACAGTAGAGAACTCACGCTACAACTTTTTTATGAAGATATCGTATATAATTACAACGCTATTTTCTTGTATTCTCTATTTTTATAACTTTTGAAGCTCTTGCGCTAAATCTTTGAACCGTTTTTCTGTACCGTAAAGCTCCTCTACTTTTGCCGCCCATTGAGGATACTCTGTAATGGCCTTGAGCGCTAAGAAGTTTCCAAAGGCCATGCTTAATCGATAGGCAGCTTCACCCGAAGAAGAGATGATGGTATCAGCCACCGTATTCACAGTTTTTATGACTGGAGCAGAGCCGTTGGTGTTGGCCCTGAAGGAGGAGTTGATGAAAGAAAATGCTGATAAATTGTAGACAAAAGATGCCAACGAAGTCACCGTCGTGGTATAATGCTTGTTTTGTTTGGAAGAAGCAGCGTATGCCAGTAATAAATGTGCCAATTTTCCAAGAAGATCTTCGAAGGCTTTGCTGTAATATAAGGCATTGTTGTGGCTCTCGTCAACATCAAAGAACAATTGCAAGAAAAGAGTATTACCAACCAAGTTATTAAGAACCTTCAATATCATCATTAATAACGGAAGACTCAGACTATCGCTCGAGTCCAAATCATTCAAACCCTGATCGATGGAGTTAAGGGTGAACTCAGCTGCTTCGGTAGATCTTAAAAGGTCTACGGTGGTGACTTTAGGAATACACACTCTCAAAATGTCATACCCAATCAACTTCTTAGAAGTGTCCCATTCGTTAATGATTTTGGGGAGGTAGAGGGTGATCAACTCCAAGGCCTGCTTTGAATTTAAATTAAGAAGATTGGCTTTTATTTGGTCCAACTCACCTTCATTAAACTTTCGGCTTGGAGATTGGTCTTCATTAAATTTGGTGAGCCCCTTGATTAATTGCTCTGGCTTGTATTCCTTGAAAGAAATGAGGGTACTTTGAGGGAAAAGTGTTGAAGTTTCTGTGGGCTCGGACGGGTGGACATCGGCATAAGGATTTGCTGCTGGTTGGGTTGGACCCGATTGCTCATCTAACTGAACTCCACCGGTGTTTCTCTCTATAAATTGAACAACTTCTTGTAAGTAACTAGATGGTAATTCGTTATCTGCTAAAAATCTCTCAGCAGCAGCATAAGGGTTTTCATTAGCATTATATGGTAATTTTAATGGAGGTTTGCCGTCTTCAACATCAACATCAAAGACATAATCGTACATTTTCCCGAGATATTCCTTCTTATCTCCACCACCTCCTGCGGATCCTACAACGTCTCCAATCTTCACCCATTCACCCCCTGACCATTGGTGAGCCTCGATGACCCCGGCTGGGGATTTGACCATTATGGTGGCCCCCTCTTGTTTTCCTGGATTATCCAACGCATCATATCCAGGAATATCAGTTTTCTTCAAATCATCAACAGACTGCTCGGAGATGGCAGATTCCTCCACCAGTTGTTTGAACTCTTGTAATTGGTAATCGGGGGCCGTTCTTTCACCACTTCTTGAGAATACCCGGAGTTGATTATCAGAACTCCCCACCACGATATCATCATTGGGTAAAACAGAAACACACCATACCGATATGCAGGGCAAGGTTATGGCCTGAAGTGCTTTATTGTCTCTCCAAATACGAACGGTACGGTCTTCACCACAAGTCACTAGGTCACCATTGGATAAGCTTGCAATGTCATAGATGAAGGAGTTATGGCCGTAAAGTGTATGCAAAACTACTCCAGTCTCGATGTCCCAGATTTTGATGGTGGCATCGTTCGAGGTAGATGCAAATGTCTTATTGCCTGGAAGTACCAACAACTTTCTCACCACATCTGTGTGGCCATTGTACTGTTTGACTTCTTTGTTGCCGATCCATTTACGGATGGTTTTATCGGCAGAACAGGTCAAGAAGGTATTGGTGGAGGTGTCTACAATTTTGGCATCCCAAACCGAGTAGGCATGGCCTTGTAAGTCGAATTTCACCAGATTCAGGCTTAAGTCCCAGACTTTGGCGGTGCAGTCCCAAGAACTGGAGATAATGACACCGTCTTTATATGATAACGAGCAGATATTGCCGGAATGGCCAATAAGTTGGTATTTTCCCACGTCATCACCTGGTTTCATGAAGTTGTCCTGGGGCAAAGTTAAGTAGATGATTCCTTCCTGACCACCGGCTGCCAACAAAGGTTCAGTGTCACTAGGTATAAACGTCACGGCGTTGATAAAGGCATTGGTGGGGGACTGGAAGGCAATTGTGCAATCTGCAGGGATTTCTGACGACCAATTATCGGTGTTGTGGGGGTGCCAAACCCTGGCGGTGGCATCTCTCAGGCCGGAGACAATGAGAGAGTTTGACGGGGCAATCACAGCTCTGACGTCCTGTTCGTGGCCCTCGAGGGTAGCACTAAGCTTAAACATCAGCGGTGATTGTTATTGGGGCGGCTGTACTAGCAATTGATGCAAAAAAGAGTGTTCTAGAGAAGTAAGAAAAGTAGTCGGATTCAAAAAGAAGTAGTGGCAATCGCGCGAGATATCGTAAGCTGCTGCTTATATAATCAGGATAGACAAATAGCTGCAAGAAAGGCATGGAGTCGAGACTTTTAGCGAGCAGGGTAATCAGTTCTATTAAGGCGGAGGATATATGATTCTGAAGGGGCAAAGAAGAGATTAGTGGGCCTAATAGTGGTTTAGTGGAGCGGTTTTGGCAGTGTAGTATAGAATTGGGGTGGTGGCTCCATCGATGTTAGGAGAACAGAGATACCACCCCGCGGTCTGAGAGAGAAAAAGAGAATTAGCCCGTAGCTATGTTCAGATGGAATCATAGCAGACTAGCATCATTAGTTCCTCCATTGTGGTTCTTGTTTCCAACACGGACCGACTTCCCTGGCCGAGGCCATTGGTCCCATGGGTCCAATTTTGGCAGAAGGTGGCCGACTTCCCGCTGATGGTGGGGCCGTGGTGGAGCCAATTGGCCTCAGCTTTCGCACCAGTTCCCCAGTTTTCTCCTCTCTACCATGTGATTACTGGAGCTACCACGGATCGCAAAAAGGAAAAAAGAACACGAACTGAAACAGATTGTCAGCCTTTTTTACTTCTTTCTCTCTTCGATTCATCACCACCATCGCCATCACCATCATGGCCTTAACTCATACCATTGCCAACGATGGTACGCACATTTTTCATGATGCTGCTACCAAAAAGTATTTGTTCTTGAACGGAAACTCCGGGATTGAAGTGTCCGACTCGTTACCTACCATGTACACCAATACCAGCGTGGGTAGCAAAACTGCTTCTATTTCGTGTCTTCTCGGTACCATTAGATTGAAAATGAACAAGTATGTCATAATCGCCGATAAACACACGATCACTGGGTCAATTGTCGGAAAAGAAATCGCTAAAGTTGAATCTTACAAGATCTTACCCTTGAGTGATGATAGTTTTTCTAAGAAGAACCCTGAGGAAGCCAACTATTTAGAATTATTGGACCAGCACTTATCCAATGCTACGTTGTTCTTTTCCATTGATAACAAATACGATTTGACCAACTCATTGCAAAGACAATTCACTGGAGGAAACAATCCTGTGACCTACGATAAACGTTTCTGGTGGAATTTTTACCTTTCCGAAGAATTATTACAACACAGCGCTAATAGCTTCGTGACTCCCGTCATCTATGGTTATTTCAAATCACATTCTGCAGTATTCAAAGGTAACCAACCATTGGAGTTCGCTCTTTTAACCAGAAGAGCCACTAAACGTGCTGGTACGAGATACTTCCGTCGTGGTGCTGATAACGAAGGAAACGTGGCCAACTTTAACGAAACAGAGCAGATTTTCACCACCAGTGACAACCAACTCTTTTCCTTCTTGCAAACCAGAGGATCGGTGCCAGTTTATTGGGCAGAAATCAATAATTTGAAGTATAAACCCAATTTGGTTATTTCCAGTCAATCGTCCTTAGAAGCCACCCAAAAGCATTTCAAAGAACAAGTGGATTTGTATGGTGAAAACTATCTTGTTAATTTGGTGAACCAAAAGGGTTATGAACTCCCTGTGAAAGAAGCCTATGAAGCTGCAGTAGACAATCTTCCAGCTCCATTGAAGGAAAAAGTCCACTATATTTACTTCGACTTCCATCATGAATGCAGAAAAATGAGATGGGACAGAGTCAAGTTGTTAATTGATCATTTAATCAAGTTGGGAAACACTTCAGACAATTACTTCCATTATGATATCTTGACAGGAACCATAAAATCTCTACAAAATAAAATCGTTAGAACCAATTGTATGGATTGTTTAGACCGTACCAATGTGGTACAATCCACTTTAGCCCGTTGGGTATTGCAAAACCAACTCACCAAGTCTCACTACCTTACATCTTCCAATACCACGCCTTGGGAACTCTTGGATCCTAAGTTCAACATCTTCTTTCAAAGTTTCTGGGCAGATAATGCCGATGCGGTGTCTTGTGCCTATTCCGGAACCGGAGCTTTAAAGACTGACTACACACGTACTGGGAAGAGAACTCGGAAAGGTGCCCTTAATGACTTGAATAACTCCATCACCCGTTACTATAAGAACAATTACAGTGATGGAAGTCGTCAAGATTCTTATGATTTGTTTTTGGGTAACTACAGACCTTACCAGGATGCAGTCAATTCGCCATTTGCTGACAGAAGACCCCCATATATTCAGTTGTTGCCTTATCTTATGGGAACATCATTTTTGGTTCTTTTAGCGGTGATTTTCTATCCAAGAGGCTCGATCTTGAATTGGAAGAACCTACTTGTCATAAACGGTTGTATATTATTTAATCTCAGAAGTTTGCTTTATATCAACAAGGATGGGTACCAATTTGTCAACTGGCCTAGATTGAACAACTTAGACTACTTGAAGAAGGTAGATGTTTTCGATGGTGAAGGAAAGTACACAGGTATCAAGTACGAAGAAGATGATAACTTCAAGACTTTTGGAAAGAAGAAGTCGTAGATGGACAAAAAAGCGTTGTTAGACTTATATAATATAGATTTTTTACTATATACATAATTAAAATGCAGAATTTGGTGTATTTTTCGCATCTTTCTTTTTCTTTGGTGCGTAGTTTTTTTTTCAACTTCAACACGCACCACCAACATTCTTCTACCATTAGCCATGTCAGATATATTAGAGAAGTCCTTGGACGAAATCATCGGAGAAAAAAAGAAGGAGATCAGACGAAGTGGCCCCAAAGGCACCAGAAGCCGAGCAGGAGCTTCAAGAAATGTACGTATTTTTAGTTGTGAAGAAAGAATAGTCCCCCATACTAACTGGACAGAATAATCATTCTCGACAGCAAGCAAAAGACAGTTACAGACCTCAAGGATCTTCTATTCCACCTGAGATTCAAGAGAGTGCTGATTCCAGACCACTTTTAAGAGCAAGAAACATACATTCTGACTTGAATGGTGAAGATTTATCCAACTTGTTTCTGTCGGTGGCTCCAGTTGAATTCGTCAAATTCGACCCTAGAAAACCTAGTGTTGCCTACATTTGTTTCCAATACGACTTTGCTAAGAACAATTCCGCCGCCATTGCCAAATATGACGGGAAAAAAGCAATGGGAAAGATTTTGATTGTAGAAAATGCTACTCTGTTGGCTGACCGGATATCGGTAGCCCCACAATCTAGACGTGGAATCACCAAAGAGCCAAGAAGAGATAAGGACCCTAGACGTGAGATTAGAGGAAGAGAAAAGAATGCCCGTGCCAGAACCAGAAGAGCAATTGTAAAACAACCAAAAGCTTCACTAGAAGATTTGGATTTGGAGTTGGATTCCTACATGAACCGTAACGAGTCTGCAGAGGCACCAGCAGGAGCCCCTGCAGAAAGCGCAGCTCCAGAACATTACAATGCCCCATTTCCTGCTCAAGATAATGGAATGAGTGTTGATTAACAGACAAATACGTAGTTGCAAGCAATGAAGTTAAGCTCAAAATTAATTGGGATAAATATAAATGTGTATAATGCAATGAAATGCTCAGCCCATACCTTGGGTGAGTTGTACTAATTCAACGTAGATTTTCTTACTTTTCTTTCTCCAGGTTTTCCCCCAGATGATGGTTGGAATAATGAAGGCAATGGACACGAAGTCGATGCATGCCAAACCAATGTAAGTATTAGCAGTTCCAGAATTGTCTAGCCAAATGGAACAAACAAACGTGAATAAGCATGCTAGGGTATTGTTGATGATGGAAACTCCAACCATCCCCTGAATAACAATCTCAGGGTAACTATCCATAAGATAAGACATGGCACAGTCCCCAACCGAACCAAACGAATACCCAAGGAGTCCTAAGGAGAAGTATATGACGATTGGAGACCAAGCTCTTTCTGAGCCAATTCCAAACAAAAGAAGTCCAAGAGGTGAAGCAATAAGGGTAATGAACAAAAACCATAATCGGTACTCTGGTTCATAAGCTCCGTTGTTTCGTTTGGCAAGGTACAACACATGCTTATCTGATAACACACCAGCTACGAAACAACCAATAACGGCCCCAATTAACGTGGCTACATTCAAGACCGCCACTCCAGTTTGAGAGTAATTCCATGGGGCCTCGGGATAGAAGGTATCTTGCGTAGTCAAGAAGAAAGACATGAAGGCGTCTTGCAATCCCCAAAGAACCCCAGAGATCCACACAGCAGGCAAGGTGAACACCTTGAAGTAGATAACAAATCTCCGGAGATACTGCTTAGCCCCGTACCCAATCAAGTATGGTGATGGAGTGATTAAGGCAACTCGTTTGTAATAAGGAATCAACTTCTCCGTTGGCTGTTGATTTTCACTATCTGCCATCAATTCCTTAGACTGTTCGTGGACAGGATAGTCGTCAGCTTCAAACTCCTTCTCGGACTCTTTGGCATCATTACTTTCCGATTGTAAGTCGCTGCCGCCTGATTCAAATACAGGGAAGTACTTGGATCTGTCAAAAACAGTTTCTTCGCAGCCAAAGATGATGACAATGAGAGTAGCTCCACTTATGATGGCCCCCCACCAGCCGACCCATCTGAAGGATTGGGCATCAGAAATCAAGTGGGCAATGAGGGGACCCAAGAAGGTACCAACGGAGGTAGCCATGATATACACTGTCAAAACAGAACCATGTTGATGTTGGAAAAAAATGTCTGATAAAGACTGCTGGACCTGGGCTTCAGCACATGCCTCAGACATCCCCACGAATGCTTGGGACCAGATGGTATCTGAAGTTTTCTTGGATACGGCAAACCAAACAGAACCCAAACAGCCTGCTAACAAGCAAAGAATGTATGTGATTCTTCTACCATACAATGAGGATGCCGGAGCGAAAAAGATACAGGACCAACCAATAAATAGGAAAAGAATCCCTGCACCGGTGTTCATGGCATCGTATGATATGCCGTAAACCTCGTTTAGCGAGTCCTGAGCAGCTCCAGCGTCATTGGAGATGGCTGCAGTTAATGCGGTGATGAAGGAGAGAAGGACGAAGTGCCATATCTTTCTTGGCTGCGACCAGTTTAATGGGTCATTAGGGGAATCTGAAGGCTGGGGAAGAAGAAGTACCCCATCACGGGTTCTCTTTAACGGTTTGGATGAGACGGTGGAATCGTCACCGTTCTTTTGGAAGATGTTGGTGGAACCAGGAATGTAGTTATCGTCGAAATAGTTAGCGTTCATCCTCTTCAAATACAGGTTTTGGGTTCGGGCTTCGAATTAGTTCTTTTTATCTTCTATATTGTCTATTATACCGTGGTTATGTCAGTATGACATTATGACTTTCTTATGAGATAGTATAAAAAACTTGAGAATGTGCAGTGTCAAAGTACGAACAGTAGTGTTACTATTCGTGTCGATGATATAAGTAGAGGATTATAAGTGACCTAGAAAAAGAGAAGAACTTAACAAATATTTATGACAAATAAACCTATTTGTCTCTTTTTATGTAAGGGAAATCGATGCCAATCAAACTTTAAAATTGATCTTGCCTTGCTGCTAAAAAGAAAAACTTTTTTTTCAATCATGTAGCCTAAAAAAAAAAGAAAGAAAAAAAGGCCGGGTTGACAGAAAATCGGTATATGCACGCCTGCGGATTTCTTTCATTCTTTCAGTTTTTTTTTTTTCTTCTTCTTTGTTATTTCTTGTAGTGTAATCGATTTTCAAGGCATAGGAATACTTCTGTATCGATTGATAATCGATTCATCACGCATCGACCAATCGAGTACTGGAGAGAGCCTGGACTCATTTGATTGATCTTTTTCGTTGTTCTTTCTTTTTTCTTTCTTGTTCATTCTTGTTCTTAGATAACCAATTAGTTAGCTGCTAATTAATTGAGAGTCTATCTTTCTAACCCGCCTATCTCTGTTACCCAACACCTCCCCGCCCCCCACATTGTAAACTTACTGACAAAACAAAGGCAAAGATAAAGAAAAGAGAAGAAAGGGCGATGAATCAAAAACAACTCTTAGCTTGGTGTGATGACTTGCATCAAGTTAAAGGTAATATTTCACAATTACAATCGACTCTAAATCAAATTCTTGCCAAGGCACCGACATTTACTCAGTATCAGACTTTGGCCAAGTTTTTCGACGAAGAATCTACCAATCCGAGTCAAGATGTCCAACTAGTTGATAGAGCCAAAGGGTTTTTGATTTCCCCCCAATTGAAGATAGCCACAAGAATCAAGTTTTTGTATGAAAAAGGCTATTTACCATTATTGATATCATTGACCAAAATCAACTTTAAGTCTCCAAAGTCAGATCGATTCGTCGGCTACTTGTTGGATTATAAACCACCCAAAATCAATGTCAAATTATTACCTGATCCACTCAAAAGATCAATTGGTATAAAGAATGAATCCCAGATTGAAAACCTCACCAGTAATTACCCTCCAACACTACCACCAATTTCCAATCAGATATTATTGAAAGTAATCCTTACCGACAAATCATACCGAGAACCGGCCGACATTTTGATGGCCGACAAGAATGATGAATTCTATAAATTTAACGATAATCATAATTCGAAATTAAGCATAAGAGGTTCAAATTTACTTCAATTTATTTTGACAGAAATAATCGATGAAACTTTGGTTAATATTCACGAAGATGATTTGATTCTATTACAGCATAAACTTATGGCCCCTCTGATTTTATCCAAGTTAGCTACAACCTACAACTTGGTTGACAACTTGTATCATAATTTAATCGTTAGTCAAGCCTCTGTAGAAGATAAAATTACTGCTTTTAGTAAGGTCTTTTTGGCATACATTGGAGGGCTACACCAGGACAACTACTCTGTGGAAGAAGTGAAGATGTGGATACGCAAATTGTATGAACCAATAATATCCAAACTACATTCAACTTTCGAAGTTAACGGAAACTTCAAAAACATCTACGAATTGAGTCACTATGAATTTTTGTTTTTAACCAAGAAAGTTCATACTTCATCTAAATTGTATGAATTCGTGAAAATTTCAGATGACCCGATAACCGTTCAATTAAACATTGGCAATGGATTAATCAGTGCCACTGGGATTTCGTTGCAAAGTTTCAACGATGCCAAATATAGAGCCTGTTATGAAGTTATGACCTCAAAATCCAAGTTCAATGAACTTTTAAAGCAAATAATTGATGTTAAAACTACCGCAGAACCCTCATCTCCGCCTCAGCAGAAGGTAGCTTCACCTCTAACAGAACCGCTGATGGCTGAGTCATCATCAAACGATGACGAAGATGCCTATTCTCCGGGGATCGAGGAAGATGATTATGAACCCCAGTTTGAAGAGCCATCCAAAGTTGTGGAGCCAAAACCAGCAGCTACTGCCCCTCTAGTACCAACTAAAGCAGGGTACTACCAACCAGTGAAACCCAAGCCAGTGGCTGCAAAGCCAACGTCCTCGGCAGGGACGGCAGTGACAGCAGCGACTCCGTTACCTTATAACTCATTGCCTCCAAACCCTAGTTTCATTAATAATACGGCGAAGCAGATGGCGCCAAATAACGGGGCCCATACTTTACCATCAATGTCCAACGACGTGGCTCTGAGATTCCCGGTGGATCATCATGCAAAAACCACGCTTGCAGCATTACTAGCGACCCGACAATTGAATGCCACTTATCGGAACCATGGGGTAGGCAACGACTTCCAAACTACAATTACTGTGAATGACATGGTACTTGGGGTGGCCTACGATCCCGTCAAGAAAACCGCCGACCAGAAGGCGGCCATGAACGCTCTTAGTAACATCAAAGGACTCCAGCAACTCGGGGTTCAACCGTATAATCAGTAGGGGCGATGGCCTCAGTAGATGTATAGTTGACAGTAACATAGACAATATCCAGCAATTCGACCTTTCAATCTGTAACGACTGATATGGTCTCAGTAAACAACAGTAACATAGAAAGTACCCTACCCAGCAATTCAACAGCTCAATCGGTAATGATTGATATGGCCTCTGTAGGTGACTGTATCACGGGAGATATCCAGCATTTCAATCGTTCAACCCGTAACAGATGCGGCCCCCGTAGATGACAGTAACACCGAAGATATCCAGCTCCTCGGCACCAACCGTTTAATCGGTATATGCAGTTGACAGTAGCGGAAGATGTCGTATACTGCCCCATATCGGGGTTGGCTCATTGGGCATAGAGCACTACGCCTTGACACCTTTGATGATTGTTGCAAAACCGATAGTTGTTCGCCAGTTTCCCAATGGGGAAAGATGCCAGTTACCTAATGGGGAAAGACGGCCGTCTACCGGGATCGAGTTTTCCGAGGGTGTGTCGTGATACCGTTCTCTCCCGGGTCTCGGATGAAAAAGAAACGATTAAAGCTAATCTGTTCCGGAATTTTCACGTAAACTGTAAATTTCCACTCACCAAAAAAAGAAAAAAAATAAAAACCAGGAAAAGCGAGATGTGAAATCGATCAAAATCCCCTTTCAACAAATAAAATAGCAGGAAATTTTTTGAAAATCTATGAGAAACAAATCAAAAGGAAACTGACAAATATAAAAAAAAAAAATAGAAAAATTTGATTCCTTTTTTTCTTTTGCTATTTTCTTTATTAATCTTATCGAGGATACTTTTCTTTATTTATTAGATAGAATAATTAATAGATATATTTATTCATAATGGCCACTGCTACTCCAACCTTACCTCAATATTCTATTGGTGATTACGCCTCATTTGCCTTAGCCGGTGCTATGGGATGTGGTGTTACCCACGGTGCCATGACTCCAATTGATGTGGTTAAGACCAGAATTCAATTAGAACCAACTGTTTACAACAAGGGTATGATTGGATCCTTCAAACAAGTTGTTCAAGGTGAAGGTGCAGGTGCTTTATTGACCGGTTTAGGTCCAACTGTTTTGGGTTACTCTTTACAAGGTGCTTTCAAATTCGGAGGTTACGAATTATTCAAAAAGACTTTCATTGAACAATTCGGTTACGATACCGCCAAAAACTACAAAAACTCCATCTACATTTCTTCTGCTGCTTTAGCTGAATTTTTCGCTGATATTGCATTATGTCCATTAGAAGCTACTAGAATTAGATTGGTTTCTCAACCAACTTTCGCCAACGGTTTGATCGGTGGTTTCGGTAGAATCTTGAAAGAAGAAGGTGTTGGTTCTTTCTACAATGGTTTCACTCCAATCTTATTCAAACAAATTCCTTATAATATCGCTAAATTCTTGGTATACGAAAGAGCTGCTGAAGCTATCTTTGGTGCTATCTCCACTCCAAAATCTGAATTATCCAATGGTTCTTTGACTGCTGTTAACTTGGGTGCTGGTATCATCGCCGGTTGTGCTGCCGCTTTCGTTTCTCAACCTGCTGATACTTTATTATCCAAGGTTAACAAGACTAAGAAGGCTCCAGGTCAATCTACTCTCGGTTTATTGGCTCAATTAGCTGGTCAATTAGGTGTCCGTGGTTCTTTCACTGGTTTACCAACCAGATTGGTTATGGTTGGTACCTTAACCTCTTTACAATTTACCATCTACGGTTCATTAAAGAAAGCTCTCGACTGTCCAAAACCAGTTGAATTATAGGCTCATTGACAAATATTGATCTTTTATCTTGTTCATTAATATAGTTAAATATTTTCAATCAAAATCAACTTTGTTTTATTTCTTTGCCATAGGTTTCAGGTACAAAGCTTTTTTTTTCACTTTAGTCTTTCTTTTTTTTTTTTTCAGGAACGTTGTTGGCGTCGACACCACAATCTGTAGTATTGCTATTTTAACCTGTAAATGATGTTGGTGTATGGGTCTTTTGGATTTATGCATTTTTGCAGCGGCACGGCTCTTGTCTTCAACTGACACGGGTCTAAATTCCTCCGGCGGCACGGGCCTTGTTTTTCTGCTAGCACGGATTGGTATTCCTCCGGCGGTACGGGCCCAAGATCCCCCGGGGTTAAGAACTTCGATGGTAGGGTGAGAGTCAAACCCCAGGAGTCAGATGTCAGCCGTCAATTGCAACCCACATGCTATAATCAGGCAACCAGTAACATGTCCCCAATGATGTCTATTCCCGATATCCATGCATGTGTCTCACTCTTAGTGGCTAACTCCTAAGATAAACTTGTGTGTTGGTGGTAAAGCCGATGGTTATCAGAAAGCTGACTAAATCACAAGAGGGTATCTTTCGCTAAACCCCGAACCGAGAGCCTCGAAGGGCACACCCGGTCTGGAGCTAAACCCCGGCACCCCTAATCAGACAGAAAAGGAGGGGAAATGCCCAGCGAAAAAAATGCGTTGCAAGATTCTGTGCCACTACGGTCGAAGAATAGGCCGTAGATGGCTTTATTTCGCGGAAGATTCCCCACAGTTTAAAATTACATATCCGTAATGGAACCGAAGTATCACCAATCAATTAGTGATAAAGTTATCACTAGTAAATGTGTCCTACAACAACGGTTATGCTAAGGTAATGGACTCAATTACTAGCGAACACCCGTGTTATCCTTGAAGGTCATTTATCATGCCAAAAAAAGCGTTGCTCTCCGCTCAAGTGCATCGCTAGCTTATCTTTTCTTTGTCCCCTGTGGAGTTAGCTGAAACCTTTCTACAGTTAAATGCGTTGGCTGAAGAATGTTTAAGGGCTTTTAGCACAGTCTCTTTTTGTGCATGGAGTCTAAAATCGGACATTGTTTCTCCTCTTCGGATGCTGTTAAATCCATTAGTGGTGGTTATCATGTAGCAGTTCTAAAGTACGTGAGAATATATAAATGCATGAAATTTTCCGTTGCTCTCTTGATTTTAATTCTCTCATTTCTTTTTATTCATTGCTTTCAAAATGATCAGAACTTCTCAATTGGCTAAGACCTTTTTAGCTACTAACAAGAGATCAATCTCTTTATCTCTTGCAAGAAGTTACTCCAACTTACCCCTTTCCATTCCTGTTACTTTACCAAATGGTACTACTTATGATCAACCAACTGGTCTTTTCATTAACAATGAATTCGTTTACCCCAAACAAAAGAAAACTTTCGAAGTGATTAGTCCTGCTACTGAAGAAGAAGTTGCCCATGTCTATGAAGCCAGAGAAGAAGATGTTGATACTGCCGTAAAAGCTGCTCAAGCCGCTTTCGAAGGTGGATGGTCTGATGCTGATCCATTAGTTAGAACCAGAGCTTTAACCAAGATTGCTGACTTGTTAGAAGAACACGCTGAAACTTTCGCTCAAATTGAAGCTTTGGATAACGGTAAGTCGGTGCAAAACTCTAGAGGAGATGTTGCCCTTTCTGCCAATTGTTTCAGATCTACCGCTGGTTGGGCTGATAAGATTGTTGGTGATGTTATTGAATCTGGTAACACTCATTTCACATACACCAGAAGAGAACCATTGGGTGTTTGTGGTCAAATTATTCCATGGAATTTCCCATTATTGATGTTCACCTGGAAAGTTAGTGCAGCCTTAGTCACCAACAACACTATTGTTTTGAAGACTTCTGAAACTACCCCATTATCGGCTTTATACCTTTGTAAATTGATCCAAGAAAACAATATTTTACCACCAGGTGTGTTGAATGTTTTAAGTGGATTCGGTAAGATCACTGGTAATGCCATTACTGAACATCCAACTATCAAAAAGGTTGCCTTCACTGGTTCTACTGCTACTGGTAAGATGATTATGCAAAAATGTTCCCAAACTGTGAAGAAGATCACCTTGGAATTAGGTGGTAAGTCTCCTCATATTATCTTCAACGATGCTGACTTGGATGTTGCTCTTCAATCCGTTATTACTGGTATTTTCTACAACTCCGGTGAAGTTTGTTGTGCTGGTTCCAGATTATACGTTCAAGAAGATATTTATGATGAATTTGTTGCTAAATTTGTTGATTTCGCTCAAAACAAGGTTAAAGTTGGTGATCCATTTAACGAAGAAACTTTACAAGGGGCTCAAAATTCTCTTAACCAATTGGACAAGATCTTGAAATATATTGAAATCGGTAAAGAAGAAGGTGCTACTTTATTGGCTGGTGGTGAAAGATTACCTCAAAAGGGTTTCTTCATTAAACCAACCATTTTTGGTGATGTTACGGAAAATATGAGAATTGTTAAGGAAGAAATCTTCGGTCCTGTCATTACTGTCACTAAATTCAAGACCGTTGATGAAGTTGTTAGATTGGCCAACGATTCCGAATACGGTTTAGCTGCTGGTATTCAATCTCAAGATGTTCACAAGTGTCACGACGTTGCCAGAAGATTGAAGGCTGGTACTGTCTGGATCAACACTTACAATGATTTCCATCCTATGGTTCCATTCGGTGGTTTCGGTGCTTCTGGTATTGGTAGAGAAATGGGTCGTGATGTCTTAGACAACTACCTTCAAACCAAGTCTGTCAGAATAGGTATTACTCAAAAGTAATTTGACTGATTGTTTTGCAACCTATTGAAAAAATAAAATTTATATATTCAGCAATATTATGTATCAATTGATGTCTTTGCACTAACAATCGGCGTAGAATTTTAGTTTATTTTTTCAATTTTGTCTTGATTTGGTATTTATTGAAATTTTTCAACTTTTTGTCTTTTTTTTCTTTTTTTTTTGTTAATAGTCGTTTAGTAATATGAAAATTGTCCAATAATATCCCTCCCATCCAACCTTTTCAATATTTTGATCTATATAGGCTCCATTCCCTTCTTAGCTTAATTTATCCTAAGCAGGTGGTATAACCACTGGAATTAATGTCCCTAATTTACCCCTTTGGGAAGTGTAATTACCCGGTCAAATATTTCCTGCAGCAACCGACTCTGACATTTTCTCTTGTTGCAGCGAAGGGGCCTCCTAGAATATACACAAAACGTCAAAACATCTTTTTTTAGGCAACTCTTGCAGGTGAAAAAAAAGTGACCTCCTACCTGTCAGGAGAGTGTATATCCCTCGCCCCTTTTGTGAAGTGACTATGGATTGATATATAAATCGGGACAAATGTCCAGCCATCATTAAATTCGCAGAGCCGTTTTAAGCCTTTTTTGCTGCTGAAGTTAAAGTTAAATAAGATGAAGTTGTTTGCAGCCACTGGATTGGTCTGGTTTATGATAGCGGCACTCGTTGAAGGAATCTCATTGTATGATAAGCGTCTTTTTGCTCCAACTTCACCAGTATTTTCTTTGATTGCCCATCACCAGGGTGCAGTGTTCCAGTACCATTTGGTAAAGTATGATGATGACCAATTATTGTTGAATGCTGACGAAACTGCTTTTTTCGGAAGAATTAAAGCTCAAAATGGATATGTTTTGAATATTCCCGATTACACCAATTCAACCTCAAATTCCACTTCCCAAGTTCCTCCATCAGCTACCAATATCGAAGTCGATGACCATAATCAGTTAGTCATCGCCAAAAGACCCATTGATGGATCTCCACATTTTGGTATAAGTGACAGTAAATTAACTTTCCATAACTCGTCATCTTTCTTGGCTTGTCCTGACCTATCATACAGAAGTGAATATAGAATTTACTGGAGCATTTCCGAATGTCCTAACAACTCGTCAGGGTACGATATCGATTTAATAGTTCAGATCGATGGTCACATCAACTATGATGAATCCACAAACAACTGAACTACTACTTCACTACCACTTCGCCACCTGGAATAGGAAAAAATTTCACCCCAAGTAGGTGAAACAAAAATGTATACTGTCTTTTTTTTATTTGGTTAATTTTTCTTTTCTACGTCAACGTTATTTCATTTCTTATATTTCTATAATCGTTTAGTTTATACCCTTCAAGTCTATAACACGAATTTTGCCCCTTTCGAAAGTGCCAGCAGGTTATCACTATCATAATCTCTAGAGTTATACGCTGGCGTATCAAAGTAATTCAGCAAAATGCATAATAAGCATAATAATTCCATAGTTGTCCCCAAGCAGTATTCACAAATAATAAGAGAACCACCAATTCCGAAATCTCCATAGTTGGACATGTCAAAGTAATCCATGCTATTGATGTAGATAGATAAAAGACCAAAAATACCCCTTGTCAATATAAATGGGGATGCCGCTAAAACCGATGCTACTGGCCAGTTTCTGATGTTATCTCTGGTATATGATGCAATAGCAAGGATAATCAAGACAGCAGTAAGTAATAAAAAAATCAGCTGTCCCACAGTTCTTAAAGCCTTTGCTATTGTAACATCGCCTGATTCTTTCTGCAAATCAGAAGCAGAGATTCCACTCAAGATCACTCCACCAACGATAACAAGAATATTTGCAGGGACCAAGATAGTATGAAATAAAACTGCCCAGCTCTTTCCTGCTAATTTGCCTTTCATCCCCATAGCTTCTTGCTGCTTAACATCGCCTTTGATTCCATATTTAGTAAGCCAGGAATATCCATACTTCTTAACATGACCACTGATTAGAACATTTAACAAACAGATGATCAAAAAGAAGTAACCTTCAGCTCCCAAAACAAGATATGCAGTAAGCCAATCTTTATGTTCAAATCCCACTACAGCAAATACCACACCACATGTTTGACTGGCAATTCTTACCAAAACAAACAAAATAGTTACCGAATAGAAACTTTTTATGCCATGTTTGAACACAGTTAACAATGCGAATGGAAGCACTAGTATGAATACACCTAAAAGTACTGTGGCAGCAGCACCTGAATCTGAGTACTTGAAAGCCATCTTTTGAATATTTACTGGATGATAGTCCTACAAAAAAAGACTGAAGCCGGTGCTTCACTCCTATTTATATACCCCAGCCCATTGAAGCCGGTGCTTCAGTCTTATTTACATACCCCAGCACATTTATTTTCGCCCAATAATACATCTCAACTGGCAGCGATTGCAAAATAGAAAAAATGTGACAATTTGCCGCTTACATAATCAAACATAACGGTGTTTCTCGTTCTTTTCTTTACTTTTATGCACCTCAGCCTCACCAATACAATGTCATAGGTCGGAGTTAGCCCGAGGGCCATAGGTACGGAATTAGGCTGATAATATCATAGCTACAGAATTAGGCTGACAATGTCATAACTACGGAATTAGGCTGACAATGTCGTAAGCACGGAATTATGCACGTAGAGAATTTTGTATGAATGCAAGTTACATTTTGCAATTAAGTGAACATTTATTGAGGCGGTTATATAAAATCTAATGAATAAATCAACATTCATTTTTAGTGTCTCCGCTGGACGATTTTGAAATTTCCAAAGGTTCAAAATCCTCCTCATCCCTGACATCGGGACTTTTATCAAAAATATTCAGAAACAAGCACGCCATACTTATAAACTCCATTGTGGTTGATAAGACGTATTCGTAAATAACCAATTGACTCCCAATCTCTCCTCCAGAGTAATTAGACATTTGGTAGTAATTCATTTTGGTGATGAAAATTGATAATATACCAAAGATACCCCTAACGATCAAAAATGGAGAGGCTATCAAAACACTGATAATAGGCCATGTTCTCACTTTTTGCTTGAAGTATGTATGAAGGGCGATAAGTACCATGACTATAGTAAGAGTCAAAAAGATAACTTGACCAGTAGTTCTTAATGCCTTGGAAGCAGAAACTCTACCTGAACCGTCGGCCAACTCCTCAGCAGTTGCCCCGGTTAACATACTCCCTCCTGCTACAATAAAAGCATTGGCTGGAATCAACCAGAAATGGTAAATTGTAGAATATGGAATTTGACCGATATGTTTCAATCTTATTTGCCATATTTTTAATTTTCTATCTTCATCAATGATCCAACCCCCTGGACCCGAATTTCTAATCCATGATTTGCCCAAAATTTTTTGTTGACCATGAATAATGAACTGTAAACTACTAAGGATAAGAACAAAATAACCTTCAGCTCCCAAAACAAGGTATGCAATTAACCATTGCCAGTGTGCAAATCCGACACATGAGAATACCACAGCACATATCTGACTCCCAAATCTTATAATAGTAAAGAACAAAAGGGAAATGAATATCAATTGCCAGTTTCTCTTGTATGAGGTTAATGCAGCAAAGGGTAAAATAATAGTATATAGGGCTAAATAAATAGATCCTGCGATTAAAGAATTCTTATGAATGGTTTCAGACATGATAGATTGAAAGAAAGTCTTACTGAAGTGTTATGATTAGTATCATGTGGTATATGTATATATCTTTCCACTCAAGGCGCAGACACGCATCGTGGAGTCAATGTTATATGGTCTGTGTTATCAAAAGTGTATGACAGATTTAAGCCGTAGCAAACTTTATTTCCGCTTATATAATCTATTGTTATTCCACAATCGGAGCAAGGATTTCGGGGATAAAAAGCCCGTTTTAGCCCCGTAAGTCGATGTCATGCATCTAACGTCATACGGCTATGCATCTAATTGTAAGAAGAGCCTGCCACTGATATGGCTGGTGTCCGATAAAAGAGGGACTTACGTGACCACCATAAAATATGAATCACACCTCGGTCACCGGTTTAACTCCGTGCACCAGATGTTTTTGAGCATCCTGCATGTTGCAACGCATCTCGAAATTGAAAATTCTTTATAGCTGGATAAGATATTAGTAGGTGTGTTCGTTAAAATGGCTCCCAGTATCAAGTCTGACAAGTACGTCAATGAGGATGTGTCGTCTGACGAATCAGGTGACGAGGCTTTCCAACCTCCTAAGCATTTCAACAAGGTGACAACCTCGAAGAGCTTCAAAGTGGGCGATAAAGAGATTTGGCTAATCAAGACTCCTAAAGGATTTCCTTTACACAAGGTGAAAACATTGCCCGTGTCCTTCACTTCCTCATCCATACATTCTGGGGCTGAACCATTCAAAATTGACAGTTCTGAGTACCAAGTAAATGAAGAAGTTCTTGATGGTGACAATGAGCTACGTAAGTTCTCTTTGATAAGTAAGAATAAAATAGTCAAAGGAAAGCATTTTGACAGATTCTACAATATCAGGGAAGTTGTTCAAATACCTGAGATTGACTTTGACAAGGTTACCGTAGCCAGAAAGAATGTTAGGCCAGTTTCAAGATTGAGAATGAGACACTTTCCTACCGGATATTCCGCTGGAGACTACGATGAAGCAAATCCTGAGCTTATCAGCGATAAGGAAGGGGCTTTTGAATCCGAGGAAGAAACTATCGACATCTCTCATATCACCAAGGATGAGGCTGGAAAGGCCATCAAGAAGGCTAAATTGAGCGACGATTCCAAATCCAAAAAGGACAAAAAGAAAGATAAGAAAGAGAAAAAGGAAAAGAAGGATAAGAAAGAAAAGAAACATAAGAAGAAAGACTAACCTTCAATTGCATTTAAATAGTTGTACATTATAATATATCGACCTGTAACGGAGGTCTCATCGGCTTGTTTTGTACATTACTCTATAGTCGAATCCACGACTGTTCAGTTGAAAACAGTGGTTTAGAATATACTGGTACTTTTACCAAGATTGTACCATCACTAAGATCTTGCTTTGACTTAGATAGTGTTAAAATAGTACTTTTGATTGATTTGGGCTGAAAGTGCGATGACCAATAGAAAAGTAAGCGCATTTGATTATGTATGGGGAAAATTATACTGTAAGCATCTCCCATCAGGAAAAATGGGAAACAAAGCATCCAAACCTACTAGAAAGCTAGCGGATACCGTTTCGAAGAATGCTAAACCTACAGTAACCAGATCTTCGAATATAAATCAATTACCCTCGCAATCTTTGAAGCAACAGTACGAGCAGCATTCTATTCAGGAGGAAAATCATAAGGCTCTAAGTGGAGCTATACCTCTGGCTCCTCAGGATCAAACTATTGGGGAACCGACCCCCGATGAAAGTCTAAACCAAGCACCTCCGAAAACTTCATATAACCAAGACAAATTTGATGCTTCATTTTTAAAAAAGAAGTTGAACCAAAATGAAAAGCTTTCTCCTAAAAATGAGCCAAACGTCACCCTACCTGATGGTAAGGACGGCTTTGATCCTCAAGTAGGAAGTCAGTATAATGAAGAGTATGTGAAATCTATATTCCAATTAGGGAAGCAAATCCAATCCCAGTCGATGGATCAGAAGTTCGATCCTAATATCCCAGCACTTAAACAGCTTGATAACCGTAAGTCACTCTTTGAAAAGGGCCAACAGGAATTACAACACCAAATGGATCCAGATTCTAGTGCAAGCGGACCTGCTAAAGAGCAGAAAGAGGTGAAAAGAACAATGATCCATCCAAGAACTTTAACTGCGGTCTTGAGCGATTTGAAGGACTCAAGAGTTAGCAATAACACCCTTGCCAAAGACTATCAGCTTCATGAATCATTTTTGAGCGAGCTCGGGGACAGATTCACTGTTGCAACCAACACCGTCATTATTGAGGAGGAAGCCAAAGAAGGTGAAATTGCTCCAAAAATTGGTGCCATTGCCCGGGCCAAAGCTGCAGCTGATGGAGACCAGCTGTTGATGGACTACAATGGAGAAGTAGGAGAAAGAGTTAACGTCGAAAGACTTAAATCGTTACAGAGCAGATTGGGTATGGATACCGAGAACGGCGATAAACCTGCCACCAAATCTTGAGCATAGCTTGTATATAGAACCGATATTTAATTCAACAACCGTTAGGTACAATATCTACCGATATCATAACTCTGGATATATGTATTTGGCTTCGGTAGAAGAGCTGTGATCAACATCAGTTGTTTACGCATAAAAGTTTTGGTAGTAGTCATATATGAGACATGGCCATGTGACCGATTAGTTTAAAAGCAGACTACTCTTTCCTTACCTCGTCCGGCAAGACATCATAATCTGATGGTTGTGAAAAACTATCTAAATTCTCATACGCACCCCAGGCCGCGACCGGAGTTTGAGACAACCCCAGATTATTTTTTTCTTATCATTTATTTCACTATTCTTTCCTTCAAGTGTATACCAAAATGCCTAGACTTCCTAAAGATATCGTTACAGCTCTCGCCAAATTCACACCCTGCGACGTTTCTGACGCCTTGGTGAAATTCGGGATTGCCAATGGTGGATATATTCCCAATTTGACCATAAGATCCCCAGCAGAAGTAGCAAACCAGAACAAAACTGTGGTTGGAAGAGCATACACGGTGTTGTATGCTCCCAAATCTGACCCTCGGCCGGCGGTAAAAGAATCATACATTGACAACATACCCGAGGGAAGTGTATTGGTACTTGGATTGCCACCAGCTCAGCAATTGACTTCGGCTCCTTATGTCACTGTGAACAATGCTCTCTATGGAGGCTTGATGTCTACCAGAGCCCAGTACAGAAAAGCGCAAGGGTCGGTGGTCTTGGGCCGTATTCGTGACTTGGACGAACACAACGATTTGGGTTATCACGTGTGGTCCTACGGAGTAGGAAGCACCGCCCCTGGCCCTGTGGTTAAGGTGGTAGGCATTAATGTACCAATTGAGATTAAAGTTTCGGCCACTGAGGGACTGGATCCGGAAATTATCACCATTCAGCCTGAAGACTATATAATTGCTGATAAGAACGGTGTTGTGAGATTGCCCCTGGAAAAACATCAGGGTGACAGCAAAGAAGCTGGTGTTGACTTAGATGCTGTTCTTGACTACATTCCTAAGAGAGTAGAAGCAGACACTCATGTTAGCGAGGATATAAAACAGGGCAAACCTGCCGCCGAAGCCCAAAAGTTCTGGCGTAGCAAAATATAGAGATATAAGCAAATTAACAATCATTGAATCTACTAGTAATGCACCTTTGATATGGTCGAGTGTAGCCTAGAGGTATTAGCCCAGATGGTTTAGATAAGAATGCAGATGTACGGGTGCTACTCCCGAGATAAGGTTATGTACGGGTGTCTTTTCTCACTCACAGGATAACTAAATTCAATCAGAGCCCTAACCGCTTACTTGCCTGGTACCTCCAACTGCTTTTCCTTGTCTTGTTGCCCATAATTTTTGCCCACACTTTGCAATATAATTTTCTGCGAACTGACTAATTAGCGGTGGTAATACAGCATGCCACTTGACCTTCATAATGATAACTCGGTGGGGGGCCAACTGCATTGCAATATTGACGATAGTATTGGCCACCATGACATTTCATCTCTCAGAGTTTCATTGATTGGGAACAGAGACCTCAAGTACAAGCTTGTAAGGGACATAAGCTTTGTTAAATCAGTCACCTCAGACTTCCATAACCACATTGCTATATTGTTAAACAAGAATCCCAACCAATTTTGTGAGGAAGATGAACAGTTGATTAATGATTTGGAAACGAAAATCGTTATTCTTGAAATCTTATCTGTATTCATTGATGAGATTGACTTCAAGCATAAACTAACTATAGTTGACAATATCAATATTTTCGATAAGTTGATTTACCCGCTCTCCAGTTTATTCAACTATTACGTCAGCGTATTCATTCCGTATGCCTATAACACCAAAATTTCACCGGAATTAGTGACTAAGTTTGAGAATATTATTAGCTACGCATTAGATATTTTCATTGGTCTTAATAACGAGAGGGAACTAGTGGTAAATTTTGACCAGGAAACAAGTGTTAATGTGTTATGGAAATTTGTCACTACTCTTTTGATAGTTACCGATGCTACTTTAGTCGTTGACAACTCTGGGAGTGCTGTTCAGTTGGTTTCTAGCAGTTTACTCCTAAAGCTGTTGAAATTGATACCATTTTTGATCGCCAGCTCCAAGGATAATAAATACACCAACTCCTACATGATCACATTATTGTCAACGATTATCAAGAGATTAGAGCACGAATGTAATTTAATCTGCCGATTCCACTTTCCTCATGTGGATAAGCTGGAGTCATCGGAGTATTTCAACGAAATTTCTTTCAAAGACTCCAATTTGCCTAATATCGAACCCAACAGCGATTTTTTTCAAACCAAAATTAACTTGCAATTGTTGATAGATTTGATCACCGGTACTGCACAAATATTTAGTCATTTTCGGGCCACCGATAGAAATGTGGTGATGGTAATGCCCCAACAACAAGAAATGATGGATTTCTCTCCACACCATGGATCTCCTGTCGTTGTTCTTCCCATCAAAGTGTATCTTTCGCTTTTACTAACATTAAAGTATGATAATAAATTGTTGAATCTTGTTTCCTTGAATTTGATTCACCTCTACCTCAATAATTTGATTAAAACTCCAGAAATTACGTCTAAGGAAGTGAAGAATGAAGCTGTCAAAAATTATAAAAAGATTTTCCCAAGAATAATGGAACAGTTAGAGTTGGATTATGATTCTGATACTGGAAATGCAAAGACCGAATCACATAATGAACCAAAATATATTCAAGCTCCAAAGTATCTTGAGTCGGCAGTGAGAATTTTATGCACTTTATGCCTTGGCAGTCGATTTGCCAGAGATGAAATTAGAAGATGTAATGTTGATTACAAAATCATGCACAATTTGAGTGTGTTAGTTCGTTCTGATTACTCATTGGAGAATATGAACAAATTGAAGAGATCTTCAAAAAACGGGACCAAACTTGTTGACTTCACTAACTTGATCGATTTGGAGAATCATCAAAAGAATGTAAACGGAAACATCTCCAAGAGTAACTTGGTGTTGAGAACAAGAGAGAAATCATCGCATAAGCTAAAGAGGTGTGATCAATTAGAGACTTTAGGGGATTACTTTTTACTCCTCAGTATCTATGTGGGTGACAAGGAAGAATATAGATACAGAGTTGTAGAATATAAACCTACAAAGTGTCCTAAGAATCTATTAGCTCAGCTTACATTTGAACTTATCGATAATTACCGATTTTTGTTGATGCAGATCCAACTTATTTATAGAATCCTTCGTAATAAAGAAGGAGTTAGGAAGCTTCATAAACAAGATTTGATTTGGTTTGGTAAGAATCTTGGAATTATTCTTTCTTTAATTGGTCACGAGTTTTACTTCAGTGTCTTCCATTTGATTAGATCTCTCTCAAGATCTGTGTCGACTTTGAGGACATTTTTTGTGGAATGTAATTCTTTCACCAGTATCCTAGATTTGAACTCTTCCACTGGTGATGCTTCACAGTCAACAAACTCAAACGGTAATGGAAATAATGCCGTCAGTCCCAATACGATGTCGATTCCTGATAGTTCAAATAATGCATTCACCTTAGAAACCGTGGGCCAAAGTAGAGAGACGGGGTTGCCAATGAATGGAAGTTTTATTAGTAATATCCTACATATCCTTAGAATCAACGAAGAGCTGGATAAGATTATTCAATTCTTCTGTTCTATGGATGACAAACTTCATGATGATTACAAGAAATTCTTAAAGTTTACAAATCCTTTAAACAAATCAATTATATTAGGAACAGTAGCTAATTTCGTCTTAGACTTTGGTTCGTTCAGATATGATGTGGTAAATGATGAATATTTTCTCAAGAACCTTGCTAAGATTTATAAGAACTCAGTTCATAATGCTGGGAATACTAGAGAAAGGAGTGAGATTTTACAATACAATTCGATTCAATTGACCATTTTCCAGATCTTAAAGAACTACTCGTTCAACGAAAATCAAGAAAACAAGAGAGAATTGTTAGAATTCATTCCAATTTCCATCATTCTTGATAAGTCATTGAATGGATCGATGGTTGAAGGTTTCAGTAGAGAGTTCGAAGACGATGAAGAACTTAAGGAGATATTGTTGAAGCAAAAAATCTTGGCTTTTGATATTTTAAGAAACTTGACGGCTGGCTCCTTGTATTTCAGTGAGATTATCAAGGGCCTTTACGAAGATTATTGTAGATCCAATGGCAATATTCAAAGAGTTCCTAGGAGTTGGAATAGTTACTTGATAGAAAACATTTTGAACTTTGAGAATTTCGTTGCCCCAGAAACTGCTAATTTAGAGCACAACATGTCGGTGGTATTACGGTTTTCCATGTTTTCGAGAGACGATGAATTTTTGGCTCGATTAATTGCTAATGAGAACTACGTGAGATTAATCACATCGTTGAATTATATCGAGGATCATAGGTTCACTAATATTTCGAACTTCAAACAGGAGAATTTCCCTCTGGATGAACTTTTATTCATTTGGAAACGATTTTTAGAATTGAAGCTAACGCCCAAGTTGGAAAAGAAAGTCACCAAAAATGATATCAACTTGAAAATTGAATTAAATAACAACTTGAACGAAATCAGATTGTCAGTGGTTTGGATTCTTATCAGCCTTACATTCAACTCGGAGGATGCTGGATATCAATTCCCCGATACTAATAACTTCCGATTATATGATATCATTAGAAACGACTCGGAACCCAATAATACCAATACTCAGGGCCAACAGAATCAAGCTCAATCTGTAACTCCACAACGATCAGATTCAGCCTCAGGGCATGCTAACAATTACCGTATCGTTATTGACGATAGTGATGATGAAACTGACCAAACGGCTCCCAAGCAAGGAATGAACATCAATTCCGATGTTTTGCACAATCTTGACGAGGAAAAAGCTGATGGAAACAGGATTTTATCTCCCGCTGATCGGGCCAAAATCTTGTATAGGCATGGGTTTAGCTCTGTCTTGGAAAGCTTGCAAGAAATTTTGTCTAGTTCCATGAAGGAAGAATTTAGAGGAACTATTCCTACAGCCACAGACAACAACAGCACTGATGTGACCGCTGGAAATTCAGCAAGAAGGGTTGGCAAAAGCAGCACGGTTTACTCCATCAAGCGATTTGACGAATTAAACAGTCATGAGTTGTTGGAGAAGGTTAAAACAGCTAACCACCAAATCAACTCGTTAATCAGAGGAGAAGAGAAAGATGATATGATGGCAGCACAGCCAATTCTCAATCATCAAATTAGAAGAAGAAGCAGCAATCTTATAACTTCTCCAGGCGGTATTGCCAAGCCATCTGCTATCCCAGGAAGAAGACCAATTCTATACCCTGGTACTGTTTCTGGTGGTGGAATGACTGGTGGAACCACCCGAAGAGCAAGTAGTGTAATTGGACCTGACGTAAACAGAGGAGGAGAAGGATTCGGCTATGGCTCTGATGAGGACTATGTTGATGCCGATGATGGCAGAGGAAGGAATGTCGGAGATGATGAAGCTATAAGAGAGAGTGAGAGTGAAGACGATATGGATGAAGAGTTGAATGACGATGACGATGATGATGCTAATGATAATGAAATTGAGGAGGAAGAATATCCTGACGATTATTGGGTTGGATGAAGTCTTTTGGTTCTATTTAATACTACTAAGATAATCTCGTTCCATAAATTTACAACTCTGCTATAAAAATTACATGTATTAACTTTCGTAAATATCTTGTCTGAATTATTTATCTAGACTCACTTACAGAGTCGAGTAAATATGAATTGATATTCAGTCTTATTTGTTTTGACATTTCGTTACAGCCATCTATTAATTTAGTAAGTTTCTCTTCGTTGACTTCACTTTGTTGCCCCTCTATCCAAATGGCGACAATCTCATTGTTTTTCATGTTCATGAAACTGGCAATGCATTCAGTGCCTTCACTTTGAGAACCCGAGATTTCGGGATCAAATATAACTTCTTTGGTGCTTTCGTTTAAGTTAACTTGTCCACTAGTAACCATATCCTTTACTTCAATTCCGGCATCCACCAAGGCTACGGAACTGGAATTTATGACCCAATTTATTAAGTTCAATAGCGAATTTTTGCTGGAATTGAATGATATTATATTGATGAAAATGTCTATGGTCGATTTAGGATATTTTTCCAAGATAATGGAACTTAGTAATGCTGTTTCAACATAGGTGGAGATTTTTTGTTCAACGTTAGTCAAACCACTTCTACCGTTATTGTTTTTATTGTTGTCTCCTTCATTGGAGTTGAAAATCTGATTATACGGTTGCTCGATATATGGGAGGAACTTACACTCCACAGAGAATGACGCACGATCCACAAATGATCCTCTAATTGGTCTTGGTCCAAAAACCGCAACCTCTATTATCGTATCGTCAACTTCTAGATACGATGACCCATTAGCGTTATTAATCAACCCTGTCTTGATGAAGAATTTCCTTATGTCTTTGGCTGCACGAGCAGCAAAAATAGGGATATCGGAATCGCTCTCACCGGAAGAAAGTCCCAAACGGGGCACTTTAGCATTTGCTGGGCCTAGAAGTCTTCTTCTATCAGTAATGTTCATTGGGTGGGCTGAAGAGTTTGTCTTATCTTGAGATGACTATAGATATTCATCTGCAGCGAAAAATTCAAGAAACTGGTTCATCACGTGACTCGATTTAGAAACGGCGTGACATCCGCACCTACATAAGCACTAATATCTCTCCACACCATAGACATCTAAGCGAAAGTATGAAATGCAAGCTAATGTATTGGTAAAAAGACGCAGGAACGACATAATATATAAAGAGAATTGAAAAAACAAGGAAAAAAAAATGCAGACGTGAAGAAGTGAAGCTAATGGAATAATCTCCTAAAGTTGGATCTTATACTTATTCTAGACCGATGTCTCAAGTTAAGTGGCTTTACGAAATTGTTGGGAATACTTATTTCGTCCACTTCGGTCTCAGAGCCATTTGTCAAAGATCTTGTTGGAATCGATGAAGATCTTGAACGAGTCAGTGAAGAGCCCGCAGACTCTACTGAACTGACCGACTGTTTTCTTGATGAAGCTGAAGATATAGACGATCTGACTCTTTTGAGTTGGTCTTTGATAGAACCATGGCTGCCTCTATCTTCGGCAGGCTGGTTGCGATGATCAATGACTTTTTTCAATCTATTGTCGATTTCTCCCTCAGATATAGTGAAGGGGACCACATTTGATGATGGGATGGCACTAACTTGGAAAATGGGAGAAGTGGATAGCATCGTGAATAGGCTAAAACTTGGGAGATAACTTATTGGGAACGATATATCCACCAAGTTGGATAAGCGATATGATTTGCCCATATTAATTAATTTTAACTGGCTGATATATTTTATTGGGATCCCTAAATCGTCCACACGGTTTAGTTTTTCGAAGAAAATGAACAGGATTAAATGATAAACTGTGATATCCTCGGCGTTGAAACTTGCATCTCTGGCCTGAACGTAGGACACTACATCAGAAAGTGGGAAGCAAGCTCTGTCTCTTAAGTTGGGAAGGATCAAAGTTATCATCAAGTTTTTCACTGGGTCATTCTCGGACAGTACTGGGATATAGTCTTGTACTGTTAGGGTCGATGAACATGGAGTCAAATTTGCGAAGTACGCATCATAGGCGTTGTCCCCAAAATCTGGGTCAACACTGTTTATTAAAGTAGTCATGGTTTCGTTGAAGAAAAGAAGAGTGAAATGAACAACAAAACTTTTTAAATCCCCGAGAACACAGTAGGTATATCGTAAATGGGATGATTGACCCCCAAAAAATAAATAGTAACAGCGACGAGTATTTTTTCGGTATCACCACTAATACCTTAAACTTGCAGCGAATCGCTTGAATTTTTTTAGTGGATGGTGGGGCTGCATTAGGAGGCGATCCCAGCGAAATAACAAGATCTTTCCGTATCGGGACGGTACTCCACACGAAGCATGCACCCCGCGTGGGTACATTCCGCAATTCAGCAGACGTGACCATAGTCACGTGATCCGAATCTTGAAAATCAGGTTACAGGAAGACATCTTCTGGAACTGTTATGAAGCTGTGCTTATGACCACTTTGGGCACCTTAGTTGGCATTTTAGCTGGCATTCTAAATGGCACTTTAGCTGTCACTTTAGCTGTCACTGGAGCGGGTATCTTAGCGGGTATTGTGCACAAGTATGGTATGTTCAGGTATTGTATTCCGATTTGTGTAGTCTTCCAGTAAGTTTGTATAGATCCGTACACCTTGCGGGCCTCTCATCTAAGTTCGAGCTCACCACTTACATAGAGTACAACTAATTCACTTGTAATGAATATTTATCCGTCCGAAAATGAACGACACGGACTACGGTATATAACCCCGAAAGAAAATCTCAACCAGGCTTATTTCAATCATTTCCTCTACGACTGCATTGAACACATAGCTGGTGCTATAGAGTCGCGTTATACTGGTGAATATAAGGTTGTCTACATAAACAGCACTATCCCACAGACCCTCTATAAGTCTATGGAGACTATCAAGGACAGTGGGAAGTACAGCTGGTTGAACAATGAGCGAACGATGAGATGCTTCACGTACGAGAGAATCAGTGATATAAATGAACTCGATGGCCTCATCGAGAAGATACCGCATCATAACATGATCATAATCGAAGATCATCAAAGAATACTCAAAAATAGTGTTTCAAACTATAACAAAAACAACGACCAGCTAATAAGAGTCGTTCAATTCATAAAGCAAACTCAGTCGTATATCATAGACTATTCGCATCATTGGTTCATTGATCTTTTACTATGACCTCCACAAGTGTTTCTTATGATACATTTACAGGCGGAAATCGATTACAAGATTGTACATTGACTTTTTCTTTTCAAATATAACTATATTAAAAAAAGGTAGATGATGATTAATTTATAGGGTTAGTTTACTTGGGATAATAATTGAACATATGATAATTCAAATTAGTAACCGAAGGTAGCTAATTTTTTGGCAGCATCAGATTCAGCAGTTGAAGCTTGAGCAGCAGCAACTTTCTTGGTTAAAGCCTTCTTCTTAGCGTAGTATTCAGCGGATTGTAATTTTCTCTTTTCTTCTAATTTATCAACAACTGATTCGTATTTCCAACCAACAGCGGAAGATAATTTACCAACAGTAGTGTATTTTCTACCTGGTTTCAATCTGAGAACTCTTAAAGCTTGTGGAACAACAACTCTCTTCTTTTTGTCGTATGGTGGTGGAACACCTTCGAAAACCTTTAATCTTTCCAAAGCAGCTTTACCTCTAGCGGTTTTGTGAGGAATCATACCTCTGATAGCTTTATATAAGATTCTAGATGGAGCTCTGAAGTGGAATGGACCTTTAGATTTGTTGTATCTGGTAGCTTTTCTTAAGTAATCATGGTATTTTAATTTGTTTCTGAAAAATTCACCAGAGATGTTTAAAGCTTCACATCTAACAACGACAATTTTTTGTCCGTTTAATAATTGCTTAGCAACAAGGGAAGCTAAACGTCCTAATAAATGACCTTTACCGTCAATAACAACAACTGGTTGGAATTCTGACATTTCTATCTATTGATATTATATTAACAAAAATATAAAGAAAGAATTTTTTTTTTCCTATCAAAAGAGTAGGTTTAAAATTTTCACTACGAGAATGGTCTGCGACTTCTGGGTGTTTCCCTTAGTTTCTTTTTTTTTGTGCTTCCCTTTTTCTAAGTGAGGAATCGCTTGCGTCGGACTATGTGCAGGTGGGAATTGGGTTTTTTTGTTAGGACACAAGATAATCGAGTAATAGTGCGACTAATCACGTGGAATATACACTCCTCAGGGCTTTAGCCCTCATTTGCAGCCAGTAACTTGGTTGCAATGTTTCTCTACTTACAACTACAAGTGTGAGTTTCAAATCGATTTTTATTCCTTTATCCATAACCGAGATTTATAAATATTTTTGCTATGTTCTATTTTGTTGCTTTCTAAAGAGAAATTTCCTTCTTGGCATTTAATTGATTCACGATAGCAACAATGGCTTGAAGTGAAGATTGACTAACGTCGGAGTGGATACCGACACCCCATTGACTAGCCTTTTGACCATCTGCATTGACGTAGGCAAGTTCGATATAAGAAGCAGCCTTATCTTGGGTTCCACCAAGAGCGTGTTCCACGTAGTTTTTAACTTCGAAGTTAACCCCAAATTTGATAGAAATGGCATCCACGAAAGCAGAAATTGGACCATTACCATTACCGGAGATTTGCACTGAAGTGTTATTAATTTGCAATTGAGCGGTCAATTGACGATGATTTTCCGTCTTATTCTTGTTACTGACAATATCGAAATCTTCCAAAACAACTGGAGAGGTTTCTTGAGACAAGTATTCATTCTTGAAGATTTGATTAATTTCTTCAACCTTCAATTCTCTTCCTAATTTATCAGCAGTAAGTTGAATCAAGTTACTGAAGGAAACTTGTAAAGCTCTTGGTAAATCTAATCCTAATGATCTTAAAATAACCCAAGCAGCACCACCTTTACCAGATTGTGAGTTGACTCTGATAACAGCTTCATAGTTTCTACCAATATCTTTTGGATCCAATGGTAAGTAAGGAATCTTCCATTGATGGTCTCCTCTAGCATATCTGGCTTCAGCCTTGGTAAATCCTTTCTTGATAGCATCCTGATGAGATCCTGAGAAAGCACAGACAACCAATGACCCACCATATGGAGCTCTTGGGTGAACTTGGATCTTGTTACATCTTTCACTAATATCAATAATCGATTCAATGTCACTGAAATCCAATTCTGGGGAGACACCATTGGTGTACATGTTAAGAGCAACGGTGATTAAATCAACATTACCGGTTCTTTCACCATTACCGAAAAGACAACCTTCAACTCTATCAGCACCTGCTAATAAACCTAACTCAGTGGCAGCAACACCACATCCTCTATCGTTATGAGGATGAACAGACACACAGACTTTTTCACGTTCAGAAATGTGGTTGCAAAAGTATTCAATTTGATCGGCGTAAATATTTGGAGATGCAACTTCAACGGTAGCAGGTAAATTGAAGATTATTGGGTTTTCAACCGTTGGTTCCCAAGCGTTTTTCACAGCTTCACAAATTTCAATTGCAAATTCTGTTGGAGTATCACTGAAACACTCAGGAGAGAATTCCAAAGTCCATTCGGTTTCTTGCATATTTGGATCGTCTTTAGTTAATGACTTGACTAATTTGGTGGTTTCTATAGCTTTTTGGATAGCTTCTTCTTGGGACATGTTAAACACAACATCTCTGAAAACATCAGAGGTGGCCAAGTAGGTGTGGATGGTAGCCTTTTTAGCACCTTTAACTGATTCAACGGTTCTTCTAATTAATGGTTCTCTTGACTGAGTTAATACTTGGATAGAAACATCATCGGGACAGTTTTCCACAGCGTATCTGGTGAAATCAAAATCAGTCTGAGAAGCAGATGGGAAAGAAACTTCAATTTCTTTGAAACCAATTTCAAGTAATTTATGGAAGTATTCCTTCTTTTCTGGAATTGACATTGGATCAGGTAAAGATTGGTTACCATCTCTCAAGTCAGTGGATAACCATCTGGGTGCTTTAGTGATTGTCTTATTTGGCCATGTTCTGTTAGGTAATGCGACACCTTTGAAAGCGGCGTATTTCCCAGAAGGGTCTCTTAACATATTTTGGTATGCTGGTTTCACTGGTGGAACCAGCACCTTTTGAAAGAGTCTAAACGATGGTTTGAACATATTCAACAAAAAGTACAGTTAGTTTGCAACTATAATAGTTTGTCTTTCTAAAGGCTGAGACAGTGAATGCTGAGCTGGAAGTTGAGATCTTTATAAATAAGTTTTCGAAATGAGAAGAGAAAAGAAAGGTATCACCAAAATAAAAAGGTTAAAAAAAAAAAAAGCACGTAACCACGACATCAAAAATGAAATCGGTATATGATATTGAGAATGAGGAGAGATAAAGGATTTACCGGTAGCGCAAAACTACAACTTACATTTTCTCTCTACCAGAGGTACTTTTGTTATATAACCAATGGTTTCCTGTCTCTAATGGCCTAACTTTGGTATCAAGAGATGGTTGTAAAGGTTGTGAAAAACACGAGGTTACTACCGAAAAAAAAAAAAAAAAAAAGGTTGAAAATTTTTAAGCGGTACCGGCAAAAATAAACTGGAGCAAAGATGGAGGGGAAGCCATACATAAGCATTATAAAACAAAATCTACCCCATCGTAGCATGTGTTTAGCATGTTTTTAGCCTGTACTGAAGAGCTGTGCTTTTAGCATAAAATCAAGCAAAAAAGATGACTTTAAATCTCCACAATCAGGCCAAGGGTGAAATACTAATGCTGTAGTTAATGTAATGTAATCAAGCAATTTTCAAATTTTAGCTGTTTTTTGAAAATTTGCAAGAAATTTGAAAAAAGCTACACGAGCCACAGTGAATAATGGACAAAGGTTGGTGAAAACCAAGAAATTTAATGAATATAGCTACAAATCTATCTTGGACAAGTCGAATGCCAAACCATCAAACGGGCAATATTTAAAGGCTCTTTCCTAGTTTCTTTGCTGATGTTGGGTCTTAGAGGACCCTCGTCACTGGAGGAATTTTTCAGCCATCGCATAAAAAGAAACTGGTGCGAAGACCTTAAGAAAAAAAAATATTCTGCTCATCTCAGGAAATTTTGAAATATTTCAGACTTACTTCTTTCTTTAGATCCAGAAACACTAAATTTAATTGAGAGACTATTAAACATGGGTAAATCATCAGTTAAATCCAGTAAGGCTACTACTAAAGCTTCTAAATCAAGCAAGAAACAAGTAAAGAAGCAAGAAGAATCTTCTTCTGAATCTTCTTCAGAAGCTAGCTCATCGAGCTCTGAATCCGAATCTGAAGACGACTCTTCTGATTCCGAATCCGAATCTGGCTCCAGCTCCAGCTCTTCATCTGATTCTGATTCTGATTCTGACTCAGATTCTTCCGATGAAGCAGAAGAAAAGAAAGAAGCTAAGAAGGAAGAATCTAATTCCGATTCCGATTCCGGTTCTTCTGATGAAGAAGAAGAAAAGAAGGAAACGAAGAAGGAAACTAAGAAAGAAGAATCAGACTCTGACTCTTCTTCCGACTCTGATTCTGATTCTGATTCTGATTCTTCTTCTGACGAAGAAGAAGATAAGAAAGAATCCAAGAAAGCATCTTCTTCCTCTTCAGACTCAGATTCCGATTCTGATTCTGACTCTTCTTCAGACTCAGACTCCGATTCCGAATCCGAAACTGAATCTAAAGCTGAAAGCTCCAAGAAACGTAAAGCTGACGAATCTTCTGAAACCGCTTCTCAAGACTCTTCTGAAGAAGTTCCAGAAGCCAAAAAAGCTAAAACTACTGAAGAACCTGCTACTTTATTTGTTGGTAGATTATCATGGAACATTGATGATGAATGGTTAAGAAGAGAATTCGAACCATTAGGTGGTGTTATTGCTGCCAGAGTTATGATGGAAAGATCCACTGGTAAATCCAGAGGTTACGGTTACGTTGATTTTGAATCCAAATCTGCTGCCGAAAAAGCATTAAATGAATATCAAGGTAAAGAAATTGATGGAAGACCAGTTAATTTAGATTTATCCACTTCTAAACCACGTCCATCTAATCCAAGAGTTGAAAGAGCCAAACAATTTGGTGATGTTCCATCTGCTCCTTCTGATACGTTGTTCATTGGTAACTTATCATTCAATGCCACCAGAGACGGATTATTCTCCGCTTTCGGTGAATATGGTCAAGTTATTTCTTGCAGAATCCCAACTCATCCAGATACTGAACAACCAAAAGGTTTTGGTTACGTCCAATTTTCTAGTGTTGATGAAGCCAAGGCTGCTTTAGAAGCTTTAAACGGTGAATACATCGAAGGAAGAGCATGTAGATTAGATTACTCTACTCCAAAAGAGCCAAACAGTAATAGAGGATCTCCTGCCAGATTTGGTGGTAATCGCGGGGGATTTGGTGGTCGTGAAAGATCATCTCCTGGTCCAAGATCATCTCCTGCCCCAAGATCTAGCCCAAGTACTGCTGCATTCAAAGGTACCAAAAAGACCTTCGATTAAGCTTCTAGCTTAAGACTTTCTTTAATTATAAAATCTCATTTTGTATAGTAATAATTAACATTGAATATAGTAAAACAAATGTATTAGTGAGATGAAGTTTGTACCCGCCTTTAGGTTCGAAGTCAGTATTGAGACCAGAGTCACAGCCTAAACTAGTCGTTTTGAGACCAGAGCCTTGGCCTACGCCAATTAGGTTCCTTCAAATCTAAAGAAACTTCAATCAGCTGTCAATTAACCAGTAGTTTGACATAGCCTGCGTGCCATGGCCATGATAAATAAAAAAAAGCTGTCAAAGTGTCAGAGCTTCCAACGTCTCTTTGTCTGGGCCATGCAGGTTCTCTAATCGCAGATTGTCCGGCACCTGTATAAACAGGATGTCGTAAACTTAAACTTGACTCCAATAGGGAAAACTTCGATATTGACAGCCATCCTATTGATCTATATGATAACTACTATCTCTTCTATAGCTTCCGCTATTTTGCTGGAGGAAGATGCTTACAAAGTAGAAGGAGCTTAGCCACATCAAGGGTTTCGGCGAATGATTTTTAACGAGATTTGCGGGGGTCCTCTAGTTCCGCACTGACTGACGGCGGATGCTGTACGGAGGAGCCTTTCATCAGCGAAGGCACTTCACTAAGAGATGGATGTTGGGTGAATTATCATATGACATAGAAGGACGGGACTTTGATATCACCTAGACCCCTATATCTTGGGTATTAGCCATTCAAACACCACATATAGGTCAGAACAGGATGGTAATCCGCATGTACACTCGACACATCGAGCTACCAAAAGTTTCAGCTAAGCTGTGGAGACTTGAACAAATTTGTTGTACTATCCCGTCGTCCAGTTAGGAAAGGTGCGACATTTATAGCCGCACCACTATAATGTCTAAAGTTCACCATTTCTGTCAGTATTTTGAACCTGTGCGAGCGTCCTGTCACAGGAAACCAAAAAAACGAGAACTATTACATAGCTTCTTTATCATTAGAGAAAAGAGGTGAATTAGCTTAGCATTTTGACCAATCACTTAATGGTCAAGAGGATACAACAACATATTCCAGTTTCCTTAGTACGGTTTGCCTATTTAATAAGTATTGTTCATTGTGGATACTTGGTTTACTTCAGGTAAAGAAACCAAATTAAATTTTATTCCAGAGCAATCCTCAAGTGTACTTTTATCTTCCTACTACTCCGCTACGGTTCATTTCATCAAGCTCGCTTTATTGATCTTTCATCTTGTTTCTCCCTGTAATCCGGAACATAGCCCCGATAACTCCTGACTTTTCCACTCCGACTGGGTTATTCTGTTTATCAATAAGACTTCACTACAGAATTAATGCTAATCATCATCCTCCATATACGATAAGTTCATTACTCCTAATTCACTATCATATTTTACCATCAACCACTCATGAGGCGCGCTGTTGCTAAAATAATACCTAATAGGCAGTCCAAGTTTCTAGCAGGTGGGAATGATAATTCCAAGTCTAATCAGGCGACTAATCATGCCAATGAGAATCATGGAGGCCATTCGTTGTCTAACCACCTTTCAAATCTAGGCTTAAAAATGGATTTCAACTCCATTGCAGACTTTTATATCTTACTTGATAACCCCCATAAATCCTGGCTACCTGGCGATGAGGTCAGCGGTCAAATCATCTTAATCTCCAAGAAAAATCTTGCCAATATCTCCATAACATTATCTTTGGTAGGATTTGTTAAAATCAACGCTTCATCTCATTCAAAACTAAGACCAATAAAGCATAACCTATTCCATCATACAATTAACATTTATGGTGGTAACGCATTACCATCTTCGGATGAAAATAATGAAGAGTATTCAAATGGTCTATATAAAGGTGAACATCGATTTCCTTTCATAGTAAAACTCCCAAACAAAAGAGTATTTACAAGTATTGATTTTGGCAAAGGGTCTATCACTTACCTTCTACGAGCTGCTCTTGGTAACACCAGCAGTGGTGGGAGCTTGTTCAAAACCACTTCAAATACTGGTTCTGCCCTCTACAGTCTGTCATCATCTCAAGGGTCAGATTCAAATTCAAACTCTCCCAGTAACCTCATCAACAAAACCAAATCACTCAAAATTATTAATAACCCAAGCTATACTTCGGAAAAATTCATAAAGCTTATCAATCCTATCGACGTGGCCAAGCTACCGAGTCCGAAGCCGAAGAAATTGATAATCAGAGACCCTCGGTATGCCAAGAAGCTATCACGAACACAATCATCGGCCTCCACCATTAATACAACGAACACTATGAACACTTATAGTACCATGTCGTCAAACAATTCAGAGGAGCAGGCCAACTCGCCAGGCTTGGTGAATGACACTAACATCACCACACCTCATTCGCACCACCACAATCATCATCATACCACTGAGCCTAGCCTGACTCCTGCTCCTGCAACTCCAACATTGGAATTTGCCAAACCAGAATCTATAAAGGTTGCACTAGAAATACCTCAACGAGGTTATCTACGAGGAGAACTTATTCCCATTAAATTCAATCTTAGCCATTTAAAGAAAATTCAGGATGTCAATGGAATTATTATCACTTTTGTGCGTGTGTGTAGACTTGATAATGGTCCTGATGGATTTTTTGAATCGTTCAGGAAGGACTTACAACAATCAGTTATCCCTCTTTACGTGGATCCTTATACTTTCCAGCTGGAAATCAATACAAGCGTAAGAGTTCCTGCTGACGCTTTTCCAACTATAAGTGGATGTCCCTTGGTATCATTTCAGTACTTCATTGAAGTGTTAATTAATCTTTCAGGTAAATCAGTCAGTCTCGACAACAACGAACATGCTAAAAATAGTACTACAGTGAAATCTGAGGAGTCGGCTCATTTGTTTGATGGCAATTCTGCAACATCTACCAATTCCAATTCATTATCCCATTCAAATTTGGATTTACTAAACAGTTCCAATTCAAACGGTGATTTCAAATTCAAGTTCAATTTCAACGTAACCAGTCCAATCAACCAAACAGAACGTTCAGGCTATATTAATACTGATAAGTTCAAAAGAATGAAAAAATTCATCCAAATTACCACAGAAGTTATTATTGGAACGCATCGCTCCAATGAAGCATCTGAAAATGCCACTTTAGCTGGTAGGGTTACCGCCGATGGTGATGGATCCACAGCTCCAGCTGGTTCCAATGTGATTTCTTCGTTATCAAGACATTCATCGCTTCTATCAGGATCCAACGGGTCTCCAAATGCGTTAAGTGGAAGTGCTTCTAGCAATTCGCCTGCTCAAGTTGTTACTACCGTTAATTCTTTACCCGAGCACCTGGCAAGATCAGGTGGCTCGACGTCCTCTCAAGCTAATCCCGTTCCCAGTAATCAAAATGCCTCTGCATACATCAACGTTATTCCAGAAGCTGCGGCTGTCAGTAATTTTGAAACTCCACCATACTTTGCTGATATAAATGAACAGTACAGCAATGCAGGTAATTACGGTATACCCAATTATGAAGAGATTTCAGATGCAGCTGGCACAACACCATTCCCAGAACAACTGAATATGTCTGAGAAAGATAGAATGAAGGCCCATGAATCAAGCTTGTTACCTTCAGAACCCCCGTTAGATGATATGATTGATGACAATGACCATGAAACAATAAGCCCTATTGATGGTACGAATCAAATATTGGAAAACACCGATGAGGAAGACAATTCAACTCTTAATATGCGTCCAGGGACCAGTGGGGAAAACAATGTAGGTACAAAACAATTAAATTCCAACACTTATCAATTTTTTACTACACCTAACGAGGACTATGAAGCCAATAATGGCACTTCTGATGATGATGATCTTTACCATACCAATCTTGACATAATTAGCGAAAACAACCGTTTAGGAATTGAAACTGATACTGCTGCTAGCGATTACGTTCCGAATTATGAGACTGCTAATAAAGATAAGCTTGTCTTGGCTAACACACCTAAACCCGAATGATCATTCTCGGGGAACTAAGGAAGAGAAGATTGCCATCCATCGACGTATAGCTTTAACATTTAATTCTTGTCATTTTCAGTTCTTCACTTAACATTCTTTTCAGTGATCCCCATCCTTTTTAGACAATAATGTATTAATAGTGCAATTGTAAATTTTGAATAAATTTGCTACAATAGATGCCGACGATTCGTATATGTGACTACTAATAATACTTACTGCCCGAAGAAGAGCGAATTATCATTAATCACCGTTAAGAGCTTGGTGAATTTCTCTTAATTCCTCCGTAAGCTGATTATAAGCTAGAGAAAGGTCATCACACTTTCTCTCTAAATCATTAATAGAAGTGTTCAAATAAACGATCCTTTCGTTGCAAGATTTAATCCTTAGTTCGCTTCTTTCGATTTGGGATTTATTCTCATCAATGACCATCTGTTTACTGTCTAATTCATTAGCATCTAGCAAATTCTTCGATTTTAGGGCAGCAAGTTCCAATTCTTTACTAGTCCCTTCGGCTTCGAGCTCGTCGTAATGATCCTTCAATTCATAGTAGTGATTTTCATTAAACTCCACTTTTTCTTTTAGTTCATTGATTTTCGAATTGAACTTATTCATCCCCGATGGAATCTTGATTGAGCAACTGGAGTCTTTAAAGGATCTTTTCAAGTAATCCTTTTCGAAACCTTACCTTGAAAAGTTCAATTGTTCCCGCCTTTGTAATAAAAATCACAGACAAAGTTGGTTGACGAGAAGTTGCAAAACCGTCATACGCAAAATGAACACAAAAGCTACAAAAACCGTATTTGGAAAATTTAGACTTGATAATAATATTAAACTGGATACATCAGAAGCGTGAAACTTCATGTTAAAAACAGAAAGTCGAATGAAATAAATCTTTTTGAAAAATAATACTGCAATTTCATAAAAAGCCCGTGCAACAGACTTGTAGTTAATAAAAAAAATAAAATGATCATCATAATACAGAGTAAATAAAAGTGTTATTGGAGGTGAATTAAGGGGTAGCTCAGTGGCCATTTTGGGACAAATACAATTGCTTTTGTAAGGAAGTCACACTCTCTTTCAATTGATCTCTTTCCTGTTTCAAAATGTACAAGTCGGCTTCCAAATCTTTAATCTTCATGAAGAAGTGAGCACTATTAATGCCTTCATCTTCGGCATCATCTTCATGTTCACCCTCAACCTCAGCAATTGGTGATTCCGAACCGGCAAATCCTCCCTCTTCGGGTATAGGGGTAGTGATTCTTGAACTGTTTCTTCTCGAAGCTTTCTTGAAAATTTTTAATTCATTATTTTCTTTAACTAACTTCTCGATCACCGCTCTTTGGTTACTTAATTCATCTTGAGTCGAGTTAAGGGCTTTACTGGTGTTATTAACAGATTGTAATGCATCACGGTAGTTTTCTTCGAAAGTCTTCAAGCTTTGTAATTTTTGATTTAAGTCTTCTTGAAGGTTACGAATTTCTGCTGAATATCCAGCTTGTTGTGCTTTTGATGTTCTTAATAAATCATCAACTTGGTGTTGTAACTTGGCAATCATTGGGGTTTCCAGTGGGTTTTCGATACTAGAGGATGCCACATCTCCTTCGATGCCTCCCTCGACAGATTTACTAGCATTTTTCACACTCCATAAGTTAACCAAATTTTCAAGATGCGATGAAATGTCCCTCTTGGATTTTCTACCAGTAGCAGTACTCATGATTGATCTGTTAGAAGAAGCAATACCACCAGCCTCGCCACCTAAACCGCTTACATCTGCTTCATGTTCACCTTCAAACTCATCTCCGCTAATTTCATCATCACCGTGAATGGTTTTGAAGTTTTCAAATTCTAAAGATAAATTCTCAAATTTAGATTTCCAATCGTTAATTTCCTTGTGCAAGACTTGCTCGTCTCTAACTTGCAGAGATAATTTGTGGATTTTCTCTTCTTGGACCTTTATAATTTTTTGGAAATCAGATAATTGGCCAATTTGATTATTCATAAATGGTTCAAATTTGTCAAATTTCTCAGTAAGGGATTTGTTTTCTTGCTCTAAGTAAAGTAACTTATTGTTCAACTCTAATCTTTCTAATTTATATTTGGATAACTCAGTAAGACCTCGGCTATTCTCAGGATCTATTGGAGTTTCTTCCTCACCTTCTTTTATAGCGAGAGCATCTGGGCCAATAGCACCTTTCAACTCTTGGATCATATTATCTCTTTCAACCACTTGTTTGCTCAAAGAATTGATTTTCTCAACGTGATCACTTTTATTGAAAGTGTCATTTTCTCTCTTAAGGGATTCGTTTTCACGCTCCAAATTAGCAATACGTTCAGTAGCATTTTGCATTTGTAATTTGGTAGATGCCTTTAATTCAGTCAATTCACTGTTAAGTTCATTGATGATCTTCTTAATTTTAGAATCATCCTGAGATCTATTTGCTCCGTTAAGGGCACCCAACAAACCTCTTTGTTTGGGAGGAATTGCTTGAGACTGAGAGTTACTTCTTGATTGAATTGGAGTAAAGCTTTCTGCCTGAGGAGTTTTGTCATCATCAACTTCCTCATCGTTTTTGAGCTCTTTTGTATTGAGTACACTTGGCTTATCAAAGTTTGAAGTATCCTTACCAATTATTGGGGTGGTGTTATTTTCCCCTCTGGCTTCATCCACATAATTATAATTATCCAAGAATGATGCATGCCCATTATGGTAAGATCCATCAATAGCTCCTTTATCCGAAGATAAAAAATTCTTCGATTTAATTTCATCAAGGTCAGTTAACTCATCTCTATCCTTTTCATTAACACTCATGTTAGCTGAAGATGGAACATCCACATCAACAAATTCATTATAGTTAGATGTTTCCAAAGGACTGAGATTCTTATTAACGTTGAGAGGTGCAATTGAACTACTATCTGAAGTCAGATGGGTAGTGGCAGCAACTGCAGCAGCGACCGAACCAGTAGCAGCAGCAGCACCAGCGCCGATTACGAGTGGATTAATACCATTCGTTGACTCATCATGATAAGCATCATGGTCATTCGAGATAGGCTGTCTGGTTGGAGAACCAGTTGGGGTTCTGAAATCCTCGGGTCCAGCGGAGAAACTTCTCGCATGACGCTGTAAACTCTGTCTATTAGCATCTTGGATGGAAGGAGAAGGAGATTCTGGCCTTTTAGAATATGGATTAGCGCTTGCAGAAGCAGCCACCTTTTTAGGAGAAGCTTTAGCAAAGCCTGCAGCTGCAGCATTCGCTTGAGAGTCGAGGAAAGAATCCACCAAGTTGAGATCTAGACCGTAAAGCATAGTTCCGAATTCTTCACCGTTATAATTTTCATATGTTTCAAAATTGTCTGGATCACTGTAAACATAATCATTCTTGTCACCTCCCATAATTATAACTCTGTTTAAGTTAGGAACATAAGACATGGTATGTCCACATCTTGGACCTGGCCCATTAATATTAGCAGATTGTACCAATTGAGACCAGACCAAAGTATGCAAGTCCAAAACGTATAAGGTATCATAGATTAAACCATGAAAATCATTACCCCCATAAATATATAATTTATCATTAATAACACAAGAAGAGTGTTCATTCACTGGTAATGGTACACTACCGGTAGTTGGCAATTGGGACCATTTGTTAGTTAAAGCATCAAAACACCATAAATCATTAGAAATCTTCTCGTTATTGTAGATACCACCGAAAATATAAATTTTGTTTTTGTATACTGACATCGAGTGATTTGCAACCGGAGGAGGCTTGAAGTTGTTTACTGGTTCAATTAGTTCCCATCTTGCTTTAGGGGACTTAAAAGTATTCAATTCGAAGTAGTATAAATCATTGAAAACTTCCGTTTCCAATTGACCACCGAATAAGTAAAGACGGGAAGAATTGGAATTAAGAGAAATAACCCCAATGGTATGTCCATATCTACCATTTGGTTTGTTCAAGATATGAGATGGGATAGTATACTTATTGTTATTTATGTTGAACAAATAAAAGTTATTGTCTGGGTAACCATTAAAATCAGTATCAACGGTATCACCACCATAAATGATAAAAGCATTACCACATAACACGGCTGAATGGCCAACTCTGGCAGGAGGATTGTTATTATTGGCAATTTCGATATTTTTGGCGATGAAAGAATCTCCCGTAGCATTTTGAGGACTGATTTTCCAAGTATCACCGAAAACTGATCCTTCTTTCAAACCTCCCATCAAGAATATCTCATTCTTATCACTGGAAACCGCGGAGGCTGCGTGTCTGTAACGAGGGAATGGGGATTCTAATAATTTATGCCTTTTCCAAGGAGATACAGCATCACCAGTTATGTCAAATTTTGGTACTACAGTACTGGGCTGATGAGCACCGTCAAATCCTCCGGCATTTTTCAAAGGTGGGGACGAAACCGATGGTTCTTCATGAACTTGCGATTGATTAATGGAGGAATGGTCTTGTTCGGCACTAGTCATGGAGGTATCTGGATCTTCAACTTGTTTCTTCTTCTTACCGAATTTAAACCGAGCCATTGAACTGAATTATTTTTGAAAAAATAGTGACAGGGGTAGGAAGAACTTGAACCTTTTTTTTTTTTTGGAAATAAGTCGAAGATGAGGATTTTAGTACTATTATAAGGATCTCTGGTTAATTCACAAAATTAACTACAACAACAGTATAAAAAAATAATTATGTAGACGAAATTTTTTTTTCCCTTTTTCACTACGTCAATTAGAGAAAAAGACTTATAAATGACTTTCCTACTATTACAATATGTGTTGTTATTTTTTTTATTCGAGTGTCAAAGTAAAAAATTACACAAAATTCCCACTTATGGAGTAAGCAGAAAGCAAAAACTTCTTTAAAGAGGCATAGTAATAAAGGTACAAAATACAAGAAGAACAAACTACATCCAAATCAAGTAAGAAGTAGATAAAAAATAAGTACCGCTCTGCAGAAGTTCATCAGCTCACTTACCAAAACCATGAATCATAGTTATGGAGCCCATACTAAGAAGGTGGACCAACCTAGAGAATATAATATAAGTGGTTCGTATCCGCTCAGGTAAGGGCCTTGTTGTAGTAAGGAGTCGAAGTCAACTACCCCGTCCAATTTCAGGCCATGTGAGTTTTGAAAAACTTACTTCCCGATGAGGAAATTTTTTGAATTGTGCATTGGCGTGCATGTAGTCCAACCTTATGTTAACTCGAAATAAACGATTGTGGGGTCGCTGACTTCATTGGGTAATGTTGATAAGCGTCTGTCAGACTTCAACAAGCGCTGTTGCTTGAGGCTCAAACGGATATATCTGGCTATTTTGAAGTGTTCCGCCATATAGCCACTTTTTAGATGTAAGGTTACATGAAATATTTTTAAGTATTTTGCTGAATTAGGACATATGCCGTGCTGGAGTTATCAAGACTTTTTCTGTTCTGAGCTTTCAAACTCTTTTGGGACAGGGACTCTGAATCTAATTCGGTAACGATGTTTTTTGCAATGCTCAGTCCACCGCTTTATGCTTTTTATGGCAATGTCACCGATGTATATCTCTTGGCATAACATGAGGAGTTGGGCTATACTGAGCAGGTCTTCATGTGGCCAGCTGCAAAAATTGCTGCATAAACTAAAAACTTTAGACCCGGAATACTCACAAGACACCGCAGTCAGGCTCTAAAGGCAGACTCTTTAACAAGGTTCCTGCGTTCCAACTGTAGATTCAATCCAGTTAGAGGATGTACGGATGCAGCTAGTTACAAAAAAAGAACCGAGGTACGGATGTTTAATGAGATGTACGGATTTAATGATAATTTTGATGTACGAGTAGCGTATATTTTGCTGTAAGTGACTGTACCCGTCGCTGCCCACCAACAGAATGCCAGCTTCGAGCCTCAGCATAAAGGGTGCTGATCAGAATGCGATATTGCTGAACCTTTTCCGAACCCCTGAATCTCTACAAGAAATCCCCCAATTGTTAAACTACACTGATCAGTACAAAGATCATTTAAACAAGCAGTTAATCAAGAAAATCAACGATTATCAATCTCCGAAGAACTTAAAAGATGATATAATTCAATTGCATTCCAAATTAAAAGAAACCAAACAAAAAGCCAGTGACACCCAGGAGATTATCGTTTCCATGACGAAATCAATTCAAGACTTAGACCAGTACAAAAGAAACTTGGTGCTCTCGATGAAAATCTTGAAACGTCTTCAAATGTTAGTCATATCCTTCAACAATTTAACTCCAATCATCCAGTCACACGAGTATAAAACGATACTCACTCACTTTGGAGTAGTTAAAGAATTATTGGAATTTTTTAAACCCTATAAGTCAATTGACGAAATCAACCAATTAAACATATCTATTAACAAAACTCAAAATAAATTGATCGACGATATCTTCATAGACTTTGAGGATTCATTCACGAACAATTTCACTAACGATCAGTTGATTTATGGCTGTGAAATCTTGGAGTTAGTTGATGTGAAGTATAAAGATAAGCTATTAAATTGGTTTTACAACTATCAATTAAAGGAGATTAAATCTATCTTCAATAATTTGGATGAAGCTGGATCTTTAGAAAACTTAAACCGAAGATACATTTATTTCAATAATGTCTTGAAGAATCTTCAACAAAACTATTTAACTGTATTCCCCAAGAGTTGGTTGATTGATGTTGAATTGGCAAAAATATTTTGTAAAATTACCAAACAAGACTTAGGAAATCAATTATCAAGTAATAGCAAAATTGATTCTAACGTTTTGTTGGACTCATTAATCAAAACTCTCGAATTTGAAAAAAGTTTGAACGAAAACTTTAAGACTGATGATTTTGATAAGATCATCTCCAGCCAGTTCGAACCTTATTTGATGATTTGGGTCTCTGAACAAGATAAATTATTAAACAGCAAGTTTCTCGAATTCTTTCAAACTCCTAAAGTGCCACAAGAATTCGTTACCACCAGCACAAGCATTGATGAGTTTTTAACAATTTTGAAGATTAACAACATTCCCAACATCTCTAATTCTTCCATCGAAATGTTCAAATTGTTCAACAAAATCTTAACTCAAATTATAAAATTAACTAATGGTGAAATATTGGTGGATGTGTCTAAGCTTTTCATCAAGTATCTCCATGAGTATTACGCTAAACACCTCCTACCAATCATCAACCAATCAGTAAATACCAGTTTTGCATCTTCCTCCAATCCTGAAAATATTGAATCGATAAAATACTCGACCATGGTGTTGAATACGGCCGATTACGTTATTAGCAATATCAATGATTTGCAATCTAAGTTTTTGAATTTAATAGATGAACAATTTAAATCCAAGATATCGTTTGATGTTTGCCTGGATTGGTATTTTGAGTTGATCAACAAGTCCATTGCAAATTTAATCAATAACATCAATAATAGTCTTCAGTTTTCCTGGAGACAATTTGAAAATAATAATTGGAACAACATGGATTCTATTGCTGATGTTTCGAATTATTTGATTGATTTAAAAAATTCTATCAATGATAATGTGAAGATCATCCTCCCATTAATTATTAGAGACGGTTACATTCGAAATTTTTGCGATAAGCTAACTGAAGCAATCATTAATACTTTTATGAATCACTTAAAAACCATTATTCCCTTGAGTATCCTTAACATTGAGCAGATATTACTCGATGCAACCAACTTGAAAAATTACTTTTTAACTCTTCCCCTTTACTCCAATCCTAATTTTGACGAAACGAAGAATAAAGGTGCAGACGACGAAAAGTCCGATGATCGTGCTAATGTGTCTAAATTATATGTTAAACTAGTTAATACTCAATTTCATAAGTTGGAAACCCTTCTTAAGGTTTTGTTGACTCCAACATTGCCAATCGATAATCTCATTGAAATCTATTTCCAATTGATAGGTGATAAATCTGTGAATAGCTTTAGAAAGATTTTAAACCTTAAAGACATCCCCAAATCGCAACAACAAAAGTATATTGAACACTTCAATTTACAATTATCAATGTCGAATGATTTACTTGATGAGTCTCCAATACTACACAATTTGGAAGATAACGAAGTACAGTCTCATATTGATTTGGTTCACCCACAGTCTCAACCAGCACCGCATCAGCCGGACATCAAGGACTTGTTCCTATCGAAATCTCCTGAGCCGGGTCTACCAGATTTCTTGAAGAGCAAGAGCCCAAAAATATTGGCTAATAATTCGTTGAAAATGAATAATATAGAGAAAAACTTACGGGAATTTGCCATTAACGGAGAAAGTCATGTTAATAAGTTCAATGAGAATTTTAAAAACTTTGGTAAGTTTTTCCGTAAAGATAATAACGATTAAATACACATGCAAACATATTTTCTTAACAATTGTAATTTCGCAGTCATACACATTTTTTTTTATGTAATGACAAATATCGCTTCGCGAGTATGAATTTAACTACTTCTTCTCATCATTCTACCGTACTATGGCAAAATTAGTGAAAATTTGTGGTATACGAACTGTTGAGGCAGCTGAAAAGGCTATAGAATCACAGTCCGATCTTCTTGGAGTGATTTTGGTGCCGAACCGTGCAAGATCCATTGACCATGATGTGGCCGTCCAGATTTCATGTCGAGTAAAGGAAATAAGAAAACAGAGGAAAGTTAGGTTCAACTCGGTTAATGACATCGTGAAGCACCTCGAGTCATCAGGTATTTCCTCTTCTGATCACTATTTTACAGAAATGTCTCAGTTAATCATCGAATGTAGACCATTTTTGGTGGGAGTATTCCGTAATCAGCCATTGCAAGAAGTATTTCAAATAGCAAAAAGACTAGACCTCGATATCATTCAGCTACATGGAAGTGAAAATATTGAAGAATACCTTGAATACAACGAAGTAAATAACTTTAACTTTGGTATCACCAAAAGGTTTGTTATACCCCAAGATATTCAAAGCATGGAAGCTCTTTTCGCTTCATTTTTGCATAAAGGAAAACCTAAAGGTAATTTTATACTTCCACTCTTAGATTCAGAAGCTGGTGGAGAAGGTAAGAAAATTGACTGGTCTTTATTGAACGACTTGAACGGAAAATTCATATTGGCAGGAGGTTTAAATCCAGAAAATTTGGTGGAGACTACTCAATACAAGAATATCATTGGATTTGACGTTAGTGGAGGCGTGGAAGACAGTAATGGGCAAAAAGACTTTGATAAAGTTGAAAAATTCGTCACTAACGGTAAAGCCTTGTAACAGAGCATATCCCATGATGCATATTATAACGAGCTCGCATACTTGTATAGACCACTATACGTCGCAAGAAAGTTTCAAAATTAGTTTAGAAAGTGTAGTGCTGGATGTCGAGGGTGAATAGGAACTCTTCAGTTTTACAACCCTAATAAGGTATCTCAATATATTTAATCTATAGAACCAATATTTCTAAAATACACGAATAACGAAATTAGTTTTCCAAGCACTCAACTTAGTCTTCACTATCCCAGTTACCAGGTCTTGGTTGTTTTGGCATTTGGGGGCCACCCGCTCTCTTAGCCATAATGATTTGGTCAATTGACAAAATGGTATTAGTGGCATCAGTAGCTAAGTCTATAGCAGATTTCTTAGTGGATAATAAATCATAAATGCCGTTTTGTTTGATATCAATAAGGCCATCGTCTGTTTCGTTATCAATATCAATTCCAATGCTTAAGTTGTTTGAGTCTGCGTCAGAAGATGAGTGAGTAGCGTATAACTTACTCAACAATTCAGACAGGTCCAAACCCGAAGTTTCAGCCAACACACGAGGAATTACTTCAAATGCTTTGGCGTAATTCTTAATGGCCAATTGTAATAATCCAGGTGTCTTTTCTCCGTATTGAGTAATTAACTTGACCAACTCAATTTCAATGGCACCAGCACCAGGTAATAAACGTCCATCCTTCAACAAACCTTTGATAGCATTCACACCATCGTCGATAGCCCTTTCCACATCATCTAAACTGTTTTGAGTGGCACCTCTGATTATAATAGTAGAGGTTCTTGAGACCGATTGTTCGGATTGTCTGAAGATAGTAACTCTATCAGCACCAATTTCCTTAGTTTCAATGACATCGATCAAACCCATTTCATCAGGCATAGGTGCCCCTAATCTAGGTAAGGGGGTAGCGCCACAAACTTGGCAAATTCTTCTTAAGTCGAACTTAGATGGCACCTTAAGAATTAAGATTTTATACTTGTTGAAATAATGCAAAGCTAATTCTCCAATGTTAGAACCAGCAACCACGACTTTCACTCCAGAATCAGAAATTTCTTTACACATAATATCCAATTGCTGCTCTTCACCTTGAGAGAACTCTAACATTTCTTTGGCATTATGCAATAACACCGTACCTTTGGTTTCAGTAGTACTGATATCGATAGGACAGGTAAAGACCACCACTTTAGACCTTTCACGAATGTTTTTTACACTTCCTTCTGGTTCTCTTGGGAATACCATACCTTTGATTACTTGGGAGTTACTTAAAGCAGAACCCATGATTTTCACTACTCTGATGGAATCAACATTGAACGAGTTTGGATTCTTAGGATTAATGATTAACTTCACAGCATCTACAACCAAGTTAGAGATTAAATCTTCTAATCCGTATTGTTTGGCTGCAATGACGGGCTTGATGATCTTTAATAATTCTTCGGATTCCAGGATGGATTCCACCTTATCGATGACCAAGTCTTCTAACGTCTTCAAAGCGAATTTATTAGCCAATTTGAAACCTTGGATGATTTCCGGGATACTCAAGCCCAAATTAATCAATTTTTCGCTAATGTTCAATAATTCACCTGCTAGTATAATCACCAAATTGGTGTTATCTCCCATTTCGAATTCTTGTTGTTTGGAGGCCATGATTAATATCTTAACGGCAGGATGAACAATTTCTAATTCGTTCAACATGGTGGCAGCATCGTTGGTTATGAAGATTTTACCGAGACGGTTGACTATAATCTTATTACGTCCACTTGGACCCATAGACGTGAGTAATATGGAAGATATTTCTCTGACGGCTTCGATGTTACGAATTACCACCCCATCAGCATTCGAGTGTGATTGATACCCATTCTTGAACAAACCAGCATTAGGAGCTGAAGGTAATTTCAACGACATCTTGCTTTGAGTTTAGGAAGTAGAATTGCCATTTGAAAATGTTCATCAATTTTTTTGATCGCGTTGGAGAAAAAAAAAAACTGCACGTGACCTGATTCTAAACAGGCTGCATCCAAACATCCGCATATTATTTATTAGCAGCCAGCTGAAAGGAACGACAAGGAAGCTAAATAATAAGAATAAAGAGTGTAAAGAAAGGCGTGGGGTGGAAAAGGTCTTTTCAGAGATAGAAATCACAGTCATTGCTCAAATGTCTCGTTGCAATTCAATTAGTTAGGTAGGATTGAAGAAATCTCTATGGATTCGACTGATTCAAGTAGACAAGGAAGAATTTAGAGATTCGGGGGGATCGCATAATATAAAATTCCTTTCGTATGTGCAGATTCAGGAAGAGTTTCGCCCAGCTTGCACGATAAGAACTCGAGATCAGACAACTAAAAATCGCTATACAGCTCCAGACAAGGTCAGGTGATGAAATAAAATCGACCCTCAGGATCCGTGAAATTGCTTTAAACAGGCTTTAGGCATCTTAGCCTTCGAGGCAACAACAAACTTCCAACCTCCCGCTAGCGGTTATTTGTGCATTGCCGTATTTGAAATTAACGAAAATGTCACTTTTGCATGCTATTCCAATGAAGCACCCATACATTACTAATCAGACTTCCGACTACTCCTCTTAGATTGTGGAGAGGATCTTTCAAGAAGACTCAACCACCCCACATACAGAATTCTTAATGTATTAACAATGCACCCATACAGCAAATCCCAAAGAAGAAATGTCGCACCTTCGATACCAGGACAAGATAGTGGAATGAATTTATCTGGAGCACAGTGGAGGAAGTCTTATGACAGAGGAACTAGACGACTTTCGAAGATGTTAGTAGTCTCCTGATTGTTAATTGGGTTATTACAATTCATTACTTTGATGGAGATAATACATTAGCCCATTTCAGTGCTTGGAACGAAATTGTCGCAAAATATGTAAAGCAATGTGAATGGTACTCATTCGCACATCTTAATGTGCTACCCATGAAGTGTTCTTGGAAGTTATTTTGATAGTTTTTGCTTTTGAAGAGGAGACTCGTTTTCGAGCGGACTAAGAATATAGAACGTCCGATAAGGTGCGAAGATACAGAATTTGCAGCCTTAGTGATTGTGATGGAAGTCAATTCTCTGTCTCCTAAATTTCGTCATGGATGCCCAAATGAAGATTCCCAAAGTTCCACAGGCGAATAACCTTGACAGTTTAATAGGGATATGGGTGAAGTGGGTTAAATTATATCTAAGGCTTTCGAGCACGACATTTTCTTACCAGGTCACTCACTTGTCATTGTGCGAAAGTGTTACTTCTCGGTAGGAGACAACTTTTGCGGAGAGTATTGCTCTGCGGCAATCCAACTTCAATATGGTGTCATATTGGCAGGTGAGCCTCGGGTCCAAAGCTTCCCACCACTTACAGAATGCTATCAGAACACTACAAATAAAAACAACTCAAATTCGCTTCGAAAACTATCTACTTATAGGTGCCACAGTTCTTTGATTATGGCAAAAAGAGCTTTGGTACGATATCCCGATACTAAAGGTGCCACGCTATCTCTACTGCAATTCGCACATATAGGACATGGAGTCGTATTTTTTAATATACACTTTAATTTGTACCTCTTCCTATTTCGTGGTCTAGATATTTTTTTAGACATCTTGAATTTTCTTTTCTTTTATTTTTTAAAGGTTTAATTTCCTTAATTCTTTTTCTTTTTCCGAATTCCTTTGGAGCAAGCACCATTTTTCTTTTCGTCCCTCCTTTTTTTTTTTTCCATTTATAAAGTGCTGAATTTCGGTAGCACTCGAGGTGTATCATTGGATAAAGATCACTTTTCAGTTATAGCGTTTTATTACAGGTTTGTTTCCAGGTTTTGTTTCTATTATTTTTTTTTTTGGCTTCGTTCAGTATTATTTATTTCCTTCTCCCTTCCCCCCTTTCCTTTAAGACATCGACACTTATGAATTACGTTTCCTCCAATAATGGAGTTGTATATGGCTCTCATCCGACAGCTCAAGGTAATACCGCCACTTTACCTTATCAACCATTGGAAAATAGTGAAAATTTGAAAGCAAGTATAAATAATGTACCTTTGGATGATCCTTTGGCATTGCAATATAATCCTAATTTTATTTCCAAATCCAACAATTTGCCTCTTAATAGCCAAGTCTCTGATAATAACCCCCCAGCCAAACCGTCGAGCGCGTCCCACTCCCAATCTTTGAGTAGCTACGGTCATCAACATCCCGCGTTTCACAATGCATTTGATGTTAATTCATATCCGATTACAAATCCTCCCATTTTCGACTCCACCACCATGATACCTTATGTCAATACCGACGGCGTTCCTAGAAGAAGAAGAATTTCCATCTCTAACGGTCAAATTGGTCAAATCATAAATCATGAAGCATTCTTTGATAGCGACGGTGGAAGTAGTAGTCCTTATGATGATTTACTCTCCAATCAAAATCAGCCTTCACCAGCACCTATGAATAATGTAAATGACAATCATAATACTCCTGCGGTGGAACACTTTGGATTGGCTCAGCCGGCAATCAACCAACCACCAGCAATAAACCAACAACCAATAGTTATTGGTGGTGGTGCTATATCCTTTCCTCCGGTAAGCCGTGGCGAAATTAGCAATAATTCGATTGCGGATGCTGCTGGAGTGCCCCCTCCAAACCACCAACTAATTTACAACAATGAAGTTATTTATAATCCGAATAATGGGCCAATACCTGGAACTGCGGCCTGGAAAAAGAAGAGGTTGTTGGAAAGGAATAGAATTGCGGCATCTAAATGTAGACAACGTAAGAAGCAGGCCCAGCAAGAATTACAAGATAACAACTACAAATTCGAGGCTCAAATAACAAAACAACAAAATAAAATTAAAAAGTACGCTTTATTGACGAAAAAGTACAATTATAAAATTAATCTTCTCTTGCTGGAACTCAAGAACAGAGACCTGGGTCAAATAGATATAGCCGGACTTCAAAAGTTAATTGCAATCGATAACATTGACAATCTTACCTTTGATGAATTGAATGACTTATAGACTCCATGAACTTTTAAATCATGTATCTCTATGAAAGGGAATGGGGGTATAGCTGGGCTTATGAAAGTTTCTTTTGTGGATACATATCTTATAGACTATTGCTCTCGAAAGCTTGCATGCCATTTGTTTTACAAAAGAGCTTGAATAATCGGACCTCTAGATCCTAACTCTGATCTTCCCCAGTCGCAAGTTCAAGTTGTTCTTTTTTTCCTTCTTTTAATTTTACAATCAGAGAGAGCAGCTTCACGATATATAGAAGTACTTGTATGACAATAGCACCATGTATACTTTTGTTACGCTAGTAATACGATAATAGTCTTGTAATTTGTGTAAACTGATCGCTAAATGAAACGACAAGAGCACAAGAAGATTGTTTCATCAAGACCGCTGATGTCAATTAGCACCAGGGTCGCATAGTAACTTCCTGCTTGTTAATCGAAAGTCAATTTAGAGAATACCCAACATAAAGTTGATTTGACACTAATATGAGGTAGCTTCGGATCTTGCTGAAAAACAACTACTAAGAAATGCAGATGTCGGACAATATTGATTTCACCGAGTGTGTTGAGCTTTCAAAAATAGCATTCATTTCTTTTTCCCCACTTTTTGTTTATCCTGGCTTTAATAAAGGCTCCTTTTGCACAGGCTTAACAACAGACGCTTGGCTGTAATTCTAAAGCTTATTATTTTAATAGTGTACGAGCTGTTCATAACTCGAAATTGAAAAGTTCGTACAGATAGGAATTAATATATCGTGCAGGGTAGTACATAATATGTGCATATGAACAATCCGAAAGCAGTATGCCATAGCCGAAGTAATAGTATTTTCTATGCATGTCGCACCTTGCTTGCATCAGTGTCGCAAAGTCACGTGCAGCGAATATCACTTGTCAAAAAAAATAGATAAGTCGCTAAGTATTTTCCCGCTATTTCTTTGTATGTCCATATTCAATAATAGATACCAAAGGAAATTCCAATACAATGAAGGAAAGAATCAGTTAAACCACAGTGGTGAGAACAAGTACTATGAATTTGAGTACGAGGGGAATGCTTATAAGTTCTCAACATCTGTCCAATTCATGCACTTACGAAAGTTGCTAAAAAAGTACTCAGTAGATGAACTGCATCTAGATTCTATTCTAGCTAGTTATGTATCGTCGTTTAGACAAACAAGAGATGAGATGAGCGATGAGGAAGTCTTTGACTTTGACTTTATTGTGGAAAACCAACGAGGTACCAAGTTGTTTGGAATCCCATTTTTTTCCAACAATATCTTGATCCCATACTTAGACCCTTCGCATTATCAATTGTTGAATGGTAATGATATCTTACTTGATTATAATAATATTAATAACTACCCCTTACCTGATCTCAATTGGAAATGGTGCTGGGATTCCTGGTATGTCCTTATGATCGACGACGTTGACGACCAGGGCTGGGTATACCTGCATATTTTATTTCGCCGCAATGGCTCTTGGAAAGGGAAGTACTATTTTGGAAACTTTGTCAGAAAGCGAATCTGGATGAAAATGAGACATCAAGTCATTATACAGGACCTAGCCGAGGATGAATTGACTTCGTTTAGCGATAACCAACAAATTGTTTTTTGATCCTTTCATTATCCTGCACAAAAATCTGTTATTATTTATGTCACACGTCTTCAAGATTAAGAATTTATTGTGTTGAAAAAAATGTCGAAACAGGCAGGAGATGAAGTTACAATAGCATTGGCAATGTTAATTATCAAGCAAAGATTACTTGAGGGACACGATTCAGTGGAGGATGCGTGCAATGTTATGTATAACGTGTTGCAACCACTCAATGTCTCGAAGGTGCCAATCAAAGGAACAGTCCCTCGAAAGTTGATGCATGAAAATTCGCGTGTTGAAGAAATCAATTCATTTTCAAAGATGATCGAGTGCTTTACTGCTTTGAAATTTGTATGTGGGTTCAACAATTCGTTACTGAATTTGCAACATGTTTACTTCCTAACGTACGAGGTCGATTTTATCTCGCCACATATATTCATTGGAGTCAGTTTGTCTCAAGTTAGACACCTATTCAGTTTGGTGACCGATACTGCCATTTATATCTTTCGCCATGAAGTTAACTTGCGAGTCATGACTTATAAGTGCAAGGGGTTGTTGAAGGTTTACGCGAAGGTGCTTACGAACTTGAACGTTGTAGCTGAAAATAACGACGTGGGTACTGAACTCATGGAATGTGTTTATCCACATCTATGTATCCGCATAATGCTAAGGATAGTACTTAAAGAGTTGGGCATCAAGGAAAATAAGAATTGTTTGATAGAATACCTACAATGCGAAGGGCTCCCTGAGTCAGGCACTGAGAGTCTCATTGAGATAGTTGATGAGTTCAAGTTGGATTCACACAGAATCCTCACCAAATTGCATAACAGTTTGACTCCACAGGCGAATTTTGGAAAGTTGTTGGAAACTTTTGTCCAAATAATTTGCACCTATATTACAGAAATAGAAGTCCCGAAAGATCATGCTCTTTTAATAAGGCGCCGACTTATATCGGTGCTTCTCCTATATGGTCGAGCCAGCTTAATTCAGGAGTATCAAAAGTTCAGCTTCAATTAGCTATATATACAATAAATATGCTATCTAATATATTTAAACGCGTTATTGGTGAATATGTAAGTCAACCCACTCAAAAACGTCGTGGAGGCAACGATTCCTCCAAAAACACTGAAAAAATCGTCTAGTTCTCCAGTGTAATTGCTAAGGAGAATCTTCAACCCTGGCACCAACACCAAGCCTCCAATGTATACCATTTGCAACCCAGTGTTCACTTTACCTAGCAAATTTGGGTGAACACTAACAGTAGGTATTCTCACATCAGCGAATCTGGTGAAAGTTTTTGGTGATGGAAGAGATTTGTATCTAATCCACATTCCCATGAAGCTGAGCATTAAATCTCTTCCGATTATGAGAAGAGCGACGTATGGGGGCATGATATGCTGTACACTTAGGGCTACGGTGCACACCGTCATTAGAAATTTGTCTGCCATAGGATCAAGAATTGAACCGACCACAGACTTGAGATTGTACCGGCGAGCAATAAACCCATCAAGAAAGTCAGTTATGCAAGAGTATATGAATATGGAAATTGCAGTCATGGGTTTACCACTGACGATGGAGTAACCGATTATTGGGGTGGTGGCGATTCTCGACATGGTCAAAATGTTTGGTACTGTCCAGAGGTTTTCGGTGAGATCTAGTTTGGTTGCTGGTGGTTCTGTGGGTGGTGATTGTGTGAGCGGTGGTTCTGAAGCCAGTCTTTTGATTTTCAGTATCTCATCTGTTACTTTGGTTATCTTCTCATTTGGTATTTGTTGGAGAAGTCTGGAGTTAGTGAATAATCTGTAGTTGTTGAGGTTAACGACTTGCCTGAGAGCCGACAGCCTTCGGGGAAGTACCCTATGACATAGCAATCTCGTTACTATTCTGTGAGGAGCCAACCGAATCATTGTAGTTGTGAGGTCTTGTGAGTGAGATGGAAAATAAGACGTTGAAAATTGAGATATAATACAGGAAAACGAGCAGAAATCAGCAAGTACTACACTAAAGTTTAATTCTATTAATTACACTACTTTTAGAGAGACTTAGGCAAGCCTTCAGAATTTACTAAGCTGTCGGAGGTATCTTGAGGACCGGGACCGGCTCTGGTTAGAATAATTTTAGAGACCCCCTTGTAAATCTCTGGGTCAGCAACTACATTCACCAGTTCTTGATTGTAGCTGGAGGCATCGAACTTCTCCCAACCAGAAACTTGGTGGAAATACTTATGAATAGCCCCCAAAACTCTGGCTTCATTCTTTTCTTCGTAATAGATGACGGCATTTGGACCAGCATCAAAGGTGTAGGCAGCAATGACTTCACCTTCCACTTCATTCAACTCGTGAACTAACTTAATGATTTTTTTGGAAGTATCATTGAGATAGAAAATTGGAGGAGTGGAGTCCAAACAAACGGCATGGAAAGAATTGGAATCTTTCATGGTCAAATCAGCAAACGTTGGGAAATCTTTTTCAACAATAGATTTCTTCATTTGTTCAAATCTTTTTGGTACAACTTCAGTAATTCTATGTTGGAATAAATCAGATGTTTTCACTGTAGTTTGCATACCGCTGGTAGATGGAGTGTCTTTTTTATCATCACTCACCACCAAAACAGCTGCTTTAATCTCGGGCCAATGACTCAAAGGAGCAACTTCAACTGCTTTCGAGTCTTCTCCGTCGACTTCAGTACCCATTTCCCAAGCAACAAACCCCCCAAACAATGATCTACATGCCGACCCACTACCTTTTCTAGCAATTTTGGAGATTTCTGACATGTTCTGAGGTAATTGGTACAATTTTGCAATGGCCACCACCAAGGCAGCGAAACCAGCAGCAGAAGAAGCCAAACCAGCAGCAGTCGGAAAGTTGTTTTCACTTACAATATGCAAGCCCCATTTAGACAACTTAGGTAAGGAATTGTCCAGATTTTCCAATTCAATTCTCAATTTTCTCAAATCTTGCAAGCAAGCTTTGGTTCTTGGAGATTCAATCGATTCTTGTTTACCATTGAGCCATAACTTATCGGAAATGAATGAATCGCTAGTAGCAACCGAAGTCAATGTTCTCAAGTCATCTTGAGATAAGGTGACGGAGATAGAGGAGTTGGTAGGTAAGTTGAGAGATGCATCTCTTTTTCCCCAATACTTCAAAGTCTAAACGTGTTAGTAGCGAATTTCAGAAACTACATGATTCACATACCGCAATGTTGACTGGAGCCGTGGTAGAGGCAGTATATACAGTCATAATGGGTTAAATAAAACGGATTTCTATGAAGAAATGATCTATAGGTGCTCGTACTATTTTTTTTTTTACACGTCCAGTCTCGTATAAGTTTTGATTTTTTTTCGCGTAACTTTAACATATAGAATACTATTACAATTATGAATGAAATATGAAAGCAGAAGAGAGAATACAAAGGGTGGTTTTTTTTTGAAAAAAATGAAAAAGAATAGAACATGTGACAACTTAACCAACACCGACGTCATGTTCTTACATCTTTATTCGGTTTTTTCTTCGTTTGAAAAGTTAGTAGAATCGTGTTACAGTTTGTTAGAACTGTTTAGGCAGATCTAGTCCATTTCCATAATCTGGCTTTACAGTCACCACTACCAGTAGCAAAAATACCTTCAGTACCTTGAGAATTGAATGAGACAGCCACAGAAATAACCGAGTTACGATGTCCTTGCAACATCAATAATGGATTACCAGACACTTGATCCCAGAAGATAACACCACGGTCCTTTGAACCCGACAAGATATATTCATTATGAGGAGTAGAGCATACAGAAAGAACAAAGTCTTTATGACCGATATAGGTAACTTCACACGATGACTTTTTGGTCGATTTATTTTGACCATTGGCAGAGCCAGAGTTAGGGCTGTTAGGGTCCTGTTTAGCTTCCAAGTTCCATAATTTAACGGTACGATCCAACGAACCAGAAGCAATTTGCTTACCGTTGGTAGAGAAGGCAACCGAGTAAACTGAATCTTCGTGTCCGTTACCGTTTTCATTTCCAGAATCTAATCTTTCAACCAAGAATCCAGTAGTAGAGTCCCAAACTCTGACGGTACGGTCCAACGAACCAGCAGCAATCAATTTTCCATCAGGAGAAACTGCTACAGTAGTAACACCATCTTCAATTGATAAGGTAAGAGAACATTGAGACGATCTTAAGTCCCAGATTCTTACAGTTCTATCTCCAGATCCAGAAACCAAACGGTCACCATCGGGGAAGAAGTCAAGGGAGTAAATATCTTGTTCATGGCCTCTCAAAATCTTGATGATTCTGTTGGTAGACAAATCCCAAATTCTGATCAATTTATCTTCAGCACCAGTAGCTAATAATTTACCATCAGGACTGAAACAGACAGATCTGATATATAAGTCTCCGTTAGAGTTACCAGTAGAAGAAGTAATGTTCTCCGAGTTTTCGCTCGTCCCGTTAGAGGTATTGTTGGCAGAGTTGGCAGAACTATCGTTATTTGCATCGGAATTTTCGATCAAGGAATTTGATGAATTGTCATCAATCAACTTAGCAATTAAGTTACCAGTTTTAACGTTGAAAACTTGGGTAGTTTTGTTACAACCAGTAGCAATGAATTCTCCATTTTTGGAGAATCTCACACAACAAACTACCGAGGAATGGTCTAATGAATGAATCAAATCCACATCCAAATCACGTTTAAACGCAGGGTTGTATAAAACGTAATAGCCAGGTTTTTGTTTTTTGAAGTCAGGATTGGCTTTTGAAACATCCAAATCAGATAAGAATGGAGGAATTTCTTTAATATGTAAAGCCTTTTGTTGCGGATTGACGGTGTATTGGGATTTATCAATGACCGTCAAAATGTTGGAGGTGGTGGGTTCCACAGGCTCGGATTTAATTGGTTCTGATTTGGCAACTTGCGGACTCGTAATCTTTGATTCTTGAGGCGACTGTTTCAATGAAGCAGGAGGTTGATAAGGTTCATATTTGGAAGCAGGAGGAGGGGCACCGCCTTGAAGTTGAATTGGAAGTTGAGGAGGAACTTGGTGAGCAGCTTGTTGGTGTTGGTGTTGTTGAACCTGCTGTTGTTGTTGGGCCGCTTGTCTGTCTCTATTTTCCAATTCAGTTTTCAATCTTAAAATCTCTTCTTCATAGGCTTCTTTAATTTTACGATGGGCCATTTCCAATTCATAAACAGTTTGTCTTATTTGTTGCATTTCAGCGGTTTGCTGGTTGTATTTCAAATCATAATCCTCTTTGACCTGTTTGAAATTCGAAGCTTCAGTTAGAGCAAAGTCGAATTCTTGTTTGACGGCATCGAGAAGTTCATTTAATCTTTGTTGGTGTCTTTGTTGTTGCGCCTGTTGCTGCTGCTGGGCTTGTTGTTGCTGTTGAGCTTGTTGCTGTTGAGCAGCCTGTTGTTGCTGGGCAACTGCGGCTGAATTAGAGGTATATACCGACATCCAGACGTATTAAGTTGATTGATTGAAAAGAAAAAGAGTGCTGATTTTTTTTTTCGGCGTAAATTAGTTGAAGTTCTCACAATTCTCTGACGTTGAAATGATAAGTGAGATCTAAATATCGCCAACAAGTCAATTTTTTTTCTATCACCAAAAATGGTGAGTAAAAATAACGAGAAAAAAAAAAAAAAAAAAAAAAAAATATTAAATGTTTTTTAATTTTATTTTTAATTTGACACAACATTAAAAAAATTTAAAATTTTTTATCCTTTTTTTTTTTTTAAATATTTTACACTTTTATCATACTTTTTTTTTCTTTTTTTTTTTTTTTTTTTGGGGTTAATTTAGTTAAGTTTCTCCAAATCTCTGGATTTGAAAATATAAAGTGAGAATAAAATTCCGCAAAAAATTAATTTTTTTTCTAAACCCCAAAATGGGGAATAAAAAAAACGAAAAAAAAAAAAAAAAAAAAAAAAGCTATCAAATGGTTTGAAAATTGAAACTGAATAGGACACGAATTTAGAAAACTTCAAACCTGTTCAGCCTTTTTTTTTTTTCAACTACTTACGTCAGTTACCACAATATGCTAAACTGTTGACTACATTGATATGTAAAGTGTATTCTAAACCCTTTACTTGGTCGTCGTACGTTTTTCTTTGCTTGAGATTTTTCGAATAGTTGGCGGGTTCGAAAATTTTTCCTTCCTTCGTTTATGGATAAATGGGGGTGCAAGACATGGGGTGCGAAAAAACGACCTGGAAAAACAGGGGATCCCCAGGAAAAAAAGAAATATAGGGGGTGTGAAACTAATATTGTGGAAGACAGAGAGGGGTGTTGCCGAGGAAAAAAAGTCTGTTCTGTGTAGAGGCTGTAATGGGTCATTTTGATCGACAATCACACTGTTGAATATGTCTTAAGTCCTAGACTATCTTTGTAGGCGCAAAGGATTGCTCAACACCTGTTTCCCTGTCAACGAGTCTTTTTCCGTTCGCCGAGTGGTGCACGGGTGTTCCGGTCAAAGAACTCCCGGGTGTGTCGGTTATAGTCGGAAGAGCAGTACACCATGAACGGCGGAAGCTGTAAATATTGTTCAAGTTTTAGTGCCAGAGAGAGACACGCATGTACACTCATATATCGATATATCGTCTCTATGTAATCTTGGTCAATGTTAGATTGTGCCCTCAGTTTGTGCTCTTTCCAGTAGCGCACCTAAATTTTTAGAACCATTTTTAAGGTCATGTGACCACCTCATTTTTATTTAACTACAATGGTATGATTGGAGTAAGATACGTGTGGTAACTTCTTCTTTGGAGGGCTTGTACTTATTTACGTATTTGTCTCGTTTACTTCACAAAGTTTGTTCTGTTAATACTTTGGATTATCTCGATCTTCTGTTTTATTATCGCTCATTACTGCATTTTTCATGGTTTATCTCGGGAATAAAATATTTAGAGGGAAGAAAGCTCAAGATGCTTACGATAAAACTTTCGCCGGAAAGTATCAAAAGCTTTTGCGTAAGAATCACTTCTTCTACTTTGGCCTACCCTTTATGTTGTCCATCGTAGCAGGATCAATTTACTTACAAAAATTCACTGCCATCAAATGGGAAAAATTTGATGAAAAATATCAGCAAGTGAATGAAGAGGAGATGTTAAGTCTTATTGAAAATAAACGATCAGTTGATAAGAAAAATGATTACTATCGTCTACAGGGTTTGTTGAATGATCATAATAGTGAGGTTTCTGATGATTACGAAATTGTTAGAGTCGCTCGGAAAAAATCTGATGAGCCGGTTTGGTAAATTTACCTCATCTCATCTCTTTTCTTTTAAAAGAAAGACACACACACACATAAACACACGATGGTTTCATTTTCTTGTGAAGTTTGCAATGATACTGTCATCAAGAAGAAGTTAGATCAACACAAACAAAGATGCTACGGTGCTTACTATACTTGTATAGACTGTTCTATTACGTTTCAGGGTAATGATTATAAGAATCATACCAGCTGCATCTCGGAAGCAGAAAAGTATGAAAAGGGTTTGTACAAGGGTAAGAAGCAACAACAAAAGCCAAAGGCTAATTTGAAACCAGAACCAAAGGCTAAGTCAAAACCAGAACCAAAACCAGAACCAAAACCAAAGACTAAGACGGCATCTAAGGCTAAGACCGAGTCAAAAACCAAGTTAGATTTTGGATCTTTTGCCAAAAAAAATGATTCCTTGTATAAAGTCCTCAAAACTTACTCCAAACAACTGAAGATTGACAAGAAGGAATTACTCAAACAGCTTAAGATTAATGTCAATGAGAATGGTGATGTTATTATCAATTTAAACTGAGAAAGCTTTATTTTTTGTTGATTTTATTCAAAGCTTTATTCATCTTGGTGTAAAACTGACATAAGGTGTTATAAGGAAATGATAAATTATCACAGAAGTATTCTGGTAACACCTTCAATAGCTTTTCATTAGTTTCTTCGTCATCTGCATCCTGTAAGAAAGTTGGTTCGTAACTTACTTCTCCATTTTTCTCGAACGTTTTCGATATAATTAAACGATAATTTATGGTTAATGAAGCTCCCTTGTCTATAGTACTAATTTGTTTAATATCAAAATATAATCTTAGTTTATCTTCTTCGTAATTTATTATTCGTAAACCAGTTAATAATTCTAACATATCGAGTATTATTCCGATCGTCTTCAATTCTTGATTCAACTGTGCTTCATTAAGGAGCTCAACTCCTTTATTTCTATTCTTACGTATTGGTGATTCGAACACTGGCTTATTACTAGTTCTGTCTTGTTCTTCCCCCTTCAATTGCCTATTTTCTTCCAATAACAAGTCTATGGTGTTTTGTTGAGAGTCAATCTTATCATAAAGTGATTCTACTAACTCTGAATGCTCCGTTATCATAATGTCGTTTGTCTTTTTATATTCTTCGAAGATTTCGTCTTGTTGGCTGCCAACCAAGGCATTTATAAATGTCATTAGACTCTTAGAGTCCGTGGCTTTTATTATGTCATCTTCAGTAACGTTCAAAATTCCCTTCTTTCTGGGTGTTCCTGAACCAACTGACTTCTTCCCATTCTCTTTCAGCCTTGAACTCGGGCGTGATGAATTCTTAGGAGTAGGTGGATATTTTTTTTCGTCCACAGGGCTAGAGGATAGTTTCATGCGTTTCGGACTTGAGGCTTCCTGCAACTGTATCGCCTTGGTTGATTTCCTGGGTTTATTTCCAGAACTGTTACGAGTTGTCACCATGGTATGTTCAATATTTGTATCTAGTAAAGGAATTAGTTTACTTTTTTTTTTTTGTATACCGCGTTTTGTTAGTGGTCCACGTAAAACCTCTTAACACAAGTTTAAGGGCACTGCTACAAATCAGTTCGTTCCAAAGCCAATGGCCCAATAAGTGTTCCATCCTTTCGTTGATCGTTGACAAGAATACAATTCACGTTAATTAGGGTGTCTAGACCGTTGATGGATTATCTCCAACGCAACATCCGTGCATTATCCCAAATTGAAAGAAAAGCTGACATTACAAGCAGCTACATTTGTAAAATATTGATGTAATATATGGATGTATATCCTCTGAAGCTAACGTGGGGGAGAAAGTCAGATAGGCAGAATTCTTCTTGAACACGAACTAATACCAAACCAAATTCTTGAGGTAGGATATAGACACCCGTACACCGTCACATATTCCAATTAAGAGAGAATTTTTTTTGCCAGCCTCGTGAACAGTTCAACGTCTTTTGCATATCTCTTCCTACGAGTAACCTGATCGAGCTACAATATGTCGTTTTCTTCGGAAAATTTCAATAAGAAGCTAGCATCATTGCAAGAAACGCAAGATTCGATTGTCACCATATCGCAATGGGTGTTATTTCATCATCGACATAGTAAAGAGCTTGCAAATTTATGGTCCAAATTCATTGTTCAGCCTAAATACGATTCACCTAAGAAATTGTCTTTACTCTACCTATGCAATGACGTAGTACAGCAGGCCAGACATAAGAGAAAGATGGAATTCATTACAGAATTCGGTAAAATATTGCCTGAAGTATTCAACTCCATTTACAGCTCTTTGGATAATCCAATCAAACCAAAGGTAGAAAGATTAATCAATGTTTGGGAACAAAGAAATGTATTTAGTGCCAGTGACATCAAAAATTTCCGTAAAGCCGTTGAATTATCTAAAGCTGGTGAAAGCTTAGAAGCCAATGCCCCTGCAACTCCTGCAGTGAATCTGTCAATTGTTCCTGATTTGAAGAACTTAAATGACAATTACGCCCATCTCAATAAGTTAACAGATACAAGTCAAGCGAATTTAAATCAAGTTGGGTTACAATCAAAACTCTATTTACCAGGTCATCCTGGCCTTTCTGACAATTTACCGTCCCCTAAAATCTATATTTCCAAGCTAAACACGTTGGAAAAGCTATGTAATATATCCAAAAAGAATATCGAAGATACGAAGCTCGAGAGAAACGATATAATTAAAACGTTGGACAATTTAAAAAAAATCATGGTTGACTCTCTAAGCATAGATGACTCTAAGTTGAATATCATAAACAATAAGTTGGATAAATTATACTCCACTCGATCTGAATTACAACAAATCCTAAATGAAGAAGAACCCTCAGAAGTTAATGACAATGAAGATAAGGAAGAGGAACCTTCCCCAGCACTTGATGAGGATGAAGATGATGAAGATGATTTAATACCGACATACGAGGATGACTCCGAGGATGATGAAGAAGAACCTGCAGCAAAGAAACAAAAAACTGAAGCAAAAACCCCAACTCCTACCCCAATTCTGACACCGGGTTCCACTTCCGGCAACTCCACCCCTTCGCATCGTAAATCAGTGGCATTTGCCGAGAATATTGAAATCAAGGAGTATGACCGTGAGGAACAGACCGAGGTGATCAAAATTGTTAAAAGTGATGATGATACAAATGATTTTGACAATGAAGACATCGAGGAAGATACCGGCATTTCAAACAATTATGCCAAAGTTCATAAAGACTCCCTCGAATTAAAACACGAACATGACAAGTTAGGTAATCCTTCCACTGCAGATGATGATGATGACGCATACGACCCTGCCTCAGGCTTTTCTGGCCTGAGCTCCAACGGCGAAGCGGACACTTTGTCACCTGTTTTTACGAACAATGAAGCAGACAAATCCGCTGTACTAGATTTGTTATCGAAATTAAGGTAAGAAGATCAAATGATGTTCACAAACCTTATTAGACTGGGGGTTTATCGGCAATGCCCGAGCTTTACGTTCTATTACAGTTTCGATAGTTTTTTTTTTTTTTTTTTATCTCTTAACAATCTTTTTGTATTAGTATCAAAGGAATGAAAGGAAATTGGTTTGTTTCAATTTAAGTTTTCTTCGGCGTTCCAGTAAGTGCATTGTTATGCATCGGCCTTCTGCTGTAAGCAAGCAAGTTTCAGTGTTGTTCTCGGTTATTTACCTCGGTTATTTATTCATGGCAAAGCCATTTGATTTTCTTTTGTGTAGCTGTCTCATCAACGCTACAGTTAGAATGGGTTGAACAAACAATGAATTGAAGTGAACATGAATTACAAACTATAGAACCAGAACAGAAGAATTGAAAGGAAAGAAGATCGTAAAGTGATTGTGACGCTATCAAAAGAAATAAACTCCACTTCATGCCCGCAAAGTTTAATTCGCAGATGCTTCTTTAGTTTGACAAAGAATTTAAACAGGCAACTTTAGCCTGATATTTCAAAAAATTATTTTGTTAAGTCTGTTGAATTTTTCTGACTACGAATTGTTCTAAGAATAGGGAAATGAATTGATGGACAGATGGACGGCCACCACATGTATGTAGCTGCATTAGAGACAACAATATACTTGTTTCAGAAATGAGACCAACTAATTTAATATTTTATCAAAATCACTTAAACGTTTCTTTGTATGCGAGTAATTCGACGGTGCAGTACTTGAAGATGGGTATGATCCTTGTTTGATGGCCGATGGGTATTTGTTGGCGTGAGTAAAGTCCGATTTTTGCAGCAGATAACCATTCAAGTGAATTGGATTATAGTAATGATTTCGCTGATTGATACTATTGCATGATGGCTGTACTGGTTCACTGTATTTCATTGATCCAAGGTCTGGAATGAGACTAGGGGAGAATACTCGATCAATTGAAGGTAATGCAAATGGTGATTGAATAGTAGATGCCTCAATTACTGGCAGTCCCGAAAATGAAGAGCCATCCGTTTTATTACTGAATGTTGAATCTTTTCTGTTCATGGTTTCTTCCACTTGGTCCTCCCTCTCTTCTACTATTTTATCCTTCTTGCTATGCTTCATTTTTCTGGGTAAGTAAATGCAAAGTTCATCGGAACTAACACAGTTGGAGCATTCAGGAAGGGATCTAGTACATTTCTTTTTGAACTTTCGACATCTTAAGCAACTGACCTTTGATTTTGTATTGTCATGAATATCAATATCTGGTTTTGATAGATTATGTTCATAAATATTAGCTCCCTTGTTCACCTTTATGTTGTTTAACTTTTTCTTCTTGAAAACGATGATTGAAGGTTTTCCTATGGCTTTAGAACATTTGGACTTGTTTATATCATTACTCTTCATATTCTGTTTTTGACAACTAAACCTCCAATTGATGGCAACATTTTTATTTAATTTAACTTGAAATTCATTGATATATTTAATTATATCAGGGTATTCACTCAAAGAATCTTCAAATATTTTGGATAGTTCGTCATTTTCAACACTAGAATTTTCCTGATGAGATCTAGCATTTACCATTGATTCAATTATATGGTTGAATGGGGGCCCACTGAAAGTCGATGATAATGTTTGATAAACAGCAGCCATACCACCGCTTCAAAAAAGAACTGAAATTTATTTTGGGAAATTTGGAACATATAAATGTTCCTTATCAAAGATTACGTAAAATATATTTATAGAACAAACTTCACTTAGCAGCCATTTGTGATCTGAGGGTGATGATGCAATCACCCTTAATACTTCTAAATCAGAATTTTTGATGCCTATTTAAATTACTATTTTTAAAGAAAAAGTAGAATATAATAAAAACAGTAACAAGATAGTCATGAAGAAAAAAAAAAATAAAAAAACCGAAAGTAGTAAGTTACCCAGGGATCCAATAATTTTTTCAGCAAAAATTATTATCTTATGGCCAAGGATGTAACCATCATGGGGCCCGCAAATTGCGGTAAATTCGCTAGATGTTCCCTCAGAAAAAGAAATGAAACGAAATCTGTGGACCCAATTCTTTGCAGAAACCTGATAAGCACGAGTTCTGGAGTCATTTGATAAATAATAAAAAAACAAGGTTGGGTTTATTTTTTCTCTCAAACCGTAACCAGCACCTAAAAAATAACTGAGTAAAAGGCTACATATGCTACATTTTGATTACAGGAAATAAAACGGAAAAGGGGAACGAATGAAAAAATCTTGAATTCTGAGTCCAAACCAAACCAGCCTTATGTGGAAAAATTCAAACCCACGCAATTGGTGAGAAAGTATAAAAGGAAATATTATATGGATGCTTGCCGGGTTATTTGTTTTTGGATTTAGTTACAAGGACAAAATATGGTTGTCCTAGATATCAATTGGTTTTGTTACCTTAAACTTATCTATGGTTCAAGAACCCGAGCTACTATTTCTAGCGAAAATTGATGAATAATAGGAGTCGAAGTTCTAGAAGACTTGTGAAGTTTTTTCTCACTTCGTTACATCAGTGACATAAAGCTGATCAAGCCCAAAAGTCTCATGTTGCTCGTTAATTATATCACATTGGAATTTATTTTTTATTATTCTTGCAGCCAAATAGAAAAATAAAATAGACAATCGCGCTAAATGTTACGTTTTGGGTTCACTCCTCACCTTTTTTTTTTTTTTTTTTTGGTTCTGCATGCTTACAACTCAAAAGAGTAGTGACAGGAAAAGAAACAGAATCTCTTGCAGGGAGAAATGATTTAGCCCGATTGACAGGAAACAAATTAATAAACTTTTGATAGTGACGACGTAGAAGAGGCAAAAACAGAAAACTCCGGAAGAATATCCTTTCTAGGAAACGTAGCGATTTAGTGATGCATTCACCTGCTGTTTTCGTGCTGTGTAGAAGCACTATTGAGGCTCGTAATTGTAGGAGGAGAGTTTCCGTCTTTCTTACCTACAGCGAAAAAGCGCATATTTTGACAGATGCCCTTATTATTTCTTTTTAACTACATAATACTGCGGATTGGCGCAACTTTTTATTCCGAGCATGAGACTACATCATGGCATTTTCACTGTCCAACTAATGATATGTGAGTTAGGCTAATTTATCTTTTCTTTTTTTTTTTCTTTGCTTTCTATTTCTTATTTTGTTACTTTATTTAAAACTTAAGCTATTCATAAACTGTGCCTCCTTAGTGATTTTAAAAATTTCGTAATAGACGTCGGCACTCGTTTAAAGTTTACAAAAGATATGGCTCTAAAATTGACTTGTTGTTGTTCAGATGTTGCATTTTGTATGTTATTTGTGACATGGTGATAGCCTCGTTTTACGAAATTAGGGTGAAACTTGTGTTTAACTGAAGGAATTGGCGCATTTAACGTTGTCCGGTTGTTCATGAGCCTTTGGTATATCTTGCACCCCTTTGCAAGTTTATTTTCAGAAGGTAGGGCCCGCCCCAAATCTATAGCAAGATGTCTCAATCGGGCATATGTATCAGATTTAAAACAAGCATCGGTCATGTTACCATCAGAAGTCAAGGTTGAATATTGGCTTAGTTTTGGTAACTGGTGGTCGAGATAGGGTTTGATGGTGCCTGAAAGTTGACTGTATTCCTTTGTAGAGCCGATGTATAATAGATTCCTCGCCCGGGTACAACCAACATAGAAAACCCTCGACTTACTAGGATCGACGCCATGTCCATCGGTTAATAATGACTCCCAAAGTGATTTCTCTCCCCAAAGTTTTGTCATTCCGATGATGAAAACAACAGGAAACTCTAATCCCTTTGCCGTATGAATCGTGGATATTTTTACCATCTGTTCTTCCCCAGTCGGAATTTCCTCGTTATACGTTCGTAAAAAGAAGCTTAAGAATTTCATCTTGTTAGCAGCTGGTTCTCCCGTTTTGAGATATTCCAGATAGGAGTTACGGAGTGACCTATTAAACGTTTGTAGAAAATTTTCTAAGGACTTTTTATTTTCACTTGCTGGAAACTTCTTTTTGCGAGCTATACCTTCTTCTGGTTTATTGATATAGTCGAGTAATTTCAGGTCTTCAATTATGTTGATCAACGATTGTAAGATGTCATTGGGGATTTGTTCAAGATCATTAGGTTCCTTGTGTAAACGTTCTCTTTCGTCGTTGATCCTAGTCAACAATAAATTAACCCGATTTAGCGTTTCCTTCTGAATAGGAGTCTTGTAAATTAAGTTTATATCGAATTTCCCGCCATGCGAGTTTGAGCCCAAGTTATTACCCCGAAGTTGATGTACTAAGTAAGCTTCAAGAATTGTGCCATGACAAGATTTAAGGTAAGCCTTACATTTCTCCGTGCCCCAATTACAGCTATTATTGAACAACTGAGAAACTCTAGTCTTGCATCCATTTGAAGTGTCAAGAACAGATAAAATGCACAAAAGACTAAACTCGGCTCCCGATGAATTACACAACACGTTAATCAAATCGAGCAATATATGAAGTTTACTTTTAGTCCAGTCATTGCAAGGGGGCAATTTCATACACTTTATGTCAAACCTGTGCTTAAATATTTTCGTGATATCTTCAATTTCTCGGTTTGATCTAGTCAAAATAGTAAAATCGGATAATTTAAATAATCCCCCCAGTTCTAAAATTAACCGGATTATCTCTTTTCCTACCTCAGTAATTTCATCTGCTTCTGATTTGTACGTTCTTACGATCGGAAAAAACCCATCTCCTCTTGCGGCAATCATATTCGAAGAGCCCAGACGGTCTAGAAAGTTTGTGGATGCGTCGAGAATCCTTTGCGTTAACCGGAATGATTCATTAATCCGCTTTTCAACTACGGTGGCTGAGGGAAATTGCATCTGAAGATCGTGCAATAATTTGGGACTGGATCCAAGAAACTCGTATATGCTTTGATTCGGATCGCCAGCGACGGTTAAATGTTTCATTTTGGCGTGTGATTCTGTGGTGGGATATTGGACTACCGCAGTAATAATTCTAAGTAGGTACTCATAGATATCTTGAAACTCGTCAACGACTACTACTCTATAGTTCTGTAATTGAGGAATTGGTTGGTTTCGGTTGACTGATGTATTTATCAATTGCAAGGCATTGGTTAGAAGATCATGGTATCGCATCATACCATTATGATCCATATAATTCATTAATGAATGCAAATATGCTTCACTAATCTTTGCCTTCTCGGCAGCACGTTTAATGGTGATTGCTTCACTTTTGATGTCAAAAATCATTTTCTCTAGTGATGAAGCTGTCAAACTACCCTCGATTTTTTGTCCTTCTAGCATGATCTGGCTCCCCAGAAAGAATGCCGAGAAGTTCCTCCAGCTCAAATCGTCCATTAGCCTCATGTTAACATGTTCTGGATTATACAATTGTGAGTACTGGTCTATCAAACCCCCACAGAAAGAATGGAACGTATTGATGGTTATTTCACTACTGACTTCCTCTCCTAATGTTCTGGTGAGAGCGTCTCTCAATGCATTCACGGCTCTATTACTCATGGATAGTACCACAATTTCATGTGGTCTAACATTATGATGTCTAATTAAATACTCTATTCTTTTCACCAAAGTGAATGTCTTCCCGCTTCCTGGCCCTGCTATTATCTTTAGTATGGTGTCTAGTTCAGCTGGATAGGTGATGATATCCTCTTGACTGGCGGTCGCTACTGGACTCGCGCGGCGACTGCATTCCCCTTGCCTGTTCGTTCGATCTTCATTCCCGGCCATGAACAGCTTGTAGTTCAGTCTGTTTTTTTTGCGGTCAACAATTGAAACTTTAAGAAATTTTAGTCGGCGCACCAAAACATCAATTATTTCATAAATCGGTTAACAAATTCTTATCTTCAATCTCTCACCCATTATGAGTGCATTGCTGTCATTGCAACGATTGCTCCCTCTCTCTCTAGAAGAGGCTTCAGAAATTGACCTTAATCCACCAACCTCCTTGAAGAACCTCGAGACTTATACTAATTATGTTAAGTCCAAAACCAACGAGCCGCAACAATTACTAGAGAAAACCAGAGTGGATGCAGCAAACTCCAAGGAATCTGACCATACTTACATCAACTCTCTATCCAATACCGACATTGACAATCTTACTCGCAAATTCCAGAACTATGAGAACAATATCAAATCATATAGAGCCAAACTCGAACCGCTTGAGTCAGTACTTACAGACTTCAATACCGAATTAAATGATCTTTCAACTACTCTCACATCTTTGCAAGAACAGTCCAGTCGATTGACGAGTGACTTGAATTTACAAAGAACGTTAACAGAAAAATTAAACCCCATTATCTTGGATCTAATGATTCCCCCAGACATAATCAGATCGGTGACGAAGGAACCTGTAGACGAAAGATGGCTTGAGAACATAAGATTTATAAACGAAAAGACACAATTATTGGAGGCTGTAAGCAAGCAAAACACTCAGACGAATTACGAACATACCAAAGCATTGAAGGAATTAAAGTTCGGCCTTCAGGTTCTTTCGGCCAAAGCATTGGAAAGAATCAGAGACTTCATCATAAGCAGGATCAAAAAACTCCGATCTTCGGTCACAACTTCATCACAAAGCATTCAACAGGAGCTTCTCCAGGTCAAGGAAGGATTCGTGTTCTTAAAGTCACACGAGCCTCAACTAGCTAATCAATTGCAATTAGCATATATATTCACCATGAGATGGTACTATCGTACGAGATTCGCCAAATATCTTTATGCCCTTGAAAAACTTCACATCAAACATATCGACTACACTTATGTCTTGGGCAGTAGCGAGACCCACAACGATGATAAGTTGAGCGTTTTTGGCGGTGGCTTTAAAACTTGGTTGTCAACTCCAAACCAACAACCTGTGTCTCCAAACCCCCAGCAATCACAACCAGCCAAGGTGTCATTGAATGAGTATCTCCAATCAATCGATAAGAGAATCCAGATTCTCACTGAAAAATCTGATCCTGAGAAAGCTGAATCTGCCATACCAGCGCAAATTGCAGAAACCACCCCATTTAATTACTGGCTTGAATTCGTGTTCAATCAATGGGTTATCAGCTTAAGTGATAATATTGTGGTCGAGTATTTGTTCATGGTAGACTTTTTTTACCAAGGTGACGAGAAATTTGATAATATTGAAAATCTCAACCCTAATAATCCAGCTAAAGAAGGTTCTAATCCTTCTAAACCACATAGAAACGATTGGTCAGCTGTTATGTTCGGTGACATCTACAAACTAAGCAACGAATTTGTCAATTGGCTAATCACCCACCAAGCCGTCTATTTAGGTAGTATGATTACTAGTTCTTCATCCAGAGCTACTCCTGCATCATCTCTTTCGTCATCAACTGGTACCTGTGATGCGTATGCTATTCTTTTGATTATAAGAGTCATCCAACACACCCAATTTTCATTAAAGAATGAATTCCGTATTCCTGTTCTTGATGATCATCTCAATTCTTTACTTCTCTTATTATGGCCACAGTTCACCAAAATCATTGATTTGAATTGCGAGTCAATGAAAAAAATCGTCATGAGATCATATCCGTCCAAGTCGAAGGATGCACATCTTGCACCCGTCAATATTAGCCAACTGTTTGGCCATTTCCTCCTGGGTCTACTCAAGCTTACTTTCACTCCCGATAAGGATGAAAATCGCTTCAAAGGTGAACCCTTGTATACCTCTGTATACAGGTTGAAGAATGACTTTGAAAGTACCCTTACAAAGATGAGTAATCATCTCTTCAGCAATAAATCACAGTCAGCCCAGAGAGAAATCTTTTTATTCAACAATTACTTTCTTATTGCCAACATTATAAAGAACGAAAATGGGCTGGAGTCTAGTGCATTTATTGACGAGCAACTCAAACACTTTGAAATGTTATGTGAAGCCTACAAACCTCAATAAACAGCGACCACTACGAAAGATAATATGAAACCTACAGTCTGTTAATCAGTATCTTGCTGCATTAAAATTACATGATTGAGCATCTTGATATGCGACTACACAATCCTCGCTAACTACTTTCTCTCTCATTGTTTTGCACTAGAGACCATCGAATATTTACAAATCACAGAGTTTTGCAAATAATCCACATAATTGTAAGTATGTAGACATCCCCTCCAAGACTCTCATATGGGTGAACCCAATCTCTTTCAACATGTCCAAACGTTTCGACTCATTGATGTTAGGATAGGTTTTGGCCACCCTAAATGTCAGTGTCACGATATCTACTGCAGAATAACCTTTCTTCCATAAACTATCTAGATAGTCGATGGCCTCATCTATGTCCCCTCCCTTCTTGGTAACACATGCGGTTATGATTTTTTTAATAATCAAGGGATGAGGTTGGTCAACGATCTTGAAAACGTTAACATCGTTGACAAACCCAAACCCAGCAACTGTACTTTGTAAGTTGTTAATGGCCTGTCTCATATCTCCTTCCGCAGTGAAAATCAATGCTTTCAATCCTTCCTCGTTGTATTTCACGTTTTCTGCAGCTGCAACCTCTAATAGTCTCGCAAGAACCTGATCATCTGCTAGTTTATTGTATCTCAATATGGCACAACGAGATTGTAAAGGTTCGATGATCTTACTGGACTCATTACATGCAAATGCAAATCTGGTGGTATTGGAATAAATTTCCATCGTTCTTCTGAGAGCTTGTTGAGCCCCTTGGGTCATGGAATCAGCCTCATCAAGAATAATGATCTTATGTTTTCCTGGAGGTAACAGGATTTTGGTTTGAGCAAATTGTTTGATTTTGTTTCTGACCACATCGATCCCTCTGTCATCAGAAGCATTCAATTCTAATGTTGCCTGGTGATAAAGGTCTGGTCCTAGAAGTTCGTAAGCAAGACAGTGGATTGAAGTAGTTTTCCCAATACCGGGGAATCCTGAGATAATCATATGGGGCATGTTCCCGTCACTTGCAATTAGCTTTAGTCTTTCGATGGTTTCTTCATTGCCAACAATATCATCGAGTTTATGGGGACGATACTTTTCGACCCATGGTAACTCCAACGAAAGTGAAAAGTTCTTACTCATGACAAATCTGTGAACGTAAAAGTACACTAATATGTAAAAGTGAAAAAAATAGTTTTGAAGACGCGTACAATTTTCAACCCTCATTATTTTTCATTCCTACAATTTTCGCTTTACAAGCTCATCATTCATTAATAAAGTACTTATTTGTAGGCCATTTTTTTACATAACTCACTTCGTAGACTTTTTCTTCGTGGCTGCGGGTGCGGTGGTAGCCAAAACTTTGATCGCCGGTTTATGAAAGTACGCCGTAAAACTGTTGATATCTGTGAATATTGCACTGAGCCATGGCATGTCCACGTCCTTGATGCCATCTACAAGAGTAAGTAACGGTTTTGCATCGGTGAAATTTTCCGTTATTCCGATGATTCCCGTGTGTTTGATGTTGAGTATCGATGAAAGTCTTTCCATTGATCCCTTGGGTAATTCTATCAACTTCACTCTGTTCTCTAGAGATTGTGATGCTGTGTAGCAGAGAACAGGGAAGGATTGTGTTAAAATAGGCGGGCTGATGTCGTTTTTGGCAACAAAGACATACTTGAGATAGGAATCAAAGCTGTTCCTCGGACGTTTTGACTGGCCCGTAAGAATTTGTCTTTTTTCATCAGCTTGCGATTCTAACCTCTTAATTGTCGAGTTAAAGCCCAAAGTCATATGATTGAGCATGGCAGGTTCCCCGATATCTTCTCCTTTCTTGGATTCACTCTTCATTTTCTGATACTTCCCGACTCCGGCTAGCAGCAGACATAGTAGCTCTAGTATATCGTTAGCTAGCTTAGCGTCGAGTTCTGACCATTGATTCGACTGAGTGTATGGATTATCTAAAATGGGCTTGAATACTTGCTTCTTTTTCTGTTCAGCATCTTTCAACGACCCTAGTTGGGGCTTGGAGACCCATTTCTGTGTCGATTGTTCCATTATACGGTGAATAAAGATATAGCTTGTTGAAAAGAAATCCTGCGATGAGCTCCGCTGTGATGAGATTCACTACGAAAAATGCTCGCTCACTTACATAAAATTCTTAATGTATATATTGCGATATTTGACACATTTACATAAATTAATTGCACGTATGAAATCTATAGAAAGTTTGGATTTATGGCTTTTACAAATATTTGAAGTTTTGAAATTGATATAAATTACAGATTTTTCGAGTTTTAAATACAAATCCGTACTAATCTTTCTTATCCTTATCCTTAGAGTCTGGTGAGTAGCTTGGGGATCCTGGAGAGTATGAAGGAGAAGTTGGAGAATACTGTGGTGAGGTTGGGGAGTACTGTGGAGAGGTTGGAGAGTACGATGGTGAAGTAGGTGAGTAAGATGGAGAAGTTGGTGAGTAGGATGGGGACGTAGGTGAATATTGAGGGGATGTTGGTGAATATGATGGGGAAGTTGGTGAATAACTTGGCGAAGTTGGGGAGTACGATGGAGACGTTGGTGAGTAACTTGGCGATGTTGGTGAATAACTTGGCGAAGTTGGCGAATAACTTGGCGAAGTTGGCGAATAACTTGGCGAAGTTGGAGAGTAAGAAGGTGATGTTGGGGAGTAAGAAGGTGATGTTGGGGAGTAACTTGGCGAAGTTGGAGAGTAACTTGGTGATGTGGGTGAGTATGATGGAGAAGTTGGGGAGTAACTTGGTGATGTAGGCGAATAACTTGGCGAAGTTGGTGAGTAACTTGGCGAGGTAGGCGAATATGAAGGGGAAGTTGGTGAATAACTTGGTGAAGTTGGTGAGTACGATGGGGAAGTTGGTGAATATGATGGAGACGTTGGTGAGTATGTGGGCGAGGTTGGGGAATAGGTTGGAGATGCACCACCATATCCTGGAGAAGATACACCGTAGGAAAATGGAGAAGTTGGAGATGGAGAGGATGGTTGACCACCGTAAGAGGTAAGAGCACCAGAGCCATCTGAAATTGGAGCAGTGTGAATTGGTGAAAATCCAGCGCCTTCTTCGAATTGAATCTTATCATCTTCCATTTCATATTCTCTGTATGGGGTAGCACCACCGTCATCGTAATCATTGGTATCAGCAACAACAGCAACACTAGAAGCAGATTGTAACATTTTATCATCGACCATAACATCAAAAGCACCAGTACCCAAAGGAGCCATTTGACCCAACATAACATTCTCCGAAATACCACGACAGTCATCAAGTTCAGCATAAGCACCAGCTTCCAACAAAATTTCCACAGTTTCTTCGAAAGAACAACGCATCAAAGCACCAGTATCAGCTCTGTTAATACCATGACGAGTAATGGCCATCAAATGACCACGAGAAGTCATTACATCCACTAATAAAGCCATGTGACGGTAATTAACGTAGGAACCATCAAAAGCAATAACGTTAAGAATTTCTTTGAATAAAGCATAACGAGTAGCTTCAATACCCAAAACAGAAAGGATTTCAATGAAGTTATTGGAGTAAGTACGAGAAGCATCAACCCCAGGAACTGCCATAACATCAGCTAAATTGACACCATCAGTTTCCAAAACCCACTCTTGACTTTGAGCGAATTCACCCGAAGCATCAGGACTACTTACTTTATGTTGCATCATAAACACTCTGGTAATACCAGGGATACCACGTAAAGAGATAGTTTCTAACATGTGAGCTTCAACACGTTTCAAAATCTGATCTTCTTCATGATCACCTTCTTCTTCCAATTTAGGATCACGAATAACACGACAACGAATAATCAACTTATCAGCAGTATCATCAGACCAAATGACGAATAAGTCTTCCCCAAAATTTTGGGAGATCTTTTCTGCAACTTGAGCCATGGTCAATTGTTTATCCAACATTTTGGCACGATCTAATTCAAGACGAAGTAACCAAGGTGATTGGTTTTCAATGGTCTCTTCAACCTTTTCATCAGGAATTGCGAAATATGCTTCCACAGTATCATAATCTTCTTCAATAACCGTACTTCTTGGATCTGGATCGTAGAAGATTTCGGTAGCTGAAGTAACATTCTTCAAAGTAGTATGCTCAATAGCAGATTGAACAATCTTGGCTTTTTCAATGTCTCCCGCAATTTCCTTATCTAAATAAACAGTAAGGGCTGGAGTTTTGATGTTTTTAGCCACATTAAGAATTTCCTTAAGACGAGGAACCCCTAAAGTAACATTCTTGGATGACACACCAGCATAATGGAAAGTATTTAACGTCATCTGAGTAGCTGGTTCCCCGATCGATTGGGCAGCTATCACCCCGACCATTTCACCTGGGTGGACAATTGATTTCTGGAATTGAGTTTCAATTTCACCAAGAACCCATTCGAAAGAAATACGATTCAACTTAAATTCTTCAATAACACGACGAGCCGCCAATCTTGAACGTAACAAACATTGGAAAAGTAAAGTAGCATTAGCTTGAGCCTCTCTAGACAATTCATTGTCACCACGAACGACCATAAGTTTAGTGCATAAAATCTTAACTTCATTGACAATTTCATCTAACTTCAAATCAGAAGCTTTATGACGTCCATTATGGAATATTTGTTGAGCGTTTTGAATGATACGTCTTAAATTGACAGGTAATGGCCAATTATAGTCACCGTTGGGGAAACAGACTTCTCTTAAATAACGACGATCATCCAATAATTGGTTGTATTCTTCATCCAAGACCTTCTGTAAATTCACATCACCTCTTATTTCTTTACCTGATTGTAATAAAGATTCGGCAATAGATTTGGATGGGTCTAATACATCGATACGGTAACGTCTTTCGAAGTTTTCATGAGAACCAGGAATCGTATCCACAGATTGTTTTTCAACTTGGGTACCATCAATACCGTCTTCACCATAAACGAATTGAATAATATCACCAAGAGAGTTTCTTGTGGTACCATCATAGTGAACCATAATATCTTCCAAAGCTTTAACCAAACGACGTTGAATGTAGCCAGTTTCTGCTGTCTTCACCGCGGTATCAATAAGACCTTCTCTACCGGCCATAGCATGGAAAAAGAATTCTTGAGGAGTTAAACCTCTTAAATATGAATTTTCCACAAATCCTTTAGATTCAGGAGAGTAGTCATCTTTGGTGAAATGAGGTAAAGATCTATCAGCGAAACCAAATGGAATACGTTTACCTTCAACAATTTGTTGACCGACACAGGCAGACATTTGAGAAATGTTGATGAAAGAACCTTTAGATCCAGATGTAACCATCTGCTTAACGTTATTCAAATCTTTCAAATTCATTTCCGCAGACCGACCAGCGGTATCACGAGCTTGATTCAACACACGAGAAACATTATGTTCGAATGATTCACGTAATGTCATACCAGGTTCAGGCTCCAACTTATTTTGTTGTGCATCCAAAATGATTTCTTGCACCTTGTTCTTAGCCTCTTGAATCGTGGTCGTAACAGTTTTCATGGTTTCTGAATCGGCAATAGTATCACCAATACCAATGGAGAACCCGTTATGTAATAACCAGTAATTGACGACTTTTTGGATGGCACTGAAAAGTTGGGCACATACATATGGACCCTTTTCTCTCATAACAGTGTGAATTAATCCTCCCCCAGTAGCCCCAACCGTCAGCTTGGTAACGACACCAAACATGATCTCACCATCTACGATTAACATACCGTTGTCCTTAGGACTCATAAGATTGGTACCATCATCGAACCTTTGTAAATGAATACCTTTTGGAATTGCCATGGATAATAGTTGTTTTCCTGACCATAAAGGTTTTGGTTTAACAATAGCTGGTGGAGGAATAACACCATCCCAATTAGGAATCCAGTATAACATATTCATAACTTGATCATATTCAATGAAAGTATCTCTCAAAGTCATTTTACGAACCCCACAAAGAGTATCTTGCACAATACCCATAACTGGTTTATTCGATTGGGGAGAAACAATTTGCAATGGAACAGCACAAATTAATGAAAGCTCGGCTCTAGTTTCTGGAGATTGAGGAACGTGCAAGTTCATTTCGTCACCATCGAAATCAGCATTATATGGAGAAGTAACCGATAAGTTTAATCTAAAAGTAGAATATGGCATGACTTTGACTCTGTGAGCCATCATGGACATTTTATGCAAAGAAGGTTGACGATTGAATAAAACTGGATCATCGTCCATCAAGTGACGTTCAACTTTCCAACCATATTGTAATGCGATATCCCCTGCTCTTTTGTTATATCTCAAGTCTATACGGTCACCGGTATCTCTTATAACGTATTTGGCACCAGGATGTTCATTAGGACCATTACGAACGTATTCCGTTAAACGATGGATATTATATGGAGTTACGATCTCAGGATACGATAAAGTTCTGGCAATGGAAATTGGCACCCCAACTTGATCTAAGTCAAGATTTGGATCCCCCGAAATGACAGTACGGGCAGAGAAATCCACTCTTTTACCCATAAGATTTCCTCTTAATCTACCTTCTTTACCCTTTAATCTAGCTCTAATAGATTTAATTGGACGCCCGGTTTTTTGAAGAGCTTGGGGCTGACCGGCGATATCATTATCCATATAGGTGGCAACGTGGAATTGAAGTAAAGCTTCAAATTCACTAATAACATGCTGAGGAGATCCGTCCATTTCAAGTCTTTGAACATTTATATTTGCTTTTAAAACGTCTGCTAGTTTGAAAGTTAAATCATCCTCACCTCTTGCAGTGTCATTGAACGCAATAGAAGGTCTCACCGGAGGTGGAGGAACAGGTAACACGGTGATTAACAACCATTCTGGACGAGCATAATCTTCATTAAATCCCAATCTATGACAATCTTCAGCACTGATATGCCTGAAGACACTCAAAATCTCTGAAGGTGTTAATAAACGACGCTCTGGTTGTTCATTCTCTTCAAAATTTTTATTTTGCTTCCAAGTTCCCCACAATTTAAGACCATCTCTACGAACGGTTGGCTGAGTATGACCACATCCTCCTCTTCCTGGCTTTTCAACTTTTTGTCGATCGTCTTCACTGATAGTATCAGCTTCACAAATCATTTTGGTTTTACAAGTATTCCACACTGCATTGAATCTTTTCTTGGGATCTCTAATTTTGATTGCTTGGGCCATGAGTGGGTTGGTCTCATCAAGTAACAACTTACCACAATGCATACAAACACATTCACACACTTTCTTAATGGTAGCAATAAAACCGATATGGAATACGGGTTTAGCTAATTCAATATGACCAAAATGTCCAGGACATTCTGCCATATCTTCACTACAAGTTTGACATTTGAAATTACGATCAATAGAACCTAATCTTGGATCATTTAAACCACCCTCTCTTGGTTTTTTAGTAGTTTGATCCATAGTTTCAGGATACTCTATTTTGGCAACAGAAATTGCACGAACTTCTTCTGGTGACAAAAGACCAAATTGAACCTTGAATAGTTAGTCATCGAACAAAAAAATTGTTGTAGCGAAAAAAAAATACTTACTTCTTTCACTGAACGAAGAGGAGCACTTGAATATGGAAATTGACGACTCATGATGATAAGTATTAGGATGATATATTATGTTAAATAATTTTGGTGATTCGAACACCCTCTAATAATAAGATATGATGAATAAAAATACAGGATTAGTAAATGTTTTTTTACAGTTTTTATGATTTTTTTTTTTTGAATTTTTTTCTCTTTAAAAGTTAATGACAAAGGATTTAATAAAGAAAGATTCCACGCTTAATCAATCGATATAAGGGATATTAAGCAGTCAAATGAATGAATGCTTTACTTCTGGAACTATTTTTATTAAAAGGGAAGTAGCCTTTAAGTTATTGAAAATTTAAAAGCGATTTTTATGACCTCCACTGATATATTATTCAACAAGGAAAATATATATTTGTAATACCCAAAACCGGTTCCGACGAATTAATCAGATAAGTTTATACTGGACCTCAGGATAGATGAGTAAAACTGAAGGATGGTTGATGGATGTATGTGGGTTGTAGGGAACAAGGTTAAGAAGATAAATTTAGCCTTGATTTTTCGTTTCCTCTCATGTTATGAAAAACCCGACATTTTTCATAGTGGCGATAAATTTTTCGCTATTCTGAAATTTACCCTGCGACTTGCTTGAGTATTATGGACGACACGGCGAATTTGTGTACTTGTCAGTACGACAAGATCCGTACCGCGGATTATTAGAGGCCCGACACTTAATTCGACAGAACAAGTACATTGGTCGACAATAGGTGATAGTGCAAATTAAGGGTAGGTTCAAAGAGTAATTAGATATCTTAATCAATTTTATCGCATGGTTACTTTTCTTGGAAGTTTTTCCGAGAAATGTAAAAAATTGGGAAAAAGCGAGTAAAGTAATTAGTAAGTTGGAGACCTTGCCTCACGAGAAGGAAATGTACTCTCGTACGTACTCTTCCGTAACGTAAGATAACTCAACATAATTGAAGGTTCCAGACTACGACTGACTAATTTGAAAACTGGCAAGATAAGCCCAAAATCTAGATCATTATTCTTCTATACACAGTTAATCCATATATCGAAAGTAAATTTCTACCAGACTTTTCAGTAACACACTCTCTTCAAGTCTCCTAATAAGTTCGTCTGGTATAGTCTTTTTCACCCCACTCTACCCCCACTACTAATTTTGGAAATTGCGATCTCGCAAAAAATATTATAATTATTCCGAGCATTAGCAAATGTGTGGAGAAGTATAAATCTGGGGCCAGATTTCGCGGATGCAAAATTTCCCATCCATCTGTACCAAACCTCTATAATGACTGGTAAATACCCCTGGTGGAAAGATGACACTATCTATCAAATCTGGCCTGCTTCATACAAAGACTCTAACGGTGATGGTGTTGGTGATATTCCAGGGATAATCTCCACTTTGGATTATGTCAAATCGTTAGGTGTTGATATCATTTGGCTCTCCCCTATGTACGACTCTCCTCAAGATGATATGGGTTATGATATTAGAGACTACGAGAATGTGTACGAAAAATATGGAACCCTCGCTGATATGGATTCGTTGATCGAAGGAGTTCATAAGCGTGGCATGAGATTGATTTTGGACTTGGTGATCAACCACACTTCTTCGGAACACGATTGGTTCAAAGAATCCAGATCTTCGAAAACCAATCCCAAGAGAGATTGGTACATATGGAAACCGCCAAAGATCGATGAAAATGGTAAGAGACACCCACCTAACAACTGGGGATCATATTTTTCTGGTAGTGCCTGGAAATACGATGAATTGACAGATGAATACTACCTCCACTTATTCGCCGAATCTCAACCGGATTTGAATTGGGAAAACGATGAAACCAGAGATGCTATCTACAAGTCCGCAGTTCAATTCTGGTTTGATAAAGGTGTCGATGGGTTCAGAATTGATACTGCTGGAATGTACTCCAAAGTTCAAACGTTCCCTGATGCACCAATTGTATTCCCAGATACTGAATGGCAACCTTGTAAATTGTACCACCAAAGTGGTCCAAGAATTCATGAATTTCATAAGGAAATGTTCAACAGGGTGTTCTCTAAATACGACTCGATGTCGGTCGGAGAAGTTGGTCACTCTTCTCGTGAAGATTCTTTGAAATACGTTAGTGCTTCTAGGAATGAAATGAACATGATGTTCTTATTCGATGTGGTTGAAGTTGGTTGTGATCCTGCTGATAGATTCAGATATAAGGGATTCGAATTATCTGATTTCAAGAATGCTGTTAAGACTCAAGGAGAATTTATTGAAGGCACTGACGCTTGGTCTACGGTTTTCATTGAAAACCACGATCAACCTCGTTCCATCACCAGATTTGGTAACGAAAAAGCTAGGGTAGAGACTGGTAAGTTGTTAGCCTTATTGCAATCCTCTTTGACCGGTACTTTGTTCATTTACCAGGGTCAAGAAATTGGTATGACTAATGTTCCAAGATCATGGAAAATTGATGAATATTTGGATATCAATTCTATTAACTACTACAACCAATACAAGGAAACCGTTAGTTCAGATCCAAAAAAACTCGAGGAATTGTTAGATAAAATTAACTTACTCGCCAGAGATAATGCCAGAACCCCAGTTCAATGGGACTCTTCCGCAAACGGTGGTTTCACCTCCGGTACCCCATGGATGAGAGTTAATGATAACTACAAAGAGGTTAACGTTGCTGACCAAGTCAATGATCCTGAATCTCTATTTTCTTTCTGGAAGAAGTGTCTTAAAGTCAGAAAAGAATACAAAGAACTTTTGATTCATGGTTCATTCAAGATTTTGGACATTGACAATGAGAAAACTTTTAGTTACATTAAGCAATCAGGTGAACAAAAGGCTTATGCTGTCCTCAACTTCTCAGGTGAGCTGGTTAAATTTGACAAATTAGTTGATGGTAAATTAACTTTGATCAATTCAACCACTGATGATATTGATGAATCTGAACTTAAACCTTATGAAGGAAGAGTGTACCTTATTAATTGAAATGAAACGGATATATAAAAAATAAATATAAATAGATTTAAACGTTGAATGTTCACCAACTGTATTAGTTTCATAAAGTTAGAATGCAGCGTTGGCTAATACCTGAGGTGGAGGAGTGCCGATGTAATCATCGTCCATAAGCTCTATTTGATCATTGAACCAGAAACCAACTAAAAGAACAACATAACTGAGAATGAGAATGACACCTTTGAAATAATTAGACTTTCCCTCGGCATATATGTAAGTAAATAAGTAAATGGCAATCAATGTGGCAATGATATCCCAACGGGGAAATACTAGGGAGAAAAGCTTATCGACATTGTCGAATCCTTTATAGATAGAGAATACCACTAAACTAGGAATCTGGATTAAAACCACCTGTAATGCATAAGCACTACCAATTTCCATAGACAATGCAACATTACCACCGATAGCAAATGAAATAGCGTTCAAGAATTCGGTGGTGTTGGGAACCAAAGCAAATACAGTCAATCCAAGGAATTTGGGGTTGATGGGGAAATCAGCAAGAACAGCGTCAACATTATTCACTAAAATTTCGGCAATGATAGCATACAAAAGAGTAGCTCCTAACAAAATTATTGTAGACTTGTTTCGAGACCAATTAGGAGCATCATGACCATTTGCAACCGAGTCATCTGGATCTTCTTTTTTAGTTGGAGTATTAGGTTCGGATTTTTGAGTTAAAGATGCCATGGAAGGTCTTGAGAGTTCAGTTTTTAGAAGGATTCGATGTTTTACTGCTTCAACAGAAGGAGAACCCACCACTGAGTTCGGTTTGACCCTTATACTAGAAGCTTGCTTAGTATCTATAGCTGAAGGAGGTAGGGACAGTAATTTGGTTAGTACGTTTCCAGATTTGATAATTTGTTGAGGAGCAGCATCAAAGCTTATGACACTAGGGGATCGTCTATAATTATCTTCCTTCTTAGCATTGAGAGCTTGCTCATGAGAATTGGTAGCCCAAATCAATGAAGCATGGGTTCTTAATGTGAAGAACAATCCACATACATAAGCTAAGAACAAGGCACATGCAACGATCAAGGAGAATGGCTTAATTATGGAGTAGTAGAGGGAATCTAATGTGAATGACGGTTGATTAAAACGACACTTAACACAATCATCATCATCGTCTATTGCGTCAAAAGCACACTTTCTGCATTTTATTTCGTATGGCCCATAAATTTGGTAGAAGAATGAGGGAGCAAACATAATAACCATCGCAAATAACAACATTGTAGAAGAGACTCCTGCAGAACGAGGGTTATATCTTTGAGTTTTACGTTTCAAAGCTCCTCCACACATTGAAAGACCAGGTAAAAGCAAGACACCACCCAATATGGATCCAATCATGGAGCCTTCTACCAATTTACCTTTTGCTTGGTTTAAAGCCACACAGTAAAGGAAGATTTCCACAATGGTGGAGAAGAAAGCATTGATGACCGCACCAACTCCCATGGAAGATTGGGCAGAAATAGAAGCAACGGCTTGGCCAATGAAATAAGCCAAAGGGATGATGGAAAATAAACAGGCACAGAACAAGAAGGTGGAGTTTGTATACCAGCTCTCCCAGCCAAGTTTTTCCTTTAATATGTAAAAGTCAAAAATTACATAAGCCACTGCTGCCAACAAGTTGATGAAGAAAATGTTAGTACCATCGATAGTATACTTATAATAGTGAAATCCACACAAACGGTAGGTGCAAAGGATGATGGACTGATTTTTATACTTTTTCTGGGTATTTTCGTTGTTGATTTTATCATAGTAAATTTTCTCCAACTCGAAGTGGAGAGCAAGAGGATGACGTCGAAGATGATCACAAATCGTACTGGTGATGTTGGCCATAGGTATGGTGAAGACAAATAACCAGCAGAAGACTCCAATGATACCAAGGATTGGTTGAAGGATTCCGTAGAAGAAGACATAAAACATCAACCGGCCTGAAGACCAACTTCCTCTTCCGAAAAATCTCACTTTAATATCGGGAGTACTGTCAGTAGGGTCTTCTCCGTACTCATTAGAAAGGTCATCTGCATCATCTATCGCTGATGAGCCATTATTCGGAGACGACTGTTGTTCAAACACAATATTAGTATTTCGAGAAGATTCTCCAAGACTGGAGTAAGCATCACGTAGTGGCCGACCCTTATGGTCTTTGAGTAAGGGTTTTGATTCGCCGGCACCATTGCTACTGGTGAATCTTCTTGGAGGAGCAAAGAACAACCGACCTTCTTCCTGAAGTCTCCAGCGTTCGAACTCCGATATGGATCTACCATCGAGTTCATCTTCATCCAAGTAGTTCTTGTCCTTGTTCAAAAGGACGAACTTTCCAAACGGAGAGAGCCAATAACGTCCGAGTTTGAACAAGAGTTTGACATATGGTCTCAGGTGACGATGGTAAGCAAATCCCGACAACAAAAACACACCTATGGCACCAAGGGAACAGATTAAGAACAATGCAAGCCCAACAGTTATCGTCCATATAAAGTTGGTGACACGAACCCCCCAAAAGATTTTTGAGAGGGTTTTATGAGGGTCATAGTCATGAATATCTTCATCAGCTCGAGCGGCTACGGAACGATTTTTCTTATACAATGAAGGCTTCCAGATCTTGATACCGAACGGATGCGTGGAGTTAATTGCATTCTGTCTGTCTTTTAAGTTAAGGGACTCCATTGTTTCGCTGGAGGTTGAAGAAAGCACCGAATTGCCGTCGTCATCGTCATCATCATCGTCGTCATCAGCTGGAACCTCTTCTGAAGCTCCTTCAATGTTGGGTTCGGCAGTCTCAGACTGCACACTGGTGTTCGAAAGCAAAGTTTCTAGCTGGGGATGGGGGCTGTCGTCACCAGGACTCGATATAGCACCATTTTGTCTGTCTTTGGCCTTACGAAATGGGAGCGTGGGCCTAATGTCTTCATTTGTAGATCGGTGGTGTGAGTTAAGGTCAGGAAAGTAGCCAGTAGCTGTGACGACAGGAGTGGATACTGTTGTGGAAGCAGCATCTCCATCTTTATCTTTTAATTTCTTCAATGCTTTGATAGCGTCATTGTAACCTTCAATATACTCGCGGTCCACCTTTGACTTAGCATTATAGTCATCGTTGTTGAAGTCTTCTTCACTCAATTCATCCCCTATATCGTCATCGACAGAGAATATTAGTTTGTGATGACTGCCGGTACCAGACGAGATGCGTTTTAAATGGGGTTTCGACTTATACTTTCTCATTTTAGATGAAGATCTTGCCCTTAAACTGGGGGAGTTGAGGATATTAGCATGGCTGTTGGAACGGGATGACGTGACGGTTAGATCATCGTTGGGATTTATTTTAGGGGAAGATCGAGCCTCGTCCGTCATGGTGAATTGAGTTAAATGCTTAATCTAGGGGGTGTATTTGTATTGGGCTAATTATGGGAAGGCATGCTATAGACGGGGGGAGAGAAAAAAAAGAGCCGAACGAAAAAAAGAAATCGCAGCACACGCTTCGGAGTTGTGGACATCGGAAGATGACTACAGGGGGTGCCAATATCAGGGGGTGTGTTTGCTTGTTTGACACATCTCCCACCATGCGTCAATGGAGCTGTCAAAGAGTAATATGACATCATGTAGTATTATATGTACAATTATCTATAGATAGCGAGACTGGGCCCGGTTATCGGATTTTCAACAATCATACAGGTTCGCAGTGATAAATGATAAGGAATGCTGCTATTGGCCTAGACGGTGGCCCTTCCCTTTGAATGCACTATTTCCGCTGAACCAGGAGGATCCTGAGGCAGTAGAAGTGTTGGATCCGGATCCTACTGGTTCGTCCCCAGGTCTCACTGTTCTTGTAGGAGGAACAACAGAAACTCCAGGAACAGGGGAAACCTTCGGGTAAAACGCAGTAGTTCTTTGAGAGGTATTACTTGGAATATTCAATGCACGATACAACCAAAGTGGAGCCTTGAGGTATCCTTTGTCGAATATGGAATCATCAATTAAATCTTGATTTGCTTGGTCGTGAATGGTGGTGAAATTCCCGCTAGCCTCTGCACCTGGGAAAAGGGTCCCCACCCGTTTGCCCTGACTGTTAGCTCTTGAAGTTAAATATCTGGCATAGGCTCCTGGGAACAAGTTGTAGATTGGAAGAGTATCGGATTGAATACACTGGTATAAGTAGCCTCCGAAGATGCCAAGAAAGGTGTCCAAAAATGATGAGTAGCCATTGACAATCAATTTGAAGAATAAATTGAAGAGGGGCAAGTAGTAAGCTTTTATAGGTACAAGACCAAGGAAGTTGATCAACGAGTTTTTCAGAGAACGGGACCAAATGTAGGTTACACAAGATAACATCATCTGATGGTGTACTGGGAAATGGGACTCATCGATGAGTGCACTGTACGCCAATGAGGATATGACAATGATGGTCCCCGCCACCAAAGTAAACCAGAGACAATCAGGGAAATTACGACCGAATTTTCCTTCTCGACTTTCCAAGTGATTTGCAAACGTGTAGAAGAAGTAAATATCAAGAATTGCCTGGAATGGTTGGTTGACTAGGATTCCTACTGGTAGTAAGAAGGCGGTGAAAAAACGGTGACTTTGGAAAAGTAAATATCCTACGCCATAGATCTTTTGGAGAACATTGCCATTATCAACGAAAACTTTAGCAATTTTGAATTTCTCCACGAATATGGGTAAATAGCATATTAATTGGTTGGGTGAAATTATCTGAAGGGAGTCAGCAAAACACACAATGACGGTGGTGATGGTGAAAAACCGCGTGACAGGTGGGATGTTTCTGATACTATCAGCTAACGTGGATTGTGGAGGCATATTTTGTCTCCAGTGGTGAATGAAGGAAAGGAAACGTGGTATTTCTGGGCCGTGGCGACTATCTGACTTAACGAATAGTAGGAGTTTCTGGTGCACGGGTTCAAATCCCCAAATGGGTGCAAACTGGGGTAATGGAGAAAGAATGGGTCGGTCTAAAATAGAGAAGAGAGAGATTTCAGTGATCATAAGATGTCAAATATTCTAAGAGTTGAATACAGGCCAGAAGTGGTACGGCAAGCCAAAGAGAAAAGCATGATGGGTGTACATTTCTAAGAAATTTATAGCTTCATTTTTTAGCCATACACTTTTTGGACAAAGACACAATTTCATTCCAATTTCACGACTTAAATAGCAAGGAGTACTGCTTATTGTCTGTGCTTTTGGAAGAGAGAACATCGCTAACACTTTTTGCCAGAGATTCTTCTGGGTTCTTTTGCCGAAGAGCTTTCCACTAGTTGGTGTATGAAAAGTCCAAAGAGCACCTCCGAAAATGATTCTTTTTTTTTTTTTCAATTTAACAATTGGTGGAGTCATGAATTTGTAATTTGCAGAGGAAGACCTTATTAGGGTCAAATTCGTCTGCTGTTGTTCAAGATTCAAGCAACTGAGATGGAGCGTTGTAGATCCGTACTGAAATTTACACCAAGTTTTTGTCGTGAGCATAAGCTACTCCATCATCTCAAAATTGGCAACACTACCATTCCTCGTCTCCGTACTCAACATGAAGCTAGTCAGGTTCTTGATGAACCTCCCCAACTCCACCAACCAACCTGTCACCGTGGAGTTGAAGAATGGGAACTCCATCAATGGTCAAATTTTATCTTGTTCACCTCTGATGAACTTATCAATGAAGAACATCAAACTCATTCAACCTCACCAAGATCCTCAACTACTACAATATATCAATATAAGAGGAAACCAAATAAGGCAAGTAGTGTTGCCGGATGACTTAAACATCGATAGCATATTAGCAAAGAGCGTGGTGAAACTCAAGGGCCACGGAGCTGGACCGGCAAACAAAACACCACTCTCTGCCAGAACTCCTCGAGGTGGTGCCCGTGGAGGAAGAGGCAGAGGCAGAGGCAGAGGCAGAGCGTTTTAGTGTATATTATATATAGTGAAAATAGAACACGATTCACCAGAGTACCATTTGTATTAGCTTCTCATTTCGTAGGTCTTTAGGTCCTGGTCTCTTAACGAAGCTATTTAGATTATGGGTGCTTACGATAGCTCTTATGACGGTTATTCACATTTAGGAGACTATACACATATTTACAGGAGTGAAATTACCACCAAGTTCTCTTACGTTGTTCTTTTCTTTGAAGTTGTTTCTTGTATCTTGGTCTAGAAGCAATAATTGTTTCATCCATATTTTTAATGGCATCTTTCCTGGCTTCCAACTTAGCAGGCAAGTCTCTTTCCCATTTTTGTTTCTTCTGTTTCAACACACCTCTCATCCAGGTTTTGTTGATAAACTTGTCTTCATAGAACTTCTTTTGAGGAAGTGGTGGGAGTAGGTCTTGGATCCCGAATTTATATGCCATTTTGAGCAAGTCGGATGATCTTCTCAATGAATACTTAGATCCATGCCATCTTCCGGTTTCGTTGTTCTTGTTTGGTAAGAATGGGTTCATATTAGGGTCTTGAATGGTAGATGGTTTACTGGCATATTCAGCGAACGGCCGAGGAGGATATTTAAGGAAGAAGTTATGAAGCTTTTGAGGAAGCTTAGAAAATGCTTCTTTAGCCGTTAACGACATTATGCTGGGTTGTTGTGATTATGTGCTAATGAAAGGAAGAGAATGAATTTTCAATGAATTTTTGATACTGAGTTTTTTTTTTTCTTGATACTCACTTTTTTTTGGTGAGTGAAAAATGTGAAAAATAAAAGTTGAAAAATTACTACTGCCAGATATTCTGATTAAATACATGTAGACACTTTTTGATTAAATACTACGTAGACATTCTTATTACTTGAATGAACACCCGGTAGAACTACCATTCTATCAATTTCAGGCACTACTGTGATCTATCCAATTACTATTAGCCAGGACCCGGATCCAATACTACGAGCACACTTACTCTGGACCGTCGATAATGCACTTCACAGCTCCAGAACCAGCTCTAACTAAATCATAAGCCTTGATAGCATCGGTGAACTTGAATCTGTGGGTAATCAAGGCTTCAAAATCGATAAGGGCTTTTTCTTTACCGTTCTTGTAGTTTTCATCTAAAATAGTGACTGAAGTCTTATAGTCATTGAAACCATATCTGAAAGAACCGAAAAGAGTCAACTCTTTGGTTGCGAATTCAGTAATTGGGAATTGGACGTAAGCACCGGCATTACCAACTTGAACGAAACGACCTCCTTGTTTCAAAGCAAGAACCCCCAATTGAATACATGGAGGAGCACCCGTACATTCCAAAACCACATTTGGAGCCTGACCATCGAATGCTTCAACCAATTCTTTGGCCCCACCGCCGGTTTTTGAGTTGAAAGTGTGAGTGGCGGCACCAATGTCTTTGGCCAATTGAAGTTTAGAATCGAAGATATCAACCACGAGTACACCTGCAGCTCCGAATTTTCTGGCGACAGCAGCAGCCAATAAACCAACAGGACCAGCACCGAAAACAACCACCCGGTCACCGAATTTGACAGAAGCCAATTTAGAAGCATGAACACCAACAGAAAGTGGTTCCACCAATGCACCCATTTCGAGAGAAACATGAGGCGGGAGTTTCACCAAGAAATCCTCAGGACTCTTGAAGTACTTACATAAAGTACCTGGAGGATTTGGTTCTCCTTCGGTAGAGTTTGGCGTAGCAGCGAAAACCATATGAGGACACAAGTTATAGTGACCACTTTTGTATTCATCACTTAATCTGGAAGGAATACCTGGCTCAATAGCTACCTTATCACCAGGTTGAACCGAAGTGACGGATTTACCAACGGCAACAACAACACCACTGGATTCATGTCCTAATACCATAGGTTTGGTTAAAACGAAGTCACCAATCTTACCATGGGCGTAGTAATGGATATCAGACCCGCAAATACCAGTTTTTTTCACTTCCACCAACACTTCATTTGGTTGGGTGATTTCGGGGGCATCGAATTCTTCAAAAGAGATGTCGTCGATTTTGTTCAACACTAACGAGGGATTCTTAACCATTTTCTGTCAATTGTGAGCGTGAGATAGAAGAAATTATGAAAAAAAGAATCTGGCGATGTCCTCCTATGTATTTATATGACCACTTCCCTACCCCAGATCGCAGCGAAAATCCTGGGATGTCTACTGTTTTGGGCATTTTTTCCCAGAAATCTTGCCGATCGAGGCACCCAGAAACAGAGGACCCCGACTGGCGGTGGGCTGGAATTTACACAGAGCTGAGACGAAGAAAACGAGGATTCCACCCGGACACCAAATACTGACATCCGTACACCATTAGTTTTCTTCTTACAACCACTAACCATCGGGAATGGGTTCTACAATCACCTGTGGTGTACTACAGTTTGTTATCTAGGCGTGAATTTTGAGTGAGATGACATAATACGAACTTATTTGGCAACGTGTTGTAAAGCTTCCAAGACTTCTAATTCAATGTTGGCTTCAGCAACCACGAATTCATCAGCAGAGGCAGCTCTCTTTTGGGCGTCAATGATTAAGTCTTTAACGGATTGAGCGTCGAATTGTTCTGGTTTGAAAGCTTCAATGGCACTGATGGTTAATTTGTTACCTGGTTGCACAGTAGCGATACCCCCACTGACAAAGTATTGTTCAGTTTCACCCCCTTTGGAGATGATTTCTAATAAACCTGGTCTTAATTGTTCAACAATTGGAATGTGATTGGCTAAAATACCTAAGTCCCCATTTACGGATGGTAAGTTAACTTGTTGGACTTCGGATTCACTGTATAAAGTTTCGTATGGAAGTGCCAATGATAATTTTAAGGCGTCAGAAGCACCAGCTTCAGTAGCATAGTTTCTTCTAATAACATTGGTTGATTGTCTGGCAACTTGACGAATGGTTTGTCTGAACATGATGAATTGATGTAATTGACCAGAGAAGTTGAGTGTCGTTGGTATTATCAGTGCTGTGTTTGAAAAATTTGAGGTACTCCGATTTCCCGCGTGGTAACCGCACGCCCGCGTAACTAGGGAATTTGATTGGACAGGTGCAAGGATGAAGATCCGTACACCTCTACGGGTAATCAAGAATTTATCTACCGTGAAAGATGTACGGGTCCACTTTATCTAAGACAATAATATAATACAATTTATTGATGCAAAATATACAGTGACTAGTCTCCACCCCCAAATTGGTTTAAGAAGTTATCTACGTCAAACTCTTCCTCCATGTTCACGCCGTTGTCGGCGGCATTATCTCCACCGTAGCCTTGGTCTAGTAAGCTCATATTCAAGCCATCGAGAAGCAGTTCGTCGTTTCCAAGTAAGTTGTTCATATCAAGATCAAGATCATTATCCAATCCGTTGGTGTTGAAATTTTTATCGTCATTATTGTCATTAGCATTGTTATTATTAGAATTTTGAGTTTTAGCGGTGCTATTGGTAGATTCGTTATTACTCTTGGTATCTCCACCAAATCCTTCATAGTTGATTGAAGATAGTATGTCGGCGGGATTAGGAATATCCAGTCCACCACTTTTATCACCAGTTAAATCACCCATGTTGAAATCAAATCCGGGTGAAATAAAATCGTTGATATCATTGGAATTACTTTGTAACTTAGCCGCCTCTTCTTCTTGCTGCTTTCGTAATTCCGCCTGCTTGGCCTCCATTTGTTGTTTTTTCTCTTGTTCTTGCTTTTCATTTTTAAGTCGTTCAGCTTCTTTTACTCTTTGTTCTTCTTCTTGTTCTTTCCGTTTCTTCTCTTCCTCCTCCTTATGTTTACGGTCTTCCTCCTCCTTACGTCTTTGTTCTTCTTCTTCCTTCTTTCGTTTTTCTTCCTCTTCCTTACGTTTCTGTCTCTCTATGCCTTCTTTCAATTTAAGCTCCTCTTGCTTCTGCTTATTTTCTAGGATTTGTTCAACACACCATTTAGCATCGTTGAATTTCGAGACGGTTTCGTCTAATAAATCATCAAACTGACTGAGACTATTGGATAGTTGTGCTGTAATTATAGGTGTTATCAATTGATTATTACTTCCAGTAATTGTATTACTCTGTTTCTTATTATTGTTAATGATTTCGAAGATATAGCCTGCCGATTTCAATACATCATGCAACGATTCATTCAATTTTGTCTCCAAATTCATTATTGTAACCAGGAATTTGGAGAATATTCGTTAACGCCCCAATAAGCCCGTATGTTACCCAGAATAAGAACGACAGTGGTCAAGCAACAAACTCCGATTATAGAGCCGAGGAACTTTACTGTAACATCAATCCCACTTACCTCAGTCCATCATTATGGCACATTTTCGGCAACACTACACGACCTTCAGAATGACCCGTACATCCAAAGATTATCAACGCGTGTGGTTTCATCGCGATTAATGTTTTTAATCAGAACCACAACCTCTTCTCCTTCTTCTTCCATCACCGTATTCGTTGGGGATGAACTCAGAACAGCTACTTTCGAAGCAGGGACCGTTGGCACATATCTGGTTAGCTGCCAACTATGAAAAGAAGCTTTCGAAACAGCAATTAATCAACACCAACATCATCTCATCATCCAAATACATTTCTAATCAACCGATCAATTCTTCTGGACAGCAAAACAATGCCAACACAATCACTTTGAGACTTTCAGGACAGTTGTTGTTAGGGATTGTTAGAATTTTTTCCCGTAAAACAAAGTACTTGTTAGATGATGTTAATGATGTACTCTATAAGACAAAGAACTCCTTTAAATATGCAAGTGGTGCCATGGTTTTGGGAGGAATCGGAGGTGCAAACGGTAACGCAAACTTGACAATCAATTTAGCACCTCAAAGGACAATCATTTCTAATGTTTCCAGTCTCACTCTACATGATCAAGTGACCGATTTTGAGCTTCTTTACCAAGAAGACTTGAACTTGGATGATGATGTCGAGCCTCAAACAGATGCACTCATCAGTTCCTTTGATGGGGCCAATAAAGATTCATTCAACTACGACCAATCTGTTGAATATGGAAGACATGAAGGTAATGCACATGATGACTTTGATTTGCAATTGGACTTCGACCTTAATGTTGATGATAATGATGATGCTGTGGACAAGAATGACTCTGACAGATCAATCGAAGTAGGTAGAAATGGTAGTCAGGTACTTCAAGATAATCTAGAACAGTCATTACTTGACATCAACACTGCAACAAAAGATCCCATGGATTTTGATCTTGGAAACCCTTTGGAGACTATTGATGAACTACCAACAATAGAACCATTGACTCCACCACCTACGGCTCCCGCAATACAAAGAAGGCCAAGAAGGGCAATAGTGGGAATTAATGAAGAAGGTGAAATAAGGACCAATAAACGTAAATTAACCGTTGATTCGGCTGCAGATTTGGAAACCGGTATTCCAACTGACTTATTGAGATCAATTCAACATGTTCAAATGAACAACACCGGAATCAGTGAACAATCAATTACATTAAACTTGACTGATTCAGAGAAATTACTGCTTATTCGGGAGTTGTCTACACCAGAAATAATGAACAAGAGAAGAAAATTATGGAATATCGACGACCAATTGAGACAAGAATGTGTACGTTTACACGAACAAGAGGAAGCCCAACGAAAAGAAATCGAGGAACATGATGAACAATTTGATTTCAACAATGATGACTTTGACCTTTCCTTACCAGGTTTAGACTCTGATGTAGGATCCCCTCCAGAAGTCACAGAATTACCAGCTCTGCCTATAGACGATACTGAAGATGAATTCATCAGTGCAACAAAGGCATCAATTCAAATTGCCGAACACCTTAGGAACTCTTTGACAGAAAATAAGGACACTACTGAATTCTCAGAAATTATAGAGAAGGACATGTCGGAGCCATTACCTCTTGGTACAATCTCCAAAAACGAAACTTCCATAAAAGTTGATCGTAAAAGAGAAGCTACCAAGTGTTTCTTTGAGTTATTGGTTTTGGCCACTCATGACTGTATTTCAATTGACCAAGAAGCTGGGATAGAGCCTAATGATATTGGAGGAAAAATATCCATAAGATCCAGAGATAAGCTCTTTTCGAATTTCCTTTGAGCAATAATTTGTAAATTAATTATAAAACAGTAAATTGTATATTAGATGATGAACCTTCGGTTAAAACAGTTAGAAAGCCTAATGGCTTTATGCATCAGCTTAAAAACATATATGTAGACTACTTGTCAATAAAGCTTTCGAGAGTATCATCTGAAGAATATTCAGCCAAAGCATTGTCATCAATGTCCCAGACAACAACCGAGCCATCATTAAGGCCAATGAGTAATTTGTTACCATCAGGATTGAATTTGATCTGGTTTGCATAAGTAATGTCCTCAACAGGTAAGCTGATTTCAAACAATGGAGACATCGTTCTCTTACTCATGTCCCAGAAGAGTACAACAGGTAAAACCTTGCTTTCCTTTATTGTTCCGACGGTGACGAATTGGAGGGGATGATGAGGTCGAGAGCATGAGTCAATGATGAGTGAAGACGTGGGAATAGTTATTAATGGTGTGCTAACAGACAATCTCCAAACCTGAAGGGTCCAATTATAATGAGATGTAACAATGAACAGTTCGTTCTTATGACGTAATTCAATGATGGAGGATAATTTATTGGCAACAAAAGTGTCAAATTTGTTGATTTCGATTTCATAATTGGTGTCAATGAAGCCATCGACTTTACTGTTAGTTAATTTATACATCTTTCCTGAGGATGTTCCCACCACTACTCTGTCCAAAAATCGAAACTCTGGCATATGGTTGTCGGTAATTTTCGAGGTATTCATAGCATTACTTTCGAGAAGAATGGCCTTCTCTACTGGCATGGGGTCTACGTACTTTGTCTGAAGAAAGACTAGCTTAGACGGCACACAGAGCCTTATTGAACTGAGTCTTGGTGATGCTAAATAGTTTGTGGACCATACGTTTAGAACTCCGTCTCTGGATATGGTGATTATTGAAGGGTTGCTATTGTCTGAAGATATGGTATCGAGAAATACAATTTCCGAGGTATGATGAATGAATATGAGTTTGCTTGCAGATTTGGTGGAGGCTCTCAAAGACTCTAGTAAAGATGATTTGAGAGAAGGTAAAATGCTAATTCTGTTAGGCTCGCAGGAGGTTATGTCCCATATAACTATTTTCCCATCCTTCAAGCCACCAATTATCTTTGCTGCAGAATGTGGTTCGAATTTGATTTTGCTGATAGGTGTAGAGGCTTCCAAGAAAAACTCTGGGAAGGGCTTGGTGGCCCTGATGGAGTAGATTATGGCGAGACCTGGAGCATAACGGATGCGATTTGCAGCCGACTCCAGAAACTTAAGATCATGGTTATATGCAGAGTATGCTACCACAATGAAGTCAGAACTGGTGTCTATGTCGGTAACATAACGGCCAGAAATAGGAGGAAGCATCTGCTCCACAGTATGCCGGGTTTGGTTGCGATTGGTGTCTCCAGATATGGTGACTTTGGTGAAGTCAGCAAACAACGACGGCAAGTCAGCGTCCAGGGCCAAAGCCCGATTGAGTCGTTTGAGTGAGTCAACGAGATCCGGATTTAGCTTTTCAGGTTCATGCTCTGGACTATCTGGATGCGGTCTTGGTGCTGGTGCTGGGTCTGCTATGAGCGGAAGGTCAGATGATGGTATATATGTGTCTATCGGCTCTATTGGCTCCACTTGTATTCCTTTATCGTAAGTAGCTACCTGGATCTCTTTGCCATGAGTGTCTATGTTTTGAGGAGTAGCTACCGCTGGTATATCCAGAGTAGCAGTAGGAACTATATCTACTTGAACCGCAACATCTATGGGTTTACCTTTTGGTTGTTGGAGATTGTGGATGAGATCATCGATTGATTTGGACGGACTAGTACTGCCTTGAAGTCGCCTCAGCTTCAATTCCTGAAGCCGTTGCCTCTTTTGCTCCAAAAGCGACTGTCTGTCCATAGAAGAACCAAGAAGAGCGTTTGTATGTATAAAGATTACAGTGCGATGTTGACGCGCGCGTAGATATATTCTTTTTTTTTTCCATTTCGATATCTGATCTCCATCATAGTCCTTTTATCTATCTATTAATTGACAATGGCCGAGCTCCAGATTGATGATATTCTTAATGATTTCCACCTGGAGTCATCTAGGACTAAGAAATCTCAACAACAAGGTAGCAATATCGATAGTCAACTCCTAACTGCCATGTTAAACGAACGTATGGCACCAGAACTCTTACCTTATCAACGCGACTTGATGAACAAAGTATTGGAGGTTCTTTCATATCAACAGCAGAATCTCTTAGACTCTCATGAGTACGGTGACTCCAACGCAGGAACAGGCGTAGTTGATCCGGGATCCAAGCTCCAGTTAATGATCATAGAAACCGATATTGAAAGGTTGACGTACATAATACGATTATATCTTCGTATACGGCTTCAGAAGTTAGACGAGTTCCTTATTCATTATATCAACGAGACATCAGAAGAAGGAGAAGACGAAAAAGAATCCATACTATCAAAAGATGAAAAAGAATACATGCATAAACATTTCAAAATCCTCACCAAGCTCTACAACAATAGTTTCTTGAAGAAACTCCCCCATTTCTTAACGTTATTGGATGACAATGTAGGAAACCAGTCGATGGTATCAAAACCGAACTTGGACTTGCCTGTTTTCATCAGAGTTAAATCCACTGAGCCAATAGTGGTATCTTTAGGAGACGAAGAATTGGAGTTGGTACATGGAGGAATATATGTTGTGCAATATAAATGGATCCAGAAATATGTGGAAATCGATGATGTAGAATTAATATAGAATATACAGAAGTCATTGAAGTCGTATATACAGTAGCCATAGACCTTGTAAAGCTGTTGCACATCTGTCGATAGGCCCTCATGCTCATCAGTCTATACAAACAATTGTTCACCACATCCTCCAGGACACTCGGTGTTTTCCTCCTCTACGAACCACCCACGAAGACATCCAAAGTGACCTCTATGGCCACATTTTAAACTCATTACAACATTTAACCCTTTACATGGCTCGTCGCAATAGATACAGTTATGCTGTTTCTTGGAACATTCATCACAATACCAAAACCCGAACTCCTCGTGATCGAGTCTCGCCTTGGATTCTTCATTAACTAAAAGCTTCTGGCACCAACTACAGTAGAACCGTAAATTGACGTCGCTGTTGCTCAAATTGCTCAATTCAGCTTTAAGTTCAGAAGGTGCTGCTTTGACGACGTTGACAGCATTAACAAATAGCTGTTTCTTTCGTAGAATATCCACATACAAAGCCAAACTCTCTAGACTTTCCTGCTTCTTAAGCAAACCTCCAACACCTTCATGGAAATAACGATAGAAGAGAAGAATTAACGTATTTGTCATTATTATATCTCCCTGTAGTTTTGCATAATCCAACGCCTTATTAAGCAAGTTGGCTGTTCCCCAGGGTATATCGACCTGGTTAGTGGCTTGTTTCAAGCTTTCACTTTCATGTATTGCTTTAGTAAGCTCGGATGCGGCGGGAGCATTGTATTTACTAGATTCCATTGACTTTAGATCCTCTGGGCTTTCTTCTAGATCAAGTAACTCAGTATGACTATTGATGCGATCCCGATGAAATCCAAGCGTGGCACTAATTTGTGAGTTTCGGTATGAGGAGCGATTACTTCCATGAAATCCGATCCCAACTGATGAATCCTTTCGCGACAGAGAGAGCATTGAGGACTGCAATGGGCTATCGACAAGTTGCGGAGTTGATTTGAATAAATGAGCAAAAGAATTAGCTGCATTATTCAAGATATTGAGGTTTTCGTTATCTAGATCTTCTGATCCTGAGTGGCTGGCTCTATTGAATCTATTATGGAATGCACTGGATCCAAATGAATGTCTGGCTCTTCTAGAGTATGAACGAGTGATTTTGACTGTCTCAGGATCAGAATTTGCAATATCTAAGGATTTCATTTTTCTCGGTGCCTTGTTGGCAGTATCCCCAGTATCTTCCTCGGGTATTGGCTTTGGATTAATGATATTATCCTCCCCATCGTCATCTGCTATAGCACTCTCGTTTTCGTTCATTCTCTCTTTATTAGCCAAATTAGTGAAGCTAGCATTGGTGTTTGAGTTCAACAAATTACTGTTTGAGCGTGAGGGACTGATACTATGGGTATTTCCTATCTTAGGCCTGGTTTGGGTTAAAAGAAAATTCAAACTATGAGATGAGCCGTTCTTTTTATCGGCAAGTGGATGCAAATTCTTGTCCTTCAAATTGAACAGTCCTGATACTTGACCAGAGTCGACACTATTCCCTCCAGTCGTTGTAGCTCCATAATTGGTAGTCAGAGTAGAGTTAGAATTATAGGATCCAACAAAGTTTCCAAGATCAGACAGAATGGATGGATGATGATTGCTTTCTTCTTCGTCATAATGCACACCTTCACTCATTTGGTCGATGTTAGGGGAATATTGCTGAGGAGCTTGTTCAAGACTAGCACCTAACATTCTCCATATTTGGCAGTCCCGATACCTACCTACGGTGCTTGCAATACGAGCGTTGACAGTACAAACGTCCATCAATTCAAACGATTCTGGAACCTCTATCATATAGCCGTCAGCAACAATTTTGAAAACTTGCTCATTGTTCAAAGGAAGAGGGATCGACAATGGTACCAAATATGGTGACGGGTGGTACACATTGATGAGTTTTCGAGGTCGTGGTTGTGATTGCGGTGGTAGAGGTTGTGGTTGTGGTTGAGAGAAATACTGTTGAATGGGAGAGGAGCTTACAGATACACCAGACCCTTGAGTTGACTGAGACGTTGTTCGCTTGAGACTAGGACGTTGTAATGCCGAAGAAGGCAGAATACCTGCTGATGCACTGTATATTTCCATGGGGTTTGCACGAGGCTGGGCAATCGGTGAAGGAGATTTGGTTATTTGTAGATGAGCATGAGTTGCTGATTTGGAGAAGCTTGGTTTCTCTACCGGAGATGAGGTCACTGACGTATTTGTCGAATTGAATGGGGCGTTGAATGCCACGGGGATCGAACCCACGTTGAATCTAGTTTCAAGGTTACTAGGGGAGGACTGGCGCTCCAACGGCCGTGGATCGGGGGAATTTTCGTCCCATACGGAACTTTCATGGTCAAGATTGAAACTGTTTCCTTCTGATAAGAGTCCAATTTCGGTGGAATGGTCAGTGTCACTATCTTTCTGCGGAGAGGTGTCTAGATCCATGAGTGGCCCTTGTTGAAATTCATCTCTCTTTTGGCTAACGAAACAGAAGTCACCCAACCCACTGTCCCATGTCATGGCCACAGCAGATAAATGGTTCAATGGGCGTAAAATATTAGGATGAGTCTGCTCATCTATGTGATCTAGTTCATAGGATGCAAAACGGTTGGATTTAGTGATAGTCCATAGTCTACGGGACCGGTCTTTGTTCTCGGCCCAGATAAAATTCTGGAATGGTTTATGGGATGATGTGTTGACAATTTCTTTGGGGATATACTTCCGTTTTAGATTATATACGGTAATTGTTGTATCTTCGTTCAAGTACAGACATGCAAAATCGTAGTTGTATAAGGAATTACCTAATCTCTTACGTTCTCTTCTTTCATAATCTTCAGCCACATCAACAGTTTCAGGAGTCCATGACTCATAAGGGACGTTTGTAGAAGAATTGGGATAAGGACTCCATCGCACCTTCATTACAGGACCATAAGTGCTCACGATATGTTCAGGGCCTACTTTAGTTTGATGAGAGGCCGAATCTCCGTAGTTCCATATACACAACTTCTTATCTCTTCCTCCGGTGATAACATATTCTCTTTCTGGGTGGATATGTAATGATAATGCTGGTCCGGTGTGAAAGTTCCACTTACGTTCGGGCATGGATATTTGGTGAGGATGCTGGGTATACTGGTGATTGGAGCCACCGGAGGGAGATCGTAGATCGTATTTACAGAGAGATCCGGAGTCATGGACCGAGAGCACTGTGAGCTTGTTACGATAGGGTGAATGGGACGAGTATTGGCACGATCTGATTGGATCTGAATGGGTAGAAGATATGATGGAAAGAACAGGTTTAGGATTGGCTGTACGCAAGTCCCAAAGTTTAATGGTACCATCTTGAGATCCAGAAAGCAATTGGTTGGGAGCTTCTTGATTGGTGTCTGAAACAATGAAATCGAGGGTGTTGACGCAACGCTTATGGTCGGAAAGTCTTTGGATGAGTTTTGATTTACCATTATTACCCACTTTATAGATGGCAATAACTCCATTGGCAAGACCACAGGCAATAGTATCATTATGGGACTTGATGGTATTGACATTGACAAGCTTATTCGTTTGTATTCGAGATGTGGTGTACCCTTGGTTATGCTGTTCCATGATGTTGAGCTCATTGATGATTGCCGATTGATCTGCGTTCAATACGAGAAGCTTCAAGTAGTTCTTCCCGCCGACAATCACATGATTAGCCGGTAGCTGATCATAGTAATTGTCCAGAACTTGTCCAAGAGGGTAGTTCAATTCAGATAAGCAGGTGACTTCACGTTCACAGTTGTACACCAACTTATTGGAGGTGTGCCCAGTGATAGACCGGGGTCGTGACGATGAGTTGGACCCAGTAGGAGAGTTGCCCGAGGACTCGTTCTGGCTCAATGATCCGTAGATGTTGAAGGCAAACTTAGCCAAGGTCAGGTTATTTACGGACATGGCCAAACTCTGTTTGGTGGTCGTTGGTTCTCCACCTATAAAGATACTCTCACGTCTAATCTTTTTTTTTTTTTCACGATGTTTTTCTGCTTTCTTATCAACCCTCGCTTTTGTCTTTCTCACTCCACCTTTTCTTTGCTTTCGGGTATACGTTCTTGATACTGCCTATTATGTCATTGTATACCATGTTACTGCGCTCGTTTAAAATAGCCAAGGTGTTGACCCAGATAGGAATTGGGTTGGCAGTGCTTCTGCTAGCAGCATTGTACACCTATCAGTCTACCCTTATTTATCCTGCTAGCTTAAACGATGGACACGGATACTGTGCTACTCCAGATGAATTCGATATGCCTGAGTACGAAGAACTCAATCTCAAAACAGAGGACGGTGAAACCTTACAATGTTATTCGCTCAAACATGATAAAAATTCTTCCAAATACACCAATAAAACTATCCTTATTCTATCCCCCAACGCAGGTAATATTGGACACGCGTTGCCCATCGTAGCCCTCTTCTACAAAAATTTAGGGTACAACGTATTCATCTACTCATACCGTGGCTATGGGAAGTCCACCGGTAAACCATCGGAGCAAGGGCTCAAACTCGATGCTCAGCGGGTGATGGAGTATTTAACCCATGAAGATGAACAATATCAACAAAGTTCCATAGTGTTGTATGGGAGATCCCTCGGAGGTGCCGTCGCCATCTACATTGCATCGACCTACTCCTCTGCCATCCAAGGAATCGTCCTTGAGAACACCTTCTTATCAATTCATAAAACTGTACCTCATATCTTCCCATTCCTCAAATACTTCACTGGTTTCGTCACCGAGACTTGGGATCTGGAGAGCCTTGTTGTTAAGATCCCAAGCGACATTCCAGTGGTGATGCTTAGTGCTAGAAAGGACGAAATAGTGCCTCCGAGTCATATGGACAAGCTATTCGAATTGCTAAAGTCAAGAGAGAAGTATTTCCACAAGTTCCCTGATTCATCCCATAACGACACGGTCATGCAACCTACGTATTGGGACACCGTGCATGATTTTATAAGAGAGAAAGTGAACCCTATAGGCCTCTAGGAGAGAGAACGGCAATCAAAAGCGATCACATACGAAAACATAAAAATGCACATAAGTTATTCATCTTCTGCATTTTTACATCTCATGCAAATCAGCTCATGTTATTCCAGGAAAAGCACTCCCCAAACTAACACCTCTTCCACCTCCAATCCGCTATTAACCATGCAATTTCAAGCCGGCACCTTACTCTACAATCTTGACTCAGACCGCACTTAACTCTACAAATACTGGTAAAACCGTATGTATACAATAAACTAAATCATTATAAAACAATTTGAGGAGAGCTTCCCTTCTTGTTTGACGCATCATGGGACATGAAATCAATCTTTTGATCATCAGATAATTTCAACACTTGTTTCAATCTCTTACCTAAGGTTATTAACTTTGATTCGTCACAATCCTTAGTCCAAACACCAATTCTAATGTTACTCTTTCTTACATTTAACACAATTCCATTGACTTCATCTTCATCATCTTCAATGGTTTCACCAATAACAGATAATAATCCTCTTAACCACAAATCATTAATTACTGGTAAAACATCACGTTTACTGATAAAAGAATATTGCCATCTTCCACCTTTAGAGTTTAATTCATCTTCCCATTCAGGCTTGATTCCTTCTTTAAACAAATGATAATCGGATTTTTGAGGTAATTGGTTGGCAGGTGGAATAGAGTTGTAAATACCCCAGAACTCTTCGACAGATGAGAAGGTGATGACTGGTTTTAACAAATCATGCCAGTTTTCGGTTCTAGCAGTTTGGGGTTTGGTGTACCATAAAGTCCATTTGTTGTTCAATGGGTGCTTGACAGTAAATTCCTCTTTACTTGTTAAAACAGTCTTTGGAGATTCTAAAGTTAAATCTTCAGTTTGTTTAGTCAATTCTTCAGCCATTCTAAAGGTTAGTTATTGAGTTTTTCAGAAGACGTATACGAGCAACGTGGTCTTTCAATCATAACCTAGCCGCTCATATGCCGTAATATCGTTTTTTGTACATACTTCTCGTGTATAACCAAGTCTATCGTTACAGAAGTAAGTAAATTTTTATGTCTTCAGCAAAAACGCTTTCTCGCTTCAAAGTTTTCATCCACAAATTTTGCGGGTAAATTTGAGCTCGTTTTGTATGCTTCGCAGTAAACGTCAGCATGAACCTAAAACAACAGGACGATGGACTCAAAAAGCATGAAGAGGTGATAGCACTCAGGCTAAAAGTAGCAGAGGGGTTAGATAGAATCGTAGGGTAGATGTCAAATCCACCGTCAACTTCGTAGCAAACTAAAAAAAAAAAAATCGCTACATAGCCTACATCAGTTTTGACATCAACGTATATGGTAAGATACAAACATGAAATGAAATTATACTAATATACCAGATCGTAACATAAATAGTTCCTTACTCAGAAACATCTGGTATTCGAATGAATTAATGTAGTCCCAGAGAGAATAGGACATTTGGTGTGCAAATTTTGGCTCCCAGGAGTTGGTACGCACCTATAAAAGGAGAACTCCTGCTATCAAGGCAATAGCTTGAGAAACGGAACTCAACACTTGAGGGTTGCTGTTACCAGCACCGTTAGATGTAATGGTAGTTTGATCATATGTTCTCACACCTCCCACAGATCCTTGAATACTTCCTAAGCCCATGGATCCAGAGGCAGCATTAGCTGTAGCTTCGGTGTAACCAATAGTGAAGGTCTGCGAATATAACGAAGGCAGGGTGGTAAGCTTTCCATTAGCTGTTAGGGTCACCCACACGGTAGTCACCACTTTGGATGTGGTGGTGGCAGCTCCACCATCATCTTGATTAGCTAACCCGAAGGCCAAGGATATTACTGAAAATAAAGCTAGCAAACTATGGAAGAATCTCATGATATTAAATAAAGAGCGAGTGGCGAGTATATGGTTTGTCGAAAAGCTTCTTGAAGGAATAATCAGGTTCTTTCTGGCTCTCTTTCAAGAAACGGTTGCACTGTTTTGTTTCACGATTCTTTTTCCTTTAGCATGAAAATTCCCTGTTCCGGTCACGTGAACCACAGCCTTCTCTATTGTTCATAACCAAAACACGAATGTCGTTGGATGAAGCTTTGCAGTGCAAGGGAAATTAGTCTCGACAAGCAGATGATGATTAGACAGCTGCATTATGGCATCAGGGGTAATCTGTCTGGTTTGTAGTAGAGGATGATGTGGTTGAATGTTTAAGGTGTGCGGATGTGAGTTTTAGAATTTGGTGTATGGGTCTGCTATCTATTGAGATCTAAGCTCATCTCATCTCTTAACGGAAAAAAAATGACAATTCAGCTAGCTTTCATTTATTACCATGGTTAAGAAGTCGTTGGCAGAGCAGATAGCTGCATTGAGTAAGCCTCAAACGGACTTCGATATCGAAGACAATGACGTAGCCGATAGAAGGTTTTCTGATGATGAAGACAATTCTGAATTGGAAGAGTCCGATAATGATTTGAAAAGTAATCACTATGTGAAAGTGCCAGAATCGGAACTTAGAAAAAGGAACAATAAACTAGAGCTCGGAAGAAAGTACACAGGATCCAAGGTTTCAAGGGAAGCACTCTTTGACGACGATGCAGAAGTTTCTGGCGAAAAAGATGAAGATGAAGAGGATGAAGAGAATGAAGATGAAGGTGAGGATGAGAACGATGGTGAGGGTGAGTATGATTCTGACTCGGGGGCTTCTTTGAGATCCAACTCAGATTCGGAATCCGAACCTGAAGATGAAGAAGATGAAGAAGATGAAGCCAAAAGAGACAAGTTAAAGAACTTATTGAATCAGGAAAGAAAACATATAGTGAACAGATTATCACAATCCACCACTACTGATGCCATCAAAGGTTATTCTATCTTGCAACAACACAAGTTATTTGACTCTCTAATAGACAGTAGATTGAAGCTCCAAAAAGCATTAACCAACTCCAACTTACTTCCAATGAATTACGAAGCATTAAAGTCAGAGCCATTATCCACCGACAAAACCCATAAGCTTACCAACAAATCTATTGATCATTGTTATGATTTGTTAGATACCATTTTCACATTCAGATCCAAACTTCTCTCCAAAGACAATATTTCCACCAAAAGAACCAACCCCAAAAAGCGAACATTATCAGCTTATCTTGATAGTACTCAAAGTTATGACTCAATTATCAATCTGTACAGATCATCAGTTTTGACGAAATGGTCAGCTAAAATCCAGAATTCATCTGGTTCCACTGCTTTAAATTCTGGTAAGTTCAAAGCCATCAACCAATCAGCTGAACAACAAGTGAACAATAATCTTTCTGATATGGAGAGACTCGTCAAGCGTACTAAGCTAAACAGAAGACAAATCAAACCGTTTGCCATTGATTACTACTTGACTACAGTTGATGAAGCAAACGATGAAAGTGAAGAAGAGCCCCAAAATCCTGATCTTCCCGCTGAAGGTAAGAACATCAAGAATCAAGTATTGGAATTGGATAGTATCTTTGATGATGAAGATTTCTATAGGGTGTTACTTAACGATTTGGTGGATAAGAAGATTCAATCGCAAAACCCTGCAAATGGGCTTACAATTGCATTAAGAAGTGCTCAAAAGGCACATAAATTGAAAAAGAACGTCGACACCAAAGCCTCCAAAGGAAGAAAGCTTAGATATCATATACAAGATCAAATCGCCAACTTCGAGACTCCCCACAGTGGTTGGAAATGGAGCGATGATCAGATAGATGAATTTTTTGCATCCCTTTTAGGACAGAAGGTGAACATGAAGGAAGATGAAGATGAAGACAATGATGAAAGTGAACACGATGATGTTCTTCCTGAGGGTGATGGTATTAAGTTATTTGCATAAACTCTTGTATAGATTTAAATAGTCGTTAAGCTATTTTCCCTATCGTTACACATTCTCATGTAAAGACCAATGTTCTAGTTTGTTTGCTCGGAAATTATCACGCAAGACGACTATGACCAGTCATAAATTTACAGATGGTATCAGATTAGATTATATTTAGCTATATCTACAATATATACAAGATGCGATGGTTCATGTTTCGTTTTTGCTGTGGTTTGATTAAAGACGCCTTTCTACCTTATTTAATCTCTTAGCGGTGGAGATGTTGTTTCTGGTTCTTTGGCCACGAACAGGTAATCCGGCAGCGTGTCTTTGACCAGCATAAGAACCAATAGATCTTTTCAATTGAATATCACCAAGAATTTGTTGTTTTAATTGACCTTCGATGTTCATTTCAGAGAGTTCCTTATTAATAGCCATTATCTGTGGTTCATTTAGTTGGTTCATTCTCATTTGTGGGTAAATACCTACTTTAGCACATATTCTTTCGGCAGTTTGGTATCCAACACCAAATATTTTCTTCGCCAAACCGATCTAAATTGTTAGTAATCCTAGTTGAACTTCACTAATAAACAACAAAAACGTACTCTTACTAATGCAGTATGCTTGATAGATTTACCGAAGATATGGACACCCATGTTTCTCAAGAAGCGATAGGGAACAGTGGTTAATAGTGACTGTGAAGATTGGTGGTGAAAAATTGACCAGAAAAAAAAAAAAGATATTTTGGAAAATCATCAATTACACGCCCATACACCACACTCTTAATGTACTTGAATTAAATAATAAATATAAAAGAAACCCAAATGGAATTAACAAGAAGTAAAGCTAAGTTAGAATAAACCGTCAAGATTGTTGGTCAATGTCGAGTCTTAATATGAGCAATGACCTTAACAAGCCAACCATGGTAATGAAACTGGCAACACCAACGGGAACCACTGCGAACACAATGATGTTGTAGAAGTCGAAGAAACGAGCTCTTCTCTTGCCCTTAAGATCGAGATTTGAAGTCACAAACGATTGAATGATATACAGAAAGGTCAAACAGCAGCTGATGAGAATCCAGATATGAAGTCCATACCTGTAGCCATCAGCTGAAAATGTAGAAGCAAGATACTGCTCTATAGTTATAATCATAACTGACATTGAGAGCATCCGGACAATTGCGGCAGACGTTGAGTAGTTGACTATCCACCGTATCATCAACCCGTCGAGCAATGAGTAAGAAAGATAACCGGAAACAATGCACCAAACACCGGCCAAAAAATGCTCAGAAACTCGAGCACTAGTCTGAAGTTGGCGGTTGGGGTCATTAAGGAACACCCGTTTCCACGATTGTATAAGCCCGATTAAAGGTGGCACGAGAGACAAATCCCGGCAAGAAGCGAGCAAAAAATGTTGTCTTGCATTGAGGAACTTAAGTCCTAATCTTTTCAAAGATCGTTTGGCATCCAACTTCCTGGTCAGGGAAAACCATGCGAACGTCGAGGTCACAGCTGGGGGTTCGGGTGTAAGCTCGTTTGGAGCCGGAGTCGAGTTCGAGCTGGTTCGTAGATTGGGGCCAGGTAATGGGGGAACAAGGTGGTGAAAAGATGTGTTTCTAGATTGGCTCAAGTCTCTTGAAGGGTGATCCAATTCTGAGTTGACATGGAGCATTTGAGAGGACTCATACAGTGGCACTTCTTCATCGGGGTCGAAAATGTCAATGGCAGCAGGGTGGACGTACAGGTAAGATGGCTGATTTGCGATAGTATAAGTTTGTACCGTGGGAGCTCCCGATGAACCTGAAGATCTCGAGGTTGATGGAGACACAGTGTATTCTTCGTCCACGGTATGGGAAGCTAGGTTATTATCGAATCTTTTCCTTAGAGATTCAATCACCGACATCCTATGACCATTCCAATAATATGATATCCGTTGTTTTTACTTATATTCGATAGGCACTACTTGTAAAAAAATGAAAAAGAGTATGCACAAGTTTTAATCGGTGAAATCGGATACTATATAGTTTAACTCCATCACCAATTTAATGATATTTTTTTTTTGGTGCGATACTGCGCGCGCGACACTGTGCGACATTGATTTGGCTATGTGAAAATATGAATTATTATTAAGTACGCAAAGTGTTGGGGGATATATATTTGGGTATCACGATTAAATAGCTTCCAATTCTTGACTGATTTCGTCCAATTCAGCCTTAGCAGCATTGTAGGTGGCAGTCAATTCTTCGAACTTCTTTTCCCATTCTTCCTTTTCTGCTTCTAAAGAGGCAACCTTTCTTTCTAACTGTTCGGCTTTAATATCAGTTTCTCTTAGCTTTTCGGTAGTTTCTTTCAAGTTTTTATCGGCTTCTTCTAATTCTTCTTCCAAGACTTGGTTCTTCTTAGTGTAGTTATCATTGGAAGTCTTCAAAGAGTGAGATTCATCAGCAGTTTGTTTAATTTCATCCAAATCATGTTCAATCTTTTCAACTTGATCCTCCAAAACTTGATTTTTTCTAGATAAAGCTTGAATTTGATGATCTTTTTCTAAGTTTTCCTGTTCCAATTCCTTGATACGACTGGTCAAGTCATCGGATTTCTCTTGCCATTTTTCGGCATCCAATTTTAAGTTGTTGATTTTCTAAATTGTTAGTTATATTTAATCACGGAAATTACAATTTCCGAACAATTGACAGATCACGTCTAATTCGCCCTCACCCCCAATCCTTTTGAAATTTGTCCGATTGACTTGCTGGTCCGCTGTGATCCGATTCCTATTGCTTGGAATATCTATACTTACTTCCTTAAGTTTGTCCATGATTGATTGTAATGTGGCAGTTAAAAAAACAAGTGGCAGTTAAAACTCAGTCTAAAAAAAAACTGATTCCCCTAATAAGAAGTAGGCGTTTGTTTTTGTTTCGAGTTTTCGGTAAGGTCACGTTGACTTTGTCACGTGATGTCAAAATGAAACCGAAAGGTACACGACTCAGGTACCGGTTGTGAAACAGGTATGATATACCTGATACATCTCTTTCTCCAGAACAGGCTACCTTCATAACTTCAACGATGTATGCACCGCCCAATCTGTATCTTTTCTCTGAAGGGCTTGAGTATGGTTGCAAAAAGGGTTATCTAATCAAATCCCAGTCACGTGCATGTGCTTTTGAAGATCGCACCCGCAACCTGTTTTTTTCAGCCAAATCAAGGAGGCAGCCAGCCATCCTGTCGCCTTAAGTGGCATATCATATTGGTGGGTTCAGCCCTCTACACAAAAGAGTTTGACAATAGGGACATTCCCGTTAATCTGCATGTAATGATTAGACGACGAGTATGAAAAAAAAAAAAAGAGAACAAAGTATCCATTTGCTTCTTCTCTCTCGTCAATTTAGTTCACATACTTAAGGAATGGTTTTAGGAATGGATCGTATTGATCCTTCCTCTCAAGATACATTGGGGACTTTCCGAACAGCAAGAAACAGAATGTCGGACAGTTCCATTGTTTTGAATTCTTCCCAAGAACGAATCATCCATGCCATGCAAAATAGTAATCTCGACTTCAATGCCTCCCTAAGTGATACCTCTCACTCCTCAAAGGCGTCTGGTACGAAGAATTCGAGACTGACTCACAAGCGTACTGTTTCCAATCCATTTGGAGTTCTCTATGACTCCTTTGCTCCACCTAACAAATCGAATTTGGCTCCTTCATCGTCTATGACCCCCAGGTATCTACAGATAGAAAAGGCAATCACCTCAGGCACCCAACCAGCTGCATCATCTCATATACTATATTCTCACCCAAATATATCCCGAAATGGGTCCATCATCTCCACCAAATCCATGATACGAAATAGAAATGTCATCAAAAATAGAAATAAAATGGTCAGGAAAACAGATTTACAACAACCTTCGTCACCACATTCCTCTATATTTAACCAAACTCTGACACGACCCAGTTCCAAACAGAAACCCGCCAGAAGAGTCAGGTACTTATTTCCGGTAAAGCGTCAAAGTTCATTAAAGGAAAAACCCTCCTATACTAAACTCAATAGCATATCAGCAAAGTTTAACTCCCGTGCAGAATTAGAGGAATTTTTTGTAGCCAATGATATTGGTAGCTTAATAAAGGAGCTTTTACCTGGCAAAATGCAAGTATTCCACTACAGTAACTTGGTTAATGTCAAACCTACACTTACCTCCACTACCAAGAATGTCAAAATCACAAACAACAACTCATTTATAATCGAGGATGCTCCTCCCCTAGTCATATCTGCTCCTTTAAAAGAAACATTTGTCAAGACGGGGGGTAATCCAAACGAGACCAGATTAATTCCACTACATAAGAAAACCTGCAGTGCAGTTGATACTCGACCCATTGAGCTAACCGCCTACGAAAAATACCGAGAACAGGCATTTAGTCAAAAGTTCATGATTCCTCCTCGGTTCCAGGATCTCTTCCCCCAGGATATCAACACCCTCACTGAAGAGCAAATTGATGAAATAAACCGTAAGTTGTTACTTGAAATTTTAATCAGAAGAACAGTGGCTGCGAAAATTGAATACAGATTGAAAAATAGCGGTTGGGACATGTCCAAGAAGACTTCCAAAGAATCTAACACCAGCTCTTCCTACAGTGATTTATCTTCTTCTTCTTCTTCATCTGAAGACAACACCAATCGAAGCCACAGCTCCCACAATAGCCTTCCTCGATTGGAGTCTTCAAGTGATGCACATACGGATGAAGAATCGATCAACACCGACGATTTAATGCAGCAGAATGCTTCGTTGTTCTCAGAATTGTTACCCTCTCCCCAGATCAGTTATGCTTCTGATATCTTTGGAAGTGAGTTTGGAGTAACATCTGATAATAATGACCACCCTGATCCTGTTGTTTCACATTATTCACCGCTTGCTAGTAAAGCCAGTAAGCAGACTTTGCTTAACTCGTTACAAGATTCTCGAGCCTTCCGTCGACAAAAGTCAAGAGAGCCCCACATAAGAAATGAATCAAATCCAGATTCATCAAATGCAAAGATCAAATCGGAAGAACTGTTGTATGTGAATGACTTCAACAAAACATACTTTGCTCAGAATAAGAACAAACTCGATGACGTAGAAAAAACTCTATTCAACTCAACTGTCTACCTATTGAAGCCAATGAACCGGTCCTTTGCTACGTTGTCTTCTTCAAATGACAGTATCAACAGATTCAAGACCCAAACCCCTATAGTACCCACTACATCGAGCTCCGGAAGCCCTATAACCAATGAATCGAGACATGACACTGAATCTGGATACGAGAAAACAGTTTCTACCAAGGTAAGGAACTCTCAATCTACTGCCAATACTTCCATTCTCAAAGGGTTAGAAGACTTGGCCTCAGAACTATCAAGTTACGTTCATTCTGATGATGAAAAAAATATGGCTGCAAATGACGTGGCTGCGAAAAATTACCCTCCTCTTCATCACACACCTCTTGCGCTACAAAATTTCACTTTTCCCGAGCAAGGTCCATCATCTCCACCTCATCCGGCTCCAACTAGCGAAACGTTGATAGAATCGATAAGAAAGCAGTCTGCCAGTGGCCCATTAGAAATTCACCCTACAATTCCCAAACAAGCCACTGCAATCATTTCCTCGTCTCCGATTGACATAGAGTCATTGCAAGGTTCTTTGCATGCTACCAACTCCATAAGCTCCAGACAGACAGCGCTTATAACTGACCAACAGCATATGACAAGCTCACTAAACCCCATCCTTGAGTCGTCCAAATATAACATCAAAGAGTACAGATTAAGTCCAAGTAACTCGGGTAGGGTTATTATTCGACCTGAAAGTTACCGAGGATCAATCACCAGTGAATCCAAATTTAGCAGTGAATCGTCAAACATTGCTAGTAACGATTCCATAGTATCCCAGGACAACAAGAAGTTTCTCCTTATGAAGAATCGCCAGATTCGGAACACAGAAATAACTGATGACAGAGTCTGATCAGTGACAGTCTAATTTTAGACTTTGTCTTTTGCATATATATACAGCATTTAATAACGCACTTACACATAATATACAAAGTGTATTAAATTAAGACGTGAAAGTCATCGGAAGCATGAATTGACGGATTCTTTTCACCACTTCCGTATCGGAAATATCCTCCGTTTCGACCTCATGGGTTTCACCATTTCTAACAGCATAGTATGTATTATCCAATACATTTAGCATGAAAATAGGAATCTTCCCGTCTCTCACTCCTTCACAGACTGTCAAAACTTCGTCTGAAGTTATCAAATCACTATTGTACAACGACATGAGTTTGTTAAACCACTTACGCTCCTTGAAGTAGACCGGTGGGTCACGACCATTAGTTAAAGCTGGCGAGTCAATTGCCGCGATGGCAGCACTAGCAATGGCATTCTCAAAGTCGGTAGTTGTTTCAGGATTCACAGATGAATCTGGGGTATTTCTTACTCGTTTCAACATTGGATCCACGCTTTCTTCGCTACCTACGAGATCGGAACGATCTCCATTATCGTGGTTCAAAAATATGTTTACTTCAGGCAGATGGGTATCAGGCGAAATATGGCGATGATTTCCGCTCTGATTGATATCAGAATGAGTTCGTTTCTTGCTTTCTAGAATAGTATCTTTTGTCTTCTTAAGTCTGGCAGGGATCAAAGGCTTGAAGTATTCGGTCTTGGCATCGGGGAAGTCGAATTTGGGGATACGATGATAAATGTCCTCAAGGCCTTCGGAGTATAAGTCTTCTAGTCTCATTAGCAAGGGTAGCACGTCATTGTGATATGTTGACATATACTTTAAATTGTCCGTGAAGAAGAAATCATTCACAATAAGGTTATTTTTATTGAAGTTACCCAAGTCAGGCAATGATAAACCATCACTATAAAGCAATGATTTCACTTGACGTTCATCATCGATCAACGCTCCAGAAGAGTTTTCGTAAATCTGAAACTTCCCATCATTAGGATCCCATCTGTAAGAGAAGCCGGAGGGTGAAGGTGTGGGTTTTTGATGGGTCATGAGTGCAACCCACACTTTATACCGATGGTGATTCACATTACTTAAATGCTGCTGGCACGAATACTTGGTATATGTCGAATAGACCGTCTCTGGATTGGCAGCTCGAAGTCGACTAGTAACATAAGCCCAAGCTTTCTTCGTCATCTTGGCCTCAACCCCTTTCGGGAAACTATGTACAACGTCTGATAACAACTTTATCAAGTACTGGTCCATTCGTGGTGACCATCTTTTATATTTGGAGTCTTTTGATTTTAGGTCATACAACTTAAACACAGGAACATCAGAGTCAGTCGTCAACAACGCCTGTTGTTGTTGGTCTACCAATTGGTTTTGGGAGTGGTATTGTGAGTGGTTCTGGTGGTGGTGTTGGTGGACATGTTGGTGAATTCGCTGTTGTTGGTCCTGCTGTCTCTGCTGGAACCTCTGCTGTTGTTGTTGTTGTTGTTGTTGTTGGACTAATTTTGGCTGTTGAGGTTGTGATGGTGCTTTGCTCGATTCGGTGGCAAGTCGAAGCGCGACTTCATCTTCATCAACTACTTCTTGATCAATGTGTTGTGCGTCGTTTTTGATCTTATTAGCCGCCATTATTCCAATTCTGTGATCCTACAGTTATGATGTTGTAAATTGTAAAAACGTTGATAGAAAGTGGAAAAGTAGACTTTTTCTCTCACCCTCAACCTGTAATTTTTTTTATTGGTTAATACACACGCAGTAGTTGCAAACTTCCTATTAAAGATACAAGAAACTACTATCTGTTCGAAAGATGGCTCATAACATTTCTTTTGGTTTTATCTTCGTGGCCAAAGTAACTATGGGCAGTAGAGGTTTGTCTAAGAAGACGATCGGGTCGGACATGGTCCCCGTTACTTCTAGAATATCCTCGTATCATTTCATCACTGTAGAGAGATTCTTTGAGTTTCCGATTAGCTATAACTTGTTCATGTTTCTCTTGAATCCTAGAAAATTTATCTAGCATCTCGTATGTTCTCTTTTTCTTTATTGAGAGTTGACTATTATTAGAACCTGCTTGTCCCGAAATCGTACCTCCAGGAGTAGACACTGGAGTAGTGGTGAGCAGTGGGGAGCTCATTACACCACTTGGGGGGTAGATATGAGGTAATGAAGAGAGACGGTTGAGGAGAGTATTGAATGTCGAGGATTGGGGTAATATCATAAGAATCCCATACAAAGTCTTGTATAGATGTGGGTTCTTCTCTGGTTCTAATAATTGTAATCTTAACTTTAGAAAGATTGGAGTTTCTAAGAGTTGGACAAGAATGTCAAGTTGGGTGAGAAGTTGAAAAGTAACTTCCAGTTCGGCCAAATTCTTTATTATCAAGTATGATAATTCGTAGTTGGAAGATAATAGACACAATGACAATGCACTTGGAGGACTATGACACCAACTTTGAAACAATGAGGCAAAGAGATTCCAATCTTCTATTTTATAAACGTCAAGATTTTTCAATTTCTTTCTGAATTCGGCCAACTCCTGAGTTGTAAGAAGGATATTGTTTAATGTCACCACAATAGAACTCAAGAATTCTACTTTCCCTTCGTCATATGATGCAAGTACTTCTGAAACGGTTTTATAAATCTTTTCCGAGCTCAAAGTCAAGCAAAGTTTTCTTATGATGAACTCGATTTTGCTTCTAGGTAATGCTGCTTGTTGATGAGACCGTTTATCGACAGAAGATTCCAATCCATCAGCTTCAAAAAATCGAATCAACTTTACCATAAAACTCTTGAAGAAATCTTGGTTAGACTCGGATATTTGCGAAAGTAGTTGAAGAACTTTCAGGATAACCTCGTTACTCGAATCAGCCGATGACTTTATTAATGATGTCAAATCGAATGCATCTTTAGAGTCACCATGTTGAGTTTCGGAAATGGCCCTGAAGAACTCATGAGGATTTTTCGAATAAAGGAATATTAACCAGTCAAGTGATGTGATTCTAGCAAACTCATTGGTGCATGTTAAACATTCAGTGACAATACCTTGAAGAGTTTTATGCAAATAGATCTCAATAAATTCGTCATAAACATCCTTAGTTAATCCCCTAACTTCGTCATCATCAGTGACAACACTTAATTTTCCATTACTATCACTCAAATCGTCAACTTTCTTATCAGCGTCGAGTCCGAACGACTTTTCTTCCTGGATGGCATGTTTTTCTGCACTTTCATTGAGGTGAATGATGAGATCCTGGACAGAGAGATTAAGTTTGAGGAATTGATTTCTCAAGTCAATATCCTTGTTGGCGTCCGTGTTGGATATACTTTTGATGATGGTAGAAACACAATCAGGTAAAAATCTGACAAAACTGGTAGGACTTATGGACAAGATTTCTTGTAACCATTGTAGAATCGTGATCTGAATTTCCAAGTACACATCATGAGATTCAGTGGATAAGTCAATAGCTTCAAGATCACCTGAGTCATTGGGTATTCTCAAGAAAGACAACAAAATATCTATCAATTTAGGATAGTCAATGAAGATGTCCTGTCCAGTTGAGAACTCAGATCCATCGGCAGAGAAAGAATCATTAGCGGCTAGGGGTTGAGCTGGTTTATGAACAATGGTGGTTTCATTGGATTTTATGGATACAGCATCATCATCTTCTTGGGTCAGTTTCAATTTTAAGTCTTTAATATCATCTGCCAAACTCTCGGAATCCTGACTTTTTGATTCGGGATTGATTACTTTTCTTTCTCTCTCCTGGATCAATTGACGTTTTTTAATTTCAAATTTCACCTTCGAAATTGATTTGATTTCCTTTAAGAACACGCTCAAGAGGTTTTGAGTCTCAATTCTAACATCTGAAGGACAATTATTCATTAAAAACTTGATCAATGGCTCTAAGAAGTTGGGTAAGAACGTAATTAATTCTAATGCAGGAATATCATCAAATAGCTCCAACCATCCAATCAAAAACCGCTTGGCAAATGGATCAATGGTGTACATCCTTTCTAACAATGTAGGAATGAATTTTGGCAAGGAGAAGGCCTTTTTCACGTCTTGAACCTGGTTCACTTGAATGGCTACACCTTGAGAATTTGTTACGTGAGAAGCAATTGCCAGACTTGGGACTTCATCTTCTTGTTCATGCTGTTGTAAGATTGACACGTAATTGGTGGATTTAGCACTAACAATATCCTTGATCAATCTGTCCAAAATATCAGCAGCGTTCTTCACCGATGATTCAATGTCGGTCACTAGGATACATAAGATATCAAACACCTCATTGAAGTAAAGAAGAATCTCTCCTCGAGCGATCTTAGCAATGTTATAAAGTGATTCACATGCATAATACCTGACTCTAGCGTCGGTGTCTCTGAAAGTAGCGAAGACGGGTTTGATAATCTGTTCAAGAAAGTATGCAATTGCAAAGGAACCCAATGCTACAGAAACACTTCCTAGGGCCGTGATTGCACCCATTTTAGCCGAATTCGAGGCCCCGTTGGTCAACTCGGTGAGTTCTTCGATGATTTTATGAACTGATTGGATATCATCACGCTGGACTGCTGATTTGGTCAACCCTTCAATTTGAAATGCTGTCGCCTTCCGCTTCTCGTAAATGTGATTGGACAAGTCCTTGATCAACGATTGATCTAAGATCCGCCCGTCGCTCATCGTTGGTGCTATTGCTTATCTGAGAATGATAAGGTGATTTCGCGCGTTTTATTATAGAAAAAAAAAAGTATGGGGATTTACTGACAAGAACTCGGCTAGCAGTTAAACCACTGACTCTGTTTTTATTTACTACAAAGGAAACAATTCTTGACCAAGATCTTGTATTTGTATATCATTACACAATAGAGGTAAAGGAGGTCCTCGGAAAAATCATTATTTCGTGTCAGTGTTGGTATAAAGTACGTTGAGTGAGCCCTAGCACTCGATTCCAATGTCGTTAGTTGGATGATGTTTTCGTTTCTTACTCTGAGATGTCCATTCTTGTTGATAAAATTCTTCCTCTTCTTTATCAATGTCATTGACTTTATCCTCGATGTCTATGTCGTTGTAATCGAATTCATCTCCAGGCGAGCTAGTTCTTGCTTTTTTGGTGGAGTTCATCTGTGGCGGTGACTGTGACATGGTGGTTGATTGGTCAGGGGAACACTGGGGTGAAATATCAGGAATATTCGACAAATGTGATTGAATATTAGCTTCCATTCCAACCGCCAGGGTAGATGGTAAAATCTTATTCAACACAGCTAAATCATTAGCACCTCCAATGAAATCTTCTATCTTAGGTAATTGGATGTTGAACTTAATAAATAGATTGCCTCGTTTATATCTCTTGAGATCAAAAATCACATCAGTTAATTCTAGTACATCATTGGATTCTTGATAATAACAACCATCAATAATGCTATTGTTAATTGGCATTCCCAAATTCTTGACGATCTTAGGAGTATTCCCATCAATAGTACCCACAATTTCACCCATTTGAATCAGGTCATGGTTCAGGTCGTTTATTGTGGAGATTCCGTGGGTGTTTATAAACACTTTAAGTGTTTGTCCGGGGCTTATAAAATCCTTCAAAACAATGCAACCACCCAACAATGCAGTTTTAAGGTCAATGTCACACTCGGCATAAAGATCGTTAAACTTTCTTATCAAGTACGGGTGGCTTATTTCTTGTAAATGAATTATTACGTCCCCAGGAACTATATTTCTTCCCTGGTCTCCCTCGCCTTGAAGGATACATTTATCACCGGTTTTCGATCCTGGTAAAATATTAACTTTGATGATCTTGTTCTCTCGTATGTATCCATGATTACAGTGAAGACACTTATCGTCGGGATTAATAACAGTGCCTGATCCCTCACACTTGTTACACAGGCTTAGTTCTCGGATCTTGGAGAATTGGTTAAGCATAGTTACCATTACTCTTCCCAGACCTTTACATATGTCACACAGTTGAGGATGAAAACACCCCTGTCCGTCACATTCGGCACACTTATTTCTCTTGGGTAATTGAAATTTGACGACTTTACCGTAGTATAAGTCGGAGAGTGTGACTTTAAATGTATGATGAATATCTTGTCCTCTAACAGGTTGATTGGGGTTCCCAGGAGCAGGTTGAGTATGAGATTTCATGTTTTGACGATTATTGGTGAATGGAGGGAAAATAGAGGAGCCAAATGCGCTCGCGCTGTTAGAGAAGATGGAGTTGATGTCGTCAAACATGTGAGAAAACACTTTAGTAGTATGAACATGGAACTGGTGTTGTTGCTGCTGTTGTTGTTGTTGCTGAGTCACAGCGGTACCATCAAGGCCCGATTCACCATAATAGTCATATACTTTACGCTTGTTAGCATCTTTCAAGATTTCGTAGGCTCGGGTTGCTTCTTTGAATTTCTCCGTGAGTTGAGGATTATGGTTTGTCTTATCAGGATGGCATTTTAAAGCTATCTTTTTATATGAGCGAGAGATTTCTTCGTTAGTGGCGTTGGGAGGAACGGCTAGGATCTCATATAAGTGAGTTTCTCGGGTAATCATGGTGGCCAAACATTAACAGGTGATAGTTAGAATAGATAAAAGAGAATGTATAAGGATCTGAAGGTGGGAGAGTTACTAAGGTGATAAAAGTTGCGGTTTTGTCACGCAATAGGGATTAATTTGTTATATTTAATAAAGAAAGTGGAGTCTCGCCTGGTTTATCTATCAGTTACTTATCAATATTTTGTGCGCGTAATTTTTATGCCGCCAGGAAATTCGAGAAGTTTCGATCTGGTCCGAGGTTGAGATGAGGTACAGAATTGAGATGAGACCATGGAAGCATGACAAACAACTTTCTAGAAGGAGCAACAACAGGTTCATGGGAGATGATTGCAAGTAGAACTTAGCGTTGGCTGACTATGAAGACAAGGAATGAGAATCAAGGGGAGTAACTTCTAAAATTAGTATGCGAGGTACGGGTCCGCTCTGCATGCATATTAAGCACGTAGGCTTGTCAGCTTGAGGACATACGACTGTCAGATATAGCTGCTGCTTGTCGTGCTATTGCTAAGTAATGATGAAGAAGAAGTCACAAAAATTCAAATCATCCTGTGCTTTTTCTTTTATTCACACGTGTTTACGTCTCTATATGAAGACGTTTTAGCCAGTTTTGCTCTTGGATTGGTGCTTCTCGATGGCTCAGAAACATAGATAAGAGTAGAGTTCCATTGTCGGAGTCATCTCTATGGCAGTGAAACATAGACAAGAAAAGATATTTAAATAGGCATCGAGAAATCTGTATTCATTAGTCGCAATACATTTCGAGATGGCTGCAAATTGAGAAACTTGATCAGCTTAGATCAAGTAAAAGTACAATTTGTTTACACTTAAATACTATTGTAATTTGTAAATAACAACAGGCCTTGTTCCATACTGTTAACTATTGTTTGGGATTTAAAATTCTATTTTTTTTGAAAAAATGTCAAATTTAGGAAAAATCGTAAAAAATCTATTTCCTTGTCTATGTACCTAAAATCTCATCTCTGAAGTGTTTCTGATAGTTTGCTTTCTTAGCCTTGGTTCGTCTCTCATACAAGTTCTTGGCTCGAGTGGCTATAAGCTGTGTTTCCTTCTCTTGCTTGACAATCTCTCTATTCGTTATACCTGGAGCAAACCTCTTATCTACCAAAGCCACCGTCTTTTCTCCGTCGCTTACATCTCTAGGTAGTGGGAGATTTTGACGGTAGTATCTTACCATAGTTCTGTGGCCAACTTTAGATCCACTGGGTAATGTGAGCTCAACTCCACTCTTATCGACTTGGACAATAGAAATATTGGAACTAATATCGCTTTCAACTGTATCGACTACAACGTTATCATCCGATGTGTCAACGAATGCTACCGACTTAGTGGATTTAGACTTTGTTCCTGCACATTCAACGTTGAAATTGTAAAACTCAGCAATCACTTCCCTTTCTTCTTTGGTTTCATAGGGTATTCTGAAATGTCCCTTTGATCTCATGTGTTGTCTTATACTTTCCAAATTCTTTCCCTGGAATCCGCAAGTCAAACACTCATAATCATAACTTATGACTTCACTGACATAATTCAATAACCCAGGCAAATCTACCAAGAAAGATCTTTCTGGTATATACAATCCATGGTAGTTAGACATATGTTTAATGTTATTTTCAATTTCTTCATTCTTTTTACCACAGCAAAAACACTGGGTTATGGGGATAATTTCCGTCAACTCGTAATCATCATCAGCTCCTGCTTCGGATTCAAAATCACTTTCGTCCATTTCACTGCCTTCGGTATAATCCAAATCAGTGAAGTCGGAGTCGGTGATGCTATAGTTCAACTCGGAACCTACTGATTCATCATCGGTTGGAAGATGAACTGAGTCACCTAATGAAAACGTTGAAAAGTCTGAGATCACGGATCCTGAAGGGCTTTCGGTTCTGGCCAAGCTGCGGACATCATCCTCAATCTCTCTTCTGCTTCTTCTATAGGCTTCCAACACTTGTTCCTTGGGTTGTCTTTGACGGTACCGTTTTTGAACGAAAAACCCATATTCGTCTTCTTCATCATCTCCTTCACCATGAAGTTGTTGTTGTTGGAGGATCTTTTCAGCAAACACATCTGATGAGATGGATGGTAATTCAGCAACTCTTCTCTTGAGATTATATCTGTGCCAGTCAGTCTTCATATGCTTTCTCTGCAACTCGGCAGTGACAAATTTGACACCACATGTGTTACATGTAAACAGAGACGTCTGTGGGGTCGACCCCTGGGGTAAGAATGAACTCAGCATGGGGAGAAGAGGAGAACAAGCACAGGAAAAGTACCCAGTGAAAAATCGCACTGATAAGAAGAGAACAAACCTATTATCGTTATTAGATGGTGCGACGACCTTGTCTACAGGCAGTGTAAATCGTTTCATCTAATATACATATATGCTATTGGGTCCAGCCGTGAGAAATCTCGGGCCAAACTCTTTTATACAACGACATGGCCACCACATCTTGCGATGTCAACTTACCATCAAATGTAGCCTTGAAGTAACCATGAGTACCCAAACTTTCTTTGATAAAACCAGTTCTTCCACTCTTAGTGAAGAGAGGTACTGCTTTGAACCAGTTGATATCTTCTTTGTTAAAGAACATGTAACGAACCGTCACGAGTCTCTTGTGGATCTTCACTGGGTGTCCTGTTAATACTGCTCTTTCAGCAATGACTCGGGTGTGGTCGGAGTTCAAGAAGGTACCTTGACCAACCAATTCTAACCCACCATCAGGCTTTTGTTTGAAGAAAATGGTTGGAGCATTGTTGAACAACACAGGAGCAATTGCAGTAGCAATATGAGTTGCTCCTTGATGGGCGAATTTTTCATGCTTGTGAACATTATTGGCGTTGTTGGATCCTTGATTGAACATTGGTTGGATAACCTGTCTTCTTGGTCCATATTGGGCAATGAGAGTTTCCTTCGAAGGAATGGGTCTTTCGTAGTCTTCCCAAGTTTCGAACGAGAAATTGACCGGCGCTAATTTGTGTTCATGCTTGTGTAATGAGTAAAGGGTGAAAGGGTTGACTTTTGCATTGACATTCTCCAAAATGTATTGAGGAGCTTTAATGACAATTCTGGCCTTGGTTCCAATGTTGACTTGTGCTTCCTTGATCGAGTCTTTGACAACTTTGTTTTTGGTGGCTTTGAAGTTGGAAATTCGGAGTAATCGTTGCCAGATACTTGGTGTATCTTTCTCGATTTCATCATGATGCCAATCACAGTTTCCAAGTGATTTAATACCTCTGTATGCTGATAAGGCTTCTTTTGCTGACTCTTTAGGATGAAGTTCAACTTCGTCAGGGAATTCAAGATCATCCTTTTCCATTGATCTGAATTCTTCTAATTGACGTTCTTCTTCCTCTGGAGATAATTCCATGAATACTTCCGATTTAGCATCTCCGGCTTCGGTTGGTTCATAATCGGTATTGGCGTCCTCCAATTGCATTTCATTATCTTCGTAATTGACACCATTTTCTTCGTCGTCATCTTCGATATCAGAAGCTCCTTCTAAAACGTCATCTAGAAGCCATCTTCCTTGGTATTCTGAAGTGCGTTTTGGTAATTTACGATCACTATTGTTTCCAATCATCTCGTCATGGAAATAGTTCTTACCATCCATTCTCACCCCAATTTCTTCATCCAAATCCTCATAGTCATAATCCTCCATATCAATCTCTTCAGGATTCAACTCGTCGAGGTTTTCCTGATCTTCGTTGGGCAAGAATACACCATCAGTACTATTTTCTTCAATTTCCATGGAACTATTCAAATGACTTCTAAATAACTTTTCAATGGCAGCAATTTGAAAATCACCAAAACCAGGTATATGAACTAATCTATTGGCATTGAATCCTATACCTCTCACTGTACCCTCGACTACAACGTGGCCCTCAGTGTCTGATGATGGTTTCCAGTAAACAGCGTCTGCAACCATGTAGGCTCTAGAGTCTCTCCAATTGACTGACTTGGGGAATTTTTGAGCAATGGTCCTGATACAATTGCTACATTCAGAATCATTATCAAGGGCATACAATTTCTCTTCGTTTGGGAAAAAATGGTTAAAGAACGAGAATAACGATTGTCTTATATCCAACTGTAAGTTTCTCTTAGGATAAGCTGTCACAAGGTTTGGTACTACCCCAATGACCGATGCAATACCTTGGGCAATAATCGTTCTTAAAATTTGTTCTCCGTATGCTTGGTCAACTTCTTGTTGTGCTGATAATCCAAGAATTACAAAGTCAGACACTTTGGCAGCATCGAGGATCGATAAGAGATCATTTGGGTCCGGTATGATTACTTGTAAATTAGATCTGAATTTTGTGAGTTTATGGTGGGTCACCGAAGGGGTTTCAAGGATCACATAGTCACTTTCGTCTTCCTTTATACAATTGATTAATTTGGATGCAATTTCACTACCCGATATATCATCAGTTAAGGCGATAACGGTAACAATTTTTTCGGCTCCCAGTGAGCCTTCAAACAACTTACGAATCAATTTGGTTTCTAACACCTTATTATCTCTCATCTGTTTACTGAAATGCTTTCTTTCAAGCTTACTAGTAACCTTGTTGGTTTTATTGGAACCCGAGGCAGTCTTCTCAACCTTTCCTTTAAATTGATTCTTCAACTGACCTTTGGTAGCATGCTTGGACTTGAACGGTTTATGGTCCTTTTTCAATGTCCCCCTATGGGAATGACCTCCTTTTGCCATGGTTCAATTTTATCAATTAACTACCTTCACTTGGAAATCTTTAGTGAAATTTTGATCTATGGTGCGATGCCATCGCAAATTGTTAAATGATCACGTGAAAGTCACAAGAAATCAGTCACTCAATAGTCACATGTTTTACTTTAGGGCATTAGGGCTATATCACATGACTGTGGATTGTCTTTTTTCCTTTCTGCGCGCGCAGCTCGAAAATTTTTAGTGAGTGCCTATAGTTAAGCTAGGTATAGGCGCGAGAAACTGACAAAAAAAAAAATAGAGAATACTTTTGAAATTTAGTTAAACTCTTATCCAACTAAGTCTATATCAATAACAATAATTGTATGTACATGGAAGATATACGGTGACGAATAATGACCAGGATGGTGTAAGTCAAATAACAGAACAGGTTTCAGCTCTGAAAGGCCCAAGAATGGAGGACAGATATTAAAATTGGAAAATAGACAACGACGAAGACGACCAGACCTCAATGAAGTTTCCAAATGACCTTAGTCCAAGAACAAATCATAACGCCAAGCCCGATGTGGCGTGAATGTGTGAATGTGTGAATGTGTGAAAGATCTCAAATCAGTGAATATAAAGGTGATCAGCCTACTCCTATACACCCAGACATATCCGTCACCAACTTACGTAAATCAGTATACTAATTTTTCTAGCAATATGGCTCACGAAAATGTTTGGTTTTCCCACCCAAGAAACTACGGTAAAGGTTCTAGACAATGCCGTGTCTGTTCTACCCACTCTGGTTTAATCAGAAAGTACGGTTTAGACATATGCCGTCAATGTTTCAGAGAAAAAGCTACTGATATTGGTTTCAACAAATACCGTTAAGTTCGATTGTCAAGAAATTATAATGGTTTAGCTAATAATAATCCATTTGAAAACTCTGTGTATAATTAAATTTAATGGAGTTCATCTTCATCATAATATGATTAAATAAATAAATTAGTTTAGAAGTTGTAGACGTCTGCAGTGAAGGCACATACTGAGCATGATACCATTTCAATGATTATAACATTGCATATCTGTAAGTCTTTTACCGCCTTCTCCTGTCATTGGTACTCTCTTATCGTTGAATGAAATCTTACATTACATTTTCTACAATGTGTCCCATAAAATCGACATTCAATTTCTATGAGCAGAAATCAAACTTCCTATAGGGAACAATAATCTCGGGAATGAAACATATATAAATATGGCAACGAGTATAACTTGACAATTTACATTATCTCGCCGTGGCAAATATTCCCTTGCTTATATTAAGCTTTTTGATTAGTGAGCAAGAAGAGCATCTCTAGCTTAATGAGGATTCCGGTTCCTTTTATAGGAGATCGCAGAATTTTTCAGGGGTTACCCGCATCAACTTCTTAGGGTATTTTGCAGCATCTGACAAGTATGACAGCTACTTAGACAATACAAGAAGAAGTATAAAACAGACGTTGTTAAATACAGCAATTGCGTGAAGTTTATGATTAAGTAGCATTTCAGCCATATTCCGAAGAAAGGAGTAGATTTCAAAACCAAGCCCAATCAAACCAGATGGTCTGTACTCTATATGCACAGGTAGGATATGCACAATAATAGGAGTACACCAACAAAGCTAATTAGTTAATACGTTCAGGGTTGCAGCTGAATAATCAAGATCCTTTCACGTGCAGTTGTTGTATAGAGTATTCTACCGTGAGTTATACTATTGCTATCACTCCGAGACTATCTGAAAGCTACCAAAAATTCCTAAAGTTTATAAGACCATGACATTTCCAAGCATTAGAGACTCAGTCCTTAAGATGCTTTTTACACATTTGAAATACCCCCCAAAAACTGACTCAGAACTTTACTTGAAGTAACCATTAGCATCTTGGCTACCGCACCCGTGCATCTTCCTGTATACAACTCCAATTCAATATCAAGAGCATTCAATCATCACCTCTTCTTCTTCACGGTGCAGTCATGTCTAACATTGGAGGTAAAACGATGACCATATTGGCAGTTGCCGGTATCGGTTGGTATACTGGTGTCAAATTCTGGCAGCCGCTAATTATGTAAGTACCTTATTTTTGATGTTTCTCCCTTGGCCTCCATGCTAACAAGTATAGCGAACAATTAAGAAAGGACGGAAATTTACGAGATGATATATATACTGGATACGTTGATGATAGTCCAAACTCCTGGAAGGAAGTCCGTGATCGAGTGAAATCTACTCTTCATCCAGAACAGGCAACTTTGGTGAAGGAAGAAAACTTGGCAGAAACATCGGCAAAAAGCCAAAAAGAACCCAACCTCACCAGCCCCAAGTCCAATGAGTAATTCAATGTTAACGACTGTGAATCTTGGGTTTATTTCTGTAAATAGTACAATGTAAATATTATGTGAGTCGTTGTAGAACGGTAATGGTGTACGGATGTTTTATCTCATCTGACTAGAAATTTTTCAGTCAAATTATTTTCAAAATAGTTTGCAGCATCGATTTGACATCATGGGTAAGTTGAAAAAAGGTAGAAGGAACCATGGAGCAAGGCACAACCCTCTCAAGGGGAAGAAAAACGAGGACAAGCAAACTATGAAGGATGAAAGCACTCGTCAATCTAAAATTATCCCCTTAATTAGCAAATTGAAGTCCACAGTTCCGAACGAGAAGTCTATGGCCATAGGGGCTATTACTGTATTGGCTGAAGATGAGAGAATGAGACATTTGTTCATGAAAGAACGCTTGATTGTAACGGTTATGGAGTACTGTCTCAATGACTCCAATGACGAATTAGTTGCTGAAGCATATGGATTGCTCAGAAATTTAGGAATTGAAGAAGGTTATGATGTTGCCAAGTTTTATTGGAGATCCAATATTTGGACTTCAATTGAAGTTGCAATCAATAAGATAGAGACATCATTCAAGTTCTTGAGTGATAATGATGCTGCTGAAGACAAGAACCCTAAACAAGATAAGTCCAAGTTACATTTATTGTATGATTTCACCGATAATATACTTTCATTGATCGTGGTGATAGCCAGTGGATCTGAGGACTTATTTGAGGGGGTTTTTGCTAAAATTGGTCCTGTTTTGAATCTAGTGGTTAAGTTACTTAGCTGGAATACGCCAACTTTGAAAGTGTCCTCCAAATTATTTAACTCATTACTTGACTTCTTATATGAATTTTCGTCCGAATCTCAAGAATTTATTGTTAAATTGTTTGAGGAGTATCACTTTGACATAGAATCCTTTGCACAAGCACCAGTTTTTAGTGGTGATAATAAACTAGCCAAAATCTACATTGAAGGGTTAAAGTTTAACTACTATGAAGGATTGAACAAAGTCCAAGATAAAGCGCTCATTTCCAATAACATCATTTTTAGCTTATTCCAAAATATAAACACCATTGATTTGGAGCACATTAAATCTCAACTCATTGTCGATAATGCTGCTCAACCAATTCAAAAAGAAGAAAGTGATGACAAGCTTCAAGATATCGACCAACAAATATCTGGAGATACGCCAGAAATCACCAAAGCCAAATCTGAAGTCCAAGCTATTCATGTAGCAGTTGATATCACGACTTCAATATTGGAGTATCTTTCAGTTAATGAATCGAACTTCCAAGAACCAGTTGAATTATCAAATGATTTAAATTCCACCATTCTTAATATTGCATTTCCATCATTGATCGAACTACTAAAATTCGATCAATCAAACAACTCATTTTTAAACCTAACTGATAAGAACTTGATCACCTTAAATAACTTATGTTGGTTGTATTTATCCAGTAAGTCAATCCCAGTTGAATGGTTTGTAAAATCTTTGGATCTTTGGAATATCACGGTTCAATTATCTTCCACAGACAATTTAGTTCTACAAAAAGATTGCTTAAATGTTCTTTGGGCTATTTCCAAAACTATAGGTGAACAAGTTGCTAATAAAGTTGATCTTGACATGATCAACAATATAATTAGCAAGAGTGACGAACTTGTGAAGCAGCTAGATCAAGTAGAAGACCCCACTCTTAACTTAGAATTTGTTTTGGTCTCAGTTGGGTTTTTAGGTAGTTTGGCTCCGGTTTTAGGGCAAACTGCTGTGGTCAAATTAATTTCAGAATTCTTATTATCATCAGCCAAATACTTCTCCATCAAAGAGCATCATAAATCTCATTCAAGTGCAATTGAGATCGCTTTAGAAAGTTTGAATCTTATTTATGACATATTTGATGATACTTATGACTACGACTATGAAGTATTTGTACAAGGGAATTATATTGACGTTCTCAAAGAATTGGAACCACAGATCAAGGCCCTTTACAAACAAATTGATAAGAATAAAGAACAGGACTTGAAATTAAGAGCGGAAGAAATTTGGACCAATTTGGGACGATTCATACAATATAAAATCAATGAGAGGAAGTAGGCATTTTATAGACAAGAACGTCAATGTATAATATAAACAACCGAGGAATTTTTTTTTATAAATTCTATAAACCAAATACCGTAAAGTATTACTCAACATCTTGAGCAACGTCACTATTGGCGTCACTTTCACCATCACTTTCATTCTCATCATAAGAATCAGAATCAGAAACATCAGTAGAACCTGACTCCGTGTCATATTTTTCTTGAACACCAACAACGCCCCATTTGATATTGGTAACCTCCTCAAGCCTATCTAAAATCTCCGTAATTGGGGTGAATAACCCAAATTGTTTAAATTCACCATCATAAGAATGTAACATACCGAGAACTCCTAAACCTTTAGACTCGGAAACGGTTGGAACATCTTCCAACTTCGATAAAATCCAAGAACCACTATCGCCGCCAGCAGCGAAAGAGCTATTTTTTTCGATCGAGTTAACGACGAATTCAGAAGAATGAATTGCCCCATCTAACCAATAAACCAATTTAATTCCATTCAAATTACCTGCAGTATATTTAGTGGTGGAACCATATTTGAACACAGGAATACCATCATTGGATGAAACTGAAGAAAAAGATGAAACTGACGAATCGACATCATTGAGATTATCCATACTGATTTCCTTGGCTCTTCTAGTTAACTGAATCACCTTACGAACGTATAAATTGTCAAACATAAGAGAAGGATCATACTCATTGAAAGCAATGTCATCACCCAAGTAATTAGAGTCACACTTAATGACCTTATTGACCTTGATTATGGCTATATCAGATAATCTCTTTTCATTCAATTCCTGTCCATCTTTAGTTTTCTTGGCCCGAATCAAATTTCTTTCGCCCCAAATGATTTGACCAAATCTATGTTTTGGGAAGTTTCTGGTTTCCCATCTCTCTTGTTTGAATTTTGTATCGTACACTTTAACTTTACGAAGAGGAAACAATTGATCAAGTTGACTCAAAGCAGAGCCGTAGGCAGTTTTCGCCTCCATCATAGAGATGTCATTGTCCACGAAATCGGGATCACTTAAGTGATTATTGAACTTTTGATACTGAGCAAGTAGTGCGTTTTTGTATAAGTTAATTAACACCGAAGATGGAGCAGAAACGTGAGGGTATTCGACATTATCTTCATGTTTATCGAGGCACACATGGCCACAAGAAATTGCGAATTTTGAATTGGCATAAGAGCTGAGATTTGGTTGCTTTTTCAAATCAATTTTGGGATAAATGAAACCACCCATAGTTCCTGAAGTTCTGGCAGAACTTTCGATGGAAAGTGAGAGTGACATCGGTGGTTGTATGGAATCATTAGGGTTACGGAAAGGTAATTTGAATTTTTGAACCGGGATATTTGTTGCTGGCAGCGGATTGTCGAAGGGAGGGGTAGGATCTGAAGCTAATTTGTTCGAACTATAAGCTGAAGTGGAAACCGAAGCTAACTCTATTCTGTTCTTCACCACCAAAACATGAATGTCATCATACAAGTCATGAAGGCTTTTAGTCAAATTAGTGTGGTATTCATTAGGATTAGGATATCCAATGTAAAGACAAAGAATATTAAGGTCCTTACTTATACCTCTGACAATCGGAGCGATAAACGAACCATTTTGGTCTTTGATAGTTATGGGAGTAGAAGCAATACGATTCATAATAGTTTCCAAAGAACCTTCATTGGGTAATGATTCTCCATGGTTAATACCAATAGCAAAATTTTGAGGTTTGATTAACGAATGTGAATTCAGACAAATATTGTAGTAATCAATATTTAAAATTTTAGCAAAGTCGTTGAAATTCTTGAGTAATAGTAGTTTCAATTTGATATATACCTCATCGTTTAAAAGATTATCGTAGTAATTGAGGTAAACTTTCATAATTTTCCGCAAATCGGTGTTATTATAGGTGGTAAAGTTCCACGCAGATGATTCGACAGAAACAGCCAGTATTTCACTGACATAACTCAGAAATGCTTTCAAGCATTCAATGGTATTGATAACTGCAGTTGTCAAGTTTACTGAGGAAGCATTAAATTGATTTAAGATGTAGCAAATGTCTTGGTAAAGCTCATGGAGTTTATCCTGTATTGATTGTTGAGGGTCTGACACTTCTTTTGATTCTTCGGCGACGTCTAAGATTTGCAAAGGTTGTCCATAGTCATAATTTCTGTATGAGTATGACGATGAGGTTTTTTTATTGCTCTGGTTCGACTTGTAGGACGACTGTTTCGTGGAAAATGTCTGGTTTCCTTGGGAGAAAACGGACTCCGAGTTCTTGGTGAATACAGAAGGAGAAATTTTGGTATTTGGAATGGAGGCCGCTGTTGGGGAGTTCAGAATGGAAGGGTTGAGATTCAAGCCAGGATCATTCTTGAAGTTGAAAGAAGGAGCTGACGTAGAAGAGCCTTCATTGAAGATTGGCTTGAGATCATCGATGGAACTGGACTCTGAGGCCACGCTATTCCCTCTTGTCCCGGGAGTCTCGTCATTGTGATCCTCAGTAGGCGGTGGTGCCTCACCTTTACGGCCGTTGAAAAAACGTTTCATTCTGACGTTGTATTAGAAACAAGAATAACTAATTCCTTGTCAGTCTTTTCTAGGGTTTTAATCACTGTTGATGCGATTTCATGGTCGTGCGCGCCGTCAAACCTAAAAGAGAAAACAAGGAGGCGCACCAGACGAAAAAATGTCTCTGGATCCCGGGTCAATTGACGTGCCGTTTTTTACCGTCACAAGATTTTCATGGTGTGACTTCTATCCTCACATGGCCTGAGGGTTGAAGTTGTGCCGCCCAGCCCGTAAACTCATGGCTCTACTTACATCGGTTGCTGGAACCAAAGTTTGAAAGCGCATTTTGGCACCAGTAGTTTTTTTTGCCGATTTAAATAAATTGTCGTTATTTTTCCTTTTTGTAGTTCTTTTGCATAAATTAGCGTACTCCGCATTATCATCCATTTACCCCATACTCTTCTTTGACTTACACATTACATCTCTTTCCAATTCCTCCTTTCGAATTTGACAGAGTGGCTTCGTTTCTTCCTTCCTAAGAAGTCATTTCAACATTCCCTTGTACCTGCCTCGTACCTGCCTCATATCTGCACCATACTAAAGTTGTTGCGCTCCATTTTTTCGGGTGAAGGATTGAAGATTTCGAAGTAATTATTGGACACATCAACTGATTTCAATTACAAACTTTCCCACGCTACACCATGCCAATCTATTCTATATCTCACGTTGAGAATGTTCGGGTGTGTGTGGTTATGGTTGGATTACCAGCTAGAGGTAAGTCTTTGATAGCCCAGAAGATTGTTCGGTATCTTTCATGGTTGTCTATAAAGTCCAAATGCTTTAATGTTGGTTCCTATAGACGTCTACTTGCTACTGATGCCCAAATCACCGCCAAGTTCTTTGATCCTAGTAATGCGGATGGGATAAAAGTTAGGCAAGAAGCTGTCGACAGTGCTATTAATGATATGATGAAGTGGTTTGCCGACGAAAATGGAGTAGTAGGGATATTGGACGCTACCAACTCTACGAGAGAAAGAAGACAGGCAATTACTCGGTTGTGCCGCGAGAATTATATCGAACCAATCTTTTTAGAAAGTTGGTGTGATGACGATGATTTGATTTTACAAAACATATTGGACGTGAAAACCACTTCTCCAGATTATTTGAATCAAGACGCTGATTTTGCTACTAATGACTTCTTACAGAGAATCAAATTCTATGAAGACACGTACGAAACCATTGATGTAAATACAGATTCTGATTTGACTTTCATAAAGTTGGTGAATGTCAATTCTCAGCTTATTTTGAACAGAATCGAATCATACTTGGAAAGTCGTATTGTCTACTATGTGATGAACTTACATATCAAGCCTCGGTCTATTTGGTTATCAAGGCACGGAGAATCAGAGTATAACCTAACCGGACAAATTGGTGGTGACGCTAATTTATCCGAGAGGGGATGGAGATATGCCAAAAAATTACCTGAATTGGTACTTAAATCACTTGGAGAAGAAAATAAACACACCAATTTAACCGTCTGGACATCAACGTTGAAAAGAACTCAACAGACTTCGTCCTTTTTGCCATATAAGAAGAAATTGCAGTGGAAAGCTCTTGATGAGTTGGATGCCGGAGAATGTGATGGAATGACGTATGAGGAAATCGAGCAAGAATTTCCGGAAGATTTCAAGGCTAGAGACGATAACAAATACGAATACCGTTATCGTGGAGGTGAATCTTATAGAGATATTGTCATCAGATTAGAACCGATTATTATGGAATTGGAAAGGCAAGAAAACATTTTGATTATTACTCATCAAGCAGTTCTTAGATGTTTATATGCTTATTTCATGAATGTCCCCCAAGAAGAGAGTCCTTGGATGTCGATTCCGCTCCACACATTAATCAAGCTTGAGCCAAGAGCCTATTCTACATTGGTATCGAGAATTAAAGCTGAAATCCCTGCCGTAAGCACCTATAAGGAGAAAGGAACGTCACAGTTGGGAGAAATCAAAAATAGCACCTCTTCCAAAAGTAGGGATTTGATTAACGACAGTGCACTTCATGAATAAAGGTAGTTCCATCCTACGTTTCATAGTTTGTATAAATAGAACATTTATTTGCAACAATAGGAGATATAAATTTATTTGCAATAAGTGGTATAACATTACTTGCAACAATATGAGGTATAAATGTATATTTGGTACATTACTTTTAGACAATCTGTGGTATAATCAATACATTTTGTTTTCTATAATCATGCGGCATTAGCGTATCGTTTAACTTGTTCTCTCACTTTCTTCTCATAGGCAGCTCTATCCTTACTAAAAGCTTTCCAGGCAGGTTCTTGGGCCGGAGAATCCGGGTTTGGGTTGTTCAATAGTTCTTGCACCCCCAAAACAATCTGTCTCAATGTAATAGCTGGTCTCCAATCTTGTTCTTCGTTGAGAATCGAGAGACACACAGTTCCACTTGGGTAGACGTTGGGATGATAAAATCCTCCGGGAAACTTGACTTTTGGAGGTTTCGATGGATATTCTTCGGGAAAATGTATGGTAATGGGGTAAACAGCGTCAGACCATAAAGTGTTGGGTTTCCCTGGTATTCCTGCTGTCCATGATGTTAAGTCCAATGAGCCGTCTTCATTTTTGGTAGGCCTGGCGTAGAACCCGAACGGATGGTCTTTTCTCCACTGCTTTCTCTCCTCTTGCAAGCGTATTTTACAAAGAGACATGCTACTATCTATAAATCTACTGACCTTGTTATCTTCTGACTTATTGGCTTCTTCAGGTTGACAAAACGGTGAGAAATGAGATAAGTTTTGTGGACGGCACACGACCTATCCGAGATCTGTCAAGAAGCAAGGGCCCGTACATCACGCAGATTCTCCCGCCGGATGAGGGCCTTGGACTAATAGTGTCTGGGAATAGACGAAATGTCTGTTCCAACTGCTGCCTGGCCCATGAACAGTCCAGAATTGAACCAGTGCCTGTCGAAAAATCTGACTTGGGCGGGGCATTCTCTTGGACCGAGCTCTGTCTCACATCGGGTTCTCATCTGTTCTCGGGCTCTTACCGAATTGGGTTTTTCGCTGTCTTTCTTTTTTTTTTTTCCTGGGGGTTGCCCCACGTACAAACTTCCACATGTAACCGGAGAACTCGAGGTTTTTCTATTTTTTTTTCAGCTCTCTTCTTCTTTCCATTTACCAGTTTGATTATAACATTGATGTCGACTGAATCAAAGGACGCTGCTGTACCAGTGAGCGAGTCTAAGCCCGTTGAGTTACAGACAGCATCCAGTACTGAGCCTGTTGCTAGTGCTGGATCTGCTGGTACTACTTCAGCACCAAAAGCTGGAGCTGATGATGATGATTTGGATGATTTGGACGATTTGTTGGATGATTTTGCAGAAGACGTGTTAAACAAACCTCCAGGATCAGCCAAGGCTGCCACCGAGAACCAAAGCGTTGGTGGAGATGATACTGAACAAGGAGCTGCCCTGGCAGATAAGCCAATCAATGATGAATTTAAAACCAGAATAGAAGATTTGATTAAGGACTTAAACATTGAAGATCCGGAAACAAAAGATCAATTCGAGAAGTTGGTGAAGGAATTCGAAGATGATCACCAAAAGGTGGCCACCGAAGCCATGAATAACCCTCAACAATTTGATGATGTAATGAAAGATGCTATGGACAGATTAAAGAAGTCGGGAGAGAATATTGACGAACAACTAAAAAATGATCCTTCTGGTGGTAATCCCGAGGATATGTTGACCCAATTGCTAGCAGGATTAGGCGGTGCTGGAGGTGCCGCCGGTGGTGATTTCGACATGTCCAAGCTCTTGGTGGATATGCTTGAACAATTATCATCCAAGGAAGTGTTATACGAACCCATAAAAGACCTCAATTTCAAATTTCCTGAGTTCTTATCCGAAAAGAAGGGAGTCATTGCTGATGATCAACATGCAACATACACCAAGCAATACGAAATCACTACTGACATATTAGCCATCTTCGAAGCTCCTGGGTACACGGATAATGATAAGCAAAAGCGTGATAAAGTGAATACTTTGCTCGAGTCGTTGCAGGAGCTCGGACAACCGCCATCTGAACTAGTGGGAGATGCCAGTGACTTCCCCGGATTTGGAGGTGCTGGAGGTTTGGGCGGTGCTGGTAGTGGATTGGACTTCTCTGATAAGGACTTACCACTGGATTTTGGAAAGGACTTAGAGGAGGGATGTAAGCAGACTTAGTCATGTTCATTATCTATATCAAATATATATATTATTCATTACCTGTGAGGTATGGAGAAACAGATATAATAATTATTTAATAAAAGTGAATAGCTTTGACACTGAGGGAGTAGCTCAACTGAATAAGAGTGAATAGCTTTGAGACGAAGCAGCTCAAATTACTTAGTACAGGTAGAATAATTCTACCCTTCTCTTCGTTACTTTCCGAGGCCACTTCGCTTGGAAAAGTCTTCATAATACTGTAACATCCCCGGCGTAATCCCCCGAGAGATACCATTGAGAGCATGGAGGAAATGGCGTTCTTCAACCTTGTCACAGTGGTTGTCTTCCATTATCGCTGCCAACCCAGCCTCCTGGCATAAAAGGGCCACTTCTGCCCCCGAACATCCATCTGTGTCTGCTGCCAACGACAGAAACAAGGTTTCCAGATTATCCACCTTAAACTTCCTACTGTTCTTGGTAATGATCTGTAATCTGGCCTCATAGTCTGGAGGAGCAACATAAATGTGACGATCAAGTCTTCCAGGTCGCAACAAGGCCGGATCGATCTCCGTGGGTCTGTTGGTGGCAGCTACAATCACCACTCCCTTCAATTCCTCCACCCCGTCGATTTCGTTCAACAACGATGTCAACACATGTTGGGCAGCAGAGGTGCCTCCATCACGATCACTGGAAATGGCATCAATTTCGTCAAAGAATATGATTGACGGCGATGCAGCTCGGGCCTTTCTGAATATCTCCCTGATAGTCCTTTCAGACTCTCCCACATACTTCTGGAAGATCTCTGGGCCCTTCACCGCAAGGAAGTTCAACCCTGACTCCGTAGCAAGCGCTTTGGCGGTAAGCGTCTTGGAACAACCCGGAGGCCCATACAACAACACTCCTTTTGGAGCAGAAATGCCTAAAGAGCTGAAAGTGGCCGCTGCTTCCAACGGTAGCTGTACCACCTCAACTAGTTTCTTCTTTAAATCCTCCTGTCCTCCGATGTCTGTCCAATACACTTTTGGAACTTCAAGGAAGATCTCCCTCATGGCAGATGGTCTGATTTCAGGCAACGCATCGCTCACATCTTCAGAGGTGAGTTTTAGCTGATTTTGGTCGACTCCTGACTTTAGTCCTCTATTAATGGCCTTCATCACCGATTCCCTACACAAGGCCACAAGATCAGCACCGACGTAACCATGGGTTTTGCTGGCGACCGTATTTATGTCTTCTGAGGTCAACTGGTGCTTACTAGTATTCATACGAGCAAACTGCTTGGTCAAGATATCAAATCTGGCCTCGACATCAGGAATTCCAATTTCTACCTCCTGGTCAAACCTTCCGGGCCGTCTTAATGCCGGGTCGATGGAATTGGGACGGTTGGTGGCCCCCACAACGACAATTCTTCCATTGTCCCCCAAACCGTCCATCATCGTCAATAGTGTCGCTACTACACGAGATTCGGTTTCTCCGCTGTCGTCGGAGTTTCTGTTAGGAGCTAATGAGTCGATTTCATCCATAAAAACAATCGACGGTTGGAACTTTCTGGCTTCTTGGAAAATGTTCCTAAGTGCGTTTTCTGTCTCTCCAAGGTATTTGGATACGATTGACGGTCCATTTACACTGAGAACGTGAGCATCAATTTCAGCTGCTACACACCTCAAGAGCATGGTCTTACCGGTCCCTGGTGGACCGTGAAGAAGAATGCCTCGAGGAGGAGATATGCCAAAATCAGAAAAAAGCTTAGGGTTGTGAAGGGGAAGCTTAATGGTGGACTGTAGTAGTTCTGTTTGTTTACTGAGGCCTCCGACCTGAGAAAACGATGCAAATTGGGGGAGATTGGGGTACTTGGAGTGTAGCTGTCCTTCTTTGGTGGTGAGGATGACTTTGGTCTTACCCTTAGCAAAGATGTAATGGGGCGAAACAACGCTAGTATCTGTAGATTCTTGGCTTTCTTCGATAGTTAAGTTGTTCATAATGTCTTCGATCTCGGCATTGACATCCACCACTTTCAGTGTCTGTAGGTTCAATCCTGGAGCGATGAGACCCACATCGTTCAATTGTTTCTCAATTGCCGTCAAATCTGTATCTTCGTCGGTTGTCATCACGGTAACGCTGTCAGCATAGTCGATGTTCTTCATGTACTCTGCCACTTGCACTCGATCTCCGAGTAACAAGCCTCCTAGTTTTCTCCAAGCAGCAGATAAGTGTACTACTTCTTTATCACTGATGTCACTATCGGCAGCAACAGTCCCCACCACCCCAATGTTAGTATCAGACTTCGTTAATAGAACCAACTGTGCGCTTCGGAACCCAAGTGCATTGAAAATGTCTGGGTGAAGGCCTATCTTGGCGGTGGATTTGGTTTTGGCGGCTGGAAATGGCCTAGCAATAAACGCTTTAGGGATTTTCACTTCCTTCTCCTTCTCTGGTGCCGGAGTAGACGCCTTTTTCTTAGCCTTACTGGACATTGAAATTTAGTGTATGGGTGTAGAAAAAGAGTATCAAGCAAGAGATAATGAGAATCGTTTTTTTGCGATGAGATTAAGCTGCTTATCACCACCATTCTCACATTCTGTCACAACTCCTGCACCGCAACCATGATAACACGACTATTCACACGGGTTCGAGCCCCGGCGGGAGATCCGGGTCGGGTCCTAGGGCGATGGTATAGCAAGAGTATCATCGACTATGGCCAGTTAGTGCTGTCAAGAGACATGTTCAAAGCCAATAAGCTGATAACCTCCACCAAGAAAGTCCCCTACCAAGGGCCAAATCCGCAACTATATGGAGGCTCAGGTGATTCACAATACTTGGACAGTGGTCAACGAATCAACGAGCTCTTCGATAACTATAAGGAGTTCGCCTCCATCATCACCAACAAAGCATCTGCCATCCAAACATTCATAGGCCCTGAGTTCATGCTTCTGCCAATAGAGTTGACGAGTGTGGTTTATGGCTTGACTGACATCATAGTCAGTTTGGAAGAAGAAACATCTTTGGAAAAAGGACAGCACGTTTTCCCCAGATCGACTGCTAACTATCATTCCAGTACTCTACGAGCTATGGGGAAATCGTTATTCCAGCTCCATTTGCAATTAAGCGTGGTGTTCAACCACAGTGATAAACACCTAACTACGCCCTCCGCAGACTTGGCCACCCGCTTGATGATCATAGACAACCAGGCAGAAATCATTTGTGGGTTTATGAGAAGACACTTTATGTACTCCTGTATTGAACCGTTCAAATCTGCAAAACATGATGAAGATCCTGAGATTATGGCTTCTAGATATAAAGAAATCCGCGACGCTACATGTGTAGGAGGCTTTTACACTCTTCTAGGACTCTTGTCAGTCAAATTCGACAAACAGAAGGTTATTGATGACATCTTGTATGGAAAGGTGCTTAATGGTCCCAATGGTATCATAGATATTGCTAAAAAACGCTTCATGGAGTCTCAATAGGATGTAACCAGAGCATACTGTAAATAGTTTTAATTCTTGTATATTACGGCCGGTGGTCGATTCTATAGACATTTTTGATTATAAATATAAGGAAGCACAGAAGACAATATCTCTCTTTATTCTCTCCTGTGCCTCTCCCATCTTAGAATGCAACGATGAGTCCCCAACAATCAACGCAGCATTCTTAGTTTCTCTACAAATTTCATCCAATCTGGTAATGACTCTTACAATGGTACCTTCAGCTTCAGGACTAATTTGCATGATTTCATTAAACGAAAGGCCCCGGGCCCATTCGTACACCACATTCACAAGCGCAAACCGTTGTCTCTCAAGGAACTCACTCTCATCAGAAGTAAGAGGAACTTGATGATCAGTGTAAACTTTGATAAGTTTATCAGTGATAGCACTGATTCTTTCCTTCCCCTTCTCCAAACGTGGGGTCAATAACGGTGGCTGTTCATCGTTCGTTCTTCCTTCATAGACAAAACACGAAAGTAAGGCCACAATCTCTTCTGGTTCGAAATCTCCGAGGAAATTATCAAGAATCAACTCTGTCATAATTAGTTCCCAACCTGAGTTGATTTCACAGGCAACCCTTCCCTTCAACACTACATTATTGTTATCGTCAATGAACCCAAGACTATGCAAAACTCTCAACCGCTGTTCATAATCAGGTAAGAGTTCTAAGTTCTCGTCAGACAATATTGATTGCAAGGACTCGATGTTGTCCTTCAACTCCTTTTGTTTACGTAAGTGACAATAGGTCCGGTCAAAATCTGGATTTGAAAACGTATTCGATTCAATGAACTTATTCATCAAATTTTCTTTATTTTTCAAATTCTCGTGTAAGGATAACTGGATAGCTTGGTAAAATTCTAATTCTTCGAGTTTATATTGGAATTTTATAATCACATTTATTTGCTCAATAGCTTGATTTACTGCTGTCTTGTCATTGTTGAGAACTTTGTTAATTCGAGCTTTCATAGAATATCTACTGACAAAGCAAATTCTGTCAAATGGAACTGCCTCCACTCGTAACCCACCACTATATTTTATTGGTTTCATCCACTTCGACAAGTATGGAAGATGTGGAATATATGGTAACTGAAATTCCTTACTATGGTTTTCATAGTCTTTTCCATGGTCGAAAGTCAAAAGAAGAATGTTATTGGCAGCCATATCAGTTCTAACGACGAACCCAATTCTTAACACCCCACTAGCATCTCGGAAACACATTGACCTTCCTATCTTGAATAACAAGTTTCTATTGGATGATATCTTTTGAATATCTGTAACGATGTCTCCATATACTTTCTCATATTGTTCCAAAATCTCTACTGACTCTCTCACTTGTTCCAAATGTGGATACAGTTTATCGTTCTTGGTGATTTGTTCATATTCTTGTTTGTAAGAGGCAATGGCCTTTTGATGTTCTGGTAATAAGGTTTGCGTGGAATTTTCACTGAAAGAATGTTTTATCATTTCTTCTACCCTCAATGCTTCAATTCTTAATAGATTGAGGATCATGTTATATGTTAATCTGAATTGTGACAGCAACTTCGTTGGCATTCCCAAGGTGATTTCTTTAAAATCAGTTGGGGATAATGCATCTTGATATGACATCACAATTACCGTACCGGTCGCATCAAGTCCTCTTCTACCAGCTCTTCCTGACATTTGGGTGAATTCCCCAGGTAATAAGTTTCTAAACCCTCTACCATCATGTTTTCTCAACTCATTGAATACTACGGTTCTGGTCGGTAAATTCAACCCCATAGCAAAAGTTTCGGTAGCAAAAAGAACCTTCACCAAGGTTTTGGCAAACAATATTTCAATACACTCTTTCACAATAGGTAGTAAACCACCGTGATGAACAGCGATTCCTCGACTGAGCATTTCTCTGATCTTCAATATTTGAGGCAATTCACGGTCTTCCTTCTTCAAGCGGGACACTGCTTTGTCAATGAACATGTGGATTTCTGATTTCTCTTTGGCATTGCAGAAATTTAAACTCTTAAGGGTATCGGCGTACTCTTCACACTTCTTCTTGGAAAATACGAAAGTAACGGACGGAAGAAGATTTTCCCGTTGTAAATGCTGTACAAGATGAAGCCAGGTATTTTTGTTAGGTCCACTTCTACCATATCTTTGAACTCCGCCACCCCTGCCACGACTGGAATTTCCTCCACGACCTGAACTTCCTCCACGGCCGAGGTTTCCGCCTCTAGCACCACCTCTGTTGCCTCCTCTCGCAGTGCCTCCGGGTCCACCACGAGATCCTGATCCCATTGTCACTTTTGGCGGTCCCTTAGCATCGGTCCCTTCCAATGCATTTTTATGCTCCTTAAATCCATCCTCCAAAAACTTCCGCTTGGAATCAACCACCTTATATAGCTTGTTCTTGGCCCAAATGGATATCTCCAAAGGTACTGGTCTCTTTGGAGTTGAAATAACATATATGTCTTTTTGCTTGGTTCTTCCTACCCAATTGGCAAACTCAAAGGTATTCGGTACGGTGGCAGATAACAAAATGTACTTGACATGTTCTGGCAACATAATAATTACCTCTTCCCATACCACACCACGATCAATATCATTAACGTAATGGACTTCATCAAAAATCACGAACTCCACATCTCGAATGAGATCAGCTCCTCTGTATAACATTGACCGTAAGATCTCAGTAGTCATGATCAAACAGTTGGCATCGGGGTTGATTTGAACATCACCCGTAATCAATCCCACGTCGATATCCTTGAAAGTCTCTTTGAAATCACGAAACTTTTGGTTAGAAAGTGCTTTAATAGGAGAGGTATATATGGCTTTTGTCATGTTTCTCGTAGCCATAGCAATGGCATATTCAGCCACCACTGTCTTACCAGCTGACGTATGAGCAGCTACAAACACCGAATCACCCTGTTCCAAGTGGTACACTGCTTCCTTTTGGAAAGTATCAAGCTCAAATGGCCATTCCCGAGCCATGTTTGGCACGACTTCACTAAAATTCTCTAATTCATGGTCTAGATCAACTACGTGAGCCCATTCTCTTTTGGCCTTCTTAAACTGATCAAAATTACTTTTCACAATAGAATAATCTAATGGAACGATTCCATCAATATCTTCGGAAGCGAATGGAATGTCACCGTTACTTTCTGGCTGAGTTTCTTGGGTTTCATTGCCGATTTCCGCCAACACGGGCTCATTCCCGGCTTCTTCGTTCTCTTCTTGTTCGTCCAACGCAAGAATTTCATCACTTCCGCCATCAGTATCAAGATTTAATCCTCGTGATAGCCCTTCGGGGTGATCATATAGACCAATACCACTACGATGTAGAAACTGAGTATCCTTCTTCTTGTCCACCTTACTATCGTTTTGGAGTAATCCACCCGGTTGAAATGGTAGAAATGTGGTTTTTCCTCTTAGTGACTCGTCTTTGGAAGTAAATTTTCTGTTTATTGACAACGAATTGCCTGAACTGGCGTTATCCACCAGCTCAAGTTTAACCTCCTCGGTATATGAATCAATCTTTCCAGATATCCCCGATCTCTTGAATCGAACCGTGGTCCTTCCAATGCTCTTAGGAGTCACCAATAACTGTTCAATCAATTTTTGTTTATCAGCTGTAGGAGCAACCTGTACTAAGTCCAAAATGTCCCAAGATAACAGATTTGATGGAATCAAAAGTTCATTTCTGATGCCCTCGTTGATCTCTGATTGGGTAGGTGATGGACGTTGGTAGTTGACCTCCGTTAACGGATCAATGCCTTCAAATAGCTCGTCTAGGAGCTTCTGGCCCTCCGATTCTACAGCTACCATAATAATGAGGAGTGATGGTGGCGATGGTGGAGAATTCTGAGATTTGAGATTCTCTTCACATTTTAGCACTCGTCAGAAAAACGTGAACACCAAAAACCAGTCTAAGAGAAGGCGATTGCTTGCTCAAATAAAAAGTCCATAATATCAAAGAAGTGCCAATTGGGCACAGCTGTTTACCTGGACTTAGTAAATAGTTTACCTATGTAACTATAACACTACCGGTTCTGTCTTTTATCTACATTTAACAGGAATTCCTCTACGCAATTACTAAGACGACAGTATGTACAAGACTGTTTATATAATATACATAAGAGAATGATTCATGATCGTTGCTCTGTTTTACTCTCTCTCAAGGGTGTAGTGCTCTCAGTCCTCTTCAAAGCTTTGGCTTGGAAGCATCGATACCTCCCGCGGTGGCAGTAGGATTAATTTCTAATTTACCGGCTTCATTTTCTCCATTGACATCAGCACCGAAGAATACTACAGTCACCGTGAGATCATCGCGATACCGTCTCGATACCGGGTTGGGGATCGAAATTAACATTGAAGTTTGTTCTCTTGATCCCCCGTTAGAAAGAGCATTTCTAATTAAATGAGTAGACACGTTTTTGTCCTCCAATAAATAATTCCCACTATTACTACTCTGTTTTGACTTTCTAAATGGTTGTTTCGAAGTTTTGTCATTGGTGACATCATTGACTTCAGGGAGTTTGTTTTCTTTAGAACCAAACACATTCCAGAATGATTTTTGCGGTTTCACCATTTTCTCTTTCTCCATCCATTTCACCACCAATCCCACGATCTCTTCATTGGATAACATTTCATATAACCCATCAGAAGCCATCACCAAGAAATCGTTGTTTTCTGGGTCAATTTTAGTAGTGGTAATCACTGGTTCAGCAGTAACATACGGAGGAGAGTTTAAGTTGTTAGGAAGTCTTCTGCCGAAAAATTGTTTATATATTCTCTCTTGGATTGAAGCAGGTAATTTATAGCGACAATCCCCAAATGCTCTAGTTGGCTCCAAAGTCCCCAAAACCCGTCCATTACGAACAACATTAGGTTCGTCAGGATGTTCACTAATGATACGTGCCACTTCGGTAGGATTAGAACCAGTTTGATCGATACTCAATTGCTTAACTGTCCACTGATTATCTTTGAATGAACCAAGTAATGCTCGTGAATCTCCGGTAACCGCAACTTTCAACAACTTGGAGTTGGTGTCATAAAATGAGAGTAAGGCACAAGAACCTGATAATGCCGGCATCAAAAGTTCAGCTGCCTTGGCTTTATTATTATCGTTCAATAAACGTTCGATATTTTTATTGACAATTTCATGGTCTAACTTCAAAAACCCATTCTTGATGGCTTGGTCTATGGTAGCACTATTTGGCACATATCTCAAGTTATCTTCATTGGTAGGCTTGAAAATGGTCCCCAATTCATGAATGATATAACTTATCAATTGGTCTCTTAATTTACTACTCGTTGTCCAGCCTCCATGTCCATCAAACACTCCAAAAAACATCCAGTCTGTCGATGCTTTGATGTTGTTATCCTGTAAAATGGGAACTTGCACAATTTCTTCCGAACGATCGTCTTCAATAGGGGAATTGGATGGAAGTTGACAAACATCGTACCTTGTCACTCCCTTTCCTCGATTAACATAGTAACTTTCTTCGTATTGCCTAAGTTTGGTACTAACTTGCTGCTCATTCAATAAAAACACGCCTTCTTTATGTTGTTGATGACTGATGCTGTTTTTTTGATGCATTGAAGATGTGGATGTCAGGAAATATTTCTCGTCTAAAAAGGACGGTTTAGTTGATCCCTTTGTTGGAGGCACAGAATCCAAATTGTAATAATTGGACTGATTAAAACTGATATATGACCCCACAATAACAAACCCAGAGATAAGAGCTATATTCCTCCGTTTCATCTTGTTACTGGCCCTAACGACCGCAGATTTATTGAGCTTATGGGCAGTAGCTACTGCATTAGAGGCTTTGAACATCTTTTGGGAGCTTGAACTGATCAATCGTCTGCCATTGTGCTGAAGGTGTCTTTGGGCGACATATAACAGCCTGTGTTTGAGTGCTAATATAAACACCATTTTCACCCTATAATCCTATTCCAAAATTGGTTATGCCAGTATAGTCTATTGTTCCGAGAACGAATTGATCACTTGTATATTGATGTATATTGATGTATATTTCGTAACCTTCCTTCTACTGTTACTTTTCGGAAAAAGAGGGATGATGGTTATTGACGGAGGTTGTCGCACACATACTGAACCAGTACACCACAAGCAACAATTTATATTTAAGATCCGTACACCTCATAATACCCTCGGCATCGGAATCCTGTGAAGTACCTGTACTTATAGTCCATTAAATAGACTATCAGTTGTCGCCTGCTCTACAAAAGAAATAAACCGACAGTATTAGTTAAATATACACATGAGAAGTAACATATAAACTTTTATCAATTCAAGTCCTGATAGCTAACACCCAACGTCAGTGATTCTCTCGAACCACGGCACGCCTAGAGCACTTGATATTGGAACCATTCATTAATGTTAAAACCGTCAAACTTAAGCAGCAATGGTAACTTCAACATCTACACCTGGTTCGATGGTGATGTGAGTAATTTGCTTAACGGTGGAAGCTGGAGCTTGTAAGTCAATGACACGCTTGTGAATTCTCATTTCATAAGTGTCCCAGGTCTTAGAACCTTCACCATTTGGAGCCTTTCTGGTGGTGATCTTCAAGACTTTGGTTGGTAATCTAACTGGACCTTTCTTAACAACGTTCTTGTTAACAGCGTTCTTGATGATGTTAGCAGAGACCTTTTCTAATTGCTTAACTTTGGTGGAAGTTAAAGTAATTCTGATCTTGTGAACTTCTTCTTGTTGTTCTTGAACTTTTTCCTTGTTGATTGGAGCAGACATTTTGTATGTATTGACGTTGGTAAAGAACAAGATGAAAGGTAATTTAATTTTATCAAAAGATTTTTTTGCACGGTAAGTGAAAAATTTCCTTGAGGGCGCGAGCCCTAGTACTTGAATATATCACGTGATGTTTTTAAAACTAAACCGTTATACAAGAATATATGGCCAAGGCAATATCAAATGCACAACAGGAACTGTGGTACACAATTAGCTACAAGTAATATTACAGGGGAGCATAGAAGCAAAAGCGTCGAGACATCTGTTCATGTTAGTATTGAGTTTGGTTAAAAAGTAATCAGATATCAATTAAATGGTTTTCTCCATAGTTTGTTTTGGATTGTCAGAGAGATTCCCAATTGAAATGTTCATCATATTACGCATCGATTGTACATACCTCGATACTGAGTTGGTTGGTAGTCACTTAGTTTTTTGAAAACAGCTAATTGAACTTCTTAGATATATTTTTCAGGTTGACAAAAAAAACCTTGAGGGATGCCGAGCCGGGTAACTTTTTCACATTTTGCAGCTAAACTAAAATGTTTGAAAGAGGTTTGATATTCGTCAATATTAATGCTAGATATTCAAGTAAAAGGTAGTGGGCTGTCAGAAGAGATTTACAGCGAATTTTCGTCATCTAACTTGTCTTGCTGGCAGCATTTTCGTAGTTGGCCCTGGTATAGCTAAAGTTCCTATTTCGTATACTTGTATATACTTGTAAACACTCATGAACGGGGCCCTGGTGGTACCAATTCGTACATTTGTATATGCTTTTGATTATTCAAGAGCAAATCTTTCGGAAAGGCCAGATCTCTCTCTCTGAAGTGTATAATTGTATGTTATTCCACTTTTCACTAAAGTTGGTTACAGTTCGAATTGTAATGAATATCCTCTGCACTTTTTCCCATTTTTGGATCCAAAAAGTGAAAATTGCGAAAGATTTAGTAAATTTGAAATACACTATGTTCATGTTTCATATGTACAATATATGCTTATGCATTCTATAAATATTTACAGTTATGTTGCTTGTTCCAGTACGAATTCACCCTCTAACCCTTTCAAGCACTTCCACATCAAGGCGAGCTCTTGTTCGTTAGCGTTACCACTGGTGGCCCATCTAATTCTTCCTTCTTGGTCTACAAGATAAATGAACCCAGCACACGAATTGTCACAATAAAGCTTCTGCTTGATATTGTAGGTGAAAATATGGTCAGGAATGATAAAATAATTGTCGTGTCGGGACACAGGTATTTGTTTCTTGATGTTTCCTTTGGATAAATTAACAAAGAACCCTTTTAACCAATTCTGGGGAATGTTTATATCAATGATATGGCTGTTTGGAAACTGAGTGGTGAACTCATGGTAATCAGTGGTCAAGTAGTTTCTTCCATTAGCCTTGAAGTAGGTGTCTGCACATCTCTCTCCTGAAAGAGTAGAATATATTCTTACCACGTTAACATGGTCCTTTAAGCGATCCGATAATCTTTGGTTCTTAGCAACCAAGGAGTTACCAATGAAGTCAGGGAAGAACTTGGATTTTTCACCTTTGAAGTAGGAAACTGGTGGAGTAAAGATCTTTCCTTTAGTATTATTAAATGACTTAGAGTCATAAAATGGAGAATGTTTGATGTCGTGATCTAATTGTTTCTGTCTCCTTTCCTTAGCATCTGCACTGAAAATATTAAAATTGGCTAAACCGCTCTTCCTTTGATTTATCAATTGATAAGTGTCTAAGCCAAAGGGTCTGGAAATGACTTGTGGCATTTCCAACGGAGGCTTACTGGCTTCTACCAAAGTCTGAGTGAACCTCGGAGCCTTGAAGATGTGGGAACTCACACTGAGATTTCTTATTATGACTCGACTCATGTCCTGTAGCCTAAGAATATTATTAAGTTGATAATAAAAAACTAGTTTGGTTTATAATATATGGTGTATGGATGTAATGGTTCTTAGCGGCGGCACGGGTGTAGAGAAGGTAAAAATCTCAATCAGTGAACAACCGTGACATCGAACTGCATGTTACATCGAAAGCAGGAAAAGAAGCCATTAATATAGCAAAGAGAATGTCGATTCAACTAAGAGATGGATTGACCAGTCAGTCATTAGACTTTGTTTCAGAGGATCTACTCGTTAGATTCGTGGTGAATTGTCCCGATGAAGATTTGTCCTCAATTGAACGAGTGTTCTTTCAAGTTGAAGAAGCCCAATGGTTTTATACCGATTTTATTCGTCAATTGAATCCAAGATTACCTTCAATGAAAATGAAATCATTTGCGGAAGTTTTTCTTAAAAAGTGCCCATTAATATGGAAATGGGGTAACCCTGGTGAAGCTGTTTCACGATTCGGTAAGTACAAATCGACAATTCCCGTCAGAGGAGTAGCATTGTTCAACAAAGATTTGACCAAAGTAATATTGGTGAAAGGTATAGAGTCAAATACATGGTCATTCCCCCGAGGAAAGATTTCGAAGGACGAAAGTGATATTGAATGTGCCAGAAGAGAAGTTGAAGAGGAGACTGGGTTCGATTGCGTTGACTATCTCAATGAAAATGATGTTATTGAGAGAACCATCAAGGGCAAAAACTACAAGATTTATTTGGCAAGAAACGTTCCTGAAGATTACGACTTCCAGCCAATATCGAAATTTGAAATTTCTAAAATCGAATGGCATGATGTCAAAGCACTTCAAAAAGCGATTAAGGCCAATCCTCTGAGATATTTCATTGTGGCAGCAATCTATAAACCGCTTACTTCGTGGATAAATAAGAGGAAGGGTATTTTGAATGAGGAAGAACTAATGCTTCAAGCAGAAATCAAGCTTAAGAATTTATTGGGTATCACTGGACCAAAATATGAAAAGAACCTTGATGCCGGAAGAGAGTTATTAGATATTTTACAAGGAGTTAAACATAATGGACCACATTCGGATGTCATTCCAAACGGTCAATTTATCAATATGAATTTTCCTCAACATGTTGAAAATCAAATTCCTCTCTTCAATACTCAAATGATGATGCCTCCCTCGTATCTTATTCCCAATCAGCCATTCTTTTTCCCTCCTGGACCCGCAATGATTCCACCGCCGCAGTTCCCAACTCCAGCGCTTGACCAATCCCCGTTAAACAGTGCCCCTCAACAGCAATCTCCGATTCGTCAAAACCTTCCAATCCCAACTGTAGCGAAAAAACCCGATTCTGGTTCTAGAGAATTATTATCAATCTTGAATAGGAAAACATCCAGTCCTAGAGAACAGACAAAATCACCTTCAGAAGTGCAGTTCGCAGAAAGCAACAGATCAAAAGCTGATACCTTACTCAACTTAATTAGAAAGGATACCTCTGCCAAAAATTCTGAATTAAGAAGGAACCAGGAACCTGAAATTCCTCAGTCTGCCAGTGAATATAATTCGATATTCAACAGATCCCATGAACCATCCAATGAACTCGAAAAATCAATTCAAGCCTCTAGTAACGACTTTGGTGGCCAGGGTAAGAAGATGAAAATTTTAAAGAGACCTGCCGCTAACAGCAAGTCTCCAACAGATTTTGTGGAATTGTTCAATGGCCCAGCAAATGGTGTCCTGCATGATCAACCCGTCAACGAAAGTAAGCATGGTAGACCAGCTACCGAATTGTTATCATTGTTACGAAAGGGATCCAAGAAGGAAGAAACCAAACCATCAAAGCCAGCCAATGAGTTATTGTCATTATTAGGAAGAGGCCCAGAAGCCATACCATCCAAGAGCGCTAGAGATTCTTTATCCGGTTTACACGACCACGAAGCTTCTGATAAGAAGGAGAAGCCACAACATAAGAACACCTCTGCAAATGAACTTTTGAATTTGCTTCACAAAAACAATTTTGATCACAAGCAAATTGAAGAAATCGTGGCTCAGGAACAACCTGTAGTATTAGCAGAGCAGCCAGAAGAAGAGGAGGAAGAAGAAGAGGAGGAGGAAGGGGAAGAAGAAGAAGAAGAAGAGGAAGAAATGGAAGACGAAGGAGAGGACGGCGAAGATTTTGAAGATTTTGAGGACTTCGAAGATTTCGAAGGTTATAACCAGCAGTCTCACCCAACCCACTTTACTCATCACCAATTTGATATTGCCAGTGATGATGAAGGGGAACCGGAAATCCTCGCTCAAGAGCCCGTAATTCATACCAAAAGAACTGAACATAAATCTAAACCTCCCACCGAAAAGAAAGCAGTTAAAATTCTCAAACCTGGACAATCCATTTCAGATCTTCTCGGTCACAGCGAAGCGGATGTAGGAAATGAATTAGCTAAAGAAGCTATTACACATGGTAATTCAGATACAAATGGCCATACCACCGGTAAAAGTTTGCTCCTGCTATTAAACGGAGGTAAACCAAATATTCCCGACACGATTCAGAAACCTGATTATTCGGGAATTTATGGAGCAGTGGAATCAAATAAATCTCCCAATATCACCAATTCTTTTGACCCATTTGCATCGTTTCAACATCAGCAACAGGCTTCTAAATCTACTAACGAGCCTAGTCTTTTAGATATTCTCGGAAGAAAGCCACCATCTAGCACCACCAAGCCCTTGACATTGGATGACTTGGAAGGGCCCTCAACAAATGAACAGCCAAGTTTTCTCGGGCAAACTAAAGGTACTTCTGCAAGAGACCTATTGAACGTTCTCAGAGGAGGTCTTACTCATAATGACTCAGCAACAAGTTTCCATTCAGCATCGTCACAGATTGACTAATTCCCTCTTTTTTTCTCCTTTTGCTTTTTGTATAATAGCATTTATTACTATCTGCATTTGTAATATATACGTTTACATGTCAAACTCTATTTCTACATATCTACCTTCACATGTCAAAGAAAGATTTGGCATTTGTAGCAATTTGACGAGGTTTCTTCCTTGGCTTAGGCTGGTCTGGAGCTCCACGTTTGGTTTCAAGCTTGTAGAAAGGTGTAGTGATTTCAACCACAGTATCAGGGTCTACGGCCTGTTTGCGAGGGAATGGATTTTTCAATGAATGATTTGCCATGTAGCAATGTTGCATGATACTTGGTTCACGGTTTCTAGCTCTTTGACGAGTCTTCCACGAGTTTTCCAATTTGAGAAGACCAGCTTCACTTGTGTAATCGGATTGGAGAAACTCTTGGTCATGGAACATGATGTCTAGCACCATTGAGTCCTTTGATTGTTGTAGAAAGTTCGGATTGATGGATATGTCCATGGATAGATTGTTGATGATCTGCGAAGGAGAGTTTTGACCAGAACTACTTACAACAATCTTATTGTGAAAATTACTGTATAACGAATGAAGCTTGAGGCCCAAAGAAAGTTTGGAAAGAATTTTGTTGGTGGGATTTTCATTATCGAGTATACTCCACTTAGTTCCTGGAATAGATTTGTCACTTTCTTTCTTGATGAAGTTGTACACATAGTCAGAGGATGAAAGCAGTACGTTTGACTCTACGTAAGATAAGGAACAGCAAAATTGGTTATTCGATACTTCGAGTAAATGCTGAAGGCCCATTCTAGTGACATTAGGACAGTTCATGATGCTGAGGATTGTAAGCTGTTTTAGTTTTGATTCTTGCGTGATTGAAACAGCGAGATTATAGAGAAATCGGTCATCAACAAATGTGCTGTTAGACAAGTCCAAAGCAATGAGGTTTTTGATATTAAACAAATTATAGTAGTCTTCACTAGAGAGAACATTAGTGATTCTGGAGATATCAATCAAAACCCATGGATGAGGGATCAAACTACTGATATAGGTGCTGAAATGAGCGAAATTGATATTTCGAAACATATTCTCGAACCTATGATTTCTCTGGCCCGGAATCGAACATGACTCAATTGCAGCATGACGTAATTGAGCCAAGTTACTGACACCAGCAGATTGAAGATGACAACGAAACCATTGCTGACTCTGAAATTTCAACACAAATCTTCTGGCAATATCAAATGAGTCGTTGTGAAGTCGAAGAATATGGGTCCAGACCAACTTCCAGCACACCCATGGAGCAAGATCGAGGTACCTGAAGTCGATACTTTTCACATTCTTAGCAAGCTCTAAGGCACAAATTGACTTCAAGGACCTTAGTTTACTTGACTGTTGATCACTGGAATTATAATTTACTAGCGGTGGAAGAGTTTGCCAGGAATATACGCTTGAAGTCAGTACTTCATGGAATGAACCTCCAAGCCTATTCAATCTCTCAGCGCTACTATCATTCACAGGGTCTCTTAAGGGGGGCTTCTTTTTCACGAAGGCACTCCTTCGTGGTCTCCGCGTGCCAGGTGGTCGTTTGAAGCGCCGCAATATTCTTCTGCGCCCAAATGCCATAAGAAGGTTTGGGGAGTTTGATTTTGAAGCCATCCTGATTTTTTCTCAGCCATTTAATCGCATCGCAGTTAACCACTCTTTTTTTTTTTTTTGTTAGATCTCATCTCAAGACAGTGGTAAGGGACAATTAATAGAACAAGAAATGAAGCTTGACACTTCTCATATGAGGTACTTGACCTCCGATGATTTTAGAGTGCTCCAGGCTGTCGAAATCGGGTCAAAAAACCATGAATTGGTGCCCACCCCCATGATTCACACCATTGGAGGATTAAAGTCTCCTTCAGGTACCAATAAAGCAATTGGAGACTTGGCCAAATTGAAGTTGGTATCCAGATTAAGAAATGCCACATACGACGGGTTCCGATTAACCTACAATGGGTTTGATTATTTGGCGCTAAAATCAATGTTGAATAGAAATACTTTATACTCAGTAGGGTCTACAATTGGGGTTGGTAAAGAGTCAGATATTTATTCTGTGAGTGACCCAGAGGGAGTGCAAAAGGTATTAAAGATTCATAGATTAGGAAGAACTTCGTTCAGAACCGTCAAGAACAATCGTGATTATCTCAAAAATAAACATACATCTAATTGGATGTACTTGTCTCGTTTAGCAGCCAATAAGGAATATGAATTCATGGTGATTTTATACGAGAACAACTTCAATGTTCCAATTCCATATGACTACTCCAGGCACTGTGTTATGATGGAGTGGATTAGAGGCATTCCGATGAAGCATTTGAGAAAGCATGAAAATCACAAGAGATTATATTCGGACTTGATGAATTTTATTGTCAAGTTGGGTAAGAGTGGGCTAATCCATTGTGATTTCAATGAATTTAATATCATCATACGAGACAAAGAAGAGGCTAAAAACCACGAGTTTGACTTCGTAGTTATTGATTTCCCCCAGTGTGTTTCCATCGACCATGTTGATGCTAAAGCCTATTTTGACCGTGATGTCGAAGGTATAAGAAGCTTTTTTGAAAAGAAGTTTAGATACAACCCAAGTAATGATTCTACCATGTTAGATACTGATGGATATGGTGAAGGTTACAGATACGCATACCCAGACTTCAAGAGAGATATTGTCAGGGAGAATGACTTAGATGCCCAAGTTAAAGCCTCAGGCTATATTAGGAAAAAGAACAAAGAAGATAGAGACTTGGAAGCTGCGGTGGAAAGCATGAGAGCAGTCGACCTCAATGACGACGATAAAGAGTTAGAACAAGGATCCGAAGAGTATGACGAGGACGACGAGGATGACGAGTCTGATGAATATGATGAAGATGAAGAAGACGACGACGACGACGACGACGATGAAGAAGCTCTTAGAGAGGAAAATGAAAAGATTATTGAAGCATTATCTAACGGAGGCAAAGAACTTAAAAAGGATAAACTTGGAAATTATATACTTGATTAATACATTAATACTACATCGAACTACGATACAATTTGTTTTAAAGATTAATAATTTATTATTGCAAATTTTTTAATGACCAGTTGAACATAATGATATTTATTGAATTCTTAAATCATAAGAATAATAAACAAATGAGAGAAAATTTATACAGCAACTATTATAAATATTCAGGTGACTTAACGAGTAGACATACCCTTGGTGACGGCACGCTTCAAGGCTAATTCAGCTTTTCTGTAGTCATCAGCAGAAGATTCTTCTAATTCCAAAGCTTGTAAAGCATCAGATAAAGCAGTTTCAATCTTGTCTTTAGCAGATCTCTTTAATTTGGCAGATAAGACTGGGTCAGTAATAGTAGATTCAACAGAAGAAACGTAAGCTTCTAATTTTTGTTTTTGTTCGTGTCTTTTTGCGAAAGCATCATCAGAGGATTTGAATTTTTCAGCATCAGAGATCATCTTTTCAATTTCATCGGAAGATAATCTACCAATGGAGTTGGAGATGGTAATGTTAGCAGATCTACCAGTGGATTTTTCAACGGCAGTGACCTTTAAGATACCATTAGCATCAACTTCGAAGATAGATTCTAAGACCGGTTCACCAGCTTGCATTGGTGGGATGTTCTTCAAGTCGAATTCACCCAATAAGGTGTTTTCAGAACAGTTAACACGTTCACCTTGGTAAACTGGGAATTGAACGGTGGTTTGGTGGTCAGCAACAGTTGTGAAAGTTCTTCTCTTGATGGTTGGGACAGTGGTGTTTCTTGGAACAACTGGAGCGAAAACGTTACCTTGCATAGCAACACCCAAAGATAATGGAATAACATCCAATAATAACAAATCTTTGGTGTCTTCAGAGGTAGATTGACCGGTTAAGATAGCACCTTGGACGGCAGCACCGTAAGCAACGGCTTCATCTGGGTTAATGGATTTTTCCAATTGTTTACCTTCGAAGAAATCAGATAATAATTTTTGAACTTTTGGAATTCTGGTAGAACCACCGACTAAGACAACTTCGTCAACTTGGGACTTAGAAAGCTTAGCATCCTTCAAGACTTGTTCAACTGGATCCAAAGTAGATTTGAATAAAGCAGAGTTAATGTCTTCGAATCTAGCTCTGGTCAAATTAGCAGAGAAATCTTCACCATCGAATAAGGAGTCAACTTCGACAGTAGTTTGGGTAACAGAGGATAAGGTTCTCTTAGCACGTTCACAAGCAGTTCTTAATCTTCTTAAAGCTCTAGCATCGCCAGAGATGTCTAAACCAGTCTTCTTTTTGAAGTCAGCTTGGAAGAAATCTAACAAGTTGGTATCGAAATCTTGACCACCCAAGTGAGTGTCACCAGCAGTAGCTTTAACGGTGAAAACACCACCAGTAATGTTCAATAAAGAAACATCGAAAGTACCACCACCTAAATCGAAAATCAAGACATGTCTTTCCTTTTCAGATTTACCGGCACCTAAACCGTAAGCAATAGCAGCAGCGGTTGGTTCGTTAATGATACGTAAAACGTTTAAACCAGCAATGGCACCAGCATCTTTGGTAGCTTGACGTTGGGCATCGTTGAAATAAGCTGGGACAGTAATAACAGCTTTTTCGACTTTCTTACCAATCTTGGCTTCAGCAATTTCCTTCATTTTGGTCAAAACCATAGAGGAGATTTCTTGAGGAGAGAAGGTCTTGGTTTCTTCTAAGTATTCAACTTCAATTTGAGGGTTACCGTTGGAGTCGATGACTTTGAATGGCCAGGTCTTGATATCCTTTTGAACGGATTCATCATCGAAACCACGACCAATCAAACGCTTAGCATCGAAAACAGTGTTCTTTGGGTTAAGAGCAGCTTGATTCTTAGCAGCATCACCAATTAATCTTTCTTCAGCAGTGAAAGCAACGAAGGATGGAGTAACACGGTTACCTTGTTCGTTAGCAATGATTTCAACAGCAGAGTCGTAAGTAGCGACACATGAGTAAGTAGTACCTAAATCGATACCGATAGCACCTGGGAAAACACCTTCAGCCATTTTGCAAGTTTAAATTCTTAAAGAAAGAAAGTAGTGAAGAAGAAGAAAAAGGATTAAAATCTTTCTTTTTTAGTTAGGAAAATTTTTCACAAAATTTTTTTCCTCTTCTTCTTACTGAAAAATTTGAAAAATTTGAAAAAAAAAAAAAAAAAAAAATAATTGATGCATCCACAAAACAGTAGTTTTTTTCAAGGAAAGTTGAGTGTATCTTACGTAATCAGTATGTAGAGAGCGAAGAAAAATGAACTTGTACATCATTAATGTATACAATTTCAGGAACATTTGTTTTATTGGAAAGCCCTAACATTCAATTTTCAATCATTTTCTGTAGTGCTTCCATTGGAGACAGTTTCTTTTACACAGGGAGCTCGTATGTAGGCCCCTTTTGCAACGATCACATCATACATTGCAAAATATCTACAGACATTGTCGTATGTCGTACAATGTCGCACGCCGTTTCAAGTAAGAAGTTGCAACATTATTTTGATCCGTACTGACATTTACCAAAGATGAGGGTAGTTACCCGGAATCTGGCTGCCAAAAAAGACAGACTATGAGAACTTACCAGAGTTGTTCTTGTACTCTTCTAAGTGATGGTTGATGATTGAGGTTGCGTGCAGTATTTGAGCTCTGGTGCCGATGATCTGTATCTTTTGGGCCATATTTCGAGCTTTTACCATATTGAGAAGGGAAAGAGTCGACTTCTTAACCGTATCAATTTTGATGACACAATTTGTAAGGCTGCGGATTTGGGTAATTCTTTGACCATTCACACCGATAAGATAACTGACTTCGTGTTTGAGTAATTCTAGGTTTTTAACTGTGTAATTAGACTGAGGAAGGGGGATTGGAACGGAGATGTCGTCTTCATGATGTTGAAGGGTAACGAAGCTTCTGATATCGAAAGTCGACAAAAGAGGAAGGTCCCAAGCAGGTGAAGGGGTCAAAGCGATCCGGGAAGAAGACATCATTCGTAGTTGCAAAAGCCCATAAAACACCTCGTCTAAGGCAATTTTAGGAACTTTGAGAGTAGCCTTTGACATTCCATTGAGGGAAAACATCAACGACCTTATAACTGGTTTTGGTTTGGTCGCGAGATGATTTCTCAACTTCACGTAATTGGTGGAGTCGAGAATGATAATGAGGGGTGATTTTTCAGCTAAGAATAGAAGGATCTCTCTTATTGTAGCGAGATCGCAATTTAATTGTACCTCCCAGCTATTAGTAAGTTGTTTATTGCAAAGCAACAAGTTGGTGTCGCAGGTGAATAGAGTAGTTGATTCAAATGCGTTCACTGGATTAAGCAAGTGCTTCACCTTATTCTCTTTCAATACCCGAAGCAATTCCACTGTTTGTAAGGATAGGGTTATGGAAAACTTTCGAGAGCCATTTACCAAGCTAGGCAGGAATACCAACTGGTTATGGAGAAGGAGTAATTCGTGATAGTAAGTGATAGGGTACCAAAAATCAGAAGAAGAAGACGAGTGTGAAGAAGAAGCCGGTTGATCTCCAGTATGATCTGAAAGTCGGTGTTCGAAAGTTATAAGCTGATGTTCCATTGTTATTTCACTACGCGTTTTCATTTGAATTTGCAAAGATGAGAGCTATCATTAATGTAGATTTTCTCAATATTTCTCATTTTTGCAACCTTCCCAAAAATATATAATGCACCAGATTTTGCTTTTTCTTTCAGATGAAAGTGCCATTAGGACAAGCATTTAAGGTATATATTAGAAATTACTGTAAAGAATATATCAAAGATTCGTTAGGGTGTAAGGCTTATTTTCTTAAGCGTTCGTGATATAATTTGAGAGCAGAATCATAAAGGAAATTATACTGGTGAATTGTTTGCACCATCATCATCCTATTGTTCCTGAGGTTAAGAACAAAGTCGAAGATGGGGTCTGCAGACTTTTGGGAGGATTTTAGAGTACTGTTGGCGCCAAATAACTGATCGATAGCAATGAACGTCCCTGTTCTTCCGACTCCAGCGGAACAATGAACAATAGGGACCGGTGCACCAAGCCCCCGGCTGGTTGCATCCTTGATGACAGTATTGATACTATTGGACAACGTAAGTAGAGGACGGATTGACTCCGGGGTCCGACAATCGGCCCATTTGTAGTAGTAATAGTGGTAGACTTTTTTTGTCTTGTTGGAGGAGATCAATTCCATTTCTGTCAAGAGATAGTCTCCGTCGTCCACGTATGTTTCGTTCAAATAGCGGATAGCAAGTTTGCCGCCATCGATTAATATTTGATCCTGGCCCAATTGCCGAGAGAAATCCACCGGCTCGTCCCCGCTTGTTTTGTCTGGCCAGTATTGGCTACATTTAACCATACCTGATTCTTTCAATGGGGTAATCATGGCGATTATTATAGTATCGTTGTCTTGAGATTCCGACTCGTTCCATGCCATGGCCCAGAAATGATGGGTAGTGGATGAGAGCGGGCCCTGGGATGCTATATACTTGACTTGGTCATTAATGGTGATGTAGGACGCGTTCACGTAGTTGAACTTGTGTTCATCGCCAGGTGCAACTTCCTTACTAACGGGGAGTCTTACTCGATTTTGGTCCCAAGGAAACACGTTACTATATCTGTTTTTGGCCAAATTACTCTTTTCTAACGCCACATCGATGGTCCAAGCAGCGTGGGGGATGGAGATGGCATCTTCCAACCGATGGTCACTTTCGGCGTTGATGTAGAGAAATTTCTTCTTTCGCTCCAACGGGGTTAGCTTCAAGAACGGCGGCACCAACGAAGCCGTAGTCATGATGCTTCTTCTTATTTTATGGAAGCCTTCTAGCGTGAACGTAGCTGGGTGTGTAATGATGAAACTGATTAGAAAACTTCGCAGCAGGGGAGATATCCTCAAAAATTGCGACTCAGTCAACGTTGGAGTAGAGGAGGAGCAAGGATAGAATGAAGTTTGCTTTAGAACGTGAAACTGATATAACAGAACTTTGTTGCTTAATATATATCTCTATATTTGGAATAATCGGGTACTTGGAAGGAGAAAAGAAAAGAAGGTTTGATGCAAAACCTTATGTGAATCATCAAATAGCAAGCGGTGTGTGCGGCAAGAGAACCGGAATTGCAAAAAAAAACGAATCACCAGAAAAATGGCCATTGCTTCCGAGTGGCGTGAGTCAGGGGGGCCCAGGCCGAGTTTCTGGAAGGAAGGAAGTGGTGATGGAAGTACCGGAAGTACAACAGACAATTCAGTTCAGACGATCAGACATTTACAAGGTGGACAATAAGACATTACAGCACTCGCAGACATTTACACCGCTTTTGGATAAAACCAGACAGTTTATTCACCGTATCTATTTAAGGGTTGCGACGTAGACCAGACAATTTATTTACCGGATCTACTTAAGAGTTGCGACGTCAATCGGGTCCGAAAGGGTTACGATCTCGTCGTATACGAGAGTGGTGAGGAATTCACATAGCGACTCCCCTCTGATTTCCGGAAGAAGGTAATCAGCAGCAACCTGGAATTTGTTAGGCACCGACTTGTGCCGGGCCAATAATTTGTCAGTTTCTTCTGCCAACATCGCAGACACTAAAGATGGGGTAAGTTTTTCGTGAGTATCAGCCAAAATCACGCCGTGCTTCACCCACGAATGGAGCTGTAGACGAGAAACTTCCGCCGTGGCTGCATCTTCCATGAGATTGTTGATGGGAACACACCCAACCCCGCGGATCCACGCTTCGATGTAGTTCAACGCAATGTATAGGTTCTCCCTTATTCCCCCAGTGGTGATGGTGCCCTGGGCAATGGAGGTGTTTGACAAATCAGCTGCACCGACGTTTTCCGGAGGAACAATGTGAATCTGGTTTGGCGTAGGCATGTGGAGGTCAAATACCCCATTTGCAATCGGGGCTAGCGCAGGATGGGCCACCCAGGTCCCATCATAGTGCATGGTGACTTCCCGGAGTTTATCGTTATAAACCTTATCCATGGCGACGGTATTTGCAGCCACGTCGTTTTTGATGGGGATCTGTGCCGCCATTCCACCCATAGCATGGACCCCTCGTCTATGACATACATTTATTAACCGCTCGCAATAGGCCTTCATAAACGGCAGCGTCATCGTCACAAGACCTCGATCGGGGAGAATCTTGCTGCGATCATTTCGCAACCGTTTTATCGTCGAAAAAATATAGTCCCACCGGCCACAATTCAACCCGGCCGAATGATTTCTCAACTGGTAAATGATCTCTTCCATCTGGTACGCAGCAGGGAGCGTTTCAATCAACACCGTAGCCCGAACAGTGCCTCTTGGAATCAGTAAGGCGTCCTGGGCTATATTGAAAATGTCGTTCCATAGTTTGGCTTCCAAGTGGTGCTCCAACTTAGGTAAGTAGAAGTAGGGTCCAAATCCTTGCAGAATGAGTTGAGCAGCGTTATGGTAGAAATAGAGCCCGAAATCAACGATAGAAGCACTGATTGGCTCACCATCAACTTCAATATGCTTTTCCACCATATGCCATCCTCGCGGACGAACAAGAATTACAGGAACATGTCTTCCTGAAGAGTAGTCGACTGCATAGTTTTTACCATTGTCTCTACTGACAAAATCAAGCTGTTTTCTTACAGCATCGTACAAATTGACTTGTCCGTTAATAACGTTTTCCCAAGTAGGCGACGTGCTATCTTCAAAGTCACTCATGTACGTCTTGACTGGAGTATTTAAAGCATTAACAATCATTTTTCTTTCTGGAGGACCGGTGATTTCGGTTCTTCTGTCTGCCAAACCGATTCCAGGGAAACTCCCTTGCCAAACTGGATCCAGTCTGATCTTCACCGACAAGTCGTCTTGCAAGAATTGAAGAGGTTTACCATCATCAAGCTGCTGTTGCACAGTCTGACGGTTTTCTAATAATGCTTTTCTGGTTTCATTGAAGGCACGGTGTAATAAAACCACAAATGAAAGTGCCGATTTGGTCAAAATATCCGCTTGGGTGGTGGGGGAAGGTGCATAGTCAGCCGTGGATCTAACTGGAGCAAACACCTTGACCCCGTCGAGTGAGGAATAAGTTTTGGTGGGGGTTGGAGCTAACGTCATGGTATGATTTCTGACCCATGGGAATTACCAAGATTCTCTTGTATTTATAGTCGGAGCATGAGGGAAAACTTGACTCTGGATTCTTCAGCGATAAGAGGCTTGCATCAATTTCCGGAGATTGGCGATACGAAAAACAACTCCGAGATGATCCAAACTCCGAAACCATAACTTCCCAAACAGGGCCCGGAAAGCCCTTGCTCCAAGAGATGACATCATAAGGACAAGAGCAGACCCTTGGAGTATTCGATATGTGAGGTGTAGATGCTCGTGTGAGGTATAGAGGTTCGTGTGAGATAATGGTACCAGCTTAGAAGATTGATCGGCTAAACCATAGATACCCGAGACATGACGTGAGGTAATGACTCAATCCGCTTCTCCGAACTGACTCTGGAGCAAGTCAAGTCACGGCTGTAGGGAGTAGTGTGTGACTTAGAATTACCTGAATTACAAAACATTCTCCTATATTGTTGATTGAAGTACAGAACATGCTCCTACACAGTAATCTGAAGGTCAGTTCATGCTCCTATAGAGCGAAGAATGCTCCTATGCAATTGTCCGAAGTACAACTTAATGTCTAAACTACTGTCTGAAGCCAGGACTTAATGCATATAAAAGTGTCTTAAGTAGATAACTAAGTGCCTATACAAATGTTGAACAAAATATAACTGCTGAGCTGAACAGCCTATATGCTATTACAATAACTTGATGACACCACTATCTAATCTTTTGTTGATTGTAGCTTCATCGTCCGTCAACACTCCGGCAGTGGTTAACACCGTAGCAGTGTTATCAACTACTCTTTCCCAGTCTATTGGAGCCACTCCGAGCTGTTGGTTAAACTTAACTGTCTTCAACCACTCAGTGGCGTCTTCGTGAGAATAGTCAAGATTGGTTGCAATGTAAGTTGCGGCTTCCGCTTGATTTTGTTGGAAATACTCAACTCCTTTATTGACAGAGGCCATGAAATTCTTCACCGCTTCTTTATTGTTGTCAATGAAGTCACGACGAACAGTAATTACCCAACTTGGCCAGGGAGTGTATATTTCACCGATCTTCTTAATCTCGTTGTTATCGTAGTACTTTTTCGAGGTGAAGTACTCCCACATAAAGGCGTCACTATTAAGAGAGCTGTCTTCATTTTTTAAATTCACCGAATCTCTCAAGTTTTTGAAGTTAGACAAGATGGGATAGTCTTCGAAGAATGGAGTTGGAAACTTGTTCTGAAGTCCAAGAACAAAGCTCATCACATACGATCCTGACCCAATTCTACTAACCCCGATTTTCTTTCCTTGTAAGTCATCTGGCTTAGTAATGTCTTTTCTGTCAACACCAGTGCTAATTGCCCAACATAATGGTGATTCGACATAGGTTCCTACCACATTGTAAGAGTCGTTGCCTTTGGAAATATCAGCAACAAAAGCTTCGGTAAGACCTACAGCAATGTCAATTTCATTGTCATTGAGTAATTTGATCAACCGGCCCGAGCCCTCAATCACTGGAATAAATTCTACCTTGATTCCAGACGCTTCATAGTAGCCTTGTTGTTGGGCAAAGAAGAGTGGAGTGGAGAAGTGTTCAGGGATATAAGCCACCCTGATAGTAGTCATTTTTGATGGGTGGAACGTGCGAAGTAACTTGTGAAAGTGAGTGAAAAATTTGGTTGAGAATTAATCTATGATACTTGATTTTCTCGTAACTACTTGAGAGGATATTTTTCCTATACAAACCATAATATCAGACATTTGCATGAACACATTTATTGACTATAAAACAATCCTACGGTGTACAATTGAACAAACAAAGAAGGAGAGGGCGAATGTATGAATTAGGAAATACGACGACAAGCTGTAGCTTCTGTAATTAACAAGCATGATCTGAGGGACCGGTGTTGGAACTAACAAGCACAATCTGATGGGCCGGAATTGGTGTTGGTGTTGGAGCTTAAATCAATTCTTCCTCCTTCATTAGTAGGCTGGAATCCAGCAGTTAAACTTGCATCTTGCGTAGAATCGGGAATTTTACCCCCGATACCAATGAACACATCATTTACATTATACGAGGTCTTTGCACTGGTTTCAAAAAATAGTAAACCTTCTTCTTCGGCTAAATTCTTTCCTTCTTCAACGCTAACTTTTCTTAAACTTTCCTCGTTATCATTATCATTTTCTACCAAATCATACTTGTTACCCACCAATGCAATCGTTATTTCTTTGCTGGCTTGTTCATGTAGTTCTTTGACCCAGTGTCTAGCCTTGATAAATGAGGCTGGCTTGGTGATATCGTAAACCACCAAAGCAGCCTGGGCATTTCTGTAGTACATCGGAGCCAAACTGGCAAATCGTTCTTGACCCGCGGTATCCCATATTTCATACTTGATGGTGCGATCACCAATAGTACACTTCTGAGTTAAGAAAGCGGCACCAATAGTAGGTTCCTTATTCTCTTGGAAATCATCAGACACAAATCTGAGCACCAACGACGATTTGCCAACTGCGGCTTCTCCTAGCAACACGAGCTTGACGGAGGTGGCGGGATTAGGGAAACTCATCAACTAATAGTTATAAATGCAAAAGATCGGATTCAGTATTTTATGCAAGTCTACTTATCACAACAATGTATCCACGGCACTGGGAATACTGTTTAGTCTAATCCTGATTGAAAGAAGGTTAATTGCCTTTATTAATGTATATTTCGGACTAATTTTAAGGAGAAAAATGATCTGTGCGGTGGGGTATGGGTTTTATGTAAACGAGATAAGATAAGAAAATGCAAATGCAAATGCAAAATGCACCTCTTCTCTGTAAGCTTTGAGACTGTATCAGAGGTAGGGCTTGGACTGAAAACGAAAGATGCTAAGTTATTAAATATGTCCTATATAAAGTTAGTCTCTACGGTTAACAGTATAGTAAGGCCAGTAGCTGAAAAGTCGCTCTTTGCTAGCAGACAGCTGGGAGGAGGTTTGTACGTAACTGGGTAGCTATTGTCATTTCCAGCTCTTGAATCATCCCTGCAGTAGAACATACCTTCTCTAAATTTTCCTGGCGACCCAGTATTCACATTTGTAGATGAACTCACCCAAAGAACGAACATCACTACTATATGTTGTTTCGACATTACTCTGTCTCTTTTCGAATTTGAACCCTATCTTTTCTATTAGTTCAATCAAATCATCGCGGGATAACTCCAAGCCCTTAAGAACGTTCGGTACAATTTCAATAGGGCCATCCTTGACCAATTGTTTCTTTATATGATGAGTGTTACCATAGTCTTCGAAGTGCCATAATAACGGCCCGAAATTTATCCATAATGCATTCTTTTTCAAACTGTAGTGAATACATTTCAAGTAATCAATAATATTTGATGCTGTATCTATGAAGAAGCATGTCACCACCACGTCCATTGATTCTTCGTTTTGTTGGCGAAACGCTCTTGCAACTGGGTCGTCAGTATAGGAACTTTCTCCTGAGGGCATAGCGGGCCCATATAAATCGACAAATGAGCCCGCTGTCATCGACATTAGTTCATCATACGGAATTTCTGGATTTTCTCTTTGTAGTTCGTGGATATGTAGGGGGTTATAATCAGGAACGGAGACCGGTCTTATCTGATTAATTCTCTTCACGAGGTGAGATGATTTATGTAGGAAGGGGAAAACCCAGAACTGATCAGCAACTTTGCAATGATTTAAGATGAAATTGGATGCTAATAACATGTGGTAGCTGAACTCATTACCTTGCGTCCAAAATCCTTGTTTCACCAATTCAATCACCAATCTACCTAATCCACACCCAGGCACTAATATACGAACATTCTGACGGTCTTTTACGTTGGGATACAAGATTTTAAGTTCATCAATGATGAGATCATAGTTTTTGTGCCTTTCCAGCACCCCGTCACTGCTCCATTCTCTTGTCAATTGGAGTAAGGTGGACCTGACTTTATCATAATCTGTGGAGGTTGCCGGTTCCCACTGATCTGGTGATGTGGTGACCCCCCAATCACTGGCGATGGTAGTTGCCAATGTTTTCGTGAATTGTTCATTCATCCGAATGCATTCTTCAATGTCAGATATGTGTTGATTATACCACGGAACGTACTCTTTCTCCGATGCACTAAGAGACCCATATTTTAGCTTACGGGGTTTGATTAATTCCTCATACTCCCATTTACTGTAATTGTAAAATGCACTCAATGTGGTGGTTAATGATTTATACTCATCATCATCCTGTTGAATAGAATCACTCATACCCCAATTACATATACTTGTGTAAGCAAGATGAAGCAACTTCAAACTTTTCAGCAAGTATGTGTGGATTTTTTATAGGCAATTATACATTTCTCGCATTTTTCAAAAAACGGGTATTTTTCGAGAAAATTCACAATTTTTTCGCACCCACCCAGCTACATCTAAAGAACGGGTTTTTCGTTAAGCATTACATAATTAAGGTTCATATATAGGTTTAGCGTCCTTTTCGAGTAGCCCCAGTTCGCTGAGGGTGAGAAGATCGACGAACTGATCGGGCAGTGGTGAAGGAGAGTTGGAGATGTCAATCCCATCTTCCAAGCTGATTTCTCGGTGTCGGGTACGAATCTTCTCTCCCACAAGAATTTCGTTAGTTTGGCGAACTCGAGGGTAGTGACGGGACTGAATTAAGGTATCACCAAATGTGGTTATTGGGTTTTCAACAACTCCAATTTTACGATTGAAATCATTTCTCACTTCCCCGATGTTGGTTATGGAGTTCCTCCATTCCTTGATATTGACAATAGGAAACAATTCCTTGGTGGCTTTTTCGTAAACGATGGTTTTATAAAGTAAGCGCAAGCGAGCCTCGAAGAACGTAAGAAGTCGAATCAAGTAACTGGAAAGAATCTTTAATTGGGTCTTAATTGAATCATAAATCTCCTGTGACACGCAAAGAGAGATGGGATCATCAAGTTCATGGTGATAAATGTCATAATCATGATAATTTCCAAACACATCCAACATTAGAGGGCTATCGAAGTCTCTCAAAAAGAAGAATTTAATCTGAGGAGTTACAGCGAAAATGGCTTTCTTGAACGCTTTATAGAACAAGTAAAGAATCTTCTCCAACGGATCAGAATTGACTCTCATGATCGTGAGTTTGGCTGGCTGGAGTCGGACCCATCGGGTGGCCATGGTGAATAACGTCAGTTGTTGGATATCCATATCTCCGAGGTTATTTATGATGGAAGGGATATAGTTTTGTATACTATCATTGATGAAACTTGTTAAAGCATTGAACATGTTCTCTACAAAGGTAAGAGTTCGATTGTCTTGAGGATTTTGTTGTGAGCTTTCGATTTGGAGTTTGATCATTTTTATGAGATTACCATAGGAAATTAACATGGTGTTGAATTCTTTCAAAAACTCGGGACTATAACTGGGTAAATAAATTGATCGACTGATATTTGTCATCAAATGCAAATGGACAGATACAATGGTGGGTGGGGCGGTATGGTTCTTTAATGATAAATTAAGGGTATGGGATAAAATTCCAAATAATCCATCTCTGAAACAGTTGGTGGAATGGAGGGTTGCTTCGGGGTCATAAATCGACATCAATGATAAAATATAACTTACCTGAGCACACAAGTCGGGTTCTTCATTATTATGCAACATCGATCGTATATGCTGAATTACTACGGCATAATGTTTAATGGAGTGAACAATCAAGATATTCTTCGTTCTAGTTTTATTGTGCAGACTAGCAAACGATTCATGGGGTACGTTGAGAACGTTGGAGACGAGATAATTTGTTGTCAAGTTAATCAAACAACTGAACATGGTATCAGCAGTGTAAGACTTATAGATGAAGGAGTTCAACCATAAAGTATAAAGGTCCCTAATTTCTGGTAAGCTGGCTTTTCCAACGGCAATTTTAGGTCCAAGCCCAGCCAAATACTTGAGTAATTCTATACCGTAATTGACATCGGGTCTAGCTAATGGGAAGAAGTTGAGGTTTGATTTTATGGCACCCGGCAATGCATTAGACAGGTCTACCTGAATCAGATTGAACTTATCGGCCAATGGGAGATATTCGGAATTGATTTGGTTTTGGATATTTTCGGCTTTATATGGAAATGATGGGTCCACTAAATTTGTATTTGAATCAACATAATTATCATAGCCATATTGAACTGGGAGTTGCGGGTTTGATTCCAGGTTAAACGGGTAAGCCAGAGAATTTGTGGTTTCATTGCTCCATTGATTATTGTAGAAGTTACCAGGTAATGCCGAGTTCACGTTATTGGTCCATTCGTTGTTGATGGAATAAACCGGGTAAATAATTTGACTTTCATTATTGGATAACAAAGAGTGGAAATCCTGGGTAATGGAGTTTTGAAAAACGTAATCATCATTAAAGTTAAGATGGGAAAGTTGAGGATTTAAATGGCTGAAATCATTTAACATAGTTGGAGGAGGCTGTTGAGGGGGCAATGGTTGATTAAACAGTTGATATTCAGTACCACCCGAAGAGTTAGATGATCGGGATTGCACGGATGCTACAGATTTGGCATGGTGAGGTCTAGAAGTCGGAGCCGAGGACGAAGATGATGGTTCAGTATTGGGTTTGGATGATTTGCTCTCTTGTTCATCCAACTCTTTAGCCTTAATCAATTCATCGATTTGCTCCGGAGTGTAATCAAGGTAACCACATTTGACCTTATGTTTGATGCAGTTCAAGCATGATGGTAAATCTTCTGAACATTTGACTCGTCTCTTCTTACAGTTAGGACATCCAATTTTCGAATTCTTATGCTTCCTTCTTTTTGGACCCTTTTCTTTCTTATCATCTATTGAAGGAAGTGGCATCACCTCATGGGAACTACCAAGGATTATAGTTCCTGATGAAGACGAGGTTGACGACTGAAAACTGTTATTTCGACGGAAATCGAGCCCCATCTTTATAACTCAAAGTTTTAGGAGAGGAACAAGGGATATGATGACTCAACAAACTATTGAGCTGTTTTGTACCTGACTTTCGTCACTCACAAAAACAGGGATAAACCAAGGACGGATTCCTTTACTAGATCTAAAAAAAAAAATAGATTGAATATCTTAAGAAGATCTCGTTTCAGCTGCAACCACGCCAATATATAGTTTGTGTCGCTTTTGATCCTGTGTCGAAAAAATAAGAAATAGTCCGAACCTTATTTTTGAGCCTTAGCCTCGTTCTGTAAGGAGGATTCCAACAAAAAAGCTTAATTGAATATTTTTTTTCCTTTTTTTTTTGGGAAAACTTCTTTCCTCGAAAGGAATTAGAAAGAAGAATATTAAGAAAAGGTTAAAAAAGATCAATGAAGAAGCTAGGATTGGGAAAAGAAAAAAAACTTGGCAGCTAACCTACGGCTTTAGAGAGGACTTACTAAAAGGGTATAGCGATTTAGGAGGAGTTACTGAAAAAATACAATAAGTACAAAAAAGACGGAAATAAGAACTAACGCAACAGCATAATGTAAAGGATTCTGTGGCCAGATACATTTACGGATATATGACATTGTTTGCTAGGGCATGACATAGTTTTAGAACAATAAAAGTACAACTTCTCATAACCTCAGATATAAGTCATTTTTTTAACATAGGCTATACCTTGGTAGTGTGCCATGATGTGATTGGAAATTGCGCACTCGCCGTTCGACCTCTGTTCATGTTTGACAGATATGTCAATACAAGCCAAGAAAATGAACCTACAAGAAAAAAGAAGCGAATGATTAGGGTATGTTCTCATATATAATGGATAAAGTTTATATACCGTGGTGGGGGAGCATTATGACTGCAGTGGGGGAGCATTATTGCCGTGAATTCAGCGGGGGAGTATTATGTTTGCCGTGAATTTAGTGGGGGAGTATTATGGTTGTCGTGCATTCAGTGGGTTAAAGGCCCATACTCTTCGTTTGTAGAATTGATTAAGGATATTTGCCAATTCAACCTTAGTCAACTTTTCCCTTTTTGACGTACATCTTATTTGATTCATGATATGACATATGAGGTACGGATGTTTATGACCGATGCCCCCGTTTAATATTGATATATAATGTTACTAAATGTATAGATGGTGTAGATGTAAAAAGTGGTGTTGGATTTCACACCGTGTCTTGTTTTAATAATGCTTGAAACTCGATAGCTTTCTTGATCTCCTTTCTTCCCAACTCATAGTTATGACAATCAGTCCTTAACTTTTCTAGTGTTGGTCTCTTGCTCTCCCATACTCCTTCTTGTATCAAGGAGAATTTTTCCACTAATTGAGTCGGGTTAAAGTCATACTTGAAGAGACCAACTTTGCGATCAAACTTATTGTCATCATAGCTTATATCAGCGTGAGAATTTACTCGCAACAATTCTTGCTCAATTATCGCATTTAATTCATGATTCTGCTTGAATTGTTTAAATTGAGGGAAATTGTTCAACTTAAGAGAGTCGTATTGGAACGAGGTAATAAACTCTTCGTCAATGTCTAAAGTGCCAGGAATTACTTTCAACACATCATTATATGTTCCGGTTCCTAATTCATTGTCTTCTTGGATTGCCTTCAAATATTCTTCATCAAGTACAGAAGTACCAGCCAAATAATAGGAATAAAACAACGTCCGATAATCAAAGAATTTCACCATCCTGATCAAATTGGTGGAGATGCCGTTTAAGGTGTTAAATTGATAATAGCTATTTTCCACATTATCTGCCTGATCATTATATATGAGATTTTCAAACGCTTTGAACTTATACACCTCAGCTTCAAAGTTGAAGAGCGGGCAGAAAACATGACATGTATCGATCACCATCATGTATCTTATCGGGGTAATGACATGAACCAAAGCTCTTCCTAAGGCCAAATAGAACAAATAGAAAGTTTTCTTGAACGGATTTGCTTTTGAACCCATTGAAAGGACATCACTGGGAAAAATCTTGAACCAATGAACCAACATTTCAAACAATAGCGAGAATGAAACGTAAGTAAATGAGTCACGACGCAGACCTTCATTATATTTTCCTTTGAAGAAACCATTGATTCTTAAAAAGTTTGGATAATATTCATTGATCAACTTATCGAAAAACTTGTCCAATTCATTCATATCATGTTGAAAGTTTTTATTATTTAAAAATGCTTGAACAATGTATTCATCAGTATTCTTGAATTCTTCAGAGTCAAATCTTGATTTCCGCCGTTTAGTAAAATCCTCGCCTTTTTCGTCAATCTGAAATTTCAAACCTTCGAATAAGATTTTGAATTGTTTGAAAGCATCATGGATCTCGTGAATCACCGCAAATGGATAATCCTTTACTCGAGTTGTTAAGGTATGAGAATTGAGAATCTCAAGAGAAACCTTAATTGTTGGTGAGATGTCATTAGTTGTAATTGCTTCGTCAACGATTTTCAGAAATAAGATAGCCGTTCCATTATACATTAAACTTAAGGAATCCACAGTGGCATGCAAATGTAAAAAGGATGACCAAGCAGAGAACAAGGAGATTTTGGTGGGGAACTCCATATGATAATTCGTCAAGGACTTTCTTAAATCCAGTATCAAATTTCCGTAATGTTTGTATAATTTCTTTGTTAACAAGGTCACTGTTTTATGATCGAATACAGTGTTAACATATTCAGCAGTCCCACCAGGATTACTAAAAGCATCATTGTTCATGCTATTGTGGTCGGGTGAATGAAAATCTGATGACAACGTCGAAGTTGGAGATACACCGTTGACCAATAAATAATTAGAAGGACTTGAATTAGCTGAGCTACCCACATTCGCAATTTTGTTTCCCACATTGAGAATGAAATTCAAAGCTCTATCCATAAAGAAGGAAAAGTATAAATCAAGAACTTCTGATTGATTGTAAACAGTTGTCCAAAAACTAGCTGAAATGCTTTTATTCCAAACCGGTTGGTAAGTGTATTGAAACTCATCATTCTTTAGAAGTTTAATATCTGATTGATAACTAGAAAGATATTTTTTCAAAAATTTATTCTTCATAGATTCACTCACATCTAATTTACGGAAAGTTTTATGAATATTCATGGCATTTGGCAAAGGATGAGTTTTGGGCTTTTTGAATTTCGAATTATTGTAAATGGCAATTTTATTCAATGATTTGGTTTGACCAGCCGGTGGAGGAGCCATATCATTTGAAGGTGAAAATACTGGGAGACTTCTTTCTGGTACCTGCTCCTGATAGAGCTGAGGTCCATCGTGTTCTTGTACATTATTCCCATAGCTAATGTTATTAGCATCGATGGCATAGTTTGAATCGTCCTGCGAATCATGAGAAACGGTGAAGTCATCAATTAAGTTTTCGTTATTGGTATAAGTCTCAAAAGTATCCCAAGGTTTGAATTTTTGCTGAACAACAAAATCATCATAGATAGAATTCAAGAATGTTCCTCCGATTTCATTAGCCAACTTAAGCATGGAATTCTTATAGACAAATGTTCTCAAAGTAGAGATGTTGGAAAAAGGCTGGTCTGTTTGAAAATTATCGATGATGGGTTTCTGTAGATGACGACTTAATGGAGCCGCTAAGGGGGCATTTTGATTGCTACGTCTTCGTTTATGTTGAAGATTATCTTTGGAAAATGATGGAGAAATATTGCTAGTATTCGATGATGATGGGGTACTTGAATGTTGAAGATTGTTATCACTTAGCGAATCACTTCTATTAGAAGGAGTATTTGTAGAATCCTCGTTATTTTGATCTACTGCTCCATTCTCTAGTCCACCAGATTCGGTCTCTTCTCGTAGATTTCTTCCGAATTCACTTTCTTTACGTTGACGACTTGCGACAAGAGCCTTCGCAGCATTCTTTTCTCTGATTCTATCGAGTTTTTCCTTCGGGAAATCAAGATAACTGCATCGATATTTCTTTTTGACACAATTAGCACATTGTGGAAGCTCTTCGGTGCATTTTATTCTTTTAGCTTTACAATTTGGGCATCCGTCACGAGAGTTCTTATGGGTTCTTCGACTTTTACGTTCGCTTACCGGCGGTAGTGGCTGTTGAGCTTGTTCTAGATGAATCTGGGCATGCCCATACGGTATTTGTGGAGTTTGTTCTGGGGGAATGGCATAATTTAGTTGCTGAACAGAATGTTGGAGTTGGTGATGGAGCTGCTGTGGCAGCATGTGATGTTGCAGAGGATGGTTTTGATGCTGTAAATGCTGTTTCTGATGCGGCGGTCCTTGCTGCTGTATTTGTTGTGGGTTTTCAGATTGTTGTTGGTGCTGATTGTAGGGCATGGAGTAGTCCCCTTGAATTATTTCATTAGGATACGACATGGCAGGCACCAACAGTAAGAGCCGGACTTTTGCAATGTTATAGGATAGCTTTAAAAAAGGGTACGAGCTAGTACTAGGGTGGGTTGTGCTTAATGTATGATGTGTTAATGAGATTATGGAGTAAATGTGTTTTGGACACCTTAAAGTAGAGAAAAAATACACAAAACAAAAAAAAAAAAAGAAAAAAGATTAGGGGAAAAAAAAAAAGACCAGGAAAAAAAGACAGGAGAAAAAGGTGATAAAGAACATGGAATCCAGCACAAACGTAGTTTGACAGAATGATCGAATGACCTACCGCGAAGTGACACCCTAGTTGCTATTTCTTCATTTACAGTTCCTCTTAAAACTTCCTTCAGCTGAAATTTAATGACAGGCGTCATAGAAGAGGCTAAGATAATAATAAAGTGATGATATGTAAGATGTGCGTGAGCATGATGCACTATGTAAGAAATAATGTGGAATCTGCGAAAACAGGCAGAATTCCACAACAAGAGAAAAATAAGTGGGAGATTATTTCTTTTGGAAATAATAGCCCAAAACCGCTAAGAGTTGGATTTTGTGTGCCTCTAATGATTCATATTAGCGGTCTTCGATCTTAAATACAGTCACTTTCCACTGATGGAAAGAATGTCCAATTTAGCACTCGTGAGGGGACGTTAGTGTATATTGTGTGTGTGTGTTTGTATATGAATATGTATGTGGGTGTGGGTGTGGTTGGGTGGGTGCAGTGAAATTTTCAGATTTGGTAGTCTAAATCAAACCGGGGTATTTGTTGCAACTCGATAAGATGACGCATCGTAGGTCGCCCATGGGGACAATTCCATGGCTTATCTAAGCTACTAAGATTCTTCACCACCGACTGCATTCTGGCTTTGGTGAGAGGCTGCCCAATCATGATACTAGTACGACAGGCTCGTGACGCAAGTAGCTTCTCCCATTTGCTGCACCGGATATTCCCTGCACCACCACCACCTCGTTCATTGATGAGGTGGATAAGCTCGTGGAAGTCACTCATGTCAAATTGAGTATGTTTCAGCTGTGGGAGAGCCGCTAACTTGATCCGGTGCTTATCGGCATTTTCATCATATACAATCAAAAACCCATTGTGTTTGAAAATGTCTCTGTTCTCAAAACACACCATTTCATCGATAATGCTCAATTCCACTGGGTTAGGCACAATCAATTTCTGATTATTTTTCTCAAAATTGATGGTTTGCAAATATTTTTCATAGTTGTATTTTTCATCCGATGCATGCTGATCAATAATAAATAAATTGTTACAATCGTTCATCGTCACCAATATGAACCCTAGATTGAACTGACCAACAACCTTCATATTCGCAAAATCCCTTTTGTTAATAATATAACTCAATTTGGGTTCTGCCTCTGAATCTGCTATATCATCAACTTTGATATCTTTGACACCTTTATCCTCTGTATTATGCACACTGGGTAAATGGTCCCACTTTCTGGGATCAACATCAAGGTTCTGCTTGTACTTGTAAACATCACTGATTTCATGTCTGTTTGTCGCTAGCTCATCGTCGCCGAAAAAAATGTCGCTTCGATGCCTCATTACTTTAGGTCTTTTTACAGGTCTTTCTTCAACATGATCACCGATACTTATTGTTAATTTATCGTTTGATGGGGCTGACTGACTTGGCAATGATTCTTGTGGAGCGAAAAGTTGATTCTCGCTGTTGTTGTAAGTCAATACCGTTGTGGGTTGGGAGTCTGTGTCTTGCATGACACTCCGTGAAAACTCCTCCAGAAGCGTTTCCTCGCATGAACATACACGATGACTTCTACATTTATCATGCTCAGTTGGGAAGGAGTCCTGAGAATTTTCTAGAGATTTATTGTGTTGACTATGCGGATTATGGTGCAGTGTTAGATTCTCCACAGTAATATTCTGAACTATGCTATCTGGGAATTGTACTTCTTCCTCCCCTAATTCTTCCTTGTCTTCGTCGACTTGTTCAAAGTCCACTTCTCTAACATCTTCTTTTATTTCTTCGTCTCCAACGTCAACTGCTGCTTCTTCTTCTTCTTCTTCTTCTTCTTCTTCTTCTTCTTCTTCTTCTTCTTCTTCTTCTTCTTCTTCTTTTTCTTCTTCTTCAGGTGTTTCTTCCTTTTCCTCGGGCGCTTTTTCCTCTTCTTCAACTAATTCTTCCTCTTCATCGGCTGCTTCTCCCTCTTCTTCTTCTTCCTCATCCTTTTGGTCAATCTTATCCTCGGTTGCCCGCTCTTTCTTTACCACTGGCTCTTGCTTAATGGTCTGCATCCTTGTCCTATTCTTCAAAATGGTAACACTTTCACCATCGAGACTTATCTCGGAGTTGCTATTTTTGGGAATGACATTGCTCTGCTGTTCATAGAACTTTTGCAACTCTTCTCGTAAAATTTCATTGATTGGATCCTCATTTTGAATCATCACCACTCGCTTATCAGGAGTTACATTCACGTCAACAAAGCTGGTATTAATGTCAATATTAAGGATGACAACTGGAAATTGAACATGATTGAATGACTTGTAAATCTCGTTGATACTCTTTAAAAACTTCTTCATGATTATGGGCCGTTTATTTAAGTAAATAAACTGACGATCTGCGGATGATCGCCCTAGTCCGAAAGAGCAGTTCGACACATATCCGGAGAATTTTAGATCCATTGAACCAACGTCCTTTCCAAGTCGCACAATTGGCTTGTTATGATAGTCGCTAACTTGAAAATCAATTGGGATCAAGCCATAAGAGCCATTAGTTCCGTAGATGCTTACCAAATTATCAAGAGTGCTTGTTTTCATACCTCCTTTCGTCCCCATTAGTAATGTCTTTTTACCAGAGGAATTGACATTGAAGATTGTGAATCGAATATTATTAAAGATAAACAAATAGTTCATTAAGTAGTTCACAGCTTTATTAAACTCCCTCTTCAAGTTCTTGATCAAGTTCTTCTGTCTCACTGGCAAGTTCTTGAAAATTTTTAGAACTTTGACATTAGTGCCTTTCAATCCTCCTACTACTTTCTTCTCATGACTTAGCCTGCCCATGTTATCGTAATCTAGTTGTGAAGCACGTGGGAAATTATCTTTAGTACATGTGGTTATCACCACATTGCCTGCAATGGAACATAGTGAACTCATAGCTTCACCTCTAAAACCTAATGTCAGCAACCCTTCCTCACTCAACTGTTGAAAGCTTGTGAGCTTAGACGTACAATGCTTCAAGCATACAAATGGAAAGTCTTCTTTTTCAATTCCACCCCCATCATCAGTTACCTCAATCGCGTCAAGGCCATAATTACTAAAGGTTATGTCAACTTTACTGCTCCCTGCATCAATGCTATTTTCCACCAATTCCTTCACAACAGAAACCAAATCCGTGATTACCTGACCCGAGGTTATCCGTTGGATATCCTTTTGCCCTATATTGACTATAGACATTGGTTATGAATGAGTGATTCACTAATGAGAAGTAGTGGGCTTAAAAGCGCGTTAAAAAAGAAAAAAACGCGATCTCTATGATAAAGGGTAGCAACTTACTTCTTTCAGCCAAGGGTTGCAAATGAGTTTACCGTTGACATTAGAGAACGTTCTACTAGCAATCAAAGAACTTTTACAGGTATGGATAAACCAGATACTCTACTATAATGATATATATCCCCAGGAGATATTTGAAAAAGTTACATCCTTTGGCCTTATAGCACACAAATCTAGAAGTCCGAGCCTTAACAAATATTTGAACAATTTGGTTGATGAATTCATAAAAATCCTAATGAAAGGAGGAGGTAGAGGTGGAGGACAAGTCAATCAGTTTGTTGTGGTGGTTTATGATAATCAGACTTCGAAACTTCTTAGACGGTATGTCTTGAATTTCAATGAATTTGCTGATTTATCCGCCAAAATCACCAATTTTGACTTTTTAAATGAAACTGTTAAGATGGATAAAGACACGTCAGACAAGAGCACCATTGATTTGTCCAACTTTTCGTGGGAAGAAATCAACACTCAGTTCAAATCAATACTTTACTTCCATAAGTTTGAATTAAATCGGCTACCAGCTAATGCTGAAAATGACAATTTCTTCAAGATTGTGATCAATTTGAGTGATGCCGTTGATCTCAATAATTTCGTATCCACATCAAACAATCAGCAGCATACCCATGCATCCAATTGGGTGAAAATTCCACGTGCAAACCATGGTCTATCGACTACTGAAAAGAATTATAAGTTTATTCCCATAGGTGAAGTCAGCGTCGGATTTGTTTGTTTTAACAGTCATAACGAATATATTAGGTGATGAGTTTACATGGTACATTACTAAAGATGGTATTAATGAATCTAAATATGTACAGAGTTACTTCAAACTTTCATCCAAACGGAATAAATACTTCAAGTTCTCATACATGAAGTAACTAATAGAAACTGCAGGTGCCACCTTTGCTAAATTGGGTACTAAACCTTTAAACAATCCTGGATATCCCTCTCTAGCAATTGTTTGATGTAAAACATCAGAAAATCCAGTATAGGTATATGGATGAGCATAAGTACCTTGTGCTTGTAATCTTGTTCTTAATAAGTTGATAGGATACACCACAGTAGCACCAAATGTTCCGGACGACGCCCCCAAAGTTAACACCATCCAATTGGGTAACTTGATGCTTTCCTCCTTGACCTTAAGTTTTTTGGCTTCACGTTTTATCAACCAATTCTTAATCGTGGAGAAGGTACCCAAATCTAAAGCAGCATACGGGAATATACCACTCACACCCACAAACAACCCACGATAAAAAATTCTGAAACCTCCTTCTTGAAACATGTCTTTTGCAGTTTTGATTAATAATGCATTACCTTTAATAGATGAATCTAAGTTTGAACATTGAAGTCTGAACTTCAAAGTATCAATTGGATAAACCGCAAATTGAGCAAAGACCCCACCCATACCCCCAGCCAAGTAGGTTGAAACTTTAGATAACTTCGTGGGATCTTCAATGCCCTCCATTTTAGCCAAGAACCGCTTGGTGGCTTCGAACGAACCGAACTTCATGGCCGACTCGGGGAACACCTTGAAAACATTTAAACCATTTCCCACATAAAAGGCTCTGAAACCTCCTTGTTTCCACAAAGTCCTTCCTGCTTGTATGATTGGACTTCTTATCGTTTTAGGATGTTGATCGTGAACTAGTTGTTTGGCAGCGGCAGCTTCTTGTTGGGCAGCTGCTAATTTCTGCCTTGCTTCATCTATGATTTTTTGCGAGGCTCCTTTCGAGATCTGTCTAGCAATTTCCTTTTTCGAATGTAATACGGTAGATGATAGATCCGTCCTGGCAATCAAAAAGATCTTGATTCTATCAAATGGTGCAGTACATGTTCTGGATACAACTCCTGATAACCCACCAGCCAAAAAAAAACCAAAACCATTCAAGAATTGATTAATTAAAGTAACATCCCCATCGGGAGATAAATCCAATTCTTCAATTATGTAGGTAAATGCAGTCTTGATTCTTGATCCATGTAATCGAGGCATTAATAAAAGGAAATCTCTGAATTCATCATAAGTGATGTAACCATCATTCTTGTAGTCGATTTGTTTGAAAATTTTCTCGAAGTTCTTATCCGAAGGACTAAGATGTAATGATTTCTTTAGATAGGTGATGAAGTCTGATTTATTTAATTTTCCATCATTGTCTTGGTCAATCTTATTAAAACCCTTCAAGATCTGATCATCAGTAGTGGTAAGATATAACTTAAAGTCATTAAAGTCGATAACTTTATCATGATTAGCATCAAATGAGTTGAAAATTTGTTCTATTAAATCATTTCTATCACAAATGGGATGATTTAGCTCCTTTAATGCCTTTTTGAAATCGGTTATGGTGATTTCACCGTTATGCTGTATGTCTAATTTCTTGAATAATGACTGATAATCATCTGGAGTGCTTCTAATGCTTTCATGTTCTTGAATACTATCGGCAAGTATAGAATTGGCGCTATCAGCATTTGAATTGGATGTTGAAATAGATGCCATTATAGAATTAACAACATGGAAATACTAAGTATATGAAATAGTGGATGAACGTAATGAATAAATAAATATGATATGAAAAAGATGCAAATTAGTAGTTATACTCGATCATGTAAATAATCGCAAAGAACGATTGAAAACTGTATGACTTTTGTATTTTACTTGCAATTTTTAATTAGCAACAGCTCTGTAAGTTGAAATACTCGACACTGACGAAGTCTTAGCTTAAACTTGAAGTATTTTAGATATATATCTCAATCTTTAGAAAAGCGGAAAGTTGTTCTGTGTAAGCGACTATTGGAGCAGTTTTATTTGCTTACCGAGACGATGGACCATCACGTGAGCTCAACAGAAAAAGAAATTATATGGTGTACGGTGGTGATTCTGGAGAATTTCCTACTCGGTGAGTACACACCTATCGTTGACACGTAAAGAAGGCCTCAGAAAAAAAAAAACTATCACGTCGGAGCTTTACTTGCAAATCATTGATTCCATTCAGATACAGGTATCGAAACTATTTCTTGAGATTTACTAGTTTGTGATATGTCGGTGCAAATCTTAGGAGATCAGACCACTGAAGAAAGGGCGGAGAATGCCCGTATGTCTGCCTTTGTAGGGGCAATTGCCGTTGGTGATTTGGTGAAATCAACCTTGGGACCAAAAGGTATGGATAAATTATTGCAAAGTTCCTCCGATATGAATACCAGTTTAATCACCAATGATGGGGCTACCATTTTGAAGTCGATTCCTTTAGATAATCCTGCGGCTAAGGTATTGGTGAACATCTCCAAGGTCCAAGATGATGAAGTTGGTGATGGTACTACATCTGTCACGGTATTAGGATCCGAGTTATTGAGAGAAGCTGAGAAGTTAATAGAGAAGAAAATTCATCCTCAAACCATCATTGAAGGCTATAGAATCGCCAGAAATACCGCCATTGATGCATTAGTCAAAGAAAGCACCAACAATAAGTCCAATCCAGAACTTTTCAAAAGCGATTTAATTAATATTGGTAAAACCACGTTATCATCGAAAATTTTATCTCAAGATAAACAATATTTTTCCGAATTGGCAGTGAATGCTATATTGAGATTGAAAGGTTCTACCAATTTAAATAATATTCAAATCATTAAGAAAGTCGGAGGTAAATTATCTGATTCTTATTTGGATGAAGGATTTTTATTGGAAAAGAAATTTGGTATCAACCAACCTAAAAAGATCACTAATGCCAAAATTTTAATTGCCAATACTTCTATGGATACCGACAAAGTGAAAATTTTTGGTGCTAAATTCAAAGTTGACTCTACTTCCAAATTGGCAGAATTAGAGAAGGCGGAAAAACTCAAGATGAAGAATAAAGTTGAAAAAATCAAGAAATATGGTATAAATACATTCATTAATCGTCAATTGATTTATGATTACCCTGAACAATTATTCACCGATGCCAAAATAAACTCTATTGAGCATGCAGATTTCGACGGGATTGAAAAATTGGCGCTCGTCACTGGAGGTGAAGTTGTGTCTACTTTTGATAACCCCGAAAACGTTAAATTGGGATACTGTGATTCCATTGAAGAAGTGTTAATTGGAGAAGATAGCTTCATCAAGTTTAGTGGAGTGGCTGCTGGTGAAGCATGTACTATAGTTTTACGAGGATCCACTGAACAAGCATTAGATGAAGCAGAAAGATCATTACATGATGCGCTCTCTGTGTTATCACAAACCACTAAAGAAAGTAAGACTTGTCTTGGGGGTGGATGTTCAGAAATGATAATGTCCAAAGCCGTAGACCAAATGGCTGCTAATGTAACCGGTAAGAAGTCGTTGGCCATTGAAGCATTTGCTAGAGCATTAAGAGCATTGCCAACTATTTTGGCTGATAACGCCGGGTTCGATTCTAGTGAATTGGTGTCTAAATTAAGATCTGCTATCTACAAAGGTATGACTACATCGGGGTTGGACTTAAATAATGGGATTGTTGCTGACATGAGAGAATTGGGTATAGTTGAATCATTCAAATTGAAGCGAGCAGTGGTATCTTCAGCTGCTGAAGCCGCCGAAGTGTTATTAAGGGTTGATAATATAATTCGTGCTAAGCCTCGTACTGCTGATAGAAACCATTAAGGTCTTGTATTTATAGTTAGATTAGATACCTCAACAACTTTTCATCGTTCTTTAATAGATAAAACAATCCGATTGTCATTTTATTATGTATCTAAAATAAGTTCTATTTACTACCATGCGACAACTTATTTAATTCTTAGATGTTAAAGGGAGATTTTCCTCTTTTTTGCAATATTTAGTTAAAGCTGCAAATTCACTGGATGCACCAATGGCTATGTGAATAATGACAGCGAAGTCGGAACTTTGCCAGGTGGTTTTGTGTAGTTTCGTCCAATTTCTACATGGTCACGAATTACAGGTAGATGAGATTCGGTAGGTTAAACTTTGAAAGAGGAAGATCATATAGTATCAATAATAAAATATGGATTTAGACGATTGACACGATTCGGTAATGTGGAAATTTCAGGTGCGCGCGCGCACGTTTGGACATAGATGATCATTCAAACAATCTCCACCCGTGTTGTCGGGAATGTTCCCTTGCTTAAGGGTTGTATTGTTACGAAAAGGGGAAGCTTCCTATACTTCTAGGTAGGGTGAATGCCATCCAATTAGCTTCGAGTGCAGATTACCTGGAAATGAGCAGCTTCAGCACAATTGCGGAAGCCAAGGAGTTGTCGGAGAAGAGTGAAAATAGGGGAGACAGGAGTCAGATCCTTGAATGCCTAAGTCAAGGTTGCTGCATGCTGCGGTAACTGTATCTGACGGTACAGCCTTCAGACCAAAAAGTGGATCGCTGCCTTCACCTGTTCTACCCGGCTACATTACTATTTCATCCTGACAATCGATTCATCTCCGCAACCTGGAATTATCCGCGATGTGGCGATAGGAGAGGTTTAAGCCCAAGGAAGAAGAAATTGGTTGCGAACGTGCACTCAATTCACTATAGGAGGGGGCAGATATAGTTATTGTTTTAGCTTCGAATTGCCCCCTTATCCCTTATGGGGAGAAAAAAAATAACCAGTCATGATTTTAGCAACAGTGGTTAATGTTGGAGAATGTAGCTTAATGTGGTGGTGTGGCTTTGTACGTTATGAGGGTAAACTGTAATGGTGGCTTGAACAAAACAAGAATAATGTGAAATTTCAGTACAATTATTCTGAAAAATTTCTTCATGGGCCGAAGTCAGGGATATAAAAAGACTGCAATTCCCCTCTGAAGGGTCAATTGAAATCTACTCAATTATCTTACATAATTAAAAAAAAGTACTTGCAAAATGGTTTTCGGATTTGGCTCAGACGATAAAGACAAACGTGACAACGATTCTTACGGATCATCTAACCATGACAACAACGATTCTTATGGTTCCTCTAACCGTGACAACGATGACTCTTACGGTTCTTCCAACAAAGACTCTTACGGTTCTTCCAACAAAGACTCTTATGGTTCTTCCAACAAAGACTCTTACGGTTCTTCCAACAAAGACTCTTACGGTTCTTCTAATTCTGATTCCTACGGATCTTCCAACCGCGACAACTCCGATTCTTACGGTTCTTCTAATTCTGATTCCTACGGATCCTCCAACCGTGACAACTCCGATTCCTACGGATCTTCCAACCGTGACAACTCCGACTCCTACGGATCTTCCAACCGTGACAACTCCGATTCCTACGGATCCTCCAACCGTGACAACTCCGATTCCTACGGATCCTCCAACCGTGACAACTCCGATTCCTACGGATCTTCCAACCGTGACAACTCCGATTCCTACGGCTCTTCTAACAAGGGTTCTTTTGGATCTTCTGACCGTGGTGACTCGTACGGATCCAACCGTAACAATGACGATTACTAATCGTGTCCACGTTTCAATTCTTCAGTCGTTATGCTCTTAGTATATAGCAGTTAAAAATTAACACTTGACGCCTATTTCTTGTAATCCGAACTGCATACTACCAAATTTCCCCGTATTTTGATCTGACATATGCCGATCGCGGTGCCATAGAGCAAAATGTACGTACATGCACGACTTCCCCTTTTTTGCCCTGCGCATTGGAAATTTGCAGTTTTATTTTTTTTTTTTTTTTTATCGAAACCATCATTAATATGAATGTAGTATTTACAATCTATACGTAACTTGCTATAAACGCTTAAATTATTAAGCTTAAACCTGCAAGAGCAGCACCGATCAAAACACCCGAAGCACCCGAGACACCAGCGTTGGCACCATTGTCAGAAGCAGTGGAGATGGAGGCAGTATCATCAGTAACTTCGGTGATATTGGCACAAGCGATTCTGGTGGTGTTATGTAAATGAACAACAACAGACAAGTTACCAAAGTAAGCTGGATCATCCTTGTTCAAGGAGATGTACTTGTCAACGTAAGTGGTATCAATTGAAGTACCGCTGATAGTGCCATGCTTACCAGATAAATCGCCAACTTCCTTATTAGCAGCCTCGGTTTGAGTTTCACTACCATTGTAAGGGTTCAAGTGACCAAGGGTAGCAGTACAGTTACCATTGGCAGGAACGGGCTTCTGGTGAATGTGGTATAAGAATGGACCACCTGCGGTTGGCAAGTCTTTCAAGTCAACGTGTACCTGCACTTCACCATCATCAGTAGTGGAGAATTCGACGGAACCTTGAGCGTTTTTACCCTCAAAGGTTGCAACGTATTTTGCTCCTTTTGGAGAGTTAGAGACTTCAGGGGCAGAAGCAAAAACGAGAGAGGAAAGAGCTAAACTCAGGAATACTTGATTGAATAAAACCATATTAATTGCTGAAAAAAAAACAAACTAAAAGAGAAGAATAACCGCGGTCAAACTGTTTTCATCGAGGGAAACTAACCGGTACTTATACCCAATTTTGAATCAAGGTCAGAGATCCAACCGGGGATCCTATTGACCCCAAAAGCTAAATAAAAGTTAAATGAATAAAAAAATAAATTCTATTGTAAAAATATTATTTTCAATTGTGCTTTCATATTTTTTATTTTTTCACTTGAACTGTTAATAATACCTTGCTGTGGCATCGTTTATAGCAAAATGTCATCGTTCTCAAACGAAACGGAGTTGTGGAGAACTTAAAACCGTAGCATCTATTGTTCTTGGGAGGCATGATACCAACGGGTAAAAACAGAATTTGGGTTCCTGGCTTATTTCATGCACAATAGGGTTTGACTGGCCGCTTTGGGACAGGGAACTGCCGAAAAGAATTCCACTATAAAAGTTACCAGATGCTTTCATTGTGAATAGCAGGGGAATTAAAGGTGACGTCGGGCAACAAAGAAAAGGCGCCCTCTATCATAAGCATGTAATGTTTCTGGGCAGGTTTCCAGCAAATTAATTACTACTTTAGGCACAAACAACGTTGGTACAAGTTAACTTTAGCCAATGAATGTCAATTGAATCAATTTTTTTCAAATCACAAAAATATCCTCCCTTCTGTTTTGGGTAAGATAATCTAGATAATCACAGCTCAGGTGCCGGGAGCAACTTTCATGTGCGTTAGCGCAGAACTCGATACTCGGAGTTTGCCCTCATAGGTGGATTTAGGCCCCACGGTGTTTGTAGCTGACTTTTAGTTATGATTGGCCTGGTGCTGTTGTGTAAGCTTATTGCTGCTTCTATATTAATCAAAAAGCAACAACTTCTCTTCTCTACCAGCTTTTTCCATACCCACTTATATTGTCTCTTGCCATTAAAACTGCTAATTTTGTCTCTCTAGCCATTAAAACTGCAACAAGGGGGATTTATGCTGTCTTTATATAGCACCAGATTGATGCAAAACTATAATGGGAAATGTAAATAGCTCACCTACTTAAAGGGTACATAAAATAGCTCGCCTACATATAAAGCAAAGCCTGTAGTGACAGATTTTTTATGCCTGCTCACTGTTCCGTTTCTTGTCGTTATCTTTCTTTTTTCCCCGCTATGTGCAATGCTTTCTCGATAATTTAGCAAAGATTGCTGGTTACGATGCTCTGCTAATATATCCACACCCCCCCGCGTTTATTAGCTGTTTCTTTAGAACTCCACCATCCATCCAGCCTATACCACAGAGAATGTATGTCCCGTTGCTAGGACGGTTGTCGCTCCTCGAGTGGCCAGTTATCCTTACATCGTTCTTTTTGGCGTGGCTTGAGTACATTAGTTCGTTAATTACCCGCCTTCTCCCCACGCCTATCATTACAATATTTACACATACCATCCAATTAATTTATAAGTTCACTTCCAACCCTATATATTTGATAAGTTCCACCGTCAACTCATCGTCTAACGTCCAGGAATTCAAATACAAGTATCTAAACTACAATGTGAAGCTGGAAAACAGCAAAGAGAAGTATGACCTCATGTCCGACCTTTTAAACGCCCGCAATTTCACCGAAATGTGCCAGGCGTTCGGCTATGATGTTGAATCCAATATAGTCCGTACCACAGATGGCTACTTATTGACGATCCAACGAATCATAAACAACAATTCTCCTACTCCCAGAAATGGTAAAGTTATCTACATGCATCATGGATTGTTGATGGACTGTGAGATTTGGGTGACAATGCTTGAAAAAAACTTCAATCTCCCGTTCATATTATATGATTTGGGTTATGACGTGTGGCTCGGTAACAACCGGGGTAATAAGTACTCGCAAAAGCACTTATTCACCAAAGCCGATACTGAGAAGTTCTGGGACTTTTCCATCGATGAGTTTGCATTATTTGATATCCCTGATACAATAAGTTACATTTTAACTCATACTAAAAAGGAGAAATTGACATATATTGGATTTTCTCAGGGAGCTGCTCAAGCATTCGCCAGTTTATCCATTCATCCGGAGTTGAATGAAAAGATCAATAAAATCATAGCCATTTCTCCTGCCACTACTCCTCATGGATTATATTCAAAGTTTTTGGACATCTTGTTGAAGTCTTCACCGGAATTTTTATATTTGATGTTCTCTCGTCGGGTGCTCATACCTAGTGTCTTCTTTTGGCAAAAAACCATGTATCCTCCATTCTTTGACACCTCAATTGATATTTCCAACTACTTGCTTTTCAATTGGAAATCAAGGAATATTTCAAAGATTCAAAAATTGAGTTCATATGCCCATTTATACTCCACCACTTCCGTCAAAACCGTGGTCCATTGGTTACAAATAATGTCTTCGAAAAACTTCCAGATGTTCAACGAAGGCAATATTACAGGAGTCCAACCGATTAGCTACCCACTTAAGAACATAAGAATACCTATTCATTTGATTTACGGTGACTCTGATTCTTTGGTGGACATTGAAGTTATGACGAATCAGCTTCCTAAAAAATATACTTCAGCCCAATGTGTGAAGGATCATGAACATTTGGATAATTTATGGGGATTTGATGTTTATGACAAAGTCTTTTCACATGTTTTGAGGTATTTGGGTGAACCTGTAGAGGCTATTGGACCTAGAGAGTCCCAATACATTGAAACCATTCAAGAAGTTGCAGGAGAGATAGAACAGGTGTCAAATGGTTCGATAAAGGATGAACTCAAAAAACAGGTTTAACCGTGAAAGATGTAAATTTATATATTTTTTGTTCTTCATTTAGCATTGAATCTATACTAATACGCAATCATAAAAATGAAGGAAGTAAGTGATCTCTTATTAAGGTGTAAAGTCTCTACCGATTGTATTACAGCCTCTATGCCTTCTTCGTTACATACTACTAATTCTGTTACACTCTACGTACTCACTTGTGTCTTATGGCAGAAAATAACTTGTAAGCACCCAATCTCACCTCCACTTCCTTTAGGAATCCATTTCTATAACTGCCATTCTTTCATCAGACTCTGTATGGCTGCTCATTCCCGATTTTTTGCAATGGTCGTGCGCACTACTAAAATGCACGGCAAGTCGACCTTTTTTATCAGCCAAAAAAGTTCCTGCCACAAAATTTGTTGCACATTTTTTTAACTTGTTGTAAATTGTTGCAGTTCAAAATTCGCTGACATAACCTTCAGTTAGTGTTTCTCTAGCTAAAACCCCATTTACTTGTTTTCCTTGAAGTGTATACCATTCGCGAGACATCAGGAGGACTTTATTACCAGCTAAATCGTATGAGAACGATGTCTGGACCTCACCCCAACCCTGGTCCGCTATATGGAAGTCCAGACAATGTACGTAGTGACTTTTCAACCTTTTTAATTATAAATACTAACAAAAATCCAGTACTTCAATGGGCCAATCACTATCAGAGACTTTCTTCCGAGTGGTATGTTGATTTTACTTTTTCTTTTTCGTTTTTCTTTTATTCAACTCACATACTAACTATTCTTAGAGCTAATTAGACGATTAGAAAGAACTATTCCTCGAACACTACCATCGCAATCAGGATACGGTAACCATGAATATGACCCAATCATCCATGACTTATTGAAGCTTAATCCTCATAAAGTCTCTACACTAACGTCGGTACAAAGGCAACCTGAATCCATCAATTACTATTCTTCCCAATTATTCGAGCTCCTTTACTTATTGAACGAAGAAGAGCAGCTAGAGGACGATTCTAGAATGAACATAGAAAGCTCCTTATTCGAAATAACCTCTTACATCCCTACTACTTATTTCGATTTCAATTTCAATGAAGAATTGATCAAATCCAATGAAAACCCAGTTTATTACCCTAATGAACATTTGTCGAAAATATTGATCGATAATTACGCTCAGCTTTTCAAATTTTGTTCTTCTTATTTTAATTTAACTTTGTCATCACATCTCACCAAGTATTTGGTGGAACTTATATACTCTTTGCAATACTGGGAAGTTTATCACTTAAATTACATAATTCCTGATTTTGATTACTTCTTAAGACTAGTGGACATCGAAGTAAACCCTACTCCATTCGGCTCCATCATAGTACCACCGAGAAATCTTATGGTTGAGTCTATGAGCCAAGGTTTCCAATTTCCTTTCCCATACCCCTTTTATAATTATTCTTATCATAGTTTAGATCCAAATGTTTCTAAGAATAAGTTTCAGAAGGTGAATATTGACTCTTATATTGACATCACATTGAAAAGTAACTATCAAGACTCCAATGCTCGAGAACAACCTAGAAGACGGAAGAGAAAAACAGCCGATTCAGCAACACCATCAAAGAGACTGTCAGCAAGACTGAATGTGGCATCCAATCCAACTTCAAAAGAAGAAACCCCTACTGTAAAAATAGAGCAATTACCATCGTCTCCGAAATACTTGGAAGAACCCGAAGAAGGTCCATCCTCGAATATCATGTCTAGTGCTCCTATGCATGGGCTGTATGGCCAATTTGAAAGGGGTCAAACTCACCAGCAGTATCCTAATGATATTAAATTTATCGAAGGAAATGATCCTGCTTATTATTCAAGCAATACTTCGTCTGATGAGGATCTAGATTTGGATAACGAAGAAGAAGAGGACGATGAAGAAGATGAAGATGAAATATATGGCGAGGGACAGGAGCCAATTTCACCATCAGAATACTATGATGGGGAACTTACAAATTCTTCTATGGCTGTGAAGGGTAAAGAAAGAAGATCACTCCCTTCAAAGAAGTCACATGAATTGACCATTATACCATCGGAACATGAGAAGGCATTTGGTGATGAACTAAGCAAAAAGTTGAATAGAAATAAGCTGGGAATAATTCATCAATGCCATTTGAGCGATCCTCATTCTGGCCAACCATGCATGAAGATTTTCTATGGTAAGAACGAATTATTAAGACATCAAGAGTTTGTCCATGCTACGAAAAAGAAAATCTACAAATGTATCTACTGTTCAAGAAGTGGTAATAAGGTACAAAGTTATCCACGTCATGATTCATTAGCTCGTCATATTCGTAGGAAACATGGTGTTACAGGTAAGGAGAATAAGTTAGCAGTTAACTATGCCAAAGAGAATGTGGAAATAATCGATGAAGCAGCCAAGGCGATTATCGAGAACATGGAGGAAAAACCACTACCACACCCTCAGTTTTTGAACAGCGATTACACGATCAAATCGAGCTATGCTGGATTCCTACTGTTCAGTACTCGTTATCAGCCGTCAAAGAAGAAGAAGAAATTCGAATTGTCACCTACCATGGAGAAAGAAGATGGTATGCTTGATGATTCCCCCAACGCTAAGCAAATGATGGATAATACTAAACCTGTGCCATACCAAATGGTTTACGACGGTAATAACTTCCAGGAAGTTGTTGGATCTAGTTACATTTCCAGACCAAAACTTGATGGAAAGAATGATGGTTATCTGCTACCAGAGTTAATGGGAGAGCCACCAGCCGAAGAAGGCTTACGCTCTCCTCGTAGCCAACTGGTAAATGGGCCAGAACAACAGACAAACCAGCCAAGGGATTACCAGGGGGAGACACAGTCGGTAGGTTATCCAAATGAGCGAAGGACAATAGACTATACTGACGAGAAGTTGCCAGGACTAAAATCTGCTTATCAGCCATCACAGACATCAACCGAACGCCCAATATTGTCCCAGACACCATCACAACATCCCAAACAAACCGAGCAATCTGCGCCACCATCACAGCACCCTCCAGTGTTACAGCCACCATCACAGCACCCTCCAGTGTCACAGCACCAGCATCAGCTTCCACCGCCGCAGTCTGTACAGTCACAACTCTCACAGCTCTCGCAGCAACCACCACAGTCACAGGCACCAGACTTTAGACTTCCCGCTATCAACCATGCCATGTATCCATCCTCATACAGTCTTCCTCCACCCAATCTTCCTATGATGAGGGGCCCCATAATGCCATTGAGCTACTCGCCCAACTCCAGCAAGCCCGATATGCGGAAGTCGATGGACATCTCGTACCTCAACTCCCCCGAATCGAAAAAGGAGCCAGAACGTTGAAGAGTTGGAGTCAGTTGTCCTCCTCCCCTTATATATACCCTATTTAGTGTCATGCTGCAATAAATTTGCACCTAAATCTCGATTCCTGCATATGCTGCAGGTAGTGTACGCGATACAAAAAATATCCAGCCTGCTTACGTAAACTTGCACGGTATTTAGTGACCAATTAGTGTCCCAGGGCGAAAAAATTAGCAGCAAAAGATAACAGCATACGCCGACAGAGGAAATAAGCAGGGTACAACGCCGGTGCCAAAATTTTCGATAAGTGTAGACAGGAAATGGACTGCTGGCAATCACTGTAGGACTAAGCCAGATTTTTTGGCACCAATTCGGTACTGTTTCAGACTTTGTCAGTAGGTCCTCGGTGTGGGGGGCAGTGGGGGGACGCAAATTACCTTCAGAGCCGTATCTCTTTTGCATCAAGAGGCACAGACTTTGCTGTTGGTGAACTCACAATTCGAAGCGGCCCCCACCCTTGGCTTGCTTGAGGGGGAACTTTAGCAGTTGTTCGGTTTCTGTCAGCAGTTTTGTTTTTTCGTCTGGGTGAACGAAATAGTTCCTCACTCATTTTTTTTTTTCTCTCGCCTTTTTTGCCTGTTAAATTTGCTTTGCATCTTTTTATTTTCAACTATCAAATCTTAATTCTTTCCATTATTGGCATCATTATTACCAAGAAGAACCACTAGGGGAATAAACATCGTGCACATTACCCGTTGCTAGTGTGATTAGTATCGTGATAGCTTCTATTCATATCCATATTTGGTATAAAGGTTCCGTTTTGTTTGGCACCAATATTGGCCCCGAAAACCTACTTTGCTTCTAATTATTTTTCACAGCTTCTTCTCTATAGCGTTTTTAACACCCTATCATGAATCCATCGTATACTCCGGCCACCGCGCTCTCTTCTGCCCTCCCATCCTCCCAAAATTACCATGCTGCCCCTCCCCCTCCTCCTCAACAAGCACAGCATCATCCGTCCCACATTTATCTCCAACACCATGTTCCTCCACCGAATTCAAGCATACTTCCTCCTCAAATTCACTCCTCGATATCCCCTTACCCACTGTTGGGCGCCAGTTCTAACCCTATGTCACACCGCTTACCAAACAACACCACCACCCCGGGCCTTGGCATAATCTCCAACTACATCCCCCATTATCCCCCTTCAGGTCCAGGCCCAATGTACAACAATGAAAACGCCTCCCCAATATTGTCCAAGAGTAGTCCTATAGTGAAATACTCAAATCCGTTCAATGAACATAGCAAAAACTATGCTGCCACATTGAGTAAATCCACCAACCTTGACATTGACGAATTCGTCGATGTATTGAGCATTTGCGAGTCAGATGTCATCGAAGATTACAGTGAACATATTCTCAAACTCGTTTCATTACTTAACGACCCCCATTTATCAATTACCAACTTCAAGAAGTTGGAAACAAAGTACTATAAAATGATAAATAATCTACCCAACTTCATCAACTACGATGACCCCATCCATTCAAGGCTCTACATTCTAATCGAGAAAAACTTCGATGCTTTCATCAAAATATCCACCAACCATAAAAACTTCAAATTAGCCACCAAAACCATTCGATTTTTAACCAATATTCTTATGAATTTGAATTATTGGGAAATCTACAACCTCTTAAACTGGAAACCTTCTATTTACTACTTTTTGAACTTAATTCATTTCGATTTCAATGCTTGCTATGCTAAATTCCTAAAAGATTACTCCAAGTTTAACTTCGACCAGTTTAATAACCCTGACTTGATCATTTCAAAAGTTTCAAATGCAAAGGCAAAGAGAAATCAGATGAAATACAAAAGAGCCAGTTACGCTGATGGTGATTCGGATGTTGACTCCAATTACGATGACAGTGTACTATCGTCCTCTAACACTCCTTCTTCTTCAACAACATATTTTCAAATGGGGTTGTCTCCTGAAGACCATGATAGATTTGTTTCTGATCAACTATCGGGATTAACTCCTAAAGAAAAAAGAAAGATTAGAGTAGATGCCAAATTAGCTGCTCATAGAATAATCAAAAAAACTCAAACTGCAAAACCCTCGAATAAATCCTCAAACTATGATCCTGACGTGGTTCATGAGTGTCAATTACCATCGGCCGATGAAGCAAATAAGTTATGTTTGAGAAGATTTTCTCGTAAATACGAATTGATCAGACATCAGGAAACCGTTCACTCGAAGAAGAAGAAATTATTCAAATGTTATGTTTGTGTCAAACAAAATCCTAATGTGGGCCCCAGAATCTTTACCAGACATGATACTTTAGCCAAACACATAAGAGTTAATCATAAGATCTCTGGCAAGGAAGCAAAGGCAGAAGTAGCTTATTCTAAGAAGCATGCTGAGGTGGTTGAAGAAGGTGATATTACCGTTCATGTGGGTAGAAGAAAGACAAAAGTTGACTTCGAATTGAGAGCCCATATGGAAAAGAAGAAGCTTGCTAAGGAAACTCCTGATGGAGAAATCATCACTGAAGACATTGACTCTGGAATGGAATCCATGGATTCAGCTGATGAAACTTTAGATTAACTTCAAACTTTAGAATTGCATCGTAATCTCACAGACACTGGATTGTGGCCATGGACTTTACAATTTCGGGCCTATATGTAAATTAAATTTGTATATTCGTAATGAGTTGAATTTTGTATTAAACGAACTTAGTTTGTCAACATATTAAGCGTGTGCTACATTTATCATGTTCTTTTTTGACTATATTTCTTATTTTCTTTCTACTAATAATACATTAAACAGATTTTTCGAACTGCTGTTGTTCCAAGACCGCCTTCTTTATTTCTTCATCTTCAATATCATCAACAATCTCTTTTGGAACCAGAGCTAGCCCAGTAACTTTCCTTCGAAGATTTGGGTTAGCAAAATTGATATCATACACCAAGGAGTTGCTCGTTCCCACTCTTGTTAGCAAACTTCTAGTAGGCTGACTGGTGGCAGGGAAGAAGTTAAGGCCAGAATATACATCCTTGACTCCACGGACCCAGGATTGATTGCGTTGCTCGATTAAGGCCGAGTTATATTCTTTGGTTTGGACGGCTATCTGGTACATCCAGGAAACATCTGTTTGGTAATCGAGTAAAGCGGTAGCTGCTAATGGACTTCCTCCACCAGCCATGCTTGAATCTCCCAATAAACCTGCTTTGAATTGGGCTTTAAACGATTCAGCTGGATCAGCATACTCACCAGCAACATCTCCATTATCAATTGCTCGTTGTTCCCAGAAATCGTCAATAACTTTCTTACCTTCATGAATGAGCTTGGCTCCAAATTCTCTAAAAATCGATCTGGCAGCAACCAAGTTCACTGTTCTACCTTTATAAGAATTAGGGATCAAATGTCTGTCGATTAAATCCATTTTCTCCTCATGAGTACACACTTTTTTGAATAATGATCTGTGGGTTTTGAATAATAGATACGAATCTCTGAATCCAACCAATCTGGCAGGCTCAGTGGAAACCATATACTGTTTTTCACCTTTACCTAGTAATGTGAATGTCTTCATCCTGAATACTCTGCCTCCTTTCAAAAAACCATTGGCGTCGATCTTTTCCAATCCTTTTGGATCTTCATTTTCAATCACTACTTCATCATCTATGATACTAATTGGGTTACCATCTTCATCAAGAAATCCCTCACCAACAGGTGTCAATTTAGTCTTCTTTCTTCCTCTCTTCTTAGGAATCTTACGTTCAGGAGCTGGAGCAACCTCGGCTGCTGGTTGATTGTCATCTTCCGATTTGACTTGTGCCGCCTCTTCTTCTCCGTCGGCTTCCTCGCCTTCATCTTCATCTTCTCCATCATCTTCGTCCTCGCCTTCATCATCATCATCGTCTCCATCCGATTCTTCAGTCTTTCTCTTTCTGCTCTTAGGTACTATAGGTTCGTCATCTTCACCATCATCGTCATTGTTTTCTTCGTAATCTTCCTCGTTGTCGTCGTTGTGTTCTTCGCCGATTGATGTATCAGCTTCAACAGTTCTTCGAGTTCTAGTGGATCGAGGAGACCTCGATACCTCCGGAGACTCACTGGCTCTACTCCGTCCCCTAATTCTTGGTGGCATTACGATTAAAGAGCGATGGATTCGTGAATCGTAAATAAACTATAGAAATTCAAAATTCTATTGTACGTGAGAGTGTCGTGCGCAGCAAAATATATACCGATCCCAGGATCTACAAGCCGAACTACGCTGTTTTGTACCGTAACGTATATATATACTATGAATGTGAACTATTTACAAGAATGGAGCTACTCGTCGTCCTTCTTTTCTTCCGGGGGTTTTTCGTTTTTGAAAGCATCCTTTCCATCAAGATATTTATCGAAAGCATCGTTGGTTTCCGGGAATGGTCGCTTACCAAGTAATCTGATCATGTCTTCTCTGGTTATAAACTCCTTAGCAAGCAATTCTTCCGCTACTAATTTAACTTCTTTAGATCTTTCCGTTAAAAGAGTTCTGCACTGCTGATAACAATTGGAAACAATACTCTTAATCTCTTCATCAATGATATTGTTGGTTTCGTCACTGAATGGTTTGGTCAAATCATCCTGAGACTTTGTATCAGCATAATTAACCATACCTACACGTTTGGACATACCAAATCTCAATACCATTGACTGTGCGATGCCTGTAACCTTCTTGAAGTCATCGTGAGCTCCACTAGTAACTGAGGAAAAGTGTAATTCCTCCGAAACTCTACCTCCCAAAGTCATAATCATTCTATCATAAAGCTCCGTGGTCGATAAGAGATATTTGTCCGGTGGAAGATATTGAGCATAACCCAAGGCTCCTTGACCTCTTGGGATGATAGAAACTTTAAGTAATGGATGTGCGTATCTTAAATACCAACCACAAACAGCATGTCCAGCTTCATGATAAGCAACGATTCTTTGTTCTTCAGGACTTAAGATCTTAGACTTCTTTTCAACTCCCCCAATCACTCTTTCGATAGCCAATTCGAAATGTCTCAAGGTGACTGCTTCCGCATTGTATCTTGCACCAATTAAAGCTGCCTCATTGCAAACATTAGCGATATCTGCTCCAGAGAAACCGGGGGTTAAGGCAGCCAATCTTCCGGATAAATCCTTGTCGATGTTTTCTGCCAATTTGATCTTTTTCAAATGAACTTGGAAAATTTCCTTTCTACCTTGAAGTTCCGGATTATCAATAGCAATATGTCTATCAAATCTTCCGGGTCTCATCAAAGCTTTGTCTAAAATATCAGCTCTATTGGTACCTGCTAACACAACCACATGATCGGAACTATCAAAACCATCCATTTCAACCAACAATTGATTTAATGTAGTTTCACGTTCATCATTGGCTCCACTAGCGTTACCTTTGGAACGTTGCTTACCAATAGCATCAATTTCATCTACAAAAACGATCGATGGGGCGTTTTCACGAGCAGTTTTGAATAAATCACGAACACGAGAAGCACCAACCCCAACAAACATCTCAACGAATTCTGAACCTGATACAGAGTAGAATGGAACTCCCGCTTCACCAGCAGTAGCTTTAGCAATCAAAGTTTTACCAGTACCTGGAGGGCCGGATAGGATGGCCCCTCTAGGAATTTTAGCCCCAAGTCTTTCATACTTTTCTGGGTTCTGTAAGAATTTAACAAATTCCATAACTTCTTCTTTGGCTTCTTGCATACCGGCCACATCTTTAAATCTGATTTTGACATCAGTTTCCTGGTTGAATTTCTTGGCTGTAGATTTACCAAAACTTAAGGGACCACCCATACCTCCGATAGAGGCCTTCTTACCCATGTAATAAATAGCCCCCAAGAATAAGATAGTAGGAACGAAGTTAAATAATAATTTAGCAGTACTTCCTTCACTGGTGTAAATCACTGGTATTCTTAATTGTTCGTCAATTTTGAATTCATTTTGAACTTCTTGTAATGAACGTTCAAATGATTCAATAGACCCGATGGTGAAGTAGTAACTACCACCGTATGGGTATTGAGCTTTACCTTGGTCATTCAACTCAAGGACTGCGGTTCTATTGTTAACAACAGCCAACTTGGATACGAGATTTTTCCTTAAGAATTGAGAAGCAAATTCCTGGAAGGTGATTTCGTGATCACTTTCTCTGGAAAGACGGAAAACTAAATATAATGCTAAGCCAACCACAATACCTAATTGGAAAAATTGTACCGGAGGACGGTTTAAGTCGAAAACAAATTCGTAGTACTTCTTATCTTTGCTATTTTTGTCTTTGTCTGCGTTGGTCTGTTTTTTTGTGTTTTTCTTGTTTCCCAGTTCTTTGGTAGGGGAAATCTTTTCCTTCGAATTTTCTTCTTCAGGAGAGAAGACATTGAAAGTTTTTTTGATATCATTGACAACATCAGTGATATTATTACTGCCAGGACTAATTCCCATAATTCTGGTGAAGTTTTTAACCTTAGGAACTTGACTCAACAAGTCGAAAGTATTGAACCAAGCAATAGCAGCCTTTTCATGAACACCGGCTTCCTTGGAGATTTTATCCAAATTGTTACCGAGTACCGAAAGAGGATTATTCTGGTTTAATGCTGCAGTGAATTGCACATATAATTGTTGAAGATGAGGGTTTGCAAATTGGAGTTGCTGTATTTCAATGGACTCAGTCAGCAATGCGGAGAAAATTGATAAGATGCCCTTATAGTCATCCTGAGACACTTTATAGGTGGAAACGCCCAAATCATCGTCAAGGATCACATTAGCTGTTTGTATGAGTTCATCTTCGGAAGGAAGGGGACGCTCAGGGTCGAAAATGTCAGTTTTGAATACATGGAAAAGACTTTCAATTACGTTGAGATAACGTTCAGCGTTTGCCACAGTCATTGGATCAGTATCCTTAAACGATATAACAGGAATATCAAAGTAAGGTGATGGAGTTGGGTAATTATCACGAAGTCTTTTGGTTAAGGTCTCTCTTCTGATCACGTCGACGGTCTGTTCTTGTAATGCTATTTGATATGATATTTGCAAGCCCTCCACCATGCCGGGGTTCTTGTTGAGCTTTGCTCTCAACTTCTGCAACTTTTCCCTTTCAAGGTTAAGCTTTTCGTACAACTGACGAGAATCGCTGGTTTGAGACAATCTTCGAGAACTCTGCAATGCTCTTGATATCCACGGACGCACAAAACTTGCCTGGTACTGGCATAATATGTGCGATACTTGCCTGTAGCGGCTCCTCGAAGGAAGCGAGCGGGAGACGAGCATTATTCACCGAGTTGGGTTTAATTCTATGATATAATAAGGGTGTCAAAAATCGGGTACTTTGAAAAAACGAGGTTTTTTGCCCTCTGGTTCCTCGACTTCCTAATTAGGCAACGTGCGTCAAAATCCATGAGGATAGGTGAAATTAGGGTATATGTATTCTAGCTATATACAGCGGTGGAGAGGTTATCCGAGAATCTCACTTTGTTTAGGTATCCGTTTGTTGGTAGTGAAGCAAGTGAGGACCAAAGCAGCGCAAGAAAATCCAATTCCAAGCTTGAACACTCCTTTAATTGCAGTCATCATGGCATTCAAGATTTGGTCTTGGGTCTCTAGCGGGAGAGTATGAATGTACTTTGGCGAGCTGAGAAATCCACGAGGGGAGACATTGATAAGCTTTTTTTTGGTTTCAAGTGGTAGCAGGTCTATGATTTTGGTGATGGAAGAGGTGGTTAAGGAGTTGAAGATGGCAGCACCAACGGTAGCACCAAAAGCACCACCGAAGAAACGATTGAAGTTAGCAAACACCGTGACCAGCAATGTAGACCCAGGAATTTTCGCCGGAGCTTTAAGCTGGCAAGCAAATAGCGTACATTGCACTTGCAAGCCAATAGAAACCCCAATTATGATCAAGTAGCCTATACGTTGACTCAGGGTGGAGTCTCGTTTGAGAAGAAGGAGCATGCAGCATCCAACAACCCCACAAACACTGGAAAACACATAGAAGATCTTTACATGTCGTGTGACCTTAGCCAAGATACCATTTATTACGGCAGAAATGGCCACTGTGACAATCATAGGCATGAGGTCGATACCGGAATGGAGCGTAGAGTGGCCGAGCACCACTTGGAAGTAGACGGTTAGATAGGTGATGTTAGCCAAGAAGAAAGCGTAGTTGAAGAAGCCGGTGAAGCCAGCACAGGCAATTTGGGGGATCAGGAAGAATTCTTTCATGAACATGGGGTGTTTTGAGAGAATGAAATTGTACATGAAGTAACCTATGAGGACCATAACTCCAAGCACCAACATCAATAGCACCGGTGCTGAGAGCCATTCATACTCATTTCCACCCAAAGAGAGGGCAACCATCAATAGGAGTAGTCCAGCACTCAAGAGCACACTGCCAATGTAGTCAATGCCTTTGAGTCTCTCGAGTAGCTTTCCCACTGGCCGAGGAGGTTTGTAGCTGAAAATGAGGGCAACTGTTGCAACAAAGCCTAGCGGGAGGTTGATATAGAAACACCATCTCCAGGTGACTCTTTCTGTGAAGAGACTGCCAATAATGGGTCCAATGGCGCATGCAACGGAGTAAGCTACTGCAATCAGGGCAATTGATATTGATCTTCGTGAGATGGGCACGGTTTCGGTGATGATCATCGAAACATTCACCTGAATGCCTCCAGCACCGATTCCTTGAACAACCCGGCCCGCAATCAACATGTTCATGTTGTGGGCCAACGCACACACCAACGAGCCCACTTCGAAAATCACCACACTGGCTACCAAGGTGACTTTTCGCCCAAACGCTATGGAGATCTTCCCATGTGATGGAACAAGAATGGCCATGGGGAACAAGAACGCCGATGTCAACCAGGAGATCTTAGTGAACCCATCGAATTCGTTCCCCACCGCCTCGAAGATGGTGATAATGATTGTCAGGTCGAGAGCGGAGATGAAGAGCGACACCAACGCTGAGAATATGGTCATGTATAGCTTAACTCCCGAGAGATAGTGGTCGGATGCTTTGGTACCGTCATCGGCGTTACTCTCATAGAACTTCTGCTCTTCTGTGGATGTTGATACCGTAGCTTGGTTGTCATTGGAAGCCTGGTCATTCAAGTTGCTGTCCATGGACTCGGCAATAGTACGGTTTTCGGACCCTTTATGGCTGTATGACTGGTGGTAGTGGGTATCATATACCTCCGATGGATGTCTAATTCTGGTCTTGTTGGGAGCGCTAGTGCTCTCTCCCACCATAGACTGGAATTCAAATACACTTAGCGAGTCCATTATTTTCTATTTCTCCACCAATACTGCGAGCAATCCTTCTTTTGGTGGCTATAGGGAGCTTTATATTCTTTCTCCAGATTTGAGGCATTCCTTAGCGTACTATATCCGGCATCGAAGCACAAAATCCTTCTACAAAGAACCACTGAAATGTCCGCTCTCCACAGCCGTGAAAAATGTCACTGGACATTTGCCAGTGACAATTTGCAATTGTCTTTTATTTCCTCTTAGGGATGTATGCTGACTGCGGAGATTATGCACGAAGGCGGAGATTTGGCTCCGCACTTTGCTGTCAACTCCGACTGTGCAACCATTTCTCTAGCCAAAGAGGAGGACATGTATCATGTCATATTGATAATCTATCATAAAGGGGAATGAGATGATCAAAACCGTTACCTTGTTCTGGCAAAAAAAATATTTCTGCAATCTTGGTATATATCTTCCATCATAGTTTCTTTTCTTTTGTATCACCTCTCTGTCCTTGAAAAACTAAAAGCCACACGACTGAAGCAGGTAAAGTAAGTCCTGGACACCAACTACCCCAGGGCTGTTAAACTGCAGTTTCCAGCCGTATTATTCGTGACATTCATCTACTTATCTAATATCAATATACTATGTTAAAGGTCGTGCCGCTGACAGGTGCCTAGGAGACTATATCCGTCCACGGCCCGATTATAGTCGTAACACTTGTTCTCAGCTTGCTGTTCAATCAGAATCCTTCTCTAGCTCAAAATCGCTGAAAATCGGCCTGTGGTCGCTGAATCTGAAACCTTTGTACTCATTTGAGACCACGACATGGTTTGTCACTGTAACTTGGTCAGCATTAGAGTTGGAGTATTTCGGAGCAAATATGAAATCAATAACCTGCTGCTTCAAACCGGGCTTGAACCCAGTACAGGTTGCGTCGGTTTCATTGGGCTTATTATAAGCAATTTTGTTGGTATCACTTAAAGTTGTCGTAATAATGTTATATGCTCCTTGAGAAGGAAGGGAATTGAAGTCACCGCTCAAGAACGTAGGATAGTCATTCGGGATTTCCTTGATCCAGTTTACTATTAATTCGGCAGATTTATTTCTAGCTAGCTCGGATCGGTTATCAAGGTGCGTATTCAAATAGTTAATTCTCTTCCCACTAGTTTTATGCTCAACCGTGGTAAATGTGATGATTCTGTTGGTTCCAGCGCCCCAGGACCGACTTGGTTTATCTGGAGTCTCACTCAACCATTTATAGCTACCATTAAGTAACTTCCATTCGTCGGTGTTATATATTATAGCCGCATATTCCCCCTTTTTCTTCCCATCATCTCGTCCAACTCCATAGTGAGTATATGGATGGTGAGCATGCCCTCGGTTAAGACCATGTAATACATCTTTTAATTGATTATGTTTGGTTTCTTGTAATCCTATTAGTGTGGCCAGGTTAGAATTTGACTTTATAGCATTGATAACTCCGTATTTCCGATCCTCCCACAGTTTCTCGTCCGTGACTCTTCTAAACCGTGGCTCGGCCACTCGTACATTGTTGGAGTATATTCTAAACGGATCATCATTATCCCTCTTGATGAAAACTTTACCGGCGATCGTTTTGACTATGTAGCTATCGGGATCATATCTTAATTGTGGAGTTTGGCAGAGCACTGCAAAAGTGCCTATGAAGGTCAAAAAACTGACGCATACAACTGTCAAAAATTTGACATTGGCTGCTTTCATTGTGGTGCGAAAATAAAAAAGTGTTGACATGCACGTTTGACAGGTGGATGTGCGTCAAAAATTTTCAGCTTTATGAAGGTGAGGAGGGGGAAACGGCATAGGTATTTATATGTCAAATTTGAGGCATTGGGAATGAGTAACGTCAAGGTACTATAAATAAATCTTATAAGGGCCACGCATATACACTTAATTAAAGTACTTAGGGCTATTGTTATGAGAGCAAAAAATATTCGAAGCCATGTACATCAAATTATGTCAAATTTGAGGCATTGGGAATGAGTAACATCAAGGTGCTATAAATAAATCGTATAGGTACCACGCATAATTGGTGGCCACGCATATACACGAAATTAAAGTACTTGAGGCTATTGTTTTGCAAGTAAAAAATATTCGAAACCGTGTACGTCAAATTTCTCATTCGGAAGCTTAAAGGGTAATATGGAAGATAATAGCAGTGTATCCAAGGGAGGATACTAAAAATAACCAGAGGTTGAGGAGTGAAGAGGATCCCCATCACATAAGAAATACCCCGTGTTCCAGTGAATACCCTGTGGTAGTAATGTACGATGAAACAGCTTCACTGATGGCCCATGTGGTAGGACTCACTCTCAGTCCCTTGCTCACATAATTTAGCCGTTGGATTACATTAGGGGCGTTTGTTACAGATATTGGGTCTCGTATAAAAGGACAAGAAAAATTTGAATCAGTGAGGACTTAATGCGGAAGCCAGCCTGGGAGAAGAAAAGAAACCGAACCAATTCGTGGTCTATTTACGGCGATGCTACAATATGCACGACAGAAGCTATTGTGATCCATCCAATACCAGCTGAAAGTATTTTGCTCCACTTCGTACCACTGGATGTTGTTTTCCACCTAGTACCTCCCATCCAGCCCATGCCATACTACATCAGCTGTGTTCTCGGTGAGTCAGACAGAAACTACAGGAACCACTGTACAGCCTTCGAGCTATTTATATCCTCTCCAAGTATCATGTGCCTCCCGAAGCCGGATATTGATTTGACAGCTTTTTCGGGCCAAATCTTGGGGGCTTTTCTCATAGCCTCGGAACCGGCTACATTACTGTTCCGCACCCTTTTTTTCTTTTTTCTCTGTGTTGACATATTTTGTGTGTCTGAAATCATGGCCGCTATTTCCGCAACTCTCGTTACATGTTTCCTCTATGATAAGTCGCAAAGCAATAATTTCTTCTCTCTTGAAAGAACGCACCACTTCTTTCTATCTTGCATCATCGTTCTTCTTCTGCATGTACAATAAAATCTTGAAAAAGAGCTTACTGTAGTTGAATTATTAGTGTAACCTTCTCACCCCCGATGTCTGCAACCCGATCTCGATCTCGATGTCCCGAGGAGATGCCGCTGGAGGAAGCCACGGAACCCCATCTGGTTCTGGTGGAGTCGACAATCGATACCATTGACTGCGATGTTGATGACGAGGACGACGAAGAATCCAAGTCGTCTCCTGACGATGATACTCCGTCCATGTACGATTCCGATGCCGCCAAACCAAGCTCCAAAAGGGCCTCATCGGCGAGAAATGCCATCGCTCGCCATTTATCTCGATCCGACGCCAACTCCATCGTGGGGGGTCAATCCTACGTCGAATTAGAACAAAGTGCTCCCGATCACCAGCCCATTGCCGACCCCAACAAATCCACACAAGAACAAGAAAAGATACCAGACAGATTGGACTCCAAATCTCGATTTGATGACTCGCAAAAGGTGTTTTCGTTTGCCTTGCCATTCGGAGGGTTCTCTAGTATAAGAAACAACATTATCCAACAAATCCAGCAATTTAAATTCGACAGTCATCTTCCGAGTCTTCCTCTGCGATTCAACAGTAGGAATGATGAGCCTGAAATCGAGGAAATGAGACTCAAGCTAGAACGTCAGCAGTCGATTAGCATTGTTGACGAAGCGAAGTATTTCGAAAAATTCAAGGGCACTGATAACGTCAGAATGAGAGCAGTAAAACACTCCATCAGCGCCAACATCAACGAAATACTTCCGGACTTTATTCATAGTAGGAAAGAAAAACCCTACGAATCGGTATTCAATGATATCAAGGGAAACATTGTAGTTTTGGGTGGTTACAGAGGTTCTATCTTACGAGATGCTAAAACCCGGAAACGAGTGTGGATTCCTTTGAAAGCCGGTTTCAACTTGACAAAGATTAATTTGTTACTAGGTCCTAATAAAGAGGATGAAATCCGTGCCTCTAAGTTCATCTACCCTGATGGGGTGTTGAAAAACATTGGTCCCATCGACATTTGTAAACGATTGATCAAGAGATTGCAAAGTAATCCTGAAACAAATTGTAAGGAATTCGGTTATGATTGGAGATTGAACCTTGGCCTTGTGACCCAGCAGCTTGAAAAGCTATTACAGGAGAACTATGACAAGACAGGTGAACCAACCATTGTCATTGCACATTCTATGGGAGGGTTGGTGGCCCATCTGGCCATGCAAAGGAACCCTCACTTATTTCGAGGATTACTCTACGTTGGGGTACCTAGTGAATGTCTTAACATTTTGGGGCCAATCAGATTTGGAGACTCAGTCATTCTCTCCGACAAAATTCTTACTTTCGAGACTAATTTCATGATGAGGTCAGGATTCTGTTTCTTACCCCTCTCTGGGGAGGTCTTTTACAATAAAGAGACTGGAGCATCATATAAACTCGATTTGTTCGACCCTGATACCTGGGTAGAATACAACCTCAATCCATTGGTTGCTAAAAAGCGGAAATTACATGAAGAAGCATTGCGCAGCGGAGTTATATCCCCAGCTACTCTGAATTCATTACCAAGCTTCTCTGCCATCAACAGCATTAGTTCAAAGCTTAGAAGCTATAAATCATTGAAGAATAAGCTTAGTTCTCCCAATAATTCAGCTGCATCTTCGCCCACACGGTCGTCATTTATGGATAATTCTACTGGCTCATTAGATTCTTCCATTACTCCAATTAAGTCATCTTATCTGCAAGAAACCACCTCACCGAACGACATCCCGCTTAATTATCCGTATTCTTTCACTTTCACCGAAGCTTACAACTATTTAACTGATGCCCTCAAAATGGCCAAAGAGTTTGTTCTCAGCTTGGAATTCAGGCCAGAACTAGAGGCAGAATACCCTCCGCTAGCAATTGTGTACGGAAACAAGGTTCCTTCTGTTAGAGGCTCTAAAGTTAGGGGAATTCAGGATATTAAAGACGGAAATTACTACGAATTCTTCTACGGCCACGGAGATGGTGTTGTGCATCAGAGATGGTTGATGCCCCAGCCCAAAGGATTCTCTCTTTTCAATGAAGCTACGGGGGAGGGACAGATTGTGGGTAAGTTCTCCAGCTCCTCTGGCCACGTCAACTTAATGACGGACTTTGAAGCCATGGGAAATGCCCTATACTCCATCTTAGAAGCTGAGAAGAAATGGCCTCAAAGAGCTGCTAAACTCAAACATAAGCTGGCTCAGACTTTTGATGCTAACTGAAACGTGATACCCGAATCAAAATGATGCCACGACTCTGCATGTATTATCTACTTATTCTGCATAATCACCTGTGAACACAACTATAGTTGCGAAATTGTAGAACCGAAAGAAAGAACTACTTTCTTGATAATCTCGTTTCTTTTCTCAAACTCCTTACTTCTTTCCCCTGACTCCTTCTCAACTTACTATTCTTCTTCAAAGAACTTTACCTTGATCCATAAACTGCAACTCTCACATTGCACTATAATGTCAAATCCCCCCTCGCCGTCTTCAGTTCCATTTTCCACTAAATTCAGCTGCGTTAACATCATTGACTTGGGAAATGTGCACCGTGGACAGTCTTTATACCAATAGACTTCGTCTTCTTTCTCTATGGTTTCAAAGTCTTCTAAACTATATACATCAAGACCATCACCATTTATATTGAATCCTTGCTTCTGCACCGAAGCCTTTAGTAAAAGATCGTATTCTTCACGTCTATGACTATCCAGGAGCACCCTATACGCTTCCTGAATCAAATCTATCTCTCCATTCTCCGACAGTAGGTGTACCAATTGCTTATCAGGATGGGTCTTTAAAAGCTTCTCTTTGTAAGCTGCTTTGATCTGTGTGCTTCCCGCCGTGGGCTCTATTCCTAGTACGTTGTAATGGGTTCTCGCTAGCGAGCTGTTGCTCATATACTCCGACATCTGCCGTCCATCGATGCTACAAGTGATCATCGCTGGAGTGCTATCACGGCTTTATAGATGTGGTGTACGGATGCTCTCTCAGAAAGTTTTTGTTTTTTTGCAATTTTTCAGGCGATGAGATGAGACTATCTTTCATTACCGTACAACATGTCTGGCAAAAGAAAGAGAGAGGCCAAAACCACCGAGTTAAGAGTGGTGTCATACGCAGATGAACCCGCGGTGACTGTGGGTTCATTTTTTAACGGATTGTCTGTGCCATCGGACACCGAGTTTCAGTTATACCAGAATAAGAAGAACGGTGAATTCGTACTCCATGGAGAAACCGAAACTTTGGACTATAATGGGCGTACTGAGGACGACTGTTATGACTATGCCGTTGCCTTGTATGATCCTGTGAACAAATCCGTGGAACTTTACAAGTCCCCATTGATAGAATCCAAGGTGACCTCCCGAGAGAACAGAGTCCATAAGGGTCCTAGAGTTAAGCAAGCGGGAATTCGTTTTGCAGAACAACGTAAATTGTTGGGAGAAAGCTTTGGTACCAAGAAGGCCAAGTCCGCTCTTTCCAACTTGGAAAGAAACAGAATCGACGCTGAAAAATTACAAGATCTAGAATTGGATATCATCGATAACGTCAAGGCCAACACCATCGCATTACCTTCTACGGCCGAAATGAACCGGGCCGTTACTTACGATAGACCAACCCCGGTGGCCGACGAGGATGCCACCAATGTGGAAGACATTTACCCTGTGGACAATATAATACCGAACAAGGAGATGTCGTTCATCAGAGTAGGACCTTTACTCGAAGAGGACGACGAAGCACAGAGATTGGAGATCTTACCCTACGGCAAGTCGAGCTACATTTCCAAGCGTCTTGGTACTTTGGTTGCCAACAAAAATACCACCAAATTACAACTCTTGTACTATGCGTCGTTGTTATTTGGAGTATATGAAAATAGAAGAGTCAAAGATAGGGCCACACTCATGACCCGTCTTCAGAACAAGCCATCGGAGGTATTAGTTGATGGAGTCTTGGAACGATTCACCATTGCACGGGCCTCGCAATTCGGAAGATCAAAGGAGAGAGCATTCACCATTGATCCCCACCACGAGGATAAGCTTCTCTGCTACTTGTTGGCCATCATCATGCACATCGACAACTTCATGATCGAGTTGCCTCCACTTGCAAATGAGTTGAACATGAAGCCTACCCGCTTGGTTGGGTTGTGTAAGGCATTGGGAGCCAACGTTAAGTCTGCTACTGTGTCCCAAGCCGAAGCATTTGGTATTCCTCGTACTGCCGCAAGCACTTATAAGGTAGCCACGTTGAAGGTGCCATTCAAGTTGCCGCAGATGACCAAAAGAGGAAGAGCTAATTAATGCAGGGGAGAACGCAGGAGAGAACCAATGCAGGAGGCAGCGGGCAGGAAACAGCAATTAATCATAACAATGCATGTATTTTTTAATCTACTGTAGTGGAATGCATGTACTTTAATGTAATATAGCGGATTGCATGTATTCTAATGTATTGTATTTTTAATCTACTCTGAAAAATGCGCGATGATCAAAAAATGTTATCTCAAAATGTCATCTCATCTGGCACCTTCTCCCCTTCTAAAAACCAATTCCCGTTTACACGATGTCGGACGACGAAGCTTCCCATCTTGAGAAATGCCTTGTCGAATTGGCTGCGTGCGAGCAGGAAATGGACCTGGCTGAGAAAGACGCCGAGGTGTACAGAATCAAGAAGACCCAGAGAATCTACGAATCCAGACGTGACATCCTCAAACGAATCCCCCAATTCTGGTACATTGTGTTGGCTGAGAACGACGATTTCGCAGAGTACCTCGCACCGGAGGACTTACAGTATTTGGAAACTATCACTGATGTCTACGTTCGCCACAAGGTGGTGGACTCCGGCGACGTTAAACATTATCGAGACTTCTCCATTACCATTTCCTTCGAGGACAAGGCATCGAAGGAGCATCCTATCATCAGTACGCAGGAGGTAACCAAGCATTTCACCACCGTGGTGGAGGATGGGGAGGAAAAGCTCGCTTCCGAGCCAGTGCTGGTGGAATGGCCCCAGGAGCTTGCATCCATTAATCCCAAGGAAGTCAAGAAGCAGGCCGATGGCAGCGATCTCTCAAAGGAGCAGAAGAAGAACTACCGGGCGGGAATGCGGTCGTTGTTTGCGTGGTTCGATTGGACTGGAGCAAAACCCGGTAAAGAGTTCCGTAGCGGTGATGATCTTGCCCGGTTAATTTTGGACAATATATTCCCCTATGCTGTCAAGTACTACACGGAAGCATTGCCCAACGATGACGACGACGAGTTTGACAGCAGTGAAGAAGGCGAAGAGCTCGACATCAGCGACGACGACGACGAGGAGGGTGAGCCGGAGCCCAAAAAACAAAAAATTGCCAAGCAATAGAGATGTTGTTGTAAAGTCTTAGTATATTGAGACAACACATTGCCAATCAAAGTACATAAAGCAGATGATACAGTACATAAGAGTGGGTGACGGCCCGGTTAGAGCACATAAGATTTCAGTACCGGTCCGGTCAGAGTACATAAGAGTTCGTGTCTCCATTCAAGTAAGTAAAAGGACGGTAAAGTATATAAAAGTACGGTAGCTTTCAATACTATAGGCTATTTTGTACGAATTGTAGCATTATTATGTTTATGCACTCTTACCTGAAATCAGCTAACACGGTTTTTTCTCTCCGCATAAGTGAATTTTTCACAACTACTACTGCAAACCATCGACACTATGCTTTGGAAACACTTCACCCGGCCGTTGGCCACAGCAGCGGCTAAAGCTCCACAGCTCCAGGATATAGTCATTGTGGGAGGGGGCCCAGCGGGACTATCATTGCTTGCAGCGTTGAAGAGCTCGTATAAAACCAAGCACTTGAAGTGCACTCTTATTGAAGGTGGCAGCATCGATGGAATTCGGGACTTTGCTACAAACCCGCCTCACAATTACACCAACCGGGTGGTGTCACTCACTCCAACGTCCATCGACTTCATGCAAAACCGTATAGGTAGCTGGGACTACATCAACACCGAGCGAGTGAAATTTTACAACTCCATCACGGCCTACGATGGACAGGACCCTGAAACTCGGATCAACTTTGATGCTTCAGCGACAGAACACGGGGTATTGGCTGCCATGTGTGAGAACATTAACATCCAGAGCTCTTTATTGAGGAAAATCGAGGAACTGAACTCATTGATAGTGGAGCCAGAAGAACAACCGGCCATTATACTAGATAAAACCAAAGTGGTGAACATCGTGCTGCCGTTACACCAAGACTTGGAACACACCCATTCCCACGCGAACATCACCGAAATCGACCCTCATGTGGGAGAGGACGTCTTGGACTGGCCAATTGTCCACCTCGACAACGGAGATTCGCTTCAAGCAAGATTGCTTGTGGGAGCAGATGGTTATAACTCTCCTGTGCGGAAATTTGCTGGTATCGAGTCCCGGGGCTGGTCGTATAATCGTTTCGGTGTAGTAGCAACTATCAAGCTTGCATTTGAAGACTATAGAGCCATGGGATGGCAGAGATTCTTAACTACGGGACCGCTTGCCATTCTTCCACTTACTGACGACAATGCTACCATAGTATGGTCCACGACGCCCGAACTTTCGGAGCTTTTACTCAAGGTTGATGATGTCATCTTCCCTCATTTGGTCAATGCCGCCATGACCCTCGAGGAAGTCGATCTCAACTACATTTATGGTATGTTGAGGAAGGACCCGAGTGATATGGCGGTTTTGGATGAAGTCACCTGGAGATTATCCAAGATCAACATCGACGATCTCGAAGAGAAGTACCCGCTTCCTGTCACCGAACTTGTGGAAGGCTCCCGGGCCCGATTCCCCTTGAAATTATCCCATGCTGATACCTACATTGCCCCTAGAGTGGCCCTTGTCGGAGATGCTGCCCACACCGTCCACCCGCTCGCCGGTCAAGGGCTTAACATGGGCCAAACCGATGTGGGGTTTTTGGTCGATGCTTTAGAGAAGGGAGTCGATAGAGGGTTAGACATTGGGTCAACGTTGGTGTTGGATAGCTACGTAGCCAATGCCTGGCCTTCAAACCATTTATTGATTGGTGTGTGTGACAAACTTCACAAGATTTTTGCTACCGACTGGACCCCAATTGTTTTCTTGAGGGGGTTCGGTATGAAGTCATTGAACAACTTAGGTGTAGTTAAAGACCTCATGATCAAGGCCATAAGTGGTAGATGAGATCTGATCATGATATTGGTATTGTACATACTTTTAACTTACGAAAAAAAGATTATATACTTCATCAAATGTAGACGCAACACATAACTTACTATCAAAAAGACTATATGTTTCATCAAAAGTAGATGGAGCACAGATAACTACCATCAAAAATATACATCAAATGTAGATAGAACAGTTAACCTGCACACAGTGTACAGCAACCAGTTCTTGGCCCGCTATCATTTTAGAGAAAGCGATACATCATATGGCTTATCATTTGCAGCCAATGAGAGGTGCATGTAGGATTCGATATTTTTCCTCTAGGTACGTCAGCGAAGACGGCGTCAACGAGCAAATTAGGAAATTCAAGCAACCAAAAATCCTCCTGCCTGCGCCATTACTACGCAATGAGTTTAGTGCTTTGAAGAGCCACTACAATCCTACAAAGTACCCTATAGTTCTATGTCATGGCTTCTTGGGGTTTGATACATTGTCCTTGATGCATCGTCCGACTTTGTTCAACGGCGTGGAACGGGTAGCCGAAAACGTCTCCAAGGGCCTTATTAATTTCGAGTATTGGCACGGAATCAAAAATAGTTTGGAATCCGCCGGGAACAAGGTGTTAGTAGCCAGAGTACCACCCCAGGGGTCGATTGAGGAAAGAGCCGAGGTACTAAACAATTACATTAATGAACAGTGTAAAGTTCTTCGCCAGGTTGAGTCCAAGAAGAGCTTGTACAATAAGGACGAAGAGACCGCATCCTCACACTCGCAGGGCTCAGAGGACGATACCCATGAAAAGGCTGCATCTCATCAGAAGTTTGAAGACACTGGTTCTGCTGTTAAAATGAACTTGATATGCCATTCTATGGGAGGTTTGGATGCGAGATACTTGATTTCCAAGTACCAACAGAAAAGCTATAAAGTGGCCTCATTGACCACCATATCCACTCCTCATCATGGATCTGAGTGTGCTGACTTCCTTGTTAACTTGCTTGATACTTACCCTAACTTGAAGGGAATGTGTCCTAAATCAGTCTTCCAAATGACCACAGAATATGCAAGAACTTTCAATAGGGAAATAAAGGACGATTCTACAGTCGCTTACTACTCTTACGGAGCTAGGATGAACCCCAAATGGTATAATGTGTTCACTCCTACATGGAAGATAATGAAGCGGCAGATACTCGCCAACAAGACTGATGAAGGAGAAGATACTTCAAAGATCTCCTTTGATAACGATGGTCTAGTCTGCGTAGAAAGTGCAAAATGGGGAGAGTATTTGGGGACTCTCGATAACGTGGACCATCTTGACCTAATAAACTGGACCAACACCATGCGTTCTTTGTATCGGAAGACAGTCTTTAATGAAAAGCCTACTTTTGACCCTAATGTGTTATACTTGGACATCGCCGAAAGATTAAGTAAAAAAGGATTCTAGATACATTCTATAAATATATACATTAGATTACCGAAGACCTATAGCCAAGTCAAATCGGCAAATTTACGATTTCTATTAAGTCCTGAAAATCTCTCTAGAGAATTCTACTGGGAGAGAGTAATCGTTTTGAGATAGGAAAATTCGTCGATCCCCCAAGTACTGTTGAATCTTCCGTATCCGCTTTCTTTCACTCCTCCATGAGGAGTACACGCTTCGTCATGTACCGTTGAGCTGTTGATGTGAACCGAACCCGAATCTATGCTCTTTGCCAACTTCAATCCGTGAAGAACATTACGGGTCCAAACCGACGTTTTTAACCCATAACTACCTTTATTCAATTCAGTAACAAGGCTTTCTTCATTGGCGTACTTGTGAACAGTAAAAACTGGACCGAATGTTTCTATAGTGTCAATGTCCATATCGGAACTAACGTTGGTAAGTACAAGTGGGGAAACGTTAGGGAGTTTTCCATTTTGATCACCCACTTTTTCTAACAGTGATCCAACGATAATCTCGGCACCTTTACCTATAGCTTCTTCTACCAAGGAGTTGATTTTGGAGGTTGCCGACAAATCTCTTTGAGGAATGGAGTAATCGCTACTTTCGAGCATATCTTCCGCCTTCGCTTTAAGAGCTGATACAAACTCTTCGTAGACGTCTTCATGGATAAATGCCTTATCCAAGCACATGCAAATTTGACCCTTGTGAATCCAAGCACTAAATAAAGCGTTTTCGGCAGTTTTTTCAATGTCAGCATCTTTAAGGACAATGAAGACATTCTTTCCTCCCAACTCCAAAAGCGCAGGCTTCAAGTACTTGGCCGCAACAGTAGCAATCTGCCTCCCAACTGCTGTTGACCCCGTGAAGTTTACCTTACGAATGTACGGGTTGGACAAGATGAGATCGGTGGCTTTGACATTATCATCTGGAGCAAGATGAATGAGTTGAAGGGCCGAACTGGGAACACCTGCTTCGAGGAAACACTTCACCAAGAGATGGGATACAAGTGGAGACTTTTCTGAAGACTTTAATACAACAGAACAACCAGCTGCCAACGGAGCAGCTATGGAACGAGAACCTAAGATGACAGGAACATTCCATGGAGCTATGGAGTAGACGGGGCCAATTGGGTTTCTGATACTGATAGCCAAGTCAGTTAAAGCCGACTTGGGCACCACTCCGTTGGAGTCAGAAACTTTGTTGGCATATTCTTCCAATTGACTGACGGCTGTGGCGACATTGAACGACCCAAACCACAGGGTGGACCCGATCTCTTCACAGGCCGCTATAAGCTCCAATTCTCTATTTTTCATTAATGTCGCTGCTTTCCTCAAGATATCGGATCGTTCATTATAAGGTTTTGCTGACCATTTGAGGAAACCCTTGTAAGAATCCTGACATATTTGAGGAATTTCAGTGTCTAGATTCTCAAGGCAGGAGTACTGGTGTAGAGGATGTTCTATTGAAGAGTGAGAAAAGACCGGCTGTAGGCTCTTGGTCGTGACTTCCACGCCATTCAACACAAGTGGAACTGTCGAGAGCCATTTTCTAGTACTGCGTCTGAGCATTTTTGACAGAACAAAGTGTTTGGCTGGACAATGGCTGGAGAATGGCTTGACAAGAAATATTGATGTGGTTTACGTAAGCAAAGTAAATGCGTACCTGATTTACGATTGTTTTACACTTTGGTCCTGCAGCTAAGATAATAACTGAAGTAGACGGAGATCTAAAGAAAGATTACATTTTTATTCGTAGATATTTGCTCTTGAGGTGAGTGATTCTGATGTTCGGAAGCTACTTCCTTAATTTCAATTCTCATTTCTTTGGAGCTCCTTTATACTATTATAATCACCCCTCAGTTTCTCCGTTTTGTCTTATCGAAATGTGCTATACTAGCTAATTTTACATGTTGATACAAATGATCATTTTGATCTCTTGAACTTGTCATTCTGACAGCCGAGTTTTCACAAAGCTTAAATTGTGGTCTTTACATGAAAACCGGTATAACTGGAAGTGAGAATATTGTCAAACTTCCTTTGTTGTAGATGAAATAAGGTTTTAGTAAAACCGAGCCACCGAATGAGAATAGCAGAATCCTAAACGATGTGTTGAAGATGTAATTCATTGATCGTGTGGTGCATAAATATGTAGTGTGGTGCTTATAACAAATCCATGATTTGCAATTCTGAGGCACAGCTATTGCAGTAAGCTATCACCGAATCAACTCCTGATTCCAGTCCCACATCCAAGGATTCGATATTCCCTTCATTGAATTGTTCGAAAAGGTTCTGTTCTATGTATTCACACCGTCCCAATTCGCTCATTAACCAGTTCTTGTACTCTGCTTTACCTAGCTCCATTTCCATATCATTCAACATTCTTAATTTCACCATCAACTCGTGTCTCTTCACACCTACTTCATGTAGCGTTTGTTTGAGATCTTGAGCTACTTGTCTTGTAGTTTCATCACCATAAACTTTGCTCCAAACAGTAGAACGATCATAGTTCAACACAAATGAATTCTCTTTGAATGTATTGTAACATACTGAATCTGTTTGGAGGGATACATTTCGGTCACCTATTCTGATAGCTTCTTCCGCATCTTTCAAGTAAACTGCTCTTTGTAACATCAACGGTTCACGGCTAAGAAAATTCCTGGTCAATGATGACGCCCGTCTGACAGACCAATACGACTGAGTAGTCTTTCCTATTAAGAACAAATTGCTCAAAGAAAGGCCAACGATTACCAATAACAAAATATAGTTCATCTTGATTCCCTTCAATAGGATTAATATCAAGTTGAATACGAAGTAGAATATTCTTACAATATAAGAAATGAGCGTGAAAACACATCTCTTACAAACCAAACTGATAAAAAACCCGGGGCCAAGCGTTAATGGCTTTACTGGTGGAACTTCAAACACCTGTTCTGTGTGACTAAGTTTCCCATAAAGGAAAACCGCTTTGGAAATAGTTCCATGAGAACCCAATTTCTTGACTGCTTCATTCAACTCGGAATTGGCCTTGGAGCACGCGTTCCGGCACATGGATAGAGTGAAGGTATTTACTATGGAGCTCAACAACAGTTTCCCTTCAAATTTGACCTTTCCATAAACTGTAACTTTGGTTTGGTCCCCATGATATCTCACACACACAAACCTGAACTGAACACTGAACGGAGCACCACATAACATTCTCACAGCAGACTTCTCATGGGTAAATGAATAATACTCATTATCGATATGTCCATCAAGGGTATCTGTAATTTGTATTTCACCCCGGATTTTGCCTCCACAGATAACATCAGTATTGTACTTTCTTACCATTCCTTTATTGTCATCCATAATGACCCAAGGCATTTTCACTCGTGATTCTACTTTCGTGAGCGCAGCATAGGAGTTCAAAATATTAGACTGGTCACCAAGAAGAACATGGAAGAGAGCTCTTGGGGCGACATTATAGATCCTTTCTCCAAGAACATGTGAAACATCGCTGTAATCAACTTTATAACTAATTGGTTGTTCCTTACTTTCTTTAAATGACCCTGCTTTTTCAAGTGGCTCACCAAATTCTGGCCTGTATTCGTCACCTAAAAGTGACTCTGAGTACTCTTGTTTAGAAGAAGATGAGTCAAAGCGAGTAGCCATAAGTTCTTTCTTGAATTCTCCTCTCAACTCGATGGTACGTTGGTTATCTAGTTTAACCAAATTATTGACTACTTCATGTAAATGTCTTGGCTGATCACGAGCTTTATTTTCAATGATATAATTGATTTTATTGGAAATCAACTTTCCGTCACCCAAGAACAATTTGATATTCACAGCACCACTCACATTGTAAAGTTTCAAAACATCATAAGATCTTTTGGATGTATAAGTGACCGACACAAAGGAATCACTGGAAGACTTTGTTAAAGCAACAAACCCTAAAGATTGGGTGAAGAAATAGAAATGCCTGTTGGTGACGAAACATCGTCCACTCAATTCTTGACGAGAGTTAGGATACCAAATACAGCTAAAAGAAACTAAGCAAAGTTCACCAGGTTCTATTGCTGTTTCGAATAGTGCTCTCATTTGAATATCAAGAGGGATTAAGTCATACGGATAATAGTCAGGATAATTTATACCTTCATCACCCAATTCAAGGTCAAGAAATTCACTATCAATAGAATCGTTGGAGTGTTTTCGGCTACTAGGCATCTCGTGGAGGTAGTAGAGGCCCCAGTTGGCGGAACCCCAGATATTCGCAGTGAGAGCCGTGGGTAGCGAATTTGGTGCTGCTAAACTGTGGGCAATTATGGACGATTTTGTGGAGTCTGTTGTGAATGGAGGAATTATCTGTGGAATTTGATGATATATGTGTCGTTTGAATAGTCTCTCGTTCAGTTCTATTTTGGTGGATAATTTACTGGAAGCAATGATTTGCCCTGAGGAGTTAATGATTCTATGACTAGTTAGTTGACGGTCTATGACTGTGTTCACCGTAGATGCAAATTCAGTCACCATTGGAGGATATCTGCCACTGGCAATAGCAACTAAATGGCTATCACCACCATTGCTTTCACTGAGTATACGATTTCTTTCGTTGTCAAATACTTTCAACCAAGATTTTAAGTCAGCCACCGTTTCAGCTTGAAACACTACAGTAGTATCAATAGTACGGATTTCGAAGCAAAATTTTCTGTCTTCTTGAGGAGCATATTTGACATTGCAGAGTAAAATCCCGATTTTATCGGTTTCTTGAACAAATGTTTGAGACGGACTCAAGACTAATAATCCAAAGATTCCTCCTTTGACAAATACCCATCTTCTAACCCAAATTGGCTTGGAAGACTTTTCAGTGTAAGTTTTCATGAAAAGATAGCCATGCTTCTCGAACCCTGGTTCGTTAATATCAGCCAATACCTTGGCATTTAGTAAGGAGATCTTATAATCATTGATATTCTTGGACGGAAGATACTGATATATTGCACTTTCTTCCACTTGTTTTCTAGCACTTAGCATATCAGTCTTTAGCTTTTCTATCGCTATAGAATACGAATCACACCAGCTCTGAACGCTTTGGATTTTCTTCCCATTCATTTGGGCGGTAAGATCGAAAGTATTGTTCTTTTTAGCCTTCCAAAGTTCAGAGCACACCTTCACTAAGCTCTTATCAATGATGTTCCCTAAACTGGTGAGCTCTGAGACCAAATCAAGAGATGCCCGGATATAATCTTTTCTTACTTTGAACAATTGTTTGGCATCTTCCATAACAATCGAAGCATCCTTCGTTTTGGATGTGGCGGTATAAATAGACAAATAACGATCAAACTTTTTCTGATTTTCCTCAAAATTGGCACGTTGTTCTCTATATTTTTTGATTGCCTTGAGGACTCTCACATTCATCCCGTCGACTGCGTAGCTTCTAACAGTCAAGGCTGTGAAACTCGAGCTCCATAGTTTGGATAAAAATTCAAAAGTCGTTTGTAATGTTTGAACCGTATACTCCTGATCAATAAGTCCATCCTGAAGAAAAGTAGGCATCAAATGCTCAAGGAAGGAATTACTAAAAGATTGAAGTTCTGCGATATATTTAGGAATCTTTTTCACCGAACTGGCTAAAGCTAATAGCCATTGTTCAATGTTATCAACTTGGGCATCTAGATGATTAACTGAGGCTCTGAAGCTTGGCGAGTCCAATGCTGCTTCTTTGAAATGGACGGATATCAACTTGAGTTGACGCGGAGCCGCCGGATCTGGCGAGTGGTCGCCTTCTAACTGGGTTTCAGATGTACATTTAGTCGATGAACTAGAAACCGGAATGGAAGTCATCGGATGATGAGGCGACTGTCCCCCGTTGGCAGGTTCTCCATCTGGTTTATTCCCACCATTGGTCGTGCTGGGCGGAACTTTTGACATCAGCGAAGCTAAATTTTGCATTCGCTATACGAGGAGAAGAAACAGGGAACGGCAAATGGTTTGAACCTATCAATTCTATAGGAGGGGTTTAAGAGGAAGGGTGGTGTCACAGGGAGTGTGTTTGAAGGACGAGGACAAACTCCAATGAGATGATTTATTTGTAATTTGTGAAAACGGTTTTCTATCTCTATTATCTCGCTTATGTGAAAGACTCAAAAAATGCAGGACTTCCCAAAAGAGAAAACAAACTAGCATTGCTCATGTATGGTGGCACGGGTCTACATTCATATTTCATATGTACGGGCGCAGTGGTCAGCGGTGGACGGGTGTATGCTTGATGAGCTTACATAAGCTAGTTCAAAAACGAGCGGATCTTGTCCTTTCACGATCGACTACTTGGACGAGGCTGCAATCGGTAGCTTGCATTCCGATGTGTTGCGATGCCTTTCTATCAAAAAGGTACACTTTCGTCATCAACAAATAGGTTTATTTCAGGCAAGCGGAAGAGTAACACCATTTTCACACAAGTATGCACTATTCGGATAAATATTCGCCTTTCTTTTTCTGTCTAAGCGCATATTTCAGGAGAATTTTTCCTGTGGTCATATTTATATTTTTTTTCATCTGTAGTACAACCTAAATACAGTCTGGCAAAAAAAAATAAAAAAAAAAAATAAGGAAAAAAGAAAAGAAAGATCTGCTCATAAAATGCTTCTTATTTGTTCGGTGAAGGGACCGTGCATGCCCTCTAACTAAACAGGCACTAATGTCCCAAATATTTGACACTTCTACTCTTGAGTCTCAAATATCTGCTGTTAATTCCGCAGGAAAATAATATTATGGATTCGAGGGTGACCCCTAAGTGGCACTAATTAAGGGGAGTACATAAAAAAATATTCGAAGGTTAACCCACATTCTATAACTTGTTTGCATTTGCATTTCATTAATTCTTGTCTGTGGTGTCGAAACGGTGTATGCAATTTAATTTTCTTTTAATTTCGTATTTAAGAGTCAGGATTTCCCACACCACCCCTTGTCATCTCAGACATTCTATTTATTTATTCCATACATATATTCCAAACATTCATATAGAATTATATCAATGCTTTACGATCTCGCTTCTGCTCCCTTGTCACCCATTAATTCTCAAGGTGAGGGACAAGACTGGATAAATGAATTGCTTGCCAGATCAGCTCCAATGACAACCACTAACAGTATGGCAGCCCTAACCAACTTGAATCCAATTCCTTCAAACTTTGAAATGGTCAATATACAACAAGATGACTTGAGTCAATTTTTCGAAGCTGATGAAATCTTCAGCGGTAATGAATTCATTACAAGCTCTGAAACCTCTGAGGGAAATAGCCCTCATATCAATGTCAAAGTTGAAGAACCTGATACCATATTGACTGATCTTCGCACAGTCAATTCGAAATTACAAGACTTAAAACAATTGAATAATTTTACTCCAAAATCATTGGAATCTATATTCGAAACTAAAGATATCCTGAAAGGAGATTTAAGATCTTCAATCAAAGACAGCTCCACCAGCTTAGCTCTGCTAGTTGATGGATTTTCTACATCTTCCAGTTCGACCAATTTAGCTGCTACAAACAAACCAATCAATAAATGCGCTTCTCGGAGAAAGAATCCAAGAAAGAGATTAACCGACTCGCAAAAGCAAGCACATAATAAAATTGAGAAGAGGTATAGAATTAATATCAACGCTAAGATTGCCGGTTTACAACATATCATTCCATCGGTTGCTGACGAAAAAACTGCATTCGAAACTGGTGCAGGCTTGGATAACAACCCTAACGAAAATCCCAGTAATAAACTCAACAAATCCATGATCTTGGAAAAAGCTACAGACTACATCTTGTACCTACAGAAAAGAGATCAACAGCTTACGCAGGAGAATGCTGAGTTGAGGAAGGAAATTGTACGTCTTGGTGGTGGTATGTAATGAGTTTATGATTTGGATGCTATAATTAACATTTTTCATTTCTATTTTTTCAACGTTCTGGGTTTTATTTTTATGTATATAATGCAATATCGTCATGCTTGTTTCTTTTTTATTTTCCATGTTTATATGTAGAGGTGCAATTTCTCGGATTATCTCACCATTTCGCAGCAAGTTTCTCCGATATCTGCCGCATTATCTGGTGATTCTCTGCACACAGTTAATTTCCCCGTCAAATCGAATCTTTTTGGTTTCACATTTGAAGTCCCATTGAGAGGAGACCCTTTGGGATGTATTTGCGGATTGTGAGCAGTTTTTGTATTTTCAAATTGATATTCAATTTTTGTTTATATTTGTTGACGATTCTATTTTTGGTGGTTCCCAATTCGCTGATACCTTCGTTTGTGCTTCTAGAATCATTTCACCGTGTTTGTCCATTACGCTCTCCAAACTCCAAGTCTTCCTCTTTTCCCTCCATTGGTTGTTCATTCGCTCCGTATCTGTCAGTGGTCTCAGACGACATACGTTTGTGACTTTTTTGTGCGCCAAACTTACACCATGAAAAAAATCGCCATATCGTAAACTTTACATAACGCAGTCCAAGCTGGCCATTAATATTGCGGATCAATAACATGAGTACAATTCAGCAGCTCATTACTGATCTAACCAATTTAGCCACGGACTCTAGGCGGAAGAGCCCTCCCATAAAGAAGGCCTGCGATCAAGTCATACCTGATTTAAAAGCGTTTCTCCCCACTTCTCAATTGAAAGATGCCATAATCACCGATGATTTGAAGTTAAACACCTCCATCCCATTCATCCTTGCGTGTTCTTCGGGTAATTCCAAACTTATTAATCAGTATCTCCCTGTACTTACCAAATTGATCGTGTCGTCCATTGTTCCCAATAATAAGATAGAAGACGTGTTACTGGGATTAGAGGATTCTATAACCAATGGTACCGATATCCAATTGAGAATAATTCAATGTTTCCCCTCCTTGATGCAGAATTATGACATTGAAGGTGAGGATTTCCTCAAACTTCTCCACATCTGTTCGAGCTTGACCACCAATAACAGGTCTTTGGTGGTGAATAACACAGCCTCGGCCACCTTACAGCAGTTATTCAATGACTTTTTTGATAAAATTAGTCGAATTGTTGACGAAGAAGGTGAGAAATCCTATGAGGTTGCCACTGGAGATGAAACAACAAAAGTACAAAAATTAGTGTATGAAGGCTTCCAGATATTCAGTGACTTGTGCAATATCATAACCAATGAAAAATTACAATACTTGGATGAAAAGATTTCTTTGAAAACGCTCTCAACGTTTGAAATAATAGAAAATGTAATTGTAAGCCATAAAGAGTTATTTTTAAATTCCATCCAATTTCAATACTTGGTGAAAAACAAATTAATACCGGGACTATTAACTAATATTAACAATACCCTGCAAAACTTTCCTTTGATCGTCAGAACCATTAGAAACCTCCATGTTTTATTATTAACTCAACTAGACCAGTTAGAGATTGAAAGTGAAATCATTCTTTCATTCTTGAACCATATTCTACTCAGCAATGACCCCAATATTGTGAGCGATAAAGGAGAATCGACGTCCAAGCAAATGACCCACCCTGAGCCAATAAATCTGGTGAATTGGGAACAAATTTTAATCCTAGAGATGTATCGAAGTTTGTTCTCGGAATTTGACGTTATTAAAACCATCTTTGCAAAATACGATAGCAATCCAAAGAAAAAAGATGTAATTCAAGAAATATTATCGATTATTAGTAACTTTTTACAGAATAATTCTTACATTATCATTACCGATGTTGTTTCCATTCCTTTGATTCAACCAGGCTCTACTTACTTATCTTTACAACTTTCAAGCTTAAAAATATCTATCCTAGACCATCTAGACAAGGTAGAGCCACCGACTAATATTCCAAATACCTATAGCATATACCTTGTTCTACGAATATTGATGAGTTTCAGTGAAGGAATCTCTCATTTTATTGAAGAACTATCAAATACCCCAGACAAACAAGAAATGGAAGCCAATTTCGAATTAATTCGTGCCGTGATTGAGTCAAACTTTCAGTACATTTTGCGGCTATTCAGAAGTTTCCTATATATTTCCATGGATAACGAGACTTTCCACGCATTGGTTCGTTCAATTCAAAAGTTCACACATTCTGTGGGGTTACTTGGTTTACTGAGCCTTCGAGACGGTCTAATGTTGATCCTTTCGGAAGGTATCATCAAAAACTCTTCAAAACGTGAGAAAAGATCGATACAATCTGGTGGCTCAAGCTTTCAAGAACAAGGCAAACAATTATTAGCATTCGGGGAATCGTTGGTGGAATCACTCAGTTCAACAATTCAGTCGCCACAGCATTTGCAAGAAATCAACTCAACTGAAGTAGAAGCTCCTAAAGTCAAATCAAGAAGATTCAATCTGAGACAAGTGATCTGTTTCCGGGCCTTAACTAATTTAGCAATATCATTAGGATCTACTTTAGACAAATCTTGGGAGATTGTTTGGATCACATTTCAATGGGTAGATTTTTTTATAAATGGACCAGATGAAATAAGTGGGTACTTCAATAATAAAGAATTCAAAGCCTTCAAGGAGAACCAACTCCCATCTTTAAGTCCTCAAGATTTGAGTATTATCGAAGTGTCAATGAAAAAATTAAGTGAAAGCTTTGCTGATTATCCTGAAACATCATATTCAGAACTTGTTCTTGTATTGAGTGAAAAGTTTGATCAAGCAATAAATAATGATCACCCTTTGTCTGATTTCAAGAATCTAACCGTCTGTCCATATAATAAGTCCTTTTTATTACAAAAGTTGATTGAGATAGTGCGGGTGAATCCAAATAAGTTTTTGGTAACAGCAGATGACCCATGGAATCATCTCGTTGATTTTTTCATCAAATTCGGAACTTCTAGGAATCTATCATCAAACATAAGAATTCTACTTATTGAGAACTTTAATTATATAATATTGAATGTCTCTGAGAACGGGTTCGAATCGGGTAATGACGAACAAACGAAGTTATCAACTTCCAAGAAAACATTGGATGGCATCAGTAAAATCCTTCAAAGTTTGTTCAATCTAGGAATCCCCAATGAGCTTTTATTGCTGAATTGTGAGACGGAAATTCACTTGATCTTATTAGATACCTTGCATGAGTTGATAGACAAGTACGATAGATATTATCAAAACTCCTGGGATATTGTTTTTGAAATCTTGAATACTTCTTTTAGGAATAGCGATAGGAAGGAATCGAATGACAAAAAATTGGGAGAAAAATTCCGGTCACTAATTGGATCTTCATTTGATACCTTAAAATTAATCTTGGATGAATTCTTATTGACATTACCTTATAATCAATTGAAGATTTTAATTGACACCCTTTTCAATTTCTGCTCCCAAGTGTACAATTTAAACATTTCATTCAGTTCGGTGAGCTACTTTTGGCTTATAAGTGATTCGGTAAAGTCAAGGATTGGAAGTCTGTCTTCAGAAACACCTCGGACTATAAGTATCAGCGACGAAACTAGCTTAGTGAAGTTCATCAATGAAACGGAAGAAGAATCGCAGTTCTATTACAGAATCCTCGATGTTTATCTATTGAGTTCAATTTCTAAATTAACGAACGATTCTAGAGCTCAGGTTAGAGATGGAGCTATCCAAACTGTGTTTAAAATCATTGATTTCCATGGAAGTTTAATACCATCATGGGCCTTGATCTATGATATTGTATTGCCTATTTTGCTCGACTTACAAGAAGTAAGTGAGTTTGAAAAAGACACCACCAACGATAGTAATACCAAAAAAGAATGGATAGAAAGTTTGAGTTTAAAATTATCAGCATTAGTGTCTATTTACAACAAATTTATATCCCAATGGGAATCAAAAGATTCTGAAATCAATATCAAATTATGGAAGCAAATCATTGAGTACTTCAATAGGTTGTTAGAACTCAAATGGATGGAGCTAGATTTGAAAGTTTTCAAATCGTTCAATGACTTGATTTTGCCATTAAAATTTCATAATGAGCACAATGGTGAATTACGAGATCTTTTTTATGAGTTCTGGAGTAAATTTAATATTGAATATGATTTCATTAATAATCAGTATCAAGAAATATTAGCAATTTATATCGAATGTTTCACTACATTATATCAGATCATTCGTGAGAAGTTAACTACAGAAGAGATCGGATCAGTTTTATCCGTGTTCAACAAATGTGCCCGATATCCAATCTTACCTGGGAACTCCAGCGATGAGAAACAAATGACTAGTTTGCAAAAGTCAGTTATGGAAAGCTTGAGCATCATTAATACCGCAGATGACCAAATCAACTCTTCAGTAGTCCAGCAATTAACAACTATTTTGACATATCCATTCGACACGAGAATTCGAATCGAAAAGAAATTAAATAATAGCAACAACAAGTTGAATGGAAAGAAATTGAAAATCCCATCCTTTGTGGCAATTAGTCACCATGCAATGGATTTGCTTAGTGAAAGAATTAAGCAATTGACAACTTTGGAGGTGCTTCTCAAGGATGAAGGAATGATTAAGTTAATCAAATCATTGATTGAAATCAACCAAGATAAATCAAACGGAATCCCCAGTAGACAGCAAAAGTTATGGGTAGATTCCAACCAATTGTTAACGATGATTGTCAATAGATTGATCGAACAACATATGACTACTATCAAGGATAATTACGAGTTGTGGGAACTATTATTGGCCTCCATTAGCATTTGTTTTGCGGAGGAACAATGGGACGGAACGAATGAATCGATTAATATTGACCAGTACTACAAGTTGAGTGGCAAGATACTTCCAGCAATGTTATCAATTGCTGGTGACAAGCGTATATACGAATTAATTGAGGGCTTCGTCAAAAAGATTTATGAAACTTCGTATCTATACAAGTTCAGCGACAATGAACAGGATATGCTCAGCAGACAACATACCGTTGATGACATCAAGCGAAGTTTGATAAATTATGACTTTGATCAGTCATTTGGCAGTGCTGTGGTATTGGTGAGTTATGAAAATAGAGACACTCGGATCACTTGTTTAAAAGAATTAATAAAATTTGCTGACTCTAAGGATGATAGATTGGTGAACATTTCTTTGCCTTACTTTATTATTAGAAGTGCCTACACGATCCGAAGATTCATTGCCGATGCCAAACTCAATTACCGTGCTCCACTACCAAGAATTCAGGAAGAGGAGGTAAAGATCATTGTTCTGGCTATCACTAACATGAAAGAGAACGACAAACAGAGAGCCAAGCTGGTCGATGAACTAAGTACCCTTATGATCAAGATGATTCCATATGACGACAAGATCGATACGATGGATTTCTTGATTCAGAAGGCTATTTATTAGTAGATTTCGTTTGTCTACGATTAAAAACATAGCTCTATCTAGAGAAATCATTACATAATCATGATTTAAGACAAATGTAGTATTATTCGTGTCAGATCGAAATCCGAGTTCCGACCAAGGCGCGTCTGTGTGCGTCAAGAATCTATAAAAAATGTTGACCACCTAAAATACTAATCCGATTCAAACCTAAACACCTCTCAGTGTGGGTGATGCTGCTTCAGTAGGATTAGCTGAAAAAAGCCTTCGTAGTCCACATGATACTTGAACGTAAGGCTGAAGGAAGTGCTCGAGTTTGTGGTCGACTATGCAATTTTTTTTCGCTTGTCCACCACCTTTTTCCACCCTTTTCCATTTTTTTTGTCACCTTTTTAACTTTTGTTCCTTCCGCCTCTGATTTCCATTTTGGGCGCGCGAGTTCCGGGGGTAATGTTTTGAAATTTTCTTGTTTGGTTACGAGGGCCACCTTCTTGGCCATGGCCCTGCCTGATATTACTATGGATGTTTGATGGGGGGCGTAGTAGAAAGGGGGCATTAACAAAAGCTACATCCAGATTTTGAAGGTTCCGCCCGTGGTCTAACCGTCGTCGGTCGGAAATCCACATTTCCTCCCATTTATATCTGTGATGCGCCCGGAACTCGCTTGAATTTCACATACCGAAAACATTCTTCGACCACAATAATTTTTATTTCATCTACTATGATGTCGTAAATTGCTGTAGATACAAAGAAAAAAAAATCCCAATTGATCTTTCGCTTTTGTCATTACAAATCTTTTTTTTTTTTTATTTGTTTAATCTACTCTTCTTTCTGATTTAATGGTACTCTAATAATTTCATCAATAGTCCTCCTCGTCATCCATTCACATTCGTTATACCCTTTTACTTTTTGTTTAATTTGTCCTTAGTTCATTTCCTTATTTATTTAAATCATGTCATACAGAAACAGCGCTACCTCCAACAAGTATCAGGAGCTTGATCTAGAATCAGGAGATATCACGAGAAAGAAATCACTAGTGAGGCCTGAAAGATCACGAATTGACCCGGACCATGCTAATTACCATTATACCCAGGTGACCAACCAACAATCGGATCATCTTAAAATACAACCTTCCACTACCGGTTTGAAACCCCATATGTCCCAAACTAATGACGGTAGTAATTACCGGAAGTCCTTCGACTCAGCGCGTTCGCATATGTCCAAGTATAATGTCAATAACGACGTTGAAGAAGGCATCCCTTTAATGAATATGGAGGACAATTCCCCTATGAAACCAAAACCTGTGGATATGGGAAGAGCAGTCTATGGTTTAAATGATGAGATTGAATATTCCCCCATCAAAAAGAACGTGATAAAGAGCTCGTCAGAGAAAGCAAGCCCAGTTAAAAGATCAAAGAAACAAGATATTTATTTCTGGAAGGTTTATTGTTACGTCATCACATTTTGGGCTCCAGCCCCACTCCTCAAACTTTTCGGTTTGACTACCAAAGAACGACAATTCGCCTGGAGAGAAAAAATGGGGTTGATTTCATGTATCTTATATCTTGGAGCCTTGATTGCCTACTTAACTTTTGGATTCACCAAAACTGTTTGTTCAGGCACTCGAATGAGAACAAGAATCAATGAAGTCAATACGGGATACTTGATCATTAATGGGAGATCATTTGACTTAACCTCCTCCAAGCATCCCAAAGCTGCGGGTATCTCCTCTGGGGCAAATATATTATATCCTCCTATCAACGCTGGTGGTAAAGATGCATCTTTCCTTTTTCAAAATGTCAATGGGAATTGTAAAAATTTAATCGCTCCAAGAGACAATAATACCATTCCAACCAATTCCAAAAAAGATTTGGCTTGGTACATGCCATGTCGTCTTTTTGACCAAGATGGTTCTTCTCAGCCAAACAACAGTAAAGCCTATTATGATGGTTGGGCATGCCATACCTCTGCAATCTCCAGAAAAGCATATTATAGCTTAAAGGCCACAGGAGATGTTTACTTTACATGGGACGATATCAAGAATTCCTCGAGAAATTTGGTAGTTTATTCTGGGAATGTCTTGGATTTGAACTTGATCAACTGGATCCAAACTACCGACTTGGAGTACCCTGAATTATTCGACAAATTGCGTGATGATGATACTTACAAAGGACATGATATTTCTTTGGTATTAACCAACCCGAGAGAAAGACAAATTGCCAGATGTTTAACCGAGATCATTAAGGTAGGTTCCATTGATTCAGAAACTATTGGATGTATTGCTTCCAAGATTGTTTTGATTGTTTCCTTGGTATTTATTTTATCAGTAATTGTAGCCAAATTCTTAATGGCTTGTTATTTCCATTGGTGGGTAGCAAGAAAACAGGGGGCTACTGAACTCGATAACAAACTGATGTTTGAACGTGGAAAGGAAATGGAAGATTGGTCTGATAATTCCAAGATAACTGGTATCAAAACTGTACCAGAGAAAGCCAGGGCCAATTACAAGTCTAATAAAGCTAACAGAAGAAGTGTGTTCCAAAAAGTCAATCAATCGAACTTAGCTTTAGTGCCCACTAATGATTTATCTCAGTATTATAATGATGCCACTCAATTATCTCAGAACTTTAAGTACACCACTATGTCCACACAAGCAGCCAGAATGTCCAAGAATTCCAATCAAGCTAAAAAAGCAAATAGAACTAATGTGAGACAGTCGACATTATACTTAACCGATCAAAATCATTCAGTTGACTTATTGAATTCTAACAGAAACTCGATGATGAACCCATTTGATCAAATCGATGATATCACTCAAATTGGGTACCAAAATCCAAATAACGGTTTAAGTTCTGACATCATTCACCCAGATGTGGTACCACAACCTCCTGTAGAATATCAACCATTCGGATATCCATTGGCACATCTTATGATTTTGGTCACTTGTTATTCCGAGGATGAAGAAGGTTTAAGATTGACCTTAGATTCGATCGCCACCACTGACTATCCAAACTCTCATAAACTTATTTTAGTTATTTGTGATGGGTTAATTAAGGGTTCGGGAAATGATTTAACCACTCCAGAGATTGCCTTAAGTATGATGACTGATTTCACTATCCCTCCAGAAGAAGTCCAACCATATTCTTATGTGGCTGTAGCCCAAGGTAGTAAACGTCATAATATGGCCAAAGTATATGCTGGATTTTATAAATATAATGATGAAACTATTCCTCCCGAAAAACAACAGAGGGTTCCAGTTGTTACTGTGGTTAAATGCGGAACGCCTGAAGAAGCTTCGACTGCTAAACCTGGAAATAGGGGTAAGCGTGATACTCAAATTATCTTAATGTCTTTCTTGCAAAAAGTGATGTTTGACGATAGAATGACGTCTTTGGAATTCGAATTGTTGAATAGCATTTGGCGTGTTACTGGGCTAATGACAGAGTTTTATGAAATTGTTTTAATGGTTGATGCTGATACAAAGCTTTACCCTGACAGTACGACTCACATGATTGCAGAAATGGTCAAAGACCCTTCAATTATGGGATTATGTGGAGAAACAAAAATCGCCAACAAAGCAGCCTCATGGGTTACTGCTATCCAAGTTTTTGAATATTATATCTCTCATCATCAAGCTAAAGCTTTCGAATCGGTATTCGGTGGGGTTACTTGTTTACCTGGTTGTTTCTGTATGTACCGTATTAAGGCACCTAAGGGATCCAATGGTTATTGGGTCCCGATTTTGGCTAATCCTGATATTGTGGAGAGATACTCCGATAATGCGGTTGATACTTTGCATAGAAAGAATTTGTTATTATTAGGAGAAGATCGTTATCTTACATCATTGATGTTGAGAACTTTTCCGAAGAGAAAGCAAATTTTCGTTCCTAAAGCTTGTTGTAAAACCATTGTGCCGGATACATTCAGTGTTTTATTATCACAACGTCGTCGTTGGATTAATTCAACGGTGCATAACTTGATGGAATTGTTGTTGGTCAATGATTTATGTGGTACCTTCTGTTTTTCGATGCAATTTGTTATTTTCATTGAACTAATTGGAACTTTGGTTTTACCAGCCGCTATTGCATTCACCATTTATGTTATCATCATTTCCATTTTCACTAAGCCAACACCAATATTGACTTTAGTGCTTTTGGGGATTATTTTTGGTTTACCAGCAGCCATGATTGTGGTTACCGTGTCTTCGGTCAAATATGTCATGTATTTCTTCATTTACATTATTGCATTACCCATTTGGAATTTCGTGTTACCATCTTATGCCTACTGGAAATTTGATGATTTCAGTTGGGGAGAAACAAGAACAGTGGCAGGAGAAAGTAAGGGAGACGGACATGATAGTGAAGGTATTTTCGATTCCAGTCACATTGTTATGAAAAGATGGAGAGAGTTTGAACGTGACCGTAAGAACAATGAATCGGCATTAACTTTGCCTATTGCAGCTTGGGATCCTTCTAATACTGAAAAAAACATGAATGATACTACTTACTCTGAAGGGTCTTCTGGATCATTATAAGTCGCAGCTGCAACAAAAAATTAAAAATAGCAATTTCAAAAATAGTAACATCAAAAATAGAACATCGAAAAGAGAAGGTCGAAAATAAAACGTCAAAAATAGGTACTGATGAAAACCCTATTCCGTACACGGATTACTTTTAGTATGTTTTAACATCTACAACTTACAATATAGCGTGTTTTTTATATGTCTATATCAGCATTATCAATGCAACTAAATACTTGACAGCCAAATCTTATGCAAAACGGTCAGCATCCGTCATTGAACACATTGTTCACTTTCTCTAAAGTCATTACTTATCCTCTATACTGTGACATGGCGGGACTTAACTCAAGTGAGAAAATAGCTTAAGCTGCCCTCGTACGCATGCTATGCATAGATCTTGTATGTCAGGCGCACGCTTATGACTTGTAATGATCAGCTATGAAAAAAATACGAGGATCACATGCAGACTAGAGATCAACTTCTGCCGGTCTGGACATTTGTAGACGGGCAACAATTTCTGTCGACTCGGACATATGCAGAATAGACATTTGTGCCTCAAAAAGGGATCATGAAATCTTTCCCGGTTTCTAGTTGAATTCGATATGGTCAATTATATTGGAAAGAGAACTAGTAGGAGTGTGAAGCAGCTCATCATCTTTAGATATACCTCCATGTGCAACATAGTGTTCTTTGAACTTCTTCAATCTCCATGATACTGAGACCTTCTTAATCGAAGGCCTGAAGGCAGATCCTGGGGTAGTTAAAGCAAAAAGCATGAGCAAATAGAACCCTTGAGTATAACTTCTGGAAGGCAAAAAGCACGGCTGGGCTTTAACTACAATATATATACATGAAAAACCTTATTGTCAGGGGGGATTAAGTAACTCAGAAAATATCAATGAGGCTACTACCCACTGAAATCAGAGTTGTGGCAGTTCTTCGAACTCCTGCCGGAGCAATATTTTTGATCATTAGTGATTTCTTATCTGTAAGGTGTTCTAAATTCGGAAATTGATTTTACACTTCTCGCCTGAATTGTAGGGTGCTGTCTATTATTCCTGAATGCACCCTGATATATAGTTCTGCAGCAGAACAAAAGCTTATTCAGCGGAGAATAAGTTCCAATCAAGAAGAATTAATTAGCGATATTGATCCACATCACATTTCTTCCCAATGTAGAAAGAAAAAAGATTCTTTATTGATGAGCGGCATCGATTTACGCCCAATTAAGGTTTTGAGATACGGAAACACTGAATTGGCAGGAATTCTTCCAGGCACCTGAAAATTATTTTCTCAACTTAAAAGTTCGCTTCTAGAACACCCATCAACTTTGAACTTATTGTGCCAACTTCAATAGTTATTGTATATAATGGATATATACATGCTTTGAAAGTTTCGTAGGTAGTTGCTATTTAAGTTCAAAAAAAACCGAGACTTTCGTAAAACTAACTCGCCTGAATTAATTTTGCCGAGAATCTGTTTTGTTCTTGAGTCGATTTTTCACTTCCTGTCTTCATTTGGGAATGTAAGTCAAATTATGCAGAGGTCTATACTTTTTCGCCGCCTTGAATTGATTAAGTTATTGCCTCGACAAAATCATGGTCAAGTGAAGCAAATAAGCAGAACTATGATAGAAGATTGTCAGTTTCGTCCCTCCTGAAAAGTAAAAACTTTTATAGCCAGAAAGTAGTGTGAAATAATATCCCGCATGGTGAAAACAATATTTCGGAATCACTGACGTAATTACAATTTTTTCTGTCCTGTTTAAAATAATTAAAGGTGCTAAAAAGCAGTATGTAAAGTTACAAAACTATAGTATAACCGAAATAATACCTTGGTAGGTTGAATGGAAGTCATAAAAGAAAGGCAATGAAATTTTAATGAAGACAAATCATAAGTTCAATAAGAAGGTCGTTAAAAACCGTAGGTAACTTGAGTGGCTTTCATGCAAGACCTTGATGATGTATGAGGGTATATTTTTAATTGTATGTCTCTTCTTTGGTCGTCAACTGAAAGCCAATGACTGATTGGAATGGTAGTGATTAGTAATTTCTTCTTCTTTTCTTTCCATTCAATGCAGCCTCGGCTTTAGAAGCAGCTGCGTAGAGGGAAGCATCAGAAGCATCAGTGGTTTGGGTGGTGAGGGTAGTTATACCAGCCAAGAGAGAATAATCAATATCATCAGTTTCATCAGCATCATCAGTAGCTTTAGTAGCGGTAGCGGTAGTGCCAGCGCCATTCAAAGCGGCTTCAGCCTTAGAAGCAGCAGCGTAGAGAGAAGCATCAGCAGCATTGGTAGTTGTGGCAATATTGTAAAGAGAAGATGGAATGATGTAGACACTTCCAGAGTAAGCAGCCACGCTGGTGGCAGAACCAGTGCTATTCGAGAAAGCATTGTCGATATCTGAAGCAGAAATAGTACCGTTGCTGATTAATCCAGACAAGACTGTAGCAAGAGTGGCACCATATTTACCACCATTTTCTTCAATGTAGTCAAGACCAGATTGTAAAACTCCGGAACTCTTAGCCCAATCAAGGACATCTTCAATAGCAACGACCCCATATTTCAAAACCGAAGTCAAGAAAGAAACGGCCTTTTCTGGGTCAGCTAACACCTTGTTGAGTAAAGTACTGAGAACACCAGAGTCTTTGATTTCGGAGACAATGGAAGAAATGATAGAGGAAACATCTCTCTTATCCAAGAATTCAGCCTCAAAATCTTGCGACAAGACATTACGCTTAGCAGCAGCAGTGGTGGTAGCAACGGAAGTTGTTGTTGTAGCAGTTGCAGCAGCAGCGGAGGTAGTATCAGACTTGCCACTGAAGGCACTAGAAATAAGGTTCACGGCACTGCTGAAGATAGACTTAGCCACGCTCAATAAAGCACTCTTGAAGTCATCATCGTTGGCAAGGTCCTGGAAAACGGTAGAAAGTAAACCAGAGTTCCAGATGGCTTTGATTAAACCTGGACCGTAAGTGATAGCACCTTGAATGGCAGCTTTGACAATGGTGCTGACTTCCGATTTCAAATCGGAATCATTGGAGATAACATTCCAGACATCACTGGCGATACCAGAGTTCGCTAATGCGGTAATTAACTGGGTTATTGCACTATCATCTCTAGCAGAGAGGATAGCAAGTTCGGCTGGATCTTCGGTGTAGGATCTTTTGCGTTTGATTTCTTTTATTTCCTCGAGAATAGATAAAGCTTGGGAAACATCTTCTCTTCTAACCATAGAATTTTCAAAAGCAAAGTTTGCTGGAGCAGCCAGAACAAAAGCTGAAGAAACTAAGATAGCTAGAAGGGTAGCTTGAGAGAATTTCATGGTTTATGTTGATACGAAGAGAGATGGTATAGTAGAAAAGTAAGAAAAGGTTATTTCCGATAATAATTCGGCGGGTACCTGAAGATATTTATATAAACTTTATCAGAAATCAGATGGAGGAATTTTCGAACAATGCACTGGTTTGATACTCCTGTTATTTTTTCCAAAATTACTACAATCGTAAAGATTGTTTTGACATTATGGAAAAGTTTGAAATCTCCACCACATTTTATGGAGGCTGCAAACTGACGCTATTACCGCATTAGGAAAAGAACCACTAACAACTCCACTGCACGACTTGTGTCCCAAATTACTTTTCCTAATTAGGAAATTCAGGACGTGCTCAAATACAGGTCGAGGCTGTTTTTCTATACAGGATAGTGGCTGCTGCCAAATTTAAACGTACCCCTTCGTGAGTTTCACCAGTTGCCAACCTTTTCGTGGCTTGACTATGGAAAGTTACTTTATCTAGTAAAGTTATCGTGCAACGATTCCTAAAGACACTAAAGCCTTCTTTTAATGGGGAATGGTTTGAGAGGGAGTCAGTGAAGGATAATGGTATTGTAGCATTATAGTCCACGGAATATCCACTTTCGGTAAGTCATCATGAAAATTTCCAGAACTATGGTCTTGCTTTCCTGAAATGGTCTCGAGAGCCCGGAGAGGGATCTGTGACAAATCATGGGATCCGGATCGATAATCTATCTTTTCGATCGCTCTTTCATTCACATGACATCTCTATCATGAGGAGTAAAGCGTGCGATATCAATCAAGACGAGTAAAAGCATGCGATTTTGATTACTTTCTATATAAAACCCTCATATCCCAAGCCTTCATACCCCAAACGCTTCTTCCTCCCAAGCCTCGTTTCTTCAGGTTTGTCTCTATTCCGCACAACCGGACGGTACCCAGATATAAACATCTGGTCGAAGATTTTTCAGCCAATGCCATACAGTGAAATCCTTCCTGGCAGTTAACACTACCTCATGAATGGTACGATGTGCCGAGCACAATCTACACCCGCACAGCATCTCTGGCTCAGATCCGTTCGTATTTGGTGGTTTTGTGATTGGTCAGCTGACATCCACCAATTTGCTGACTCTGAATCGGTCCACCTGGTAAATTAGCGCCCTACACCTGTCAGAGCCACGTTTCAATGCTTTGGGCTTCATTGCAGGCTCGTACTCTTGGCCGCAACCAGACCAATAATAAGATCTCACTTAATGTGATGATTCCACTCATTAGCTTTGACAGCTTTTTTCACTGGTAGATTTTTCACGAACTAGCTTTGACAGCTTTTTTCACTGGTAAATTTTTCACGAACTTTTTGTTTCTTTTTTTTTCCTCTTCCTTTACACCTGCATTCGGATATCGTGTTTTCTTTATTAAAGGCCCTTTTCTTCTTCTTCTTCTTCTTCTTCTTTTTCTCGCTAGTAAAAAACTCGTAAAACTTCGAAAGCATGTCTGTTGTCGAAGCCTCCTCCACTGCTGTTGGCAGTGGTGATTTCACTCCATCCACGATCAAAAGAGGTAACATCGCCAGTATCAATACCTCATCGACTAAAAAAGTAGGCGCTAATTTGGTCACCACCGATACCAACGGTAAAAAATTCAATGTCCCCGATTATACCATCAAGGACATCCTCTCTGCCATTCCAAAGCATTGTTATGAACGTTCGTTGGTCAGATCGCTCGGATATGTTGTCAGAGATATTACCATGATGGTGATTTTAGGCTACACTGGCCACCAATTGATTCCAAAAGTAATGTTGAACGACCACGAAACCTTGTCCTACTACATCAGAGGGGCATTGTGGTGTTTCCACTCTTATCTTCTTGGGTTATTTGGCTTTGGTTTGTGGATCTTGGCCCATGAATGTGGTCATGGTGCTTTCTCTGATTACCAAAACGTTAATGATGTTGTTGGCTGGACCTTGCATTCTTATCTCGTTGTTCCTTATTTCTCATGGAAATTCTCTCATTCCAAACATCATAAAGCTACTGGTCATCTCACTAAAGATATGGTGTTCATTCCTTACACCAAAGAAGAATATGTGGAATTGAGCAAAGTCGAAAAGATCTCTGAAGTTATGGAAGAATCTCCAATTTACACTTTCTTGGTTCTTCTTTTCCAACAGTTGGGTGGTTTACAGTTCTACTTGTTATCGAATGCTACCGGACAACCTTATGAAGGTTACTCCATATTGGGTAAATCTCATTACGCCCCTGCTTCTCCAGTTTTTGACAAACATCAATACTGGTATATTGTTTTGTCAGATATTGGAATTCTCACCACTTTCACTGTGGTTTACCAATGGTACAAGAACTTTGGAGCTTTCAACATGTTTGTTGATTGGTTCATGCCTTGGTGTTGGGTTAACCATTGGTTAGTGTTTGTTACTTTCTTACAACACACTGATCCTACCATGCCCCATTACAGGGATTCCGAATGGACTTTCGCCCGTGGTGCTGCTGCTACTATTGACCGTGATTTTGGATTCATTGGTCAACACATTTTCCACGACATTATTGAAACTCATGTGTTGCACCATTATGTTTCCAGAATTCCTTTCTATAATGCCAGAGAAGCTACTGAAGCCATTAAGAAGGTTATGGGTATCCACTATAGATACGAAGGTGAATCCATGTGGAAATCGTTATGGAAAGTCATGAGAAAATGTCAGTATGTGGACGATGAAGAAGTTGACGGGATCATGATGTTTAGAAACGTCAATGGTATTGGTCCAGTCAAGCCAAAAGATTAGGCCTGAAAAGAAACAAGGAAGCCTGTCAAGTATTCAGGCACAGGACACCCTACAAGTTATTTATTATTCAAGGTCATAAAAGTTAAAGTATAGAAAGTATAGAATATATATCATAGATCTATAGACCATCTTGAATGTATGTTCATTCATAGAGCACAACAAAATCAGTAGAGATATCACTATAATGATCATTTGAAGCAAAGACTGCGAAAGTTTCATTTTTCACCTTTTTTTAGTAATTCTTCAATATTTTGAACATAATTCCACCATTTTTAGCCGTAATTTCAAAAGATGTCAAGCTTTATCGTAAAATTTCATTTTCGACATTCCATTTCTCCCCTTCGAATCTCACTTCTACATCTTCATATCCTCTGCTGTCTAAGCACCACTTTCCGTGTAATAATGATTGCAAATTAGCACACTGGGGAATCGCAACTTTAATGCAGGAATGAATTTTTTTTTCAGCTTCGAGCTATGGAAAATTTCACTCTTCTACCAGTGACCCTTTCAGCTTTGCAGTAACAGTATGTCCAAGTTCATTCGTGTATGTACGCAGCTCTCCAATGCTAGCATGAAGCTTAGACTTGGAGGCTTCGTTGCTCCTTCGTTAGCTGGATTTAGATCATTTCATCAATCGAGAAGAGTGTTGAACGATGAAATCAAGGTTGATATCAAGGAAGTTCCAAAAACCTATGAAGAAGAAAAAGTGTTGATCGACAAAATCAACGACAGTTTGAGCGAAAAAGATGTCGAAAACTGTGCCCGTCTCAGAAATATTGGGATCTCTGCCCATATCGACTCTGGTAAAACTACCTTCACTGAACGTGTGTTGTACTACACGGGTAGAATTAAAGCTATTCACGAAGTTAGAGGTCGTGATAATGTTGGGGCCAAAATGGACCATATGGACTTAGAGAGAGAAAAAGGTATTACCATTCAATCTGCCGCTACTTACTGTTCATGGGAAAAAGATGCTAAAAACTTCCATTTCAACTTGATTGATACCCCTGGGCATATTGATTTCACCATAGAAGTTGAAAGAGCGTTGAGAGTTTTGGATGGTGCTGTTTTGGTTGTTTGTGCTGTTTCTGGTGTACAATCCCAAACCGTTACTGTTGATCGTCAAATGCGTCGTTATAATGTTCCAAGAGTTACTTTCATTAACAAGATGGACAGAATGGGAGCTAATCCGTTCAAAGCCATCGAGCAGATCAACCAAAAATTGAAAACCCCTGCTGCCGCTATCCAGGTTCCAATTGGTGCTGAGAGTGAATTGAAAGGGGTAGTCAATATCATTGATAGAGTTGCATTGTACAATGAGGGTGCTCAAGGTGAAGAGATTAGAAGCGATGCTGTTCCTGAAGATTTAGCTGATCTTGTTGAGCAAAAAAGAGCATTGTTGATCGAAACCTTAGCTGATGTCGATGAAGAAATGGCTGATATTTATTTAGAAGGTGAGGAACCAACCGTTGAACAAATCAAAGGTGCCATTAGAAGAGCCACCATTGCCAGAAAATTCACTCCGGTCTTGATGGGATCTGCGTTGGCTAACACTGGGGTTCAACACGTTTTGGATTCCGTGGTCGACTACTTACCTCAACCTAATGAAATCTTGAACACCGGTTTGGAATTGGTTAACAATGACGAAGTCCCCGTTACTCTACTTCCTTCTAGTACTGCACCTTTCGTCGGTTTAGCCTTCAAATTGGAGGAAGGAAAATATGGCCAATTAACTTATATCAGAGTCTACCAAGGTAAATTGAGAAAGGGTACTTACATCAACCACCTCAAGTCTGGAAAGAAAGTTAAGGTTTCACGGTTGGTGAGAATGCATTCTAATGATATGGAAGATGTTGACGAGGTTGGTGCTGGAGAAATCTGTGCTACTTTCGGAATCGATTGTGCCTCGGGAGACACTTTCATTGGCCAAAACTGTGATCGTGAAATCACCATGAGTTCTATGTTCGTGCCAGAAGCAGTTATTTCATTGTCGATTCACCCTAAGTCGAAAGACAACGGTGCTTTCTCTAAAGCCATGAACAGATTCCAGAAGGAAGATCCAACCTTCAGAGTCAAGTTTGACCCAGAGTCCAAAGAAACTGTTATTTCGGGTATGGGTGAATTACATTTAGAAATTTACGTCGAAAGAATGAAACGTGAGTACGGAGTTGATTGTGTTACTGGTAAGCCACAAGTTTCTTACCGTGAATCGATTACTGCTCCAACCACTTTCGACTACACCCACAAGAAACAATCTGGAGGTTCTGGTCAATATGGTAGAGTCATGGGAGAAATGACTCCTTTAGCTGGGGAAAACAAGTTCACTGAACATATTGTTGGTGGTAAGATTCCTGAAAAATTCTTATTTGCATGTTCTAAAGGATTTGATGATTCTTTAGAAAAGGGTCCATTAATTGGACATCGTGTCTTAGGGGTTCATATGCATATTAATGATGGTCAAACCCATATTGTTGATTCCTCGGAATTGTCCTTTAGAACTGCTGCCAAGGGAGCCTTCAAGCAAGCGTTCTTAAATGCTAAACCAGTGATTTTGGAACCAATTATGTCGGTAGAGGTTAGTGCACCTAATGAATTCCAAGGTGCTGTAGTTGGATTAGTTAACAAACTTGGAGGTATGATTTTAGAGACTGTCAACGGTCATGACGAATTCACCGTCACCGCAGAATGTTCATTAAACTCCATGTTTGGATTCTCTACATCATTGAGAGCTTCTACTCAAGGTAAGGGTGAGTTTTCATTAGAGTTCTTGAAATACTCTCCAACTTCACCTCAATTACAACGTGAGCTCATAGCTGAGTACGAAAAGGAACAAGCTAAAAAGAAGTAAATAGTTAACAAATCATGTATATAGTTACTAGAATCAAATTAACACTTTTGACAACAAGTAGGTATATCTTTTGACACAACTATTGGAAAGTAAAAACTTTCACAGCAACTACGAGGAGAACACTTCCACAGCAACTACAAGTGAGTAAATATTTTTTTTTATAGTATTGATATTTATGGGAGGGGGGAAGAGGTTAGATGTATATGATTATGAGATGACATTAAAGAAATTGAATCTTAAATAAATCTTCTTCTGATTTTTTTTGGATGATTAATTAGCTAAAGATACACTAGGATTAGATAAGATTGTTTTGGCATGCTTTGATTTAAGCTTTAGCGACAGCTCTTTTGACGGCAAATCTTCTTTGTTTCTTTAAGACTAAAACTTGGAATCTTTCGAAATCAGTTAATTCAGCTCTTCTTTGTTTAGAAGCCAATTTCTTAGCCCAAGTGGTCTTACCCCATTTAGCATCAACGTCAGCAGAGACCCATTTCTTGTTGACGGTGGCGGTTCTGGAACCTCTTGGTAAGTTGGCAATAACGATAGGAGTTAACACAACTTTACCTAAGGAGATGGCTTGTCTTTGGATTTTTGGACCATCAATTAAAACCTAAATTGTTAGTATATGATATCAAAATGTTTGGGAAAAACAACAAGAACCAAGACATTAATTTCCTAGACAGTCTACGGTCTCACATTATCCTTTCTATTCTTTCTCTTTGTCTCTCTGTCTTCATCTGTTGGTTTTTTGGTCGACGGGAATACATACTCTTTTTTGATCAATAATTTCAACAACGGTGGCTAAATCTTTGTTGTCAATCAAGACAACACGACCTAATTCAACTAATCTCCAGTTAGCAGCTTTAACAGTAGTGTTCGAGGACATTTTTGGTTATTATAATCTATATTGACTAACTGTAATAAAAGACTGAAGTTTTAGTTTTTTTTCTAATGATAGTACACTGCAGCATAATCGAGTTTGTTAGCTGAAAATTTTCATTTTGTGAGCATTAGTGAAAAAGACTCTTAGTGCGCATGGTTCACGTGATACTTTAATCGCAACGGGGCGCTAGCCCTACTATTCCTCACAATAAATTTCTGAGACAAATCTGCGTTCTATACTTCTCTGCAACAAGCCTTTTATACTTATGGGTGGCCTACAATACGGTATGTACAATGATGATTTAATTTGCGTTCTAGAGTCCGACTACCGAAACACGCCTAGTTTCTTTATGGTATAGGATAGTATGCGACCAATTACTTACTGAAATATACTAACAGTTCTCTGGTTCCTATGGTTAATGTCAAGTCAATTGTAGAAACATCATGTTCGTCAAAAGTATCGTCGTCAACTCTACGTAATTACCATATACCCACATATGATGGTAATGTCGTCGATTCTCTGCAAGTATCGTATCATCTCATCTCTCTGTAGTGTATTGGGCGCTCAATTATGGTGTCTTTTTTTTTTACTCGCACATTGCGTAATAGATACGTGCTCTTTAGGCTTATGTTCAAACAACCTTTCACAGCTACCATATATAAAGTTCTTCGGTTGTCAAAGATGTCGTTAAGCACAGGTTCTAAGAAGGTTCAACAACCGGCTTGGTTCAAACCAACTCCAAAGAGTGAGCAGCCTGTTTTGAAGATCTATAATTCATTAACCAGGACTAAAGATGAATTCATTCCATTGGTCCCCAATCACATTAGTTGGTACTGCTGTGGACCAACTGTTTATGTCCATTCTCATATGGGACATGCTAGAAACTACGTCTCCACAGATATCTGCAGAAGAATTTTACAGGACTACTTTGGGTATAGTATCAATTTCGTGCAAAACGTTACTGATATCGATGATAAGATCATTATTGCCGCCCGTCAACAATATTTATTTGAGGAAAAGTTGGTGAACATCTATCAGAATGTTGATACTGAGTTAATTGATAAGTCCAAACAATACTTGTCCGCATATATCTCGAAAAATCTCAACCAATTTACTGGTAACGTAGAAACTGAATTCATCTCGTGGTCCAACTCAGTTAATATCGAAGAGATCGCCAAAGCTGTACCAAAATTCCCCATGTATATAAAAGCAGCCAAAGTAGCCCATCAAACTATCTACTCTGACAAACAATTACCAATCGCTGAATTCTTAGACAGCATCAAAGATGTGGCCACACCTCAATTGGATAAACAATTTGGTGATACCGTCAACGATCCTTCAATATTCAGAAAGCTCCCTGCTTACTGGGAAAACAAGTTCAATGAAGATATGGCCAAGTTGAATGTTTTACCTTCTTCCATAACCACCAGAGTTTCAGAATACATTCCTGATATCATTGAATTTGTCGATAAAATCATTGGAAACGGTTTTGCTTATGCCACTAATGATGGCTCGGTGTATTTTGATACCGCCAAGTTTGAAAACGATCCAAATCATGATTATGCTAAACTACAACCATGGAACAAGGGTTCTTTGGAATTAATCAACGATGGTGAAGGTTCGTTATCTACCGGCCAATCAGGTAAGAAAAACCCTGCTGATTTCGCCTTATGGAAGGCCTCGAAACCGGGTGAACCTTCTTGGCCATCTAAATGGGGTGAAGGTAGACCAGGTTGGCATATTGAATGTTCAGTCATGGCTTCTGATATTACTGGAGAAACCATGGATATCCACTCTGGAGGTATTGACTTATGTTTCCCTCATCATGATAATGAATTAGCTCAATCGGAAGCTTGTTTTGATAACAAGCAATGGGTCAATTACTTTATGCATAACGGGCATTTACACATTCAAGGTCAAAAAATGTCAAAGTCTTTGAAAAACTTCATTACCATTGAAGATGCCTTGAAAGATTTTACAAGCAGACAATTGAGATTAGTATTTGCATTGAGTTACTGGGAAAGACCTATTGATTTCAAAGATAGTTTAATTTCAGAAGTGAAATCCTACGAATCGACTCTTTCCAAATACTTCACTGTGGTTCGTGCTTTGAACAACGACTATAACCATAAAGTTAGCCAAGAGAACCAACATATTTCTAAGAAATTGTCTGATGCTGAGAAGCAATTATACAAAGATTTACAAAAAGCTCAAACTGACACGCATGCTGCCTTCTGTGATAACTTGTCCAGTCCTCAAGTATTGAAGATCATTCAAGACCTCGTATCGAAATCGAATAGTTACATCCAATTTTGCTCGAATGGAGAAGGTGAATTGAAAATTGAACCACTATTACAAACCACCACTTGGATAGTTAAAATATTGGATATTTTGGGATTCCAAGCTAGACCAGATAAGTTAGGTTGGGCCGATGCTAGCGAGGGGGAATCTTCTAGTGCTTCCAAAGAAGAAGTTGCCTTACCATATGTAAAAGCATTATCTGAGTTCCGTGATTCAGTGCGTAACTTATCCATCAACAAAGCAGATTACTCTGAGATATTGAAGGTTTCTGACGCTCTTAGAGCTAACTTGATCAATTTAGGTGTTTCTCTTGATGATAGACCTAATGGAAGTGCGCTTGTGAAATTCTTGAATGTTCAGGAACAAGAGCAATTATTGGCTCAACAAAAGGCCAAAGAGCAAGCCATTTTGGAAAAGCAAAAGAAGAAGCAGGAACAAGCAGCAGCAAATGCTAAGAAAGAACAAGAAAGATTGCAAAAAATGAAGATCAAACCTGAGGACTTATTCAAAGATACTTCATTGTATTCCGAATGGGATGATGAAGGTATCCCCACCAAGAATGCCAATGGGGAGGAAGTTACTAAGAGTATGAAGAAGAAATTGGTGAAACAATTTCAGCAACAACAAAAACTTTACCAAGAATACCTACAAGCACAGTAAGCGCATCATGAATCTTTAGTAAGTAACTAATTTAATATTATAGAGAATTCTCATTTATTTTTGCATAGTGTACGACATTTTTTATAGTCCCCGCGACTTTTTTTCTCTTAGGCTGTCAAACACCACGTCACCTATTCTCTTAGATTTATACTGGCAATGTTCAATTTGGTGACCAGATTCCAAGCAATTGCCAACCAGGCGTTGACCTCGAGCATTATACTATCAGCTTTGGTAGTTATTACCAGTTTAATTCAATTATACGTCAGTAATGTGTGGGACTTGAATTCCACCTCGATCTCGAGTATAAAGCCCACTGTTCTGTTGAAACACTCCTATAATTATGGATCAGTTAACAGGAAGCCCAAAGAGAACTCCAAAATTCAATTTGATTTAGAAACCGACTTAACGCCATTGTTCAATTGGAATACCAAGCAAATCTTCGTTTATTTGACCGCCGAGTATCCTGGTAAGAGTGAAGGTTCTTCTAATAAAGTGACCTACTGGGATAAGATAATAACAGATAAAAAAGATGCTGTCTTACAGCTCAAAAACCAGAGGGCCAAGTACTCTGTATGGGACGTGGAGAAATCATTTAGAGGTAGAGAAGCTACGGTTAAATTAGGCTGGAACATTCAGCCGCATATTGGGCCATTAGTATCGGGAGAAACTGGTATTTCGACCTTCAAGTTTGCCGAACTTGAGTCTAAGAAGAAAGAATCTACAGCTAACTAGTCTAATGAATATATATAAATAAATATAGATATTGCGGATTTATGTACAGGTAAATAATGCAAAATTTCTGGACGTAAACGTCAAAAAGGGTTGATCATTGATGGGTGATCATTCGCTAGTAGTAGCTTCTTCTAAGTTTTTCAATACCATGATGGTTCTACTTTGCCTGGCGGTAAACGTTTCCTCGTAGGTAGGAGGTTCTTGGGCGTCAATTTGTTTTCTGAATCGAACTATTCTTCTTCGATTGAAATTATTCCATGCTAAGTACTCCATAACAAGAGGATATGACTGTTTGAGCTTTTCTGCTTGGCTCTTGTCCTTGCGGCAACTGGTGGACACCAAGTAACCTATTTTCTTCGCCAATTTGGCATCTAGTCTATTCTGAGTTGGAAGCAGCCTCTCAGGGTGAAAGAATTCCGGGATGTTAACCAATATCTTATCGAGAGGCCAGAACCACTCTTTATACCATAACTTATAATATTTGGTGAGTTCCTCATTCAATGAGGCTTTAATATCAGTTACACCTTGGAATAACTTCTGGAGGGAGGAAATACTTCTGATATTGTAGAAGCGGTTGAGAATCCTGTATTTTTGCTCAAGTATAGAGGCTTCAATAACTTGACTTTCATACCACATCACAAGCTTGTACAATGATTCGAGATTTCTTGACCATCGAGCTTCGACGAAAGATCCTGACATAAGGTACTTTTCGCATATGGAAAGAATCTTTGATAATGACGATGGTTCCTTATGAAGCAAAAACAATTTAGAGATTATGATACAGTATTGATCTCCAGAAAGTCTGATATTGCATGATTCAGCAGTTTCGAACAATTCGATGTATGCTTCTGGAGACTCCTTGTCTAAGTCCATGAACGAGAATTGAAGTGATAGTAGTCTTCTATATTGAAGTTGAAGTGGTTTAGGGATCTGAACCGACCTTTTATCTTCGGAATATGGATACTCTTCAACATATAATTTACACATAGTCTCAATTTCACGGATTCCGCTAGCAATGAATTTCCCAGCAAACTGGAAGTTTCCCTGGAGCTTATACAAATTCCCCATTTCTCTGTAAATTGTGAATCTGAATTCATTGGAAAGTTTCTGGTCCAATGTTTGTTTGATGAAGTTTAAAAAATTAGTTAACAATTCAGCGTTTTTGATATCATTAGCTCCATTGGCAGTGATATAAGTTGCCACAATCAAAAGAAGTTCTACTCCATGATCATGAACCACTGGGTTGTTATTCCGATTTTCGTTGCTCTCCCCAAGCTTTATACTGTTAAGCTCAAACACCGATTGAAGAAGTTTGTAGGAGTTCTCGAAGTTGTTCTGGTTACGTACATCTATACTAACCAATGCTCTCATCAAATGGACGTAGGTTTTAGGAGTCATGGGGATATTCTGCTTAACCATATGTCTATATGTTTCTATGATTGCCATATCTCCTTCATAAGTCTTATACCTAGAATAATTTTTCATGAATGGTAAATAGTGATTTTCATTCACCATGCTTCTTTCCTCAGCCAATGCCAATACCCCCTTAGCACTACCAAGTCTCAGAGTATTAAGATGATATTTTATGATTTCAGTGTAGAGTGAAGTCGAATGTTTGACACTAATTTTGTTGTCGTAGAAGGCATCCAAAATCCTCCATATTCTTCTTCCCAAGGCGTACTTTAATTTCGGGTCAGTAGTGCTTTTAATCCAGAACCTGTAGTTTCGAAGTTGTTCTTTGAAAACAGGAGCACTCTTAAAGGGAACATCAGACTCCTGATGGGCTTTATAACAGATTTCTTCTGCCAACTTGAACTCTGTCAAGCGGGTGTAAGCTTTTATAAGCTTGATATTGAAAGCATCGCTATCGAGACCTAAATGTTCAGCTATGATTCTGAATTGTTCTAGATATTTGGGACTATAATTGGTGGCAGCAAAATCAACAAGATTACCCATTGTTTTGGAGTCAATAAGAAGAACTTTGAATTTATTCTGACGAGCCACCGATGTTTGTAAAAATTCAAGGCAAGTTTTCAAGTCTGAGGAATTTAAGAGTGATTTGAATATCAATGAATAAAGATATGAGCTGGGAGCCTCTTGTATTACACCTCTCTTCACTTGAAAAAGATAATCTTCGAAATGGTGTCTTGCACCATCGAAATCAGAGTAGAAAAGGCATGAGTTTATCAAGGCAGCGTAAATCGAGTCCTTGGGTTTCAACCCTCTTTTAAGCAATTGTTGATAAAGTTCCTCCACCTGGATTTTGGCCCCAATCAGAGCCAAAGCATTCATGACTACAGAATAATGAGCTACGTACGGAAGGTCTCCTCTACCGTACATTTCTTCGAATTGCTTTTGTAGAAGCTTCCAGTTCTTTGTCTTTTCACTCAATCGAAGCAATACTTCAATTTGTTCATCAGAATGAACCTGTGGGAATTTCTGATACAATGCTAAAACTTCGTCATAGCGTTTCAAATTGATCAATGCTTCCATTGCATAGCGAAGGTCTAGTGAGGTTATTTTAGAAAAATTGTTATTTTTGAATTTCCAGTAACTCCAGCTTGCTTCTGGGTTCGATAGGAGGTTGAGTCGCATCAAAACAGTCACCATGTTCTCGAAATCTTGCCTGGATGAGAGCGTTGCATAAGCTATTCGTTGTAATTGTTTCATATGCTTTTCTCCGTTGCCTTCATCATACTGAGACAAAAGCTGTAAGCTTTGGTTGTAGATTGAAAATTCGGGAGAATTGAAATCAAAGTTTCCATCTCCTATGCGTTGAATGAAGTTTAAATAATCTTTGATGATTTGATATTTGTCTTGGTCTAAGGAATATAAATATGCCTTTCGGAAGAAAATTGTGATCAACTTTCGTTTCTTCAGGATTTCGTACTTCCCATGTATGAACTCCAATATTTTATCTAGTGAATAAGTGAGTTGTTCTCGGCTGTTTTTATCGAATTGGAAACTATCAGCTAAGAAATCGGCAAATGTTCTTTCGACTTTATGACTCCCAGAGACAAGAGGCCCAATCAACCGTTTGTAGTCCGCATAGCGGAAATTATTAATAAGGAAATGCACGAAACGATCTTTTTCCTGCAACAATTGAACCTGAACAGCATTTACTTTATCACTTCTTTTTGCGCCAATAAAGACCGAATGCCAGATCTCAAATAGAAGCTCGATAACCTCAAGCTGGGGGGTTCCTCCAAACGTCGAAATGTCCAATATTTGCTTGAATTCAGTAAGAAGCTGCTCTGCTTGTACATCATCTAGGTTCTTGAGTGATTTTAAATACTGTCTTCTTAAACCCTCATCTTGGATTAGGTGGTTCACCTTGGTGTATGGATCTTGCTCGAGATCCATTTCATCTTCGCCGTCAATGTCCCTGTATCGGGAGGCCACTCGAGGGGCCCTTGTGAAATATACGTTAGATCTCTTCTGCATCAACTGCTGTATTTTTGGTGTCATTGTATGAGGTGTAGATGGAGCTATAGGAATAATCAGTGCTTGCAAAATCGGTAGGTGATGGTGCTTTATTCGAGGTCGGACACCACTCCAATATAGAAGTGAACGGGCCAGTCGCCATCTTATGCCTACACCTATTTGCAATGACATGGCGGGCCGACTTCTTAATGGTCTTTGAGTTTGAAATTAGTTGATTTAAAGTGGCTGCTAGTTTTCCGAAGATGAAAAATCAGTGAAAAATCATACTATAGTGTGACTATATGCAAACCTCCGTAGAGGTAGAAAATAAACTACTTAAAGAGCTACAGGCCAAAACTACAATAAAAAAAATTCAATGAAAGCATAAATTGTCTTACAGGTATGGCATTTCAACGTCAGAGTCATTAAATCAGTATTTTTATGTCGTAGTCAATGAAGCAGAAACTTCTCGTACAGTGTGAATATAAAAAATCATCATTCAAGAAATGCCATCGACTATATGAGAAACAATAAACACTAAAAAGTATGTTAGTAAATTGTGCTTACACAGTGGTTATTATCAGTAAATGACCTTTCATCACCTCTTATTCATCAACGCTTCAAAAAATTTGTACACTGAAACGTGACTCCTCTCCTTATTGTACAAGAGAGGGACAAACAAGGTTGAATATGTCCGCCCGGTCACAAGTATCCTCATCTAATATTCTTGACGGTTGTAAACATACCTAAAATGTTAGTGCTAGATCATCTTATATTGGTACGTGAAATTGAGCTCATACAAGGCTGAAACTTAACGAATATGCTGTTGTCAACCCGGATAATTCAGTTGGAACAATTGGTAAAAAGCAAATAATCACCGCAAAATTTCAATTACCATCTGTGTAGTAACATACCTTTCATTGAAAACTCATATTCCCGAGGGATATGAACTGGAGTAGGGAACTGAAGAGAACTGTAAATAATTATAAAAAATTTTCGAGAATCGCATCCTTATATAGAATGTCTGGCGCGGCACGACCTATTAGGGCTTTTTGATGTGAAGATGCCATTGCTGCGATAAAACATTGGACAGCCAGAATGAAGAGCAGGACAGGGAAAGGTTCGTAATACATGAGTAGCCGAACGGACGGACATACACAATTTGGGTCTAAGTATGATTTAGATTGGTATGGGCTAATGAAATGGAGGGGGGTTGTCGCTGGTGTACGGAGGACCGCCGTAGGTGCTATATGGCCCAATTACTGGTTGCAAGTTCCGTGAAGCAAAGTCAGGCACCAGCAGGCTTACGATTTTATACCGAAGAAGGTTACCTTCACCGCAACGACGAATGCAACATGCACCACTGCCAAAGCCAAAAGCACAATGACATGATGTTTCTTTGCAATCTCTGAACTTCCCTCGGCCAAAAGCAAAGCGTTCTTGTGAACAATTGGGCTGATTTTAATGATATTGCTCAAGCCCGTAACCGCACCAGTAAGAGCCACCACGAGCCATTCCAACAAATTCAAGACCTTATGGTGTTTTTCATTACTGACGAAAATCACAATTACAACGTTAATGAGAGTGATTGGGAACCACAACACATTGGTGTAGCCGTAGATGGAGATGACTTTAGTTAATGAAAGTCTATGAGGGAATTTGAGAATCCATGAGGTGTAGGCGAATAACAAAAACGGCACTGACAAATTGTAACCGTAGAATAAACTGATGGATTTTGTGAGAAGGTCAAAGTCATATTCATACTTGGATTTGGTTTGATTAGGGTGGAGCCAATTAGATAAGATGTTGGCACCTGTAGAGCTGACGAACATCAAGAAGATTAGACTTCCTGTAATCCATATGAACCCGTACAATTCAATATCTTCGTCGTCGTCGTTGATGGATGCAGGAGAGGTTGATTTGTCAAGCGGATTGAGGGCGTGCTGGATTTTTTGGAACAATTGCTCCGAGTCCAAATCAAAGAATTTGCGGTAGAAGTTGATCTGGAACATATGGGAGCTCAGTGGAACAGGTACTTGTGGTTTGATTACATCCGGTTGTAATGGGGCCACGCCTGGGGTGGTAGTGAAGGAGGCATTGGGTTGGGTATCTGGCTCAATTGGAGATTCTATTTGTTAATATATGATTGTTGAACAATATAGCTGACTACTTACCATTGCTAGGGGAGTCCGCGTCAATTAATGATATCTGATAGTTAGTTAGTATAATTCGATCAAATCGGGTTATTCTGTACATACCGGCTCTCTGTTATCGCCGTTAAGGCTGGTGTAATTATGGGACATCACTGGTGGTTTTTATCTACAAAGAAAGAGAATTAGCCAGTTAGGTGGACAGATATGTATTGGAAATTAAATGCGACGTCGTGCATAAACCCCGATTTTTTTTTGCAGTTATAGATTTGCATTCAACCCAGCACCTTTCTTGCGAGGAATGGAAAGCTCGTGTTTCTGATGGTGGTTGAAGAGGCTCTTCAGGGAAACCCTAAGGCTGTCGAAATGATGGAAACTGGTGTCTCCATGAGAGGCGCTGTGCTCAATGGAATCAGGACTGTTGTCCCAGTCGTGCGAGTAATAAGACTCCTGGCTGTAGGGAGAACCAGAATCCGCTTCGTAGGCTTGGATTACTTCCTCTACAGAGGTACTGTCCTCAGAATCAGCCGGGTTGACTGGAGCATCCTGAGGCATGTCGTCTGGAAGCGTATCAGCTGTGTGATGAAAGTGGTTTGTGAAGGTATACCGAATCACACTCTCTTGATCACCAGAGCTTTCGCTATCCTCCTGCTTTGTAGCTGCTTCTGTATCTGATTCTAGCTTTGGCTTACCTTCTTGCCTTTTTTCTTTGTCTTCTGGATCTTCTTTGCTTACCTCCTTTACTCTAAACTCCTCTACCGGTTGCTTGACTTCGTCTACTGGCAGTTGAATCTCCGCCTCAACCAAGTCTCTTGTTTCGGGAAATTGCAGGATAATTATGCCTCCAGCCAAGCAGCTGATCGCTATGGGAACAAATATCCAGCCGCGGATCACCTTGAAAACATAAGGAAACATAATATTCAACACTGCGTTCATCATCCAGCTCACACTAATACAAAGAGAGGAAACCTTGTTTCTCATTCTTCGAGGGAACAATTCGGCTACGTAGAGCCAACTCACACTTACTACCAAAGCAGAATATACTGCAGTAACAAATAAAAACAACGCTAGTATAGCGGAGGCAGGCTTATTCGTGATACTCCATCGCATGGACGAATTTGCAGCCGCAGTTTTCTCATACAACAATATCAACACCGCCATAGAAGAGAAACCGATACCTAAAACTGTCATACCAAACACCAACAAATCTTTTCGTCTAGTTCTGTCTAGAAATGAGAGAGGGAAGCAGGTGAAAAAGGCCCCTATAATGTACTGCACTGACACCATCCAAAAGCGATGATTTCCTTCAATTCCACATATAGCACAGAGATAACTAAAGAAATAAGACAAGCTGCTTATACAAGTAGCTTGGGAGAACAATTGCACTAGCGCCCCGCACATCGTGTACTGGAAGTAATTTTTTTTAAACAATTCAGAATATGAGCATAAAGTTGAGTCGTCAGGTAGTAGTCTTTTCATTTCAGAGAGTTTTTCGAGTACTTTGGCAGCTTCAGCCCATTCCCCTTTGGCCAGCAACCAACGTGGGGATTCTGGAAGTAATGCGGTTAGTCCAACTACAAATAGTGCTGGCACTGCTTCACATGCCCAGGTAATCTTGAACGAATATTCATCGGGCAAATAGATCTGAAGCACGGAACTAAGGTAAAATGTGGCAATAGTACCCATCACTGAACCCAACTGTACCAATGATATTGCTTTTCCTCGTTTATTTCGGGGTATGACTTCGGTTATGTAAACGGGTATGGCACAAGAAAGGAGCCCCATAGCAATTCCTGTGGCTACTCTAGCTAGCACGATGATGGAAATGTACTTCACCAAAGCCGAAACCAGGATCCCAGTGATCCAAAATAAGGCTGCAACTCGGAATGTCAGTCTGGCTCCAAAAGCATCTCCAAAATGGCCTGCTGCAAGACATCCAGCTATGAAGATTAGTACTTTATTCGAAAAATTGCAAAATTTCGTAAAAAGAAAAAAAGAATTACAAAATTCACTAAGCTTTAGTTTCACATACCCAAACCACCAATCGAGTTACTTGAGATCAAGATTCCCTGTTCCCAGGCTGTCAACTCCCCAAAAAACGCTTCAAACTGGGCGGTTGCTAAAAAAGATGATAATGATGCTGCTTCCAATCCTATAAGAACACCAGAAACGGCGATGATGGTGGAAATACCACTCCAACTGTATATTTTCATTTTTTTTTGCTGATTCCACTTAACAGTTAAGAGAACAAATTTACGATATCTTTTTTAGCAGCAATTGGTTTGTGGAGCAGAGGTTACCCGTCCGCACATCAAAACCGAATGTACGGTTTTTTTCTCTATATGGCTGCACCACGTCAAATTCAGCACCCACCTCCAATTGCGGTTCGCGGCATGGACATTAATATAGAAGGCTGCCTGGCATTCCGGCCATGGAGTGAAACTCCACTACCGCGTAAGCAGAACGCATTCGTCAAACAAACCCTCCTTCATTCCCCCATCTTCACCAATATCTTTCCAAAGTTCAAGGTGAATGTGGAAAAGCCAGTTCGTGGACTTGCAAGCACTTCGATCAACGACGAGGCAGATCAAACGTTGGCGTTAGCCATTGAGGACTCCCAATTAGATGCCTTTGATGACGACGACGACCTTCTTATGGATATTCGGCAGGAAGATGCGAAAGAAGTTAGCCCCATCCTGGAAGATAAACAAGCTCCCGAGTTTAGACGAGTGAAAGTAATTATAAAAGTGACGTCAATCGTGGTGGAAGGCATTGAGTTTGCTGTAAATGCTCCAATCAGATCTTCTTGTGTGGTTCCAGGCACTATCAATGGCGAAGACTCGCTATTCATTTCTCTAAAGTCAGGCTTTCTCCTACTAATAAGGTTGTTTTTAGTGCCGAAATCATTTATCTCGGAACCCGTCACAGAATCCAACAGTAAATCACAGCCCATAATCAAACCATTTGTAGTACAATGGTGGGATACCAATAACTCAGACGAAACATCTAGCTCTGGATTTCACGTCAGAGCCCATCAGTCAGGGTTAGCAGCAGTATCCACATCCTCCACCAACATATTTCGAATTTATAACTGCCAACACACCGATTCCGGTATCATGTTCCTTCCACATTTCAATGTCCCTGTTGATGGTGCCATTCTCAACTCATGTTTTGTTGATCCTCTTAACAAAGCAATTATCGACAACCATTTTATGTTTCTTACTCTTCAGCTTTCCACATCCCACAGACTAGAACTTCATTTATACTCGTGGATTTGGGGGGAAAGCATAACCGATTCATTGGAGAAATCGATTCTACCCCTTCATAACTCATTCAACATACCCATTTTCATCATCCCCTTAACGAAAAACGCCAGCTTTTTATTCGTATCTCCTGGGAAATTAACCATGGTTTCTTTGCACCAGATTACATCCGCTGAGTTTGAGTTTATTTCAATTGATTTTAAAGGTGCTTTTCCTACCAATTATTCCATCTCAGACGATATATCCAGTACCGATCCCCTCACCGATACTGTTCTTCTATCCACAGAGAATGGTGTAGTATACCTGGTTGAAGTAGCCCCCAATACCATCTCCGTGAGACCAATCTTGAGAGTAACTGATTCGATCTCTGTGTTCTCCTTAACTAAAGAAAAGGATATGTTTTGCTTAATATTCGGTAGTGATACGGGCTCTAATCGTGAAGTTTTGATACCACATCTATTTGATATAGATTATTGTCAAAGCCTTGATAATTTCCTGAAAATCAAATACAGCACAGTTAATCTATTACAGGATCATAGAAACTGGGCTCCTATACTAGATGTTCTGATCATCGAGTCCTTTAAAGGCCGTTCATCTCTAAGCACTTCTAGTGAAGAATTGTGGGCATTAACTGGAACGGGAAAAAGGACCAAATTAACACAACTAAAGGTCGGCCATAATGCCCAAAGATATAGCAGCACCTACGAAACCCTCCGAAAAGCTGAAAAGATCTTCTTTATCACCTTGCAAGACAGAAGCTATCTCATTTGTGCTCTTCCATTTGCAACTTGTGTTCTTGAATATCAAGATGATTCCGAGGACAAATTGTGTGAAATAGAGGGCCCCAACATAATACAAAATGAAACCTGTTTGTTGATTGAAAAAGTTCATGGTTCCGAATCATTATTTATCCAAGTAACCAAAAATCGAGTACTACTCTCTGATTTGTGCGATCTGATAACCCTTGAATGCTTCGATGACAATATCGTATGTTGTGCCATTGTTAAGCGAACTATCGCGATTGCTGTAGAGAGTGAGTGCCATATCTCTATAAGATTATTCACTCTATCAGATGAAGTAGGTCTTGAGTTTCAATTAGACGACTTGGAACTACTCATACCATTAGGAACTATTGAAGTTGAATTTCAGGTTTCATGCTTAGAAATAATGCTATTAGCAGACCAGAAATACTTGGTTCTGGGGGACTACGATGGAAACATTTACTTCTTTTGCATTGAAAACGGACTGGTACCTTGCAAGAAAACATCCCTTCCTGCATTCAACCAGTATGACTCTGAGCAGCAACTAGTAATTGCTGATGATATCAAATCGATACCCGGAAAAGCGCCGTCTTTGGTTATTGGATCTAAAGATGGGTTTCTTATTCAACTACAGATGACTAATAACTTGGAATTCAAATGTCACCTGTTTTTAAAGTTAGCGGACACTCCTGTGCTGATATACCTAGTTCCCGACAACAAAGAATTAATTTTTGTTCTAGCAAAGAATTTGTGGTTAGTAGATGCCACGAATTTGGAATCTCCACTGAAGGTATATTTTGAGGAGAAGACGGATAGAGCTATTTCGGCTATGGTTCCCTTGAGGCCTAGGCGTGGAACTTATGACGTTCCTTTTGCATATGTGAGAGACGAGGGTCTTACCATTGGGAAGGTATTCCCGTTTAAAGCACCAGTTGTTAAGCAAATGTCCCTTGGAGAGGCTGCGAAGAAAATCTTATATATGCCATACCTTTCAACTTTTGCATTATTGTGTAATTCAAAGGATCCTGGTAATCGACTCAAGTTCATAGATAGAAAAGGATTAAGGATAATTCCTCACATAGAGTTGACCTCGGGTCAGAAATCTTGGGGGAATATCTTCAGAAAGGACGAAATCCCAATTAGCTCGTGTATATGGACAATCGATCGTGGGGACAGAATCTCCAAAAAGTTGTTGATAGGATCGATGTTGGACAGGAAAAGGGGATCACTCAAGATTTTGAATATTCATAAAGTTCCTAGTGAAGACAAACAATCAATAGTGATCAAAGTAACGGAATTGAATTCCTTTGATCATAAAGAGCCCATCAACAAAATTCAACAACTAGGTTCCACAATTTTGTTCTCTAGTGGTAAAACAATTTATTCAACAGTCTACGAAACCGAAGCCAAGCGACTCCGTCCAATTAACGTTCTTCAAGAATTGAGCAACGAAATCCTTTCAATCACTATAGACAAAAACGGGGAAATTATTGTAGCAACGAAGCAAGACTCTATTTTCAGATTCAGATACAGTTCTGATGCTGCAGAAGAGAAAATGGTGATGGTGAACTCCTTCCCCCAAGAGAAGTCTTTGGCGAGTTACACCCAAATTGACAGAACTCTTTATATGGCAGACAAACTTCATTCAACAATTTCCATGACCAACCTTGATGAAACTTATAAAGGGGATGTTTTCACCTTTAGAGTTCCTTTCATTGCAAGAGTTTTCGCCAATAAGTTCAAATGCATTTGGTCTCCTGACCAAGCTGACTTGAGCTTAATTTGTATTGGTGTGAATGGGGAGGTTTTATCCATTCGGCCAACAACCGATGAAGACACGGAAATCTCACGTTTAATGGGAACCGTGAATACGGGGGATGATAAACTGTTGGTCTCATTCACAGAGAGATTAAATCGCCCATTCGTCAACAAAAATACGGGGAAAGGCTTGAGGCCAATCTACAGACCTTATTTTGATTATAAAGAGAATCAAGGTAAGGTGTATGACTACGACATAGAGGAAATTAGTGTCATAAGAAGTGACGATATATGTTTATAGGAGAGAACATGAGATTGCATTAAGGTAAACCAATACCCTGAAGATATGTAAATAAGACAACATTATCTAATAGAATATACATGATAATTATTATTATTCTAATTTGCTTGCTCAAATATCGTCATTAAGGTGCAGTTTGCCTAAGACTATAACCTACAGATTGAGAATTACATTATGGTATATATATTAAAGCTTTTCATAGAAAGCAGATGCCGTCTTATGATATATATTTTATTTACTCTGGTAAGGTATCATTACCTGATACATCCTTGTTACTTCCTTCTTTTGTAATCGAAATAGATGAAGCATCAGCATCACTGGTCACATTAGTTGACAATTTGTTTCGGAGTCGTTGTTGTCTGAATTGAGCAGCACTTACCCTCTCCGTGGTTCCACCATCTGCCTTTCTGAGTTCTTGAAGGAGGCTTCTAGCTCTGGAGCCAACCTCTTTCTCTGCTTCAGAGCCAGAAGCAGATTCGCTGGCAGTGTCATTATCAGGTGAGGAGTTCTGTAAAGGAGTGGGAGACTCAGGTTGAGGAGAACTCTGTGAATTGCTCATTTCGGTAGACAGGGAGGACACTAATTTCCTTTGACTTTCCAATAAGTGCTTTTTAAGTAGTGCCCGCTTACGAGCTGATGATTCTCCTTTGTTTGGGCCTGCTGCCTTTAGTTTTTCAAGAAGTGAATCCATAACATTTGATTCATCATCATCCTCATCATCCTCATCATCCTCATCATTAGACTTCTTAGCTGTTCTATTTCCTTCCAATAATCTTTTCCTTTGTTCATAAAGTCTTACTTCTTCCTCACGTTTGATATTCTCAGTTTGAGCTTTCTTAAAATCATTGATGAAATTAGAAAATTTACTTATGAACGAATTTCTCACAAAGGAATCACTTGGATCTTCTCCAAAATAAATCATAAGCTTATCAAATTCACTGAAAGTATATTTTGCTTGATCAGTTAATAATTCGGACTTTCTTTTAGCCCGAGGAAGCGCTGGTAAAACAACTTTTAATAGTCTATCTTGAGGGTGGAATTTCGAGACATCACTCAAATTCCCAATATCAATAGAGGTTTGAACATTCTTTATTGACTGAGAGTAATCCTTACAGTCATTGGCAATGGTTTCAATGCTAAATTTCCCAGTTTCAAGACATTTGGACAATTCATTGAGAAATTCTAGCAATTCTGGGTATTGAGTTCTAATGATTTTTTCAACATAATGTAAGAATGTCATACTATTCTTGTCATCCTTCATAAAACTCAATCTTTGTAAGGAACTTAATTTGAAACCTTGTGCTTGTTTGGTGGTGTCATTCATGTAATTACCTACAGCCAAAATGATTTCAAATACACTTTTCAAATGTTTGGATTGGTTGATTGCTTCCACAGTTTCATCAATTGATCTTAATTTTTTGACCAAGTCTTCATAGTCCTTGGTGTAATTGCAGATAACCGTAAGAGACCTGATTCTTGACTTCCAATAGTGTTGTAAGTTGTAGATTAGTTCCAAATAAATTCTATCTGGTCGCTGTAATTCACCAGGGTCCTTATCAGGCTTCGAGACTTCATCAACCTTATAGTCAGTGGAATAAGGTTCCAAATTTTTAGCAAGAGTATTTGGTATTTCTACGATTTCTTCTTTACCGAAGAATTCAAGAACTGCGATGTTTTCAATGACATCCTTGTCACATCGCAAAACTTTAGCAATTAACTCTTCATCACTAATATTGTTGAAATAGTGTAGATTAATACCAAATTGTTGAGCGATATCACGAGGTAAGAATGTAAGTTTATCAATATCCTCTTTCTTCTTGGTAGCCAATTTTTTAATCTCTTTAGCCGCAAAAATCAACTCAATTTCATCAAACACCCCTTTGTTCATTAAATCATTAGCAATATTATGTGATTTTGTTTTGGACCAAAAGGAACTTTCACTATTTGAGTCCATTTTCTCCCAATGTAACTGTTTCAACTTTCTTTTTGGTCGAGGATAGCTATCGAATGGATTGGCAACGGATGGAACTATTGCTTTGGCTATAGAGCGAGAAGCCGGAGCTGAAGGGAATGGAGGAGGGGGAGGCGGTGGTGGTGGGACACCACCCATAGATGGGGGCAAAGGAGGAGGTGGAGGAGGTGGAGGAGGTGGAGGGGCGCCACCACCCAAAGATGGTGGTAATGGTGGAGGAGGTGGCGGGGGAGCACCACCAATAATAGAAGGTAAAGGAGGTGGCGGCGGAGGAGCTGCTTGCAGTTCTTTGGCCGGGGAAACTGAACGAGGGGTCTTGTTAGCTTGGTTTTCTACAGAATCAACAAACTCCTCACTTTCAGAGCTACTCAAAGAAGCTCCAAGTCCATTATTAACCTTGGAATTCAATTCTTTCAAGAACTTAGGATCCATCATACCAATGTTGGTTTTTCTATTAGTTTTTCTATTGGCTCGGGAGTTTGAAGGAGAATCGTTAGCTTTGCCATGAATATATTTGGATTCAATGTTATCCAACACTGATTTACGAGGCAGGCTTGTAACCGAGCCGGAGTTTCGTTTGACCTTCTTAATTGATGCCAATTGAGCTTCCAATTGGAGTCTAAGATTCTCAACTTCAGCATATTCTTCTTTAATCTTTGATACTATAGATGGATCAACCAGATCATCACTGAAATGTGCCTCAATATTACTCGTCTCAGGAACAGTGAAATCGATATTCAAATCTTTGAAATTAAACTCTAGCTCCCTTAATCTTTCCATAGCCAAAAGCTTCTGCTTATTGTACATAGAGCTGTTATTAAATTTCATAATATCATTGGATTCACTTTGTAAGTTGGCTAATTTCTTTCTCAAACTATCCAACTTTTCCAAATCGTCTCTACGACAAGGTCTTGGTGAATTCTTGGGAATTGGGACAAACTTAATTTCTTCTATTTCCACTTCGTCATCATCGTCATAATCGAAGTTAACATCATCTTCATCCTCGGAGACAGTCGCCTCTGTTTCATCTGTCCCTTCCTCTACGTAAGTTTCTTTAGATGGGGTCGCATATGTTTCGAAGTCAGTCATCTCCAATTCTCTAGCCATGGTCTCAATATCAGCCATTTGGTTTCTTAAATCACGTAATCTTGAGCTTGGTTCTACCGATGTACCAAATTGCTTATTATCAAGTTTATACTCTGCCTTCTTACGGTAAATTTGTTTTTGCAACTTCTTGATCAACTGCTCATTGTTAGTCTCAATGGAAACAGTAGTCTTGCCATTGCTTTTTGTAGAATTAAATTTGGCTCCGTTGTTCAACATAATCAACAATTCTCTCATTTCCAATTCTTGTTCTTGCTTTTCTATCAAATGCTTTCTTTTTAAACTGGCTAACTCTTCAGTCAATTCTTCGTTCATTCTTCTGGTTCGTAGTAATACTGCTTCTTGTTCTCTCACCTCATTAGATAAATTAGTAATTAATCCATCAGCTCCCATGGATAATTGTCTCGACATATCATCACGTTCAGCAATGGCTTCTTCCGCAATGGTTTTTTGAGCTCGTAATTCCTTCATGGCTTTATGGTACATTTCATCGGTGCTCATGGAAGAAAACAATCGATTTATTGCAATTCCTATTGCTGAATCATCATTAGTGGTGTGTACCATGGAAACATTTTGAATTAAATCATTCAAGAGCCGAATACTTCTCAACAAGTCTTCAGAATTTTCCCTTTTTTCCGACTGGTTCAAGTACAAATGCTGTATTGCGCTCAAAAAGTATCCCTGTGCTTCGCTGTCTTTAACGTGATTCCATAAAGAAGAGACAAGGTCGACAGGATTATTGAAATCAATATTTTCATCAAGATTTTCCTTTGATTTCAATTCAAGTTCATCACTTTCTGACATTTCAGCGAATTTGGCACATTGTTGATTTAAGCTCTCGTAGCCTAGTTCTTTAAACTTCACCACTAATCGACTTAACCCGGCTGCGGTGAATTGAGCACGTAAATGGATTCTCACTCGGAAATCAAGTCCATATTGAATGATGGTATTAATTAATAACATTGTTCCCAAACAATATTCAATCAAATGGTTCTCTATATTATTGGTATTCGTTGTGGTCCCATTACCAGTGGCATGGGCATATTTCAATTCATCGCTGGCTCCTACCAAAGAATTTAGGTATTTCCCTTTACCATCGATGGTTTTTCCCACTAACTTTAACCATAATTCGAATCGTTTATAAGAATCTGGAGTTGGTGGTTTTCTCACCAAATTTTTCTTGGAGTTAATTGAACTATAGTTCTCAAACTCAAAGTATGGTTTTGCTGATAGAGAGTCCAATGCTTTCAAAATTTTATGATATTTTCCTTGATCACTATTTCCGTGATATGCAATCATGAAAGTTAAAGATTCAGCTGCAATTTTTCTTGTTACGATTCTTGGGGATAGTAATGACCCGGAAATGGCATTAACATATAAGTTCACGTCAGTTTTAATTCTTTCAGCTCCGAGTTTTTGATTCATCATACATTTTAAAGCCTTGAGAGTATTGAACTCTTTATCGAACAATTCGTCATTGATATCATTAGAATCATTGCCATTGATTGTTTCATGGATTTTGATCAAATAGGCTGATAAAATTGCATCCCCTTGACAGTCGTAGATAAAGTGTCTAACCCAATCGATTGGCTCAGTTCTTAATGAAACCCATAAGTTTTTGAGTTCTTGCGAAGTAATGGTTTTTGAAAGTAATTTTTTGGTATAAAATTCTGGATTGGCATCATTACCTTTACTTATATTTCTTTCAAATTTTTTGAACTCACTTAGCTTATCTTGATAGATCAACATCCACTTTTTATCGGGATTATAATTTATCATTTCTTGTTTAGCCTGGGGAGGTAGTGATTTGAAATCTCTTTTTTCCATCAAATCTCGGAACATTCGATCGATCTGGATGTTCAGATCAGGTCTTTCCAAGTAGAAACCGGAAATGTTATTCGACAAGGACGTTGAATCGTGCGATGGATGCGGGTTGGATATTAGCAATGATGGCTTGGAGATGAGGGAAGAATGGGTTGATTTACGTGAAAGTGAGTGAGACATTAAAGGCCCTGAATTGGGAGAGGAGGATTGAGGAGGTGGTGGAGGTAGACTAGTGGGATGGCCGTTGTTCCTGGAGGTCTTCGTTTCGTACGGATTTGAAACAGTGCTCTGGAAGCTGTAGGTGGAGGCATGACGTGAATGATTCGAATTAGTTACTTGGGACGAAGGAATGATTGTCGTTAGACTCTTATTAGTGAGAGTCTTATTGAGTGATAGATTCGAGGATAAGCTGTTTTGACGTTTTTGACTTGACTTGGAGTGAATACTAGCCGAATCAAGCGATGAAACATCACTGTAGCTGTCGGTCTGAGGAGGACTTGTATGTGATTTGTCTTTATTTCTTCGTAAATTGAAGATTGACCCGGATGATAATCGGCTATCAAAAGTGCTGGAGCTCTTGAGAGGCGATGCTAATGGCGCTGACGACGAGTTAGGATTATAGGACTCGTAGGGACGAGACGTGCCTATCAATTCATCACTGTAGTTGCCGTGCTCCGGGTGGTATGCAGACCCGGGGTCAAGTGACTTCTTCCTCATGGCGTAGTCGGGGCAGAAGTTACTAGAGTGGTGGAGGGGAACCGACGACGACTAATGGTGTTTTGACGGCTGTCAACAGATAGACGTGGATACAATAGCCAGCACTAACAAAGAAAGTGCGACTCCGACGCACTTTTTTTGGAAACTATAAACCATCCGATTTGGGAAGCAAATGGTGTACGGGCGTCGTCTAAATTTAACCTGATGCTGAAAACATTGCTATAACTCCTCCTAATTTATCTGGTATTGACCACGAAGATGTGGTTTCAACAATGTAGAGGGGGAAGTTTCAGACAAAAGTGGTAAAAAGGCGTGGAGTCTACATGATGTTAACGAAGATGAAATGCAATTGCTACAACGAGGTCAAGAATTGTTATCTACGTAATTATGTGCTGAGGGCACAGGGTTGATGTGGTCGTCAGAGAGACGAGATCACTATCGTATTTGCAGCAGGGGGTGCACAAATTGTTTATTATGATGGTTGGGGAAGGACGTACCTTTTGACAGCGTCGCACATCTGCGACATTTGTACCATGTCGTGGCACAGTAGGAATGGCAAGGCTAATGTTCGAGACTCTCTTTGAGCATCTGCAATGTCTCGTCCAAGTCATTGTTTATTTTGGCTTTAAACTGCTTGGCATTACTATTCTTTCTCGAGAGCGGTTTTGCAACTACTTCGGTATCAACCGCATCAGTAAACTCATCTGAATCGTCTTTTCCATCGTTCTCTTTATCGATCTTGTCGTCTCTGGTTACAGTTAAGCTGGACGGGGACACTATGGTGTTAGGATTAGGAGATGCCAACGGAGATGCTATAGGGGTTTGAGACTCCGTCTTCGATCGACTCTTCACCATGATTTCCTCTTCAAGTATACTCTTAAACGCGTCCGCATGTATTTCATCAATATTGAGTTCTTCTACGTCATCATTATGATCCCAGAACCCATTCTTGCTCCAGAATATCTTACTTCTAATGAGCAACAATAGCACGTAAAGCTTCATGATTATCGATTCATCATGCTCATCAATCTCCACCGAATGCGAATCTCCACTCACAACCGGCAGTCCAATTCTTGCACTCGATGCTCTAACGTCACTGTTGCTACTGTTCAAACTGCTCATGGTACCATTACGTTTGAACTGGAAGTTATTGATTGCAGGAATCACCTCATCGTACTGGGAGTTTGGTTTGAGTTTATAAACATTGGAGTTGATTAATCTTAACTTGGCAAAAAAGTCACATATGTTGCGTAGTTTAATCAAACAGTAGTTACACAACGGATACTCAGCAATGACTTCATGATCATCAGTTAACGTTGAGTCGGAAAAGAGCTTTAAAGTATATAATCTGGCGTGCTCCAAAACATCGTCCCTGTTTTCTCCACATAATGCACAACGATCTTTGATGGCAATAGGAGCCAGTTTAACGTCTCGGTTGGCTCCCTTATATGCTAATTTAAATGTCTCATTAACTCCACTAACGGGTTGAATCATAACTTTACCTTCAACTAGTAAATTCCAGAAATTCTTGCCCTTCTGCCATCTATTTATGAAGTTGGATGCTGGAAGTAAAGGTACGTGTATACTATTTTCTAATTCTTCAATCCAGATTTTCTTGAAATATCTTAAACTCTTTAAGTTGGTAAGATCAAATATAAACCCCGGCCTTATGAGCTGATAAATGAATGCTTTAAAGTCTTGAAAGTTACTGGTATCAAATCGAATCGACCTGACACTTGGAGTAAAAATTAATGATTGTAATTGCTGGTGATATAAATTGGATTCCTTATCGTCATTGGAAAGACTGTCAAGATCGTCAATCGTTTTACTCTCTTCTCCCGCTATCGTTGCCGAATCTTCGAGTTTTGGAGTATTTGCTTTCGAGTTGAATCTCTGCTGGTCTTCGATTTTGATGAATAGATTTTTGAGGTCCTTCAATTGATCTTGTAAATTCTCAATAATGGCATTCTTTTCGTCTATTTCTTCGTACAACTTTTTATTCTTAACTTTAAAATTGTAAGTCTCTCTTGATGCATCACTAACCATTTGGTTTGCTTCGTTAAACAATGATTCGGATAATTCCTCCACTTCACTTTGTAGTTTCTTATTTTCCACCTCGAATCGCTCCTTTTCTGTCTTCAAACCCACCGAATTCTTTACTAATTCATTATATTTAGGTAAAATGTCCACATACAGAGCTTGGATGGGTCTTAACTCTTTGATGGTGGTCTTTAGATTGAAGTTTTCTCGGTGTAACTGTAATACGCTCTCCTCCAATTCTGATTGCTTGGCCACAGCAGTAACCAACTTGGTGGATAGATGCGTCACCTCCTCAGCTAGCCGGGCATCGAATGATTCGTCCTGCGCCATTATATTGTCTGGTTGCTGACTGTCACGTCGTTTACGTCTGGTACGTCGTTTTCTAGTTCTAGATTGGTAACCTGCAGATAACCAAGCAAAAACAGAAAACAAAATCCGCACATATCTTGATAGGACCCCCGTACACCACCTTTGCTCCACAGAAGCTTATCAGAGCCAGATCGGATAACGAGTCTGCTATGCGACAGTGACTCTATCCTTAGGCCAGTAGCACATGATACGAGACTATTATGACCAAGGTGCCTCGAGATTTCACCGTTAGCACACCCATTGGATATACCAAAGGGCTGATATTCTCCCCTCCAGCCCATAATTTGTCGACTACATCCCAGGATGAATGGTCTTCTGCTACGAAACTTCCAGTGAACCTCACCATAGATAAGTTACCTTTTGAAATCCGATACAAGGTTGCCAACGAGCTCTCTCAGCTAGACTGCTTGTCGCTAATGATGACAAACCGTGCCATGTACAACTCCACCTTGCCTCGACTCTACCAAAATATCATAGTCGATGAAGACTTTACCCAATTCAGCAAGGAGTACGATTTCAAAGTGTATAACTACGAGAAGCTTATCGGCAACTATGAAGTCCTTTCCAGCTCATACATAAATAGCTCGTATACATTTAAGAAGTTGCTACAGTCGTACATTGAACAATATGACAGGAGCCTGGAGGGACTACCACCAATTAAGATATTTCAAGTAGTGAAGTTGCCTGATTCAATCACGGTGATTAACCATGATTTGTATGAGCTCATCAAGAGCTTTTTTGGGAAATTGCATGATGTTCAGCAACTAATTTGGATCAGCGATAATTTCCGCTTAGAGTTCTTGCAGCAAATTCCGTGCCTCGACAAAATCACCACGTTAAACCTTAACATAGGAGAAGACGCTGTGGTTGACTTTGACAGACCACTCCCAAATTTGGTCAGCTTCAATGTGAAGCCTCTAACCAATACCAGTAAATTGACAAGAATTGTGAATCAGCTACTTATACACGATGAGGCGAATATGTCACGATTGCGGCAGGAACTAAGCCAGTTACATTTGTCTCGATTTGAAAAAGAGTTTCACTACACCGTCCCCAGTGTCAATGATTTACTTCTTGAAGACGATTCAGAGATGGAAACCGCTATTATTAGCCACTTGTTTGATCACTACAAATTATCATACTTAAAAGGCCTCCGAGAGCTCAGCATTGAGTACTTCAGTGTTGTTGCTAGTGATGGAGACTTGCTTATCCAAGGGGTGAACTTACAGAACCTTCGGTACTTAAAGTTGAAGAATGTTTGCGAATACCGGCATTGTTATGATGTGAGAGAGGATATTACTGTTAATTCTAGTTTTCTCACCAAAATAAGTCCACATCTCACCAAGCTAAAGCATCTCTACCTAGACTACCGTGAGAATGGCCAGGACACGGTACCGTTTTTCTTGGATAATCTTGGCAATTTACAGTCGCTAGATTTGACAGTGCGGCTCAACGAAAGCCACCCTCGCGGTGAAGCCGCTTACGAACAATATTCTCAGGCGATCGTAAGTAATGGTAAGTACAAAACTTACGGAACGATGTCGCTCGAAATCACAGAACAGATTGGGTTGATTGACTTGCCAGTTACCATTCCCAACTCGTCGTCGTTGTATGACGCCTTGAGTCAATGCGAGAACCTAGTCAGTCTTCGGTTCAGTCCTGTCATTGATAACCACAACTCCCGTCTCATTTGGCTCCTACAACACTTAGCCAGGTTGACTCATATGGAGTTTTGTGGTACCAAGGCTGGAGGTCCCCCTCACTTGGGTTTGGGAACAAATTATCCCACTATATACGACGAATGGTTCAAGGTTCAGCATGTGGCGATAATATTCTTCAACCAGAATACGCAACTACGGTATATACGAATCAACAAGTGTATATTCGAGAAAAGCCAGGATGTTGTCAATCCGCGCGATGGAATCGATGGCTGGTTTGACCGCCTAGTCAGGGTCTGAAGTACAATAAAAATGGAACGAATTAATGAATATATTAGTCTATAAGTGCCGTAAAAGAATTAAATAAGAACATGGAGGAATTAGTTGGAAGATTTGATAGCAAAACCGAAGATTTCACCGAGGAAAGATCCTTGGAATTTTGGTTCGAAGGTAGCAGAGCTGGCTCTGATTTCATTCATGATAGCAGCTTCTTTTTCTTGAGCAGTCATTTTAATTGGAGTAGCAGCAGAAAACATTGTGAAAGTAATGTTGTGTAGTTAGTATTGATGAATTAGTTTGTTTTCGGGAAACGTCCCTGGACATGTTACCCTTTTATACTAGAAATTTGCAACGATGAGATCTTTTTTTATTTTTTCTGCAACTCAGAAAAAGAAACGCAAGGCAGGTGAATAATTGGCTGTTTTAATTCTCGGACTGAAGGCGATTCACAAAGAGGAGAAAAGCGTGAGTGTTTTGCTATTAATTTTTTTTTTTTCGCAAGCCAAAAGTCCGAAGAATAATCCGAAACGTCGAAGAGGGGCAGCCAATGGTGGACTTAAGTGCGGTATCAGCTTGTGAAAAGTGTACTCAATAGACGTTCTATGGGATTGGCGACTCCCACAAGTGTGCTATGTTCAACGAGGTGCCATTTATGACTAGTTGTTTAGGTTGTCGGAGAGACTAGGAATGTTGTGTTAGTCATAGAAACTTCCACCTTCCCAGGTTTTAGCCGCTAGCTGACCTCCAAGTTAATCCGGTGCGCGCCTCTTTTTTCTTCCACGTCTGCTCGGTCGTTCGGAATATGTCCCCTTGATTATATAAGCAAGAGTCAAAATCCGTGCCTCCCTGAACACGCAATGGCTGCAACTCGGATTTTACACCTTTCCCCCTTCCTCCATACTGCGCTCCAAAGTCCTTTTACTAACCTATATACTTGATTAATCTTATCACCCTCCCCTCCTGGTGGATACTGTCCACTAGTAGGTGTATACATAGTAGCCCAAACACAGGAGCAAGATGAGCACCAACAACTGTAATCTTCCCCTCGTAGTGGTGGAAAACCACAAGCCATACCCAATCACCGAGTCGGTTATAGGTCTGACGACTGTTTGGAGGAGATAGTCGATTTTGGTGTATTTCATGTAGATTTGAGTGGGTCCGCTAATAGAAAGTTCATCATTAAGTTCATGTATTCTGCGGTGGTGGCCCTGTAGCTGAATTTCGTTGGGGAGAATTTGGAGATAGCCACTTCTCAGAGAGATGATCGACTGGGGAGGGGTGCTGGGGATAAGGATGTCGAGGAAAACCGGCTGGTGGTCGGATTCAAGTAGAGTCGGCAAACTGTCATATCTTTGAATGACCGGCTGGTTGCCTTCCAGGTGCTCAAATCCATCGCCGGTTTTGTAGGTGGATTGGTAAAAGATCCGATCACACCAGGACGGGCTCCGTTTGCTGTTGTATATCGCGGTTCCGCGGTTGTACTTGTAGGTAGGTCTAAATCTGATAAACCCTTCATTAAACCCAGTGAGCACATCTTCATTCAATCTTCCTTGGAGCAATTCGTCGTGGATTTCGAATAGTTCTTCGACATTTGTCAGGCGTTGATTCATTTCTGTCTGGTCACATAAACTAAACAACAGTCCACTAAGGTCAGACTTCTTATCGAATTTCTTACATGAACGGTAATTCATATCTCCCATAATGAAGCTGTGGTTGTTTTGTTTCAAAAAACTCCACCCATCATCGAACACCAATGATCGCATGATCTGGATCAAGTTACTGTTTCGTTTCAAGTAGTAGTATTCTCCTTCTCCAGCAGCTAAATGGCACACTGCAAACGTCAATTCTACAGGATTGGCATCTTGAACGTCGCTATACCGGATCCGAGCCCCGACAGCACCTTTCATCGATGATCCATAGTAGCCACAGCCCACCATCGACGTCTGAATCCGGTCGAACCGCAGAATATACGGAGTCACCAATATCTGGCCCACAGCACCAACGCTGTGGATGCTTAGTGTGTAGAATTTGATGTCTTCGGCCCCGCCGTACTTTCGCTTCAAGGTCTGAATCACCACCTTGTTAATAGCCAACAACGACTGCTTGGCGAGTTCAGGGAAGCACCCAGCAAGTATGGAGCAGAACTCCTGGAATCCAAACACATACAATGTAGATGGTTCCTCAGGTAGCACCTCAAGCAACTTATCGGAAAACTCATCGTAATTGGTGCGGAACCGGCCCAAGTTGTAGGTAAAGAGAAATAACGGGATCTTACTATCCATCCTGGTATCCATGTCTGTTGTATGCTGTCTGATATCTGATGTCTGATGTTTGATGTCTGAAATCTGATTGTGTCTGCGTCTTGTTGCTGGAGTTGTGTCACTTTTCCCCATTATTTTTCTTCGCAGCGTAATTTCTTATCATCGCATCTTTTTCGTTTGCAAGATATATGTTTTCTTCTTCCAGTCACTCGTGTACTTCTCACATCCTTCTATCTATATGTCTTTCATAGAATCACAGAGGCTCCTACTAGAGGAGCTCGATACGTTGGAACTGGCTCTTGAGTCTCGGTTGAAGCGGTATCCGCACCTTCTACTGTCGAGCGATGCTCATCTCAAAAACCGGTCTCACACTCAAAATCTACTCCAAGTTCATGAATTGAAGTTTTTACGTGATAAATATAAAGAATCAGCCTCTCGTATCACCAAGGGCAAGCGAGACGTGTTTGAAGCGTCATTGAAAAGCATCACTGATCCTACCAAGAATCTTCGTCAGTTCGACACTCTAATTGCAGATTTAAACCAGAAACATCAACAGTCGGCCAATGTTGTTTCGGAGGATTTGACCAAACTCTACGCTATGTACTCCAGTGCTCCCACCGAGGAGGTGAAGCATAGCAGAAACAAGCACCGGGTGAAGAGAAAGTATGCCTTGAGCTTGGCCGCTTCTCACATCGTTTTGGACTCCATCTTCACCCCCAGCGAGAACTACGGTAGATATTTTGACTTGGTGCAGTTTCACGACACTTTCAAAGAGTTGTCTAATGATATGGATGTAACCTATATGGAGTATTTGGCGTTGTTTGATAAGTTTCCCTATGAAAACGTGAATACTTCCTCATTGTCGTATAAGAACTACCTCCACAGTCTACTATCGTATTTGATATCCTTCTATAACAAAGTCTACCCACTAGAGAACATAACTGATGAATTAGCCAAAATTTCGGTCTCGTTGCAGACTAGGGATGACGGACAGGTCAATGAGAAGGGAGAAGTATACTGTGTTGCGTGCAACAAGCTCTTTGCCAAACAATCAGTGTACCAAGGGCATTTAAATGGAAAGAAACATCGCAAGAACGCTGCTGGTGATGCTGATTCCATCACGACATCCTCGTCCACTAAACTTGACGAACTACATATAACAGAGGTGGCCCGACTTCTTTCGGACGTAAGACAGGCTACAGTCAATAACACCGAGCGGAAAGCAGCTCTTACCGAGCGGGAGCGCATAATAGAAGAACTCGAAACTAAGGGGGAAGAGTCCGAGTTCACCTCTATAGAATCCTCGGGGGTGGACTCAGATGGTGACTTCAGTGACGATGGAAAATATTCCACCAGCAACTTGCCTCTCGGTGCCGACGGCCAACCCATTCCGTATTGGCTTTACAAGCTTCAAGGACTTAATCACTTGCACAACTGTGAGATTTGTGGCAACATTAGCTACAAGGGCCGGGCGCTTTTCACCAAGCATTTCGGGGGAACGAAGCATCAGTACGGTCTCAAATGTTTAGGGATCAGCGAAGAGTACATTCCATTGTTCAAGAGTATCACAAGCATTAGCGAGGCGACAGAGTTTTGGAAACAGTTGAAACGAGAACGTCGTTTGGAAGAGTCACATCATGAGAATGCCGTACAGGTGGAGGACGACCAAGGAAATGTGATGTCGGAAAAGGATTATCTTGATCTCAAACGTCAAGGTTTGTTATAGAAATGTCTCCGTCAAGGTTTGTTATGGAAATGTCTCCGACATCACTTCCTGTTATAAATGCCTTTTCGGTCAATGCCAGGCCACTGCCCGGCCAATCACCACCAAACTACGAGCCTGTTTCTCGGTAGCTGCCCCGGATTAAATATTTCCTGTACAGATGTGCATACGATTATTTTTAATCGCATCGCATAAAAAACGACAAAAGTAAATTTCACAGTGTAGCTTCATCAGTATATGAACCCAGTGCTTCCGCCGTTGATCAAGCACTTCTCCCAATCCACACGCAAGGATCTCTATAAGATGGCAGACCGAATTAGCACGAAACGAACCGGTAGCCCGGGACATCTGCGGCCCCAGCAGCGAGATGAGAATGGATTCAGACTCAAACGTCAGACCATTGACAAGAACACCTTGACGGCGTACGAACAATTGGGAAGCGACAGTTATTTGGACAATACCCACACTATCACGAAGCACAAGACGATTCACGAGGAAGAAGCCGAGGGTGCAGGCTACGTCATCGACGGAAGATTGAGAAGAGTGCAGCCGTATTTTTTCACCTATTTGACGTACTGTAAACTAAGATGGAGAGATCGGAAGTTGCTCGATGTGTTTGTTGATGAATTCCGTGACCGAGATGCCGAGTTCTATAAGAAAAACATTGCTGCAGGCCAAGTCACCTTGAACAAAGTGCCCACCACGATCGATTCGGTGGTGAGAAACGGGGACTTGATCAGTCATCGGTGCCACCGTCACGAGCCACCGGTGAGCTCCCGTGAAATCAAAATCGTTCATGAAGACGACAAGCTTGTGGTAATCGATAAACCGTCGGGGATCCCTGTCCATCCTACGGGTAGATACCGTTATAATTCTATCACTAAGATTTTCCAGCATGAGTACGGAAAAACCGTACACCCCGCCAACAGACTTGACAGATTAACCAGTGGATTGATGTTTTTGGGAAAGACTTCGAAGGGAACCGACGAGTTCGTACAGCAAATCAAAGACAGATCGGTCAGAAAGGAGTATATTGCACGGGTGAAGGGGAAATTCCCCTTGGGAGAAGGTGAAGACAACGAAATCGTCGTTGACAAACCCTTAAGAACAGTAGAGCCTAAATTGGGCCTTAACAGAGTCGACGAACAGAACGGGAAAGAAGCGAAAACGGCTTTTACGAGAATATCGTATGATTTGGCCTCAGACACCTCAATCGTCAAGTGTAGGCCTCTCACCGGTAGAACCCATCAAATCAGAGTACATTTACAGTACATAGGTCACTCCATTGCCAATGATCCCATCTACAGCAATGCCAATGTATGGGGTCCCAACTTGGGTTTCCATAACGAAGGAGATGACAAGGAAATCATGAAAAAATTGGATGCCATCGGAAAAACTACTGGCTGTTCTACATGGATTCATCCCGAAGAAGACGGAGAAGTATTGTCGGGGAAAAACTGTGATATCTGTGACGTAGAATTGTACACTGATCCGGGTCCCAATGATCTTGAATTATGGCTCCATGCTTACAAGTACGAGGCCGCCGACTTGTCGTGGTCCTACAAGACCGACTACCCATATTGGGCGGTGGACCCTCATCGGAAGTTCATGGAGTTGGCAATAGATTTGGCCAGTAAATGTGGAGAAACCCAGACCCAATTCAACGTCGGGGCAGTTCTTGTACTTGACGGAGAAGTATTATCCACCGGCCATTCGAGAGAATTGGAAGGAAACACTCATGCTGAGCAGTGTGCTTTGGAGAAGTATTTTGAGAAGACTGGCTCCCGAAGTGTCCCCCAAGGAACGGAAATTTACACCACAATGGAGCCATGTTCATTGCGGTTATCAGGAAATCTTCCCTGTGTAGATAGAATCTTGGAAACTTGTATAAAGACCTGTTTTGTGGGGGTGGTGGAACCAGATATCTTTGTAAAGGACAACACCGGATACCAGAAATTGACCCAACATAATGTGGAGTACATCCACATTCCTGGCTATGAAGAAAAGTGTCTTGAGATTGCTAAGAAGGGTCACGAGAAGAAAACTGAAGCAGAGTAAATTGTGGTTATTCATTAAAGAAGTGCCTTGGGATTGCAAAGAAGGTCGTTATTCATTAGTCTATATATTCGTTGAAAAGCCTTAACTGTCATCGTCGGAAAAGTCGATAATGACCTCTTTTCTAGAGTACACAAATACATCCCGTCTACGATTATGGTTCTCATTACCTGAGTTGAATTCTTCGATTCCCAGATGGTTATTACTTGAGTTGGAATGTTGTACTCTTGGCCCGTCAGTGGTATGAGTCGGTTGTGGAGAAGAAGCTTCGCGAGTATTCATTCTTTCGCCAATATCCTGGGGAGAATCATTCCCAGCGTTTCCGGTAAACGACGGTGTCGAAACACTCACTGACCGAGGAATGGCCAACCCAGTAGCAATGATTTTATCGGTCAAATCCAAAAAGACGTGTGTAGCTTGCTCCAAGGACGCAAGCAACTTGGTGGTCTTCTTGGACCTTTTCTGGTTCTGCTGTTTATCGATCAAAATCGGAGTATTGACGTCGGAGTCACTGGTTGTCAAAACCTGGGCCTGGGTTGAATTTGTGGGGGCATTTTTATCGGGTTTCTTGTCATTGTCGTCGTCATTATCTTGATCCAGTTCGACGAAGAGCTCATACTTGTCGAGCTCGCATAATTCGTCTTCATAGAATCTTCTTCCTAACACTCCGTCTTTTTCTTTCTTTCGAAGAATGACGTTGATTTTATTGCACCACTCCCATGGGATAACGACACAAATAACATAAGTTACCACAGAGAAGATTTCAGACAACTCGTACACCCAGGCATTGGAGACATCCGCGATGAAGAATGCCACTGGACTGTAGATAAGTATCATGGTGAGTAGTGAAAGCAACCATATATCTCGATTGGCGATGATGTAGTTGATTTTGGTGAGTAGAAACACCGAGATAAGCGCAGCGTAGCAGAACGACATGGCGATTCTTACCAAGTAGATGAACGCTGGGAGAATGTCTCTGGCCTCATCCACATCTTTGAACCTATGGAATTTGGTTACAGCCCAGATCACCTGGGATGTTATTGAAGCAATGACTCCAACAAAGAATGTCAACCGTTTATCGTTTTGTCTCAGGAAGATTCTCATGATGATCTGAGCCTGGTTAATCTGGAGGAGAATGACCACCAATAGGTCAATAACATTCAAGTACACACTACTATTGATGGAGTCAAGTAACAGGGCCCCATGGAGAAACCCTTGTCGCTGTTGGTTGTGGAGCACTACGATCGATTTGATGACCGTTATTAGCAAGAAAACTGACGATAGGGATGTGGAGAGCTTAAGAAGAAGCGAGGGTCGTATCGTATAGTTTGTGAGGACGAATAGCGTAAGAAACCACGTTATCACAGCCAGGGTCGATATCGAATACACGATCGACACCACGCTGTATGCAAAGGAGCCTTTGGCGTCATTTCTGGTGAAGTTGACCCACGACGCCTGCACTACCGGGAGCGCATTGGAGAATTTGTTCACTATGATCCCCACGTTTGTATTTAACATGGGAACGGAGTCTTTATAGCATTGCTGTTGGTAGATACTTTGGTTCGTAGTTTCCACCGGAGAGCTAAGATCGTGCGATATAAGAAGCCCCGCGGGAAGGACTATGGGCATGCACGCATCGTACACCTGCGAGATCCACTGTGAATCTCTCCAATACATGACTGCTGATGTGAAGAAAGGGAAGAGTTGTGGAAACCCTGAGAGAGAAATATGATGTTCCTTGGCGAGATCCGTACATCTTCGGCATCTCCACCCGTACATTCAAGCTATGCCAGTTTTCGGGCCCTGCGTTCAGTTCCTGCAGAAAGTTGCGTGGGCCCAGCTCGGCCCGAGACTGGAACCAGCTGGTTGCAGATCGTGCCTCGCGCGGACCCAGCTCGACACATCCCGTTGCAGTCCTTACCATGCGCGGGCCCAGGGCCTGGACTCATCTGCCTTCCCCGGTTTGAGCCTTGCTTCTGTGGCTGCAGACAAAACCTGTCATAATCTTCACGTCTCACAATCGTTCTTCTGGCACTCCATCCTGAACCCTCCGTGATGACTGGTGAAAAGGGCAAACCGGATCTATTGGGCACACCCAAGACCCACCAGCGGTCGGACTCGTCCTATTCCCGGAACTACTCGTTGATTGACATCTACGACGTCGACAATCTGTCGATGGAGGCCAGCTCCGTCACGGTTGCTGCTCCTCCCGGCAGCAACCAGGTAGCAGACGAAGACGATGCCGCTAAGAAGAACAAACACAGCAGCGGATCCGTCGACACCACCATTGGCGATTCTGCGGTCCAGCCTCCGTTGCTTGTGAAGTTACGGCTCAGCGACTCGTTTCGTGACGACAGCACCAAGGGCGCCGACCGAGAGGTGTATCTCCAAATAGACAAGTCAAAAGCATTTTCAGATATCTTAGAGTCCGACTTTGATGTTTATGGGTTCAAAAAGACGTCAATCAACTTTGCATCGAAACAAGACTACAACTCATGGTATCAGGAATACGATACTCATTTGAAAAGACGACATAAGAAATGGGAGCTTCTAATGAAGAATAACGGGTTAGTAGTAGACAATTCGTCGGTTCCGACCCGTTTCCCGCCGAAATCAGACAAAGTAAAGAAACTTGTACGCAAGGGAATCTCCCCGGCATGGCGAGGAAATGCCTGGTTTTTCTACGCCGGAGGCTATGAACGGCTAAACAAGAACATAGGAATATATGAACAGATTGTGGAGAATACCAAGGGCATACATAACAAGGATACCGAGGTCATAGAACGGGACTTGAACCGGACATTTCCTGATAATAAATTTTTCAACGAACTCGCCGGCAGAGCCAACCGTATGACTACTTCTTCAGGTGACGAATCGTCGTCGGCGTCATCGGCATCGGCATCGGCGTCAGCATCACCGTCTCAAGAAACAGCCATGATCACTTCATTACGGCGAGTTCTCATTGCATTCGCTCACTACCAGCCCCAAATCGGCTACTGTCAATCGCTCAACTTCCTTGCCGGATTACTATTGATTTTCATGAGTGAAGAGCATGCCTTTTGGATGTTGGTTATCACCACGGAAAGAATCATTCCAAAAGTGCATTCGGCGAACCTCGAAGGGGTGCACACCGACCAAGGAGTGTTGATGTTGTGTGTAAAAGAGTACATTCCGCAATTATGGTCTGTTCTTGGTAAAACCTTCGACGGAAGTACTCTCTCACCAGATAAAATCCTCTCAAGATTACCACCGGTTACATTGGTGACATCTTCCTGGTTTATGTCGCTTTTCGTTGGCATTCTTCCGTTGGAGAGCTTGTTACGAGTATGGGATATCTTGTGGTACGAAGGTTCCAAAACCATTTTCAGAATCTCATTAACGATATTCAAACTATGCTTTGATGATCCTGGTTTCCAGGATACTCGTAGTCATTCTGGCGGAGCAGAAACAGAACAGATTGAATTGTTTCAATTCATGCAAAATTTCCCCAAAACCATCCACGATCCAGACCTTCTCATAGACAATTGCTTTAAGAAAATAGGAGGATACGGTTTTGGATCATTGTCCCAGGACGAAATCAACAAATGTCGGGAATTTGTTGCGAACCAGCGGAGTAAGTTGCAAAATAAAAAGACGGCCACTCTCATGACAGCAGAGATGAGCGAAGAAGAGAGGAAGGCATTGAATAGCGCCGGTAGCATGGGAGACTCGGAGAACGATATTCATGATATATATGGGTTCCATAGATCAATAATGAGCGGGGTTGCATGGAACAAAAACATCAGTAACAAGATGAAAAGACGGTTTACAAAAAAAGCAAAGTAAACGGATAATTATTATTCCGTTACATTGAATAGCATTTCATAGATAATGTATCGGAAAATTATAGTGCATTAACGTATATTGCGTGAATGTATAATAATGCATAATAGTATGTTGCATCAATAGAAAATATCGCTCTAAGCTGCACACGAATTTTTGACGTACGTAATTTTTTAATGAGCATCATCCACCTTTCTCCACGCCAATGATCCAGTATCGTTATTTAATATCGAGAACGGCGGACCCCGTTATTGCCGTGAGCATGGGGGTCGCTGCCTACTATCTCCATGAGTACCGGGTTGGGAGACCTGCTGGCCATGGTCTCAACGACTTGCTCCGAAGAAAATACGGTAAAAAAACAGAGAATCAGCAGACAGGAAGTACATAAACATATTTACTTCCCTTGAATCAAGTTAATGCTCAATCTACGTTTCCGAATGTCTGATTATATACGTTTAATATACTTTAAAATACCTAAATGAATTGTGTGACGTTCATATGACGGCTTTACGTTCATAAAACGGCTTTTTGTAGTTTTTCAAACACACCCTCTGCATTATCGCCCAAATCTTGCTTCAATACGTCGTATATCTTTTTCCACGTAGCCTGGGACACCACTGGCTTACTTGCATCAGGGACCGATACGATATCATCAAGTTCAGCCGGTTCAGCAGCTGATTGCTCTTTTGGCTTGGGAGTGCTAACCATGACCATAAATGACAAAGTTTCGGAAATTCCAGGTACTACAGACAATGTAGATGTGTCCTGAATCACCTTTCCCTTGATCATAAACTTCAAATCAGTCGGTTCGACTCCTGCCAGTTTCAATTCAGGTAAGGATTCTATCAAATCAGTCTTGACTTTGTATATGGAGTATGATAACGGCACATTTTGCACCTCGGTGGAGAATTTGAATGGAGGCTTGATGCTCTTGAATGTGATTTTAACCGTACCGCCAGTGGCAGTTTCGTCAAAACGAGGAAATGGTGCTTTGATCTCAGGAAGGGTGGGCCCTAATGAGGACAACTTACTGTAACTGTCTGTCGAACAAAAGGTGTCGGGAGAAGCGTTGTTCGATAAGCTTATAAGCTGAAGAAAGGTGCTAGCAAAAACCTTACCGTCTGACATATTGAAGTGTTGTACTGCTATAATGTACTGCTGTAGTGTGCTGCTATAGTGTTGTAGTATTCTTTTCTAGTGGAGGCTCAGTTTTTTTCTCAAATATATTTGGAGCAACAGCCGAACCGAATACAAGCTAGTGCCTTTTCTCCATTGCCACCTAACAAATACCCGAAATGAACTTCTTCAAATCGTTCAGATCCGAAAATTCCAACTACCTCCCCGTATCACAAGACGACATTCCGCCAGCTACTGAACTGGTGCCCACCAATTCCAACACCTTTCAGGCCAGACTAGCGAAATTGAATCCATTCAAAAACAACTCGGTGTACCTCGAAGATGATGAAAACTACGTCACATCTGAGCCTGGCTACTTTGAATTGTCCCGTTGGGACAGAATGCTTATTTTCGCTCTAACATTTGCCGGCTCTATATGCTGCTACACCATCTGTATATTCTTGTTCCCCATACTATCGCTAAAGCCACGTAAATTTGCCATTCTATGGTCCTTGGGCTCCATCTTCTTCTTGGTGAGTTTCGGGGTGCTCCAGGGCTTCCAGGCATATATTGTCCACTTGTTCCTGTCAACCAGAATCATCTTCTCGGTGGTCTTCATCACTAGCATTATCCTAACATTGATCAGTAGTTTATCGTTGAGAAGCACTCTTTTGTCGATAATATTCGCTGCCATACAGCTAGTGAGTGCTTTATGGTATACGGTGAGTTACTTTCCTATGGGAGTGCAAACGCTCAATTTGGCTAGCAGTGTTGCTAGAAGCCAAGTTGACAGCTGGATAAGTTCCTAGGTGAAGTGTTCTGCATGGATGGTTGTTCTGGATGGGTTCGGAAGTTGTTTTATCTTGGATGATTGTTTGACTTGGAGCGTGACTGTTCCGAATATTATGACCGCAACTGCATCTGCAAAAATTGTTCTGGGGTTTCTACGCTCTGCAGCTTTATAAATTCTTATTGATTCTAATTATCTATTAAATGATACAAATATCGAACTATTGATCGTAAAGGGCTAAGAACTCCTCTTCACCCTTAGTTAAATCCGGAAAAGCTGCTTCCAAACTCTTTTCCACAACTTTGGCAATTGCTGGAATGTTGTTCTTATCAGTATTTGAAGTATTTAATAACTCGACAACTTTGGTACCAATTGATTTTAGTTTCAATTCCCCGTTTGATGCCAAAATTTTATTGAGATTCTTCAAAGCTTGCGATGCCAACACATATTTACCTCGCGATTTATACAAAGCATATGCCATCTCCCAAGTGATCATGTAGTTATCAGCTTCAGTAGTTAGTTGCTTGATATACACCAACAATAAGTCGAGGACTTGTCCATTGCTGTTGTTAACCAAGTCACTCAATAATTTAGCGCCTAATGGATCAGGGTCCTCCTTCTCTGATTCAACTTTAGAAATCAAATCGGCCTTCTTTTTGAGATTGGTTGATTTAGCCTTCTTCTTCTTATTTTTGTTGGTTTTCTTAGCTTTGCCGACAGCAACACCACTAGCTGCTGCCATCGAATCTAACTTTTTCTGTAATTGTTGCTGAGCTTCGATTTCCCAATAAATATTTGCCAATCCCTTTACAGCACGAACGTAGATTGGAGTAGAATGGATCTTATCTTCCCATTTCAAAGTTTGAACATAATCTCTAGGGGTTCCCCGTCTCATACAATAGGAATGGAAATCAAACTGATCGTCGTAGAAAGTTTTGAAGTTGTTGATTACACTGTGGAATCTCTTTAAGGCCAAACCTTTGTAGATTTCAATGTTATCAGATAAATCGGCTTCGGCCGCTTGATACTCTTCAGTTATTGGATCGGGTTTAGCCAAGTTCTTCAATTCCAACTCGTATTCTTTATAGATTCGGGTATAAGCTTCAGCACTTTCAATCAACACCCAATTTACTTGCATTAAATGTAAGTCTTTGCATCCATTGGGGGAATCATCATCTAATTTTGTGAATAATGAAATGGTATCAATGGCCTCATTGACCTGATTCGATCTTAAGAGATACTTGGTTGATTTGGAATTGATAAAACGATCTTGCAAGTCCAACTTACGTCCTTCTTCCATGAATTCACTGGCGTCGAGTAACTTTCCTTGATGCTTAACCACACGAGCTTTGACAATGTATAATTCGACAAGAGTAGGCGAGTGCTCCAAAGCTTCATCGATGTACTTTGTGGCAAGACCAAGTTCTCTTTTGTACAAGAAGTGTTGGGCCAAAAAGTACTTTGTCCAAAGAATTACAGTAGGAATTTCCTTCGGAGCCTGATTATCATGGAAATCAAGTACAAGTCGTTCGATTATGGCTGATTTCTTCTTGTTCTTGTACAAGGGTTTCACGTTGACGAAGGTTGAAGGAACACCACGCTTCAATTGCTCTACGATGTACTCCTTGGCCTTGATTTCAAAATTCTCGTTAGTGGAAGGCAAGAAAGTTAACGGAAGGAACTTTGGAGGATCGGAACGAGGATAGAATTTGCTAAGTTTTTCATACAACTTCAATCTAAAATTAGCCGACTTAGATGTGGTGCCTAAGGAGATCTCTAATAAATTATAGTAATGGACGTTATCCGGGTTTCTCTTTAAAAGTTGACGGTAGATCAATGCAGCCTCTTTATTATTGCCTAAAAGCATGTAATATTTGGCTTTGTATTCCATTACTGACAATCTATCTTTGATTTGATCATCATCTTTCGCCAAATGGTCCAACGCTCTCTGGTATTCACCTGCTTCGGAGATGATAGAGTTCTTGTACAACGCACATTCAGATTGTTCATAACGATCGGCATCGGTCAAATGATCCTTGATGATATCCTCAATCTTCACTAATGTGGAAACAGCACTGTTGTAGTCACCGTTTAAATGGTGGGCTACAGCCACGGCGGTCCAATTGGCACGATAGCCTGGCTGACTTTCCAAATAAGCTTGACGAGAATCCTTAAGGTTCTTATAGTCTCTGGTTTGAGACTGCATGAATGCCAAATCACGTAAGATCTGTTTATTTGGAGATCCGTTGTCGACAGTAGCTTTGAACCATTTTGCCGCTTCTGGGTAATTTTCAATGGTCCTATAGTAGATCCCAGCCAAATGATCCACCAAGTAGTTATTGGGCTCTTTGCCCACAGCCTTCAAGATATAGGACTCTGCTTCGGACTTGTGGCCCAAATGGTAGTTCAAACAACCTTTTAACGCCAACGACTCCGCGTGGTTGGAGTTCTTCTTCAAGTTGGCATCAATTAACTTCAACGCTTTTTTGTACTGCTTTCCGTCGTATAGCTTCAACGCTTCGCGGAAGTTGGCGTCCTCCTTGTTGGCGAGAATCGGCGAGTTTCTAGCCACCATTATTTATGTCAAGTTAGTGAGTAATTAATCTGTCAAGAGCCGGTATATCGGCAAGATGTCGGCGGTTGCCTTTTTCAATTCTCGCATGTGCACACGACAGAAAAGCTGGTGCACGGGTTCAGTGCCCACGGGCCAGATTGTCGGGGTCTTTCCATCGAGCCCGATGAGGTCACCGACTACAATATCTGATGGGCTCTGACATGACAGCTGCGAGGCCATTCCCATATAGGAACCCATTTGGTGGCAGATCCAATTTCCACCCATACTATGACATCACTATCCACTTGTTGGGGCCATCTACAAAGAAAATTAACCCCGAATGCATCTATGACACGGAGGCGGAGGCGGAGGATAACTTCGCGAAGTTAAGTTCCGAAACTATCCTCCATATTTCATATACACACCGCTTAAAGACGGGTGGAAGGCCCATCACAGAAGTTAACTCCATGGGTGAAAGATTTCTTTGTTTTACATCGCCACTGTGTTTCTTCTCGTGAATTTACTTTTTAATGCTGATGAAAACGTTTTCTTCTGACTCTTCGTCTTCGTCTCATCAACTAACCATGGATGCCTCCAAAGTGAATAGAAGCTGTGACTTCTGTCGAAGACGTAAGAAGAAGTGCGATAACGGCCACCCGTGTGCCAACTGCAGAAACTCCCAAAACACCTGTATATACTCGGCGCCTAAGCAACGGAAGCGGCGGCGTAAAACCAAACTGGAAACCCAGTCAAACGCTATAGAGATGTTACATCTGCGAATCTCCAATCTTGAATCACTACTATTAAACCTCACCACTAAGCTCGATAAAAGCTTGGTTAATAACGATGGTGTGTCTCATTTCAGACGTTCATTAAAGATCCAAAATCCTCCCACGGACACAAGCCTCTCCGAGAGCTCGGAGGATTACAGCTCGAGCGATGGGGAGAAGGGAGACAGTTCCAGAGATACTAGCGAGCCCAGTACTAATCCGAGTACGGTCTTAAACGTAGAATCCTCGTTTTCCATGCCTAGCTCCCAGTCATCATCGGCATTAACCTCCGCAGGAAGAGGCTCTTCCGTAGGGGGTGCAAAAAACATACATCCTTCCGTGGTTTGTATTTTGTCAGAAAAGAGCCTACTTTGGATGAAAAAGAGACTCAGAGATAATGTCAAAATGATAACGCCGTTGCTTAACTTACCTCGGGCATTCTCCAATTCTATGAAAACTTTGTCAGAAGTTTGGGTCAATAACCCTCCAAAACTCACCTACAAATCGACTTTGACCTCCCAGGAACTTATATGCTCTGATCCCGACATTGTTCATGGTCTTCTCTTCTCCTACTACAACATGCAATTCGTCAGTACATACTGCCCTATAGACCAGCTTCTTCCCTTGTTCAGAAGGTACTTTCATAACCAAAAAGGATTGCACCCAGTTCATCAATTCTCCTCCAGTGAATTGTTGTTAATGAATGTCTCGCTAGCTCTCTGTACCTCGAATCGTTTCTACATTGACCAATCAGCACGGCAAGCGTACCCGGCGTTGGCTCAGCTCAATAGTAAGTCCCTAAGTGAGTTGAGAGCTCGCTGTTTCCAAAATTGCATTGTTCATTTCAGAAAACTTCAAACTGCTCATGAGGGCTTAATCACCGTTCAAGCGATGATTCTTTTAGTTGCATACGTGGAATACAATTGTGCTACTGATTTTGAAGTGTTCCGGATGTTTTGTTCTTCCCTCATTAAGTGTGCTCAGGACGTTAAACTTCATAAAGTGTCAACGTTTGGAGGCTTATCTCCACAAGAAGGTTACTTCAGAAGAAATCTATGGTTATACTGTGAGCTTTTAGACACCGAGTTGTGTTACAGATGTGGTGATGCTTCATTAATTCAATCCGATGAAGTCACCACATTCACAGAGTTCGATGACCACATATTTTCCGTGCCAAAAGTACCATTTACTACCAACAATAGTCCCACACAAGAGGATGTCAATCGTGTGATTGCGGCCTGTAGAAGGTCCGAATCTGGGGCCCATGCTTATTTCTCCTACTTCACCTTAATCTACACCAGAATCAGAAAGGCAAATTATCACTTATTATACGGGCAATGCAATGGGTCCAAAGTTCCCGCCAATAACGACATGATACTAACGATGATAGAGAGAGCCAATGAACAAATGTGCAAATTATCGAACTTGATGGATGAAAGCGTTAGGCCCTTTTTCTATAGTGACCCTAAATTCAATCGATATCTCACCTTACCTGGAGATAGTTTATTGTTGGAATTCCCGGGAAACACCCAGTTGGTAAGTCAGCTTTCGGTGGTGTTTAAAACGTTATTTTTCACTCATTTATCAACATTAAATAAAGTCCCCATATTGTTCTACTATAAAAATGGACCCGGCGAACGTGTTCAGAGACTCGGAGATTTATCTTTAGAAAGTGCCCGAACCGTGCTCCGAATGTCGGCATATATTGAATCATGTCCACGAGAACATGTTTCGTCATTTGCGGGAGGCATTTGCTTTTATCCTTTGATGTCATATTTGACGATTGCTGGCCACGTTCTTCATTATCCACAGAGTCCGTCCGCTCACAATGATTGTTTATCGCTTATCGAAGTGTCAAAACTTTACGCCAAATGCTCTTATGAAGATGATCAGGCCCGGCAGGGAGATATTGCATCACCGTTATCTGTCAATGGGGATTCACCTCCTGCGCATACCACTCGATTGGACGATTCGCATTATTCATTGTCGAAATTATCACTCATGGATTTATTTACCCGGATCTTGTTAAGGCCGGTGATTGAATTAATGGCCAATGAAACTGATCATGATTACTGTAAAGAGATTGAAGGATTGAGTGACTTTTTGAATGGATCGGAAATTTTATTCCCGGATCTTTTCGTTCAGGATAATCCTAATGTCAATTTCATCATTAGCAGGAAGCCTGACGATAGTCCAAAGACTCCGGTAACCGATGAGAAGCCCGCCAGGGTCAGTCTCAAGGCAAGTTATAATAATGGCACTTACGGATCACCGCTTGATTTCTTCAATTCGTCAACATCTCACGATGCCAGTTTTAAAAACGAGGGCATCATCGAGGAGATGATAACACAACCGACTGAGATATTGTCTGAGTTCAACGCCAACCATGTGATGTCGGACTCTCAGTTCTACGACATATTTGGAGAAGATGACTTTATGAAGTTGCTCAATTCTCAGTTTTACATCTACCCCAACTTCCGTCTCGACAGTTTTGGCGAAGAAGCTGTCTAGCATGCTGTGTTCTACACTCGTGGCTGTTTTTAATATTCATAGTTATAGAAAGTCTGTTTTGTATAGTTTGTTTCATGTAGCCAATATTCACTGGTTTCCACCCACGAAGCTCATATTATTCCCTAAGCACTGGTTCCACCGAAAAAGTTCAATTGTTGCAAAATCAATGCGTGCAGCATAAGTTATTTTCTAAAGTTATTTTCTCGAGAACCAAATGTTCCGCAAGTTCCGCCCTCCGAGGCGCAAATAAGCCACGTATCCCCCAAACTCGGCCGAGCTCCGCCTACTCTGCAGCATGACGGCCCTTACGCTCAGATCGGCACTAGATGACATGAGACAATATACAATGTGCCAGTGCTGTTCCAGTGTTGTGGAGGCGGAAGTTAATCTTGCCATGCAGCCTTATTTTTCACTCTCTTTTTTCATTCGCTCATCACCGACTTTGCTCCGGATTTCGCGTCTACAACTAATAAATACTACTCGAGTCGCATCTTCATCGAGTACGAGCCCTACTACGGAAAAAAAAGTTTAACGATCATAGCCGTGACACACGTTTGCCTGCTCCCTTTATATATTGTTGGCCCTAAGCTGTGTATTCCATGCCCGAACCCACCCTTATATCGCTACCGCTTCGGCCCAGCACCAGCTCCTCTAAGAAGAGAATACGAGTCGCGTGTGATTTGTGCCGGCAAAAGAAGGTGAAATGTGATGGGGGAACTCCATGCTCCAATTGTCTCCAGGCGGGAGAGTCTGACTGTCATTACAAAGAACGACCCAAGAGAGGGGCTGGCACTAACAAGAAACCCAAACGAGCATCCACCATCAAAACCCTAGAACAGCTCGATACCAGAATGCAAACACTCGAATCCTCCATATCTTTGATAGTGTCTCGACTACAAAGCGTCGTTCCCCAGCCAGCAGTTTCTCCCATCACTCGAAAGCCCTCGGCAGCGCAATCGGCTGAACAATCGGAATTCGAAGAACTGGACGATAATGATGATGTAGACGAAGATGAAGACGAGGACGATGAGGACGATGATGATGATAATGATGATGATGATGATGAATTTTCGCATGACAATAATTCCAGCTACAGCTCCCCTACGTACCAAAATAATGCCAATAAGTCGAAAACCAGTAATGCTTCAAATAGCGAGCCCAAGGAAGATGTTCAGAAGAAAGACCTTTCCAAACGGAAATCTGTAAAGAAAGCTTTATATTCCGGGAAGTTCGACTCGCACTTTGGCAACCATTCCTTCTTGGGAATCTTCTCTCTGAAAAGTTTGCAGTGGATTCTTAAATCTTTGGGCCCAGAACATGCCGATGTTGTAGCACCGTTTTTCCGATTCCCGTTCGCCATTCAACGTAAGATGAAGCATTCCATTCAAAGGTGGATCGACATTCCTAGTATCTCCCCAAGTGATAAGACCAGACTAGATAACCCGTTCCCTGAAAATCCTGATCTTGTGTTTGCGATTTTGGATACTTACTATGAAAAAATGGTTCTGTGCCGTATTTTGGTCCCAACCACTGCATTGAAGAAGTTATTCGAAATTTACTACGGCTTAAATGGCCAACGCAAACGTAAATTAAAATCCTCGGAGCTTTTGATGATGACTATAGGACTTGCCTTTTGTCTTTGCTGTAAAGTCGAATATGAAAACCGTCCAATACATCCAGATGAGCCATTCAATGAACCCCCTGTTATCGCTTCTCTCGATGCCAAAACTGCTTTGGATCTACAGAATACCTATTTGGATAATGCCATTTATTACTATCATCGTATTTCCGTCATCAGTGAAGGTGTTGAAAGTGTTGAAGCCCTTCTTTTGCTAGTCATGTACGTCGAGATTAGTTGGTTCTCATTCCATGTCAACTTCATTCTATGCTCAACTGCGATCAGATACGCTCAAGAATTGGGTTTCCACCGTGCAGAATCTTATGAAGGTTTACCTGAGGATTTATGCACCAGGAGAAGAAAGCTCTGGTGGTTTTGCTACTACTACGACTTGGAAATCTGCTTTAGGACCGGGAAACCTCCGGTAATTAATTCATCAGATGTTAGTAATCATTTTGGTCCGGATGTGGGACTTTCTCCCTTCAGTGTCATCTCCCCCGATTCAATGTTACCCGTGCACTTGATGAGTGATCATTTAACTTTTCCCGAAGTGAAGGCAAGTTTTGACTACTTAAATTTTGATGATGAACTAATTTCCCATCATTATTATTTTGCTTTACTCACCAGGCTAAGAGGCAGAAGTTATAAGTCTTTGTTCATGGCATCGGCAAAAATTGATACTTTTTCCTCGTTGTCAGCAGCATTGGATGAAATCAACAGTGAAATGTTTGCACTAAGACAATTTGTACCTGAGGATTCTCGACCTTACTTCTATAATCATCCTTCATTCAAGCAACCCAAACTCGTTACGGTAAAGGATGATAGCATACTTTCCGTTCAATTATCATACTTTTTCCTCCTTATGACGGTAAACAGAATTCCCCTGTTGGTATGCACATCTGATTACGACGAAAATAGTGGCAGAGGGCTTAACTATAAAAATCTCTCCTTGGATAGTGCCAGAACGATTTTAACTTTAGTGCAGAACTTCACCAGTAGAAGCTCGTTGGCATTTTTTAATTGGATAGCTTTTTTCCCACTATCTGCGTTTTTGAATTTGCTGGCTTGCATTATTAATCACCCTGCATCGCCTGATGTAAAGAATGATCTCAACTTGTTAATCGATTCATCAATGAATTTCTTCTCTCTGGCTATTAGTCTTGATAATTCCAAACGCTCTAATATTCAACAGAATGAGGACGAAATAATTGCTGCCATAATCAAATTGATGTTGAGGGTTGTTATCACTATGGTGGAAGTTAAGACCGGAGCTAAGATACGGACTGATGAGATTGACAAACACATCATGAGTGCTCTTGATCAATTCCCTGAACTTGGTCGTAATACGGGACCCTTGTACTACATCACTGGTTCTTCTCCATTCAGTGGTGTTAATAAACATATCGATAACAACATCAGTTCCAGGGCTAGCGAGGCTGAAGGGGTTTCTCATGCGTCGGAACCATTGAGTATTCCAGCTGCGGTAAATAGTGTTGATAGGTTGAGTTCAGAAAACAATTTTTCGCCAAACATTAATACTTTGTTCCGCATGGCATTACCCAATGACTTCATGGATGCCCAGTTCAGCCCGAATCAGCAGGGTACCATGCAAGGCTACGATCTAGAAGCCAGTGATAATTTTGGTTCTCGTTCATTTGGCAGCAATTGTGACTACCTGTTATATGACCAGGTAATGGGGCTTCCTAATTTTTTCTTCGACAACAGCCTTGGTCCAAATCAAAATCAGAATTTATAATAACCAGTACCATTGTGGGCGTTAAATTTCACATCCTCTATATCACTAGATATATTCTAAAATTGGCAAAAATCGGCCAATTTTTGACCACTAATCTCTTAATATCAACCACTAGATTCTAGTTCTTATAAATACACGAATATCGGCTAATAACTTTAGTATTGACTAGTCTTCGGTATCATCTTGACCAATTTTCGGTCGAGCTTACGAGTAGGATGCAGAGTTAACAAATAGAGAGTGTACATTTACTTATCGACGATATTTCGCTTAGTTAGCGAGGAAATCAGAAGTAACAGCAATAGTCCACCTAACGGGGGATTATTGCCCAATTCTTTTTTCATGTTGTACAAAACTCACCATATTAGCCTCGCCAAAACTCACCATATTAGCCTCGCCAAAACTCACCATATTAGCCTCGCCAGTCCTACAGGTTACTTGATGTCAGTAATTTTCAAGTATATTTCGGTCCTTAGTCTCTGTTAATTCTCACTGCCGGGGTAATCTCCGGTCTCTACGTTACTACCAGCCGGGAGTGCCTCTCTCTCTTTCCCTGGACTCCAGCCTCTCAGTTATCACTCCATTTCACCTATATATCAGACCCAACATTACCTCATATACTTCACGATTCCCATTGCTCGAAGCATCATACCCGGAGTTAAGCCATTTGCAGCCTTTCTTTGCATCCAATGCAGACTTTTTTCCGAGGTGAGCGCACGAAAATTCTATCATTGCGCCATCATAATCTGCTGTCAAACTACTTCATAAGGTTTTATGCCAGGTAAAACATTTACCCATGGATATCACAGTGAGGCCGACAAATCAGCCACGAAACAGAGTAGCCAAGGCCTGTGTGGTGTGCCGGCAGAGAAAAATCAAGTGCGATGGAAAGCCCCAGTGCAAACACTGTAAGGCATCAGGCAAGGAATGCGTATATCCGGAAACCACCATAAGACGCCCCCGGTCGAAGCCAATATCGAAGAAATATACAAATAATCAGTCCATGGATACGTTGAATAAGCGGATAGCCAAGCTCGAGCAACTCATTTGTAATTTGACCAACAAACTAATACCTAGTGATGATACTACGCCAACTTCGAGTACCCTGAACTCCCCAGAAGAAGGGGAAGAAGAAGAGCAAGAAGAAGAAGATGTTGCCTCGACTCCGGCATCTTCCGCCACCTCCAATACTTTGAAACCTCCCTCAGACGACCCTTCGTTCCCCAGCCAGTCGGGATTTATCCTTAGCGGAGGTGATACGACAGAAGCACAAGTTACCGCTGGTAATGGGTCGAGCCAAAATGCGCTGAAATTATACTCCCTAGAGCACTATTTCGGCACTCATTGTACATTCCATATCTTTTCCGACAAGAGTATGGCTTGGATTAAGGCAAAACTTAAAAAGGAAGATGTTGGTGCCATGATCCCATTGGAGAACTTACCCATTGTGTTCAATATCTGTAAGCACAGTTATTGCGAAATGTTCATTGAACCTCCATTAAGACTGGCCGTGGAAGTTGAAAACTCCCTACCTTCGAGTCCGTTAATATGTCAAGAATTACTCGAAGTATTTGACTCCATCTACTTGGTTTCGTTCTTATGTGACGTCAAGTACACCAGAGAACTCTTGGAAATCCATTATTGTAACCGAAACATTGTCAAAACCGGCAAGGGAAGAAAACTCAAATACTCAGAAAACTTAATCATAAACATCTCTCTAGCGTTATGTGCGGCATCAGCAATCAACAGAAGAATATATAAATTCAACTCCACTCCCTCGTCCAATGATTCCTCTCCATCATTTCCCACGGTTTCCTCTTTGCAATCGGACGAATTAATTCAACTCCATGATGTGTTTGTCAAGAATTCCATTTATTACTACCATAAGCTCAGTCTTTTGAGTGAAGGTATCAGAACGGTGCAAGCGATTTTGTTGCTCATCATCTTTCTTGAAACTTCATTGTTCACTTCGCACGTAAATTATGCCTTGTCTTCGCTAGCGGTCAGATATGCCCAAGAAATTGGACTACATCGATTTGAAAGCTTCAGTCATCTCCCCGAGGAGGAGCGAACTTTTAGACGAACAATATGGTGGTTCTGCCAGTATTTGGATATGGAGTTGTGTTATAGAAATGGAAACCCTCCTTTAGTGAATGATAGTGATGTTTCCACACTAACCGATAGAGATATCGATTCGTTGTTTAAACAATGCCTGGGTGGTAAAGATGGGCCCTCGCAAAATCTCCCTGAGGAGATTGTTGCTGATATCATTGATAAGAAACATGTTCACACTTACACCGGCCATTATTTAATGGAGTTAACCCGAATCAGGTCAAAAAGTTACAAGGAATTGTTCAGTGCAACCGTTGAGCTTGCCGATTACAGTGTTATTGCTTCAACATTAAAAGGGATCAATGAAGAAATGAAAAACTTGTGTCTTAAAATGGATCCGTCCATAATTCCACGATTTTATAGTGATCCTTTATTCTCCTCTTCATTAAAAAAATTCCCCGGACTCATCAATGGGAAAAACATCGATTGCGCCTATGAAAGTATCATCACCATCCAACTTACTTATTTCCTTCATCTAATGACTATCAACAGATTACCTTTCCAACTTAATACCCCAGATCTGGTCGAACATGAAGATACAACAACGTTTCGAAACCTATCGCTAGATAGTGCCCGTACTGTACTTCACATATGTCTTTCGCTAGATCGGAAAGAAATTCCTTTATCATTTCTCAATTGGATCATTTTCTTCCCCATGTCTGCCTTCTTGAACCTTTTAGGAAACTGTGTCAATTATGCAACTAGTCCAGATGCTTTGAAGGATGTGAGCCTATTGATTGATGTTTCTATTAGCTTCTTTGGCCTTTTCAATCGGTATATCGAGGCTGGAACTCCGTTAACAAGAATCTTCCACCAACGAGAATCTGTGTGTGATTTGGTGTGTAGAATCATGTTGAGAATCTTGGTTAAAATTATGGAAGCCAAATTAGACATTAATATTCTTGAGGAAAACGAATTTCTTAGAAATCATCTAGATGCTGCAGAAAGAGATTATCCTGAACTTTTCTCGCATGAGAAGGAAGCGATTTTGAAGAGATTTATTTTTGCGTTTGATGTGGGATCTCTGGATACAAATTCTCGCTCCAATCCTGTGCCGAAACCCCTGAAATGGCCGTATAATAACCCTGGTTATATTGTTGTCAACCATGATATGCCATCTCCAAACTCCAGAAACCCGGGTCTATCAGGCAGCAATAGCAATTCAACTGATAACTCTCGTAGGCATCCCTCGCTTTCGAATCTATTGCATCCTACTGAGCTTCCTGTGGGAGGAAGTACCAACACGTACCTCGGCTTTGACTCGACATTCTCCAATGAACAACTCTTTAAGCAAGGGGATTCGCTTGATGAAGACTCTATGAATAGTATTTTGTTCTCCCAGTTGTATGATCTCCCCAACTTCTTCTTCGATAATGGGATTTAGGTGCTGCCGACTTGAACTGGGTAAGTATCTTAGCTCAGCATATATATACCCTTCTACATAATGAACGAATGAAAAGTAATGATCTCGCAGGAGAAGCAATTGGAAACGATAGAACAATTTTAACTTCTTTGAGTCAATTCACAAGTTTTAACTTTGTGCTTGATCTTGTAATTATTTATTTTTACATAAGGCAGTTACAGACTGATATATTTAATTGTAACTTCAACCTTCAGACTATCTCGTACGAATAACACCAGCAGCAATCAACATATTGATCTTCTTACTTACTTCGGGGTTTCTCATATGTTCTTGTAATGCAGCTGGATTATCTTTAGCTTGGTTTAAGATTCCCTGCATGACAGGATCTTGTAAAATCTCAACAACTTCTGGGTCTCTAGAAATTCTTTCCATGGTTTGTTCAGGAGTTTCACCTTCTATAGCTTGGAAGCGTTGGGCCGATGCTTTGTTGAACAATTGGTCAATTTCACGAACGTTCTTACCTTCTCCAGAAGCTAAATCCTTTTCACGAGCTTCTTGCAAAGTTTCCATTACTTTAGAATATTCTCTCATTGCTAATTGGGCATTGGCCTTTCTAATGTATGCTCTAATGAAGGTTGGATCTTTTTCAATTGCTTTGTCACAATCTTGTACAGCATCGGGGAATGACATTAACTTGGCTAATGCAGCAGCCCTGTTGGAATAACCTTTAGCATCTTCTGGACTTCTTTTGATCATTTCAGTATAAGCCTTAACAGCATTTGGCCAATCTCCTTTAGTGAAGTATTCTTTACCTTCCAATCTGGCTTCTTCAGCCTTTTCAGGGTCAATGTAACTTAATGCTTCTCTAGTTTTGATTTCCTTTTGAGTTGATCTTAATTTGTTCAACACTTCAGGCGTTCTGTGTTCAGTCAAGGATTTATCAAAGGCTTTGACGGCATTTGGTAAGTCATCTTGCTTCAAGTAAGTGTTACCCAATCTAGCAAATACTTTGGCAATAAGTTTATAGTCGGCTCTTGCTTCTCTACCTTCTTCAATGGCCTTTTCACATGTTTTGATGGCAGCTTCATAATCACCTTTTTCAAATTCGGCTGCAGCGCGGTTGTTTAAGTAGGTAATATCCTGATGGAGCTCCCATGCTTCATCGTATTTAGCAATGGCCTCATCGAACTTTCTTTGTTTGTATAAAGCGTTACCTTCGGCTTTAACAGCAAGAGACTGTTCAATGGCTTTTTTGGAGTCATCTTGTTCACTATCGGCCATTTCTACATCTTCGGCTTCTGCTTTTGGTTCTTCTTTTGGTTCTGCTTTTGGTTTGGCTTTTGGCTCGGCTTTTGCCTCTTCTTTTGGTTCGGCCTTTGGCTCAGGAGCTCTGGTTGGATCAGCTAAGTCCATATCAATTCCCATTAAAGCTGCCATTATGGTCATCATTCTTGGATCAGACAAGAATTCAGTAGCATTAGCCTTTGGGTTACTTTGGATATTCAATACCTTTTGTACTAATTGAGGATCTTTCATCAATTCACTGGTTTTTGGGTTATTCTTCAATTTGGTGATAAGTTGAGGGTCAGAGAAAATGGCTCCCAAACCTAAGTCTGGTTGACTCTGTCTAGCAGCAATGGCATCTTCAACGGATTTTAATCCGCTTTTAGCCATGGCATTGTTAGAATCCAATTCTAAGGCCTTGGAATAGTTGGATTTGGCATCATCGAGGTTGCCTAACCCAAATTGGGCGGCGGCTACACGATTATAACCTTTAGACCAATCGTCTTTGATGGAAACACACTCTTCAGCATCTTGGAGAGCGTTGGTGAAATTCTTCAATGAAGCATAGCAGGCAGAACGGTTGGAGTATAAGACGTGATTTGGAGTTGGGGATGCTTCAATAGCTTTGGTGAAAAATTCAATGGCTTTGGTGAAGTCCTTTGCAGCAAAAAACTGATTCCCTTGAGCTTTGTATTCTTCAGCAGATGACATCTTTAGGTTAAACGACTAGTGATGATGGGATCAGAATGAAGAACCATTTGCACCATTATATCTTTCGTGGAGAGAAAAATGAGCATACTTTCTAGAATTTTCCACTTAAATCGTGGTGCACGGGTGTTCTACTTGTACACCCTTGATATCAGGATGAAGTGAACAGTGTTTCTAAGTGCTACACAAGGAGTTGTCCTATAGTTTACCAGAAAATAAGACATTCATTTACTCAGAAGCTGATAAAATAAAGACATTTGCTCAAAGCCTGAGAATGTGTTGCAGAAAATACTTGTACAAGGGCTAAAAAAAGAGCGAAAGACTAGCTAAGGCACTAACGAAAGAAATGCCTTTGCTCATGTCCTTAGCCTATGAAAAAGTGGCAGGCAAATGCTGCTGCAACACGTAGGAGCTCAAACTCTTACCTATACTGTCAGTTTGAACCCTATGACGACAAGAGCAGAGGCGAAACAATTTAATTGTAATCACTATTTGATATCTTCTTACTTAAAAATGTCCATGGATGGAAAACAAATTGTTCCACGTAAAATCATCAAGTACTTTTACATGACTTGGAGCTTAACTCTATCCACCATATGAATTTGTGACTGTTAGGATCCATTTATGGTGTAATTTATGGTGTCATCCTTATAGTGAGTGCACTAATATCAAAGATGTCAAAATTGCGGAGTACAAGACTAAAGTGAAGAGTCACTTCAATTATTCATTAGAGGAATGGTACATCCAAGTTATATAAAAGGAAGATTAGTTGAAAGACGCATGACCAGAGCGTTAGAGGTTGTAAGTAAAAGTTGAAGGAAGAAGTAGAGGATGGAATCGTCATATTATAGTATATTGGAGAAGGGCGAAGCATAATGGTGTAGCATCTGCTTGAGCAAGACGCTATGGCGTAGCATCTGATTGAACGAGAAGCGACAGGAGGGTAGCAGGGTACTCAGTTTAATGACCACTTGCAACCTGGGATATGATTTGGTTCACTAAGTCAAGAGGATATGCAGGGCCATAGCCATGGCATCTTTCATTACCTCTTAACCTTTTCATCACTTCCAAAACATCCAATTCTTGTTCTTCCGCTTTAATCTGTATGTAATCCCAAACTGCACCAACAGCCAAGATCTTGTTCCCTGGATTTTCTGGTTCATCGTAGATTTTGTTCACTGTGGCTTGATTGATGGCATGTCCAGTGCCTTCCATCATTGATTGAATGAATTCATTTTGATTTTCCGGGAAGGTAAACTTACTGTTGTGCAAGTTATCACCAGCACTTCTAGCGAACAAATCAATCGAATGAGGATTGGCATCGTTGCCTGATCTTAGTAATTGATTTTCCGTTTGAATAGAAATATTTTGTTGTTTGATTTTTTCCAATTCTTCTAATAATTTCTGTCTTTCTTCTTCCGATCGAAGTAATTTCCCTTCTAAATCTTTTAATTTGGTTTCTTTACGTTCTCTGAATGCTCTTTGAGCAGCTCTATTTTGAGCCTTTCTTTTTAACGCTAATTCTTCTTCATTTAATTCGGAGTCATCACGGTTGATTAAAATAGCATCTTGTTCATCCAAAATTTGCTTCTTGGATTTGCCGTGGCTACCACCATTGAAGCTTGATTTCTTCGAACTTGCGGCGGGTCTTTCACTTTCAACACCAGTAACAGAGTTGACAGGAGAAACTCTCGCTTCTTCATTACCAAATGCTTGAGTACTGTAGTTTGGTAAGGCTGCGGGCACTGGTACAGCACCGTTGTTGGGGTAACTGGTATTAGATAAACTATTGTTGTAACCAGAAGGAGAAGAAAAGGAGCTTAAAGATTCGCTCCCTAAGCCACTAACACCATTCAGGGAATCCATATCATAAGCATTGTATTGTGGTACACTGACGTTACCTGGACTCCCTTGATTAGGTAGACCATTGCTTGCATAGTCTGAATTAATAGGAGTAGTGTACAAATGAGGAGGATAAGTAGAACCTTGATTAGATAAGGAATTATTGAAAAAATTGATGTTTTCTTGTTTTAATTCGATAGTTCCATCGACATCAGTTGGAAGGTTGTATGAATGTTGATTGAAGGTTTGGGTATCCCAGTAGAAGTTGCCAACTTGAGGCTGAGGATTGTTGCGAGACATTATAGCGGCTGACAAAAGTGAAACCCCCCCGTTTTTATTTAGAAAGGAAAAAAAAAAGTTTTCTAGAGCGTAGGCTTGAACAAAGAAAAAAACTCCAACTCCATGAAAAAAAAAAAGAAATACTATTGACAAAATCAATATTTGACAGCAGAAAAAGTGTCACAACTAAATTTGACCAAGCAATGGACGATAGTAACTGATAAGAAGCAACAGCAGTGGTTGAGGGAACTGAACTGATCACAGAAGTTAATTAAGGGCGGTTCAGTAGATTAATAGCCGTAGATTATGAGCCGTTCAGGATATTATTAGCGAGATGGGGTATTGTTAACGGGAAAGGGTATTATTAGCGGGTTAGTAAAGTAGTTGGTAATGTAGCTTAACTATAAATAAACTTCTAGAAGGTTTCGTACAAAGACAGGAATCTTAGGGCCTTATATACTTAGAAATCTACGTCGGTGTGAAAAAAAAAGAAAGAAAAAGCCATAGAAAGCAAGAAGGGTAAAGAACAACAGAGTGGTAAAAATCGAAGGCCCTTCAGGGGGAGATCTAGTTCAAAATACAACACGAGTTGTTTGTAAAGAAACCCTAAAGAAAAGCTTAATTCTGTTTTCATCTGACTGTTTCACTGAATTAGACTTAGGGAGATGCCGATACGAAAGAGAAGAACCTCTCCCCCATCACACAGAGCGGATATAGAAAAAAAGAACTCTACATACTGCAGAGTAAGAAATTTGGATTCAGTATGGGAATCGATTAAGGTTATAGAATCTTATACTACCCATCAACAATGAAGGAAATATCTGGGCTCTATAATCATATCTGGGCACTATAATCATTCACTAAAAGTCCTTCGAGGGTTCTACGGTGCAAGAAGAGTTATTTTCTTGGGGGTCTTTCTCCTCTATTGCATACTTCCGAAGTGGAGGCGCGTTGCAGTAGGAAACAGTGGCCGGGTTTATGTGGAAAACTAAACACAAATGTCATACAAAATGCCTCGTTGTTGCATACATCCACCCACTGATAAATCGAAGGAACCCTCAGACACCCACTGATAAAAGTTGACTCTGACCAGAATTGACGAGAAATTTCCACTTCTGCGTGCAACCCAGTGTACTGCCAATCCCTTCTTTCCGTTTGGTGCATGGTCCACAAGTGGCTGCGGAGTGGAAGGCGGTAGCTTGGCTGTGAAAACTGGTAAGTTTAGCCTAGGAAAACTATGCATGCTCGCACAATAAAAGGTTCTTCTGCTCACTGTAACGTTTCATCCAACTGCATCCTTCTGCTCACCGGAACGTTTCATCCAACTGCATCCTTCTCTCTCGCTTGCAACCCCTCGATTTCCAGCCCCATATGGAAGTTTTCGTTATCAGACAACCTCCTCCTAAGTTGTTTCCTTTCGGTGCAGAAACCTTCTGTCGCTTCTATCCTTTTAGTGGTATTTCCGGTATTGTTGAAAGAGACAGCCGCTCAGATAGCGGGGAGATTGCTAAATCCAGAAATGCCATGACGTTTCTTTTTTTCTCATCGTATATTCACTTACGGACTCTAGAGCGTCCGGATAGATGCCTCCTTTCGGTGTGGAACGGGATACCCACCAGTCGCCGAAAGAGCCTCTTATACATGTGAATTCGTCTACTATAACGTCTTCTGAATGTTTTGCTTAGAAAAAAATTGAATAGGTGTGTCTCCATTGTACGATTAATCAAGCCTTTTTTGATGATGTATGGGACTTTAAATTTTGGCCGACATCAGTGCCTTTTTTTTGTATCATCACTAAGAAATTTGCGGATTTAGCTCAGTTGGGAGAGCGTCAGACTGAAGTTCTAACTCCAGTCACAGTTTAATCTGAAGGTCCTGTGTTCGATCCACAGAATTCGCATATTCTTTTTTTTTCATCTTTTTGGTCTTAGTTGCGAAATCATATTGCTGTACCCCTTCAACTCTTCAAAGTTCGTCCCACTGTCCCTTCTCATCGACCATTAATTCCCTAATACTTCAACTACTCACCCCTTCGTCGCTACGAAACCCGTACCTATCTAAACTTCTTACTACAACAGCTATCTTCGCTCCTGCATATACCGCGGTAAATTTCGTCACAACCACCACAGTTAAATCGTCATAACCACTACATTTATCGAACTATTTCTTCGTTGAAATATGAGCGTTCTTCTTGAAACTTCAATCGGTAACTTGGTGATAGATGTCAACTTCCAGTCGACTCCTCTTCTAGCATACAACTTTCTAAAGCTAAGTAAGTTGAACCACTTCTTCTTCACTCCGTTCTATGACATAGTGCGAGACAAGTCGATTTCCACCGGAAACTTCGAGTTTCCTGCCTCCATGGGTAATAGGCCCATTAGCTCATATGTCGATGTTTCTGATTTTGACTCCAGTCTAACAGGGATCACCCGTCGCTTGCCAGTAGAACCTGATGCGAAGACTTACGATCATGCCGTAGGATTGGTGTCTTTTGACTGCGAATCTGATGAAGATGGGCTATATGTCAAGTCACAGTTTTCGATAACACTAACGCCGCAATTCGACTCAAAGAATTCGGGATCAGTCCCATTCGGTAAGGTTGTTGAAGGATTTGAAGTGTTGCAAACCATCAACAACAGAGATATCGACCCAGAATCGTTACGGTTAATAGATGACGTCAGAATACTCCAAACGCATATTATTTATGACCCCTTCCCAGATCCTCCCGGCTTGAGTGCTGCCATCAAAGACAACACATATCCCAGCAGACAACAGATAGACAACATGAGAATTTCCGAATTTAAAGACCTTGACAATGGTGAACTTGAGGAATCGACATACCAAGCTTTGGCTTTGGAGTTAATGGGTGATTTGGCCCATTTCAAAATCAAGCCTTCTCCAAGAACCCTCTTCCTAGCTAAACTCAATCCAATAACCACAGCAGAATCACTAGAAATCATATTTGGGAGGTTTGGGGATGTTGTCAACTCCCATGTAGTCCAGGATCCTAAATCCAACAAGAGCTTGTGTTATGCATTTGTTGAATTCTCTGAAAAATCAGAAGCGGATCTCGCGTATATGAAATTGAGTAAGGGCTGTTATATTGATGGACGAGACGTGGTTGTTGATTTCTCCCAATCCACAAGAAACGCATAACGATCTACATCTTTGCACTAAAAACATATGTTAGACTAGAAAATAAATAACCCATAAAGGGCCAGGATTTACATAACATGGCAAGTGATCATAGCATTAGGGGGTAGGGGACATCAAAAAAAAAAACAATTGAGAATCTTCATTTTAATCGTTAAAACATGGTTCATACCTTCTTTCCAGAACAGGGTTCACACTCCAACAATCATCATTCCTTCCATTCAAACCACATCCTCTTTCTCTTCTACCACTTTCCACGTACCTTAAACAGCAGCACATTCTCTTGAAATGTGACCAGCTTCACCACAGGTGTAACAAGTCTTAGTACCAAAACTGTCACTGCTAGCAGAAGTACAGCTTTTAGAAATGTGGCCGGTCTTACCACAGTTGTAACACTTAGCAGAGCTGGCTTGACAGTCCTTGGCGAAATGGTTTGGACCACCACACTTGTAACAGGTGGTTGGTTGTCTGTTGTTGAATCTTGGTTTTCTTGGACTGGAGGCACCACCTAAAGCATTACAGTTTTTGGAAATGTGTCCAAAGTTACCACAGTTGTAACATTTAGAGCCTTGAGATTGAGTAGGACAATCAGCTTGAATGTGACCAGATTCACCACAAGAGAAACATTGTTTTTGAGTTGGTTGCTTAGGTTCAGTACATTCAGTAGATTCGTGTCCTGGTTTACGACAGTTGTAACATAATCTTTCTTCTTGTTGACAGGCTTCAGCCAAGTGGCCAACTTCACCACATTTGTAACAGGATCTTGGGAAAACAGCGGCCATCTTTTTTTGTAATTATAACTTTCTTGATAATTAGAACTATCAAACAGATGATCTCCCAATAAAGAGATTTTTTTTTTTCACTCACCTCGAATTTCAACTTCCCAGTTGGGACGCGGAAACGTTACCCGCACATGGTGCTTAGGTAATGGTGTTACGGTTTTTGCAGCAATTACACATTGTAGGTAGGTGAAAGTTCATGTAAGCAAGAGAAATACAGTAGAGAAGTTGTATATAAAGCGAATATTACTGTAACCATCCAAAAGTGCCCGTAGTTCCTTATCTCTACGTTACCACTGAGGGATCAGCACTTATTAAATTAAGCGATCGCGAAAGGAAAGTTTCACATTACTAATGAATTATACTTTCAATAGAGGCTACGCTATTTTATAAGGTGGCTTCGTAGCCATCAATATACTATATGAAATACATCACGGCTTAGAGGAGTTGGTGCGCTAGTAAATATTGTGGTAGATGGCATCTCCGGTAAGACAGACCTTCTTCATTTCCTTTACGTCATGAACCCTCACGATATTGGTGTGTTGTTCTACGCATGCCATAATCGAAGCTGCGGTACTAATGAGCCGGTGCGAAGCTTCTGTCTCATTGCAAATAGTTCCCAAAAATTTCTTTCTCGAAGGCCCCAATAAAGTAGGCAATCCGTTGAAGCTAACATAGTGGGAGCTTGTTTCATTCAGCTCCAAGTCGGTTTCGTTGTGGCAAAGAGCGTAATTCTTGAAGTCGGACGCATGTTTGAGGATTATCAAATTCTGGTGAATATTCTTCGCAAACCCAATACCGGGATCAAGAATAATCTGCCATTTTTTCACTCCAGCTTTGAATGCTTGGAGTATTTGTAGCGCCAATTCACGAGACACCCCATTTACCAAATTGGTGATCTTTGGATCATTAACGTACTCTTGTTGACCAGTTTTTGCACTGGTGAAGTATTCAATAATGTCTTCGTTCATGTTAGACTCATAATGAGTCAATTTCGACATTGTTTGTGGGGTTCCTCTAGTGTGGTTCATAATGTAAGGACAACCGTACTTAGCCACAACATCAAAGATCTGAGGCTCGTAAAGTCCCATAGAAATATCATTAATGATGTCCGCTCCACTCAATAAAGATTTCTCGGCGACGTTGGCCCTATACGTGTCCACCGATAGCGTCACCTGTTGCAATAATGAGTCTTTTGATGCTCTGATGGCCTTGATGACGGGGATCACTCTATCTAACTCTTCTTGCTCTGAAGGCTCTTTACTTCCTGGACGAGTAGAAACTCCACCAATATCAATAATGTCCGCTCCACTCTGTATAAGTTGTAGTGCGGTTTGCCTAATATCATCATCGTTCAATTGGTAATTTTCACCTCCATCACTGAACGAATCTGGTGTTGCGTTGAAAATACCCATAACCGTCGTTTTCAGATTATATTCTACCTGATCGTACGCAAATACATGAGGTAAGTTTTCCTTGAAGAATCGGGGGACGGGAATCACTTGCAACAACTGTGCGGACTCCTGTAAAACATCATTGGGGTTGCTGAGGATCAAATGCTTGCAGTGCTGGTGAATTGGCTCTGCTGATACCGGATGAATGAATTCGGGAGGTATGACTTCACATAAAGGCTGCAATACAAATGTCCTCTCAAGCATCGATTTATGTGGAATGACTAAATCAGCAGTATTGATGCTGATGTTGTCGTACAACAAAATATCAAGATCTATGGATCTGGGTCCATTATCGAACTCCTTCACTCTGTTGATATGGTCGTACTCGATCTCCTTCAACACCTTTAGTAACTCATGAGGGGTTTTATGGTGAAATTGCACCTTAATGACTCCATTGTAGAAATCATCCTGATCTTTATAGTACATTGGCTTAGACAAGTACAACGAGGAGGTAGCCACTGTTTCGATATCGAAAGTTTTCAATAACGAAATGGCAGTTTCGATGTTTTCTAGCTGATTTCCCTGGTTAGATCCAAATGCAATATAAGCAGTATGGAGCTTTTTGGTTATAGTCTCATCTTCCTTGAAAGTAGGCAAATTGAATGAATTTTTGTCGACCTCCATAGCACATAGCTCTATTGGCTCCATATCCGCAAACGATTCTGGGGTCATGTCCGATGAAGCAACCCCCACTCCCTCGGTATAAGTAATAGCATTTGGCTTAGTGACAGTAGCAGTGATGGTCAAGATTCCCTCTTGTGGGAATTTTTGAAAGATCAATTGACCGATCTTCAGCACCAACGCCTCAACCGTCTTAAAATTGGAGGACTCCACGTACTGCGTGACTTCATCTATTACATCATGGATAGCTATGGAGCTGTTATTTTGTAGTGATAGCGACAAATCGATATCAACAAGTTGTTTCTTCAACCTTTCGAAAGTAAAGACACCGATTATAGTAAGCAATTTTAGTCCATTGACATGAATTTCATCTGGTTTGGCAACAAAATCGGGTAAAGTCGATCTGGACAACTTGTATTCTATGGAATTGGACCTGATTTCAGATTTGGTCGACGTTACGCTTATTTCGGCCTCAACACCACCCCCTTTCTTCTCGTCCAACACCACCTCAGCCACTGATTCGGCGATATTCCCCATGGATTTGAAATTTTTATGTTCATTTGACCTCATGAACTCGGAGATATTCCGACATATCACCGCATAGTTCAAGGAATACTTCAAGTTGTCTGTTCTGGAAGCTTCGTGGAAGTCTGTCTTAAGCACAGCACTTATGGTTATGGGCTGGGGTGTGGGTCGGTTCCATGCGTCTTTCCCAGTGATTGCCGTGGCTGACAAACTGTTGATAAAGACAGTATCTTTGAACATGGAAGCTGATGAATGCATACAGTTTTTGAATATTGGTTGGTGCAAGAATGCCGGGGTAGTTACCGACTTGGTTATTCGTATATACGCAGACACTATTTTGTATTAATTGACTCGCTACCAGACTAGAAAGCCATACAAACGGAAAATAATGGGAAGAAGTGTGAAGTATAGTGAATTTCTTATCGTCATTTTTTTTGACCTTTTTTTTTTCCACCGCGATGTCTCAATTTGGCTGCAATTTACCAAAACGGTTTACATCGGACAAGACTACGTAGATGTGTGTTTCGTTTGTAAGCTATTTACTTTCTGAATGACCCACTTCTTTCGCTGTCACTCGGTATAGAAAAGTTTTTAACACTGACTTCTCTAGTTGCTTTCGCTATCACTTAGTAGATCGTCTAGCACATCCTTTGACAGGGATACTTCTATGGGCTGCAGCTTTTCAATCTCCAGCATCAAAGCGTTCGATTCTTGCGCGAACAATTGCTCTCCCAGCTCAAGATCATCGATTAGAGGGATGGTATCGGTGATGAACTGGCCGTATTCGTGAGTCTCCAGTATTATGTTCTCTGCTTTGATCTGACTACAATGCATGTCTTTCATAACGAGTCGTATGATGATTTCGTTTGCAAGAACGTAGGTGGTGAACTGGTGGTAATTCCAGTAGCTTACGGTGGCATTTTTGATGTTTTGGATCAACGATTTGAACTCACTGAGGAGAATCAATGCCACGAACTGTTGCCGTTTAAGTCCATAGTATCCTCCTATAAAACTTGCCCAGTTGATCTGCCAATTATCGGCTTTGGTCATGGAGCTGTTGTTTGATGACTTGTACTGCTGTTTGGCAAGGTTGTAGTAATGAGATGCAGTGGTACCATTGAGGATATGAGGGATGATGGATTTATGGCTCAAGACTCGGGTTTTCAATTCCTTTTTCGAATTCGTGGGCGAGGGGATATTTAAACTAGCGAATTTCTCCTTCAATAATGCAATTTTCGGTTGTTGGATCTTTTGGTAATTGGCTAGAATATCATCATTGGTGCCTAGTAAATTAGAAGCAAACGATTGCTGGTTGGGGGACGGGGTGGGAATCGGCTTCAGATGCTCTTGTTGTATGATTTTATCGAGTTTTTCCTGATCAAGCAGCTCTCCAACCGCTGGTGCGTGCGACTGCAGGAGTTTCTTCAAATCAATCAACCCTTCATCTTCTTCACTGTCGTTGACGTTACCAACACGCGGTTGGTTGACGATGTAAATCGATTTCTTCTTTGGCGACCGGGAAGCTTTTGGTTCGAATATTCCACTTTTCGGGAGATTGTTGAGCACCGAAAACTTGCCGGACTTTGGCTTCTTCTTGCGCTTGTGGACGTGTGACATTAGTGGTGTTGATCAGAGTTGGTCCAGTTGATAAAGCTTCAAGCCCGTACACCGAAAACCTCGACTCAGATCTCAAAATGAAAAGAAATAAAAAGTAGTTCCGTACCTCCGCTGAAGGGTCCCATCATTCGGCTACGACTGCCTGTGCCGAGACTCAGGCAGGTGCAGGAACGGCTGCCTCCCGTGGTTGACGTCAAACGAGCCGTGGTCATCGGCCCCGCAACCTAGCACCTAAGCAGGCTCCAATGGCGAATGGGAATGGCGACATAACTGGCAAAAAGCCTTCGTCGACAGGCCAATGACAGCCTGGGAGAAGGCATCAGGCCCGGAACTGGCTGAATTCTGAAACCAGGCCGGCAGATGTACGGGTTGTACCTTATTGTTCCCGATAAGCCACGTGGGGGGGAGACAGAGGGAGACGTTCCTGCATCTAAGTCCACTATTCTCACCATCGGCCACAATCTAGGTTATACCAGCTAACAAAGGTAGTGAAATTAGACTAAAGTTCTTTTTAAAGTCTACCGACCAAAGTCGTCATTGTTCTTTGGCGGCGACCGAGTGTATTATACCGTGAAAATTTAGTCCTCAGTTTCAGCTAATAGTTTGTTAGAAAGAAAAAAAATCATCTCCTATAGTTCCTTATCTACGTGCCAGGTAAACTCTTAAGGTTCAAAGTAGGTTTAGTAGAAAGCCTAAAAAGAAAAAAAAATTCCCCCTTTCCATACAGATTTTACACTAGTCACGTACTTAGTTCAGAGGTAGTTTTTTGTTCAGAAGACTCGGTTTTTTCTTCCAGCGGACTTAGTTTCTTCTTCAACAGACCTTTTCCTCCATCAATCGTTCCCATCCTTCCCCTTCCAACGTCAGTTTAGTATGATGGAGCTGACAGATTGGGCGACAACTTTTTCTCCAAACTCCCAGTCCTCCATCCATGTGAAATCGGAACAAACTACTCCTTACTTCCCCGATATCAATGAACAACTATCTCATACCCCTTCACTCAGTGGAGGAACCCCCAACATATCCCGTCAACCACTTCATCTACATAACCATGAAAACCAGCCTCTACAATTGGACGACCACCAATTCTCCGATCAAGATCGAATCTTCCTCCAGCAATTCGAACAGAACTTGTACAACCCAAACGGTGCCGTGAACAGCCAATCTCACCCTCAACACCTGCAATTGCAGCAGCAACAGCAACAGCAACAACGTAGCAATGGACATCCGGGCCAATTCAGTGAATTGTCAATGGATAACTTTGACTTCATCTTGCCTGATGAATTGGCTTTCGAAAGCGCCAACGCCAACCACCTCCCGATAATGGGTGAGGGCCATGGTTCGACCGCTTTCCCTCCATCAAATTTACCCCAGAACACCCCTAGTATGTTGGCAAACAAGCACGCCAATATCTCCGACACTGTCGACACCTCCCAGGTGTTTGCATCCCCCATTTTACCGGGGCAGAATGAAAAATCCTACAACAATCAACATCTCTATCATAAACACACCAGTAGTGGAGGAAACACCCCGGTTAGCACCTCTAGTCAAAGAATACGAAGTTCTGAATCAACTTATTATCATCAGTCGCAATCACGAAATCCTCGGACAGAAAATGGTTTCACCCCTCTCGTGTCACCAGCAGTTACTCCCTTGGATTCCCAGGTTAACGTCAATAAGCAGAAACCAATCGCTGCCTCTTTCGAACCATTGACTTCCCCGGCATTGACTGCCCAGAATGATAGAAGAAGGTCTTCTTCTTCCATGTTCGCTCCTTCGGATGATGTTGTCGTAAATGGTACCCAACCACACAAAAGAAGAACCCCCCATGGTACTCCTAATCTACAAGCAGCAAATCCTAATTTCAAGAAATCACCTTCGGCGAAACCAAGAAATGGTAGTAATAAGTCTACCATTTCTCCATTTGAAAAATTGCCCGAATCAAGCTTAGATGATCAAATTCAAAAAAGTAATGAAACCACACCAATGTTACCCCCTCAAGGTAAAAAGGTGGATATTTACAATGATGCAAATGGTGGACCGGCTACAATGATGGGCTTCACCATGGGAAGATTAGCAGAACAACAACAACTACAACAACAAAATTCAACAGATTCAAGTCCAAGAATCAAATCCACTCGATCAAGAAAATCTTCCAATAGTTCCAATAAGATACTTCCAAAATCCTCTAGCTCTTCAGAGACTACTCCGGTGTTAACTACACAACGTACCAGAAGTAATTCATCTTCCTCGTTGAATAATCAAGGTAAGAAAAAAATGGAAAAACCAGCCATGAAAAAAGCATCTCATAAATTGGCAGAACAGGGTAGAAGAAATAGAATGAATGTGGCAGTTCAAGAATTATCTAATTTAATCCCCCAATCTTACCATGATAAAGTCACGATTCCTTCCAAGGCAACTACAGTAGAATTAGCCTCGGAATATATCAGGGCTCTTTTAGACGAAATTGATGAGTTGAAAAATTAACTTTTCTACAGTAAAAAGGTTAACTTGAAAAATTAATATCTTATGATGAAATCAAACTATTAATCGTTGTACGCAATTACTATCACTTGCATTTATCAGAAATAATATTATTTATGATCTTGCAATTTCTATAACTACCATGTAGTTTCTTGTTTAATTATTCCTCCTCTCCTCAATTGTCAGTATATGTATATAGTTGAAACAGTTGCTTGTTGAAGCTTAATAATCAAATATTTTTGTCGTTAGTTTTGTCCATTTAATAGATTGTCGATGTCCTTGCCATTTTTGTACACCTTATAATGCCTTGTCACTTAATTACATTCATCACCATCCGGCAAAAGCGCTGTAGCCATACAAAAAGGAAGAAAGGTTAGGATTAAAAAAAAATAATGTTAAAGTGGACGAGACAGGAATCGAACCAGTGACCTTTTGCTTGCAAGGCAAACGCGCTACCAACTACGCCACACGCCCTCTAACTATATTGTTTTTCGAATGTATTTATTCCGACGCCTCATTCACTAACGACCCGTACATTCCGCAAAAAATTGGTTTTCAATGATTGATTCACCTAGGTTAAGATCTTACCCCTAGAAAGCATTCTCCCTGATATCCCCTGCTCTTTTATATCTAAAGAGTTAGACTATTATAAGTGATATAAGAGGTTAAACTTTAAAAAAAAAAAAATTGATAAAGTATATCGCCTATGCTGTAATAGACTAACTATGTACTGTTAGCAATAGAATTAAGAGACGAGAACACTAGACCCACAAGAAAGAGCATTCATTTTAGAAATGAATGCTTGAATTTATAGAAAGAAGGCCGTTTAAGCCGGCAGTAGTTTCGCTGTTTGTAAAACACCCGAAAGGTGTAAAGAATATACAAACGACCCGTTACAGCCTGTAACCAACCAAAATACAACGAAACAGGGCTTCGTCATCAATGAGATGGTGTCTCATTGATTACATAATACTTTTTTAGCTACTCACGTAAGCCATATTGGCTACTGTTACATATGCAAACACTTATTTCAATAATTCATGTAAACCGGAGTTCAACTACAGCCATCGAGATCTAACGAAGGAAAGAGCCTTTCACTACTACTACTCTTGATCCCGGTCTCTTATACCTAGATAGAAGAATTTGTTCAAGTAATACGTGAGGCTAAACGTCAATATAGAAGTCCATTTTAACTCTCATCCATAAAACTTGGTTCATTTATTTACAGTATATACAGTTATTCATTTTTCGTTTTTAGGAAGCGATTTGGGCGATTTCTTATTGGATCTAATCTTTTGCACATAGTCAGCTGCTGCCGTCGCATCTTCCTTCATATCCTGAGCCTGGATCTTCCATTTATAGAAGAAGCCGTGTTTAGCTTTCAATTCTTGCTTCTTCTTCTTGACTTCTCTGTTTATGATCCCGATTTGTTCATCGTACGGAATTCCTGCTTCAGCCTCAGCAATGGTTTCCTTTCCAAACAAGAAATCAAACACTCTTCCATCAGACCAGAAGAACCCTTTTCTATCAACAATCCAGTTTCTGTTACTCCCCTTTTCCTTTAAAACGAAAAAGAACAATGAATTATCAGCAGTTCCATAAAACCCTTTTCCTGTCCATACCCTGGCCTTGTGTTTTCTCAAAAGGTTTTCCAATGGCACCGTATACACTGGAGTAGCTCGTCCCGGTAATAGCGGGTAGGAAGTGAATTTGATGTGTTCTACGGGTCCCGGTAAGTACCACATTCTTCTAATCAATCTGGTGGGGAAAGTACCAATATAGTAGGCAGCAGTAAACATTATTGCAGCAAATACCGAGTTCTTTGCTAGCGAAAAGATCCATTCACGAGTTCTTAACGCACTATCAAGTTCTTGCTCATTTTCTTCGTAGTCTTTGTTGGCCTGGAACCACGCATATTCCGCTAAAACGAGTCCATATACTGTGAACACGATCCCCGTACATAAGGACACAAGGAAATACAATCTATGAGGTTCGGCTTCGTATATGAGTTCAGGTTTGGTTTTACTTTTCAAGATCTGAAGGACCTGTCTAAACGAAATGTTCGCTCCAACCTGAGGCACCCCAGGCCGGGGTAACAACGTAGGTACGACTTCTTTGGCCAAGGGAAATTTGGGGAATCGGCTTTTGGCGTCATTGGTTTGCACCGATTCACCAGGAATGTGTTGTTTCAAATGCTTCCATTCTTCTTTGGAAGGTAAGTTTTTCTTGGGATTGAAGTCCTGTGGGAGGTTGGATTTGAACCGAATAGAATAACAATATATGGATGATAGAGGGGTTCTTCTTATCCCAATGTGAATCCTAGGCCCGATCAATAACATGACAGTTTAGAGGAGTGAGGATAAAGGGTTGAACTTAGAGGATGAAAAGAGTGATAGAATGAGAATGAGAATGAGGTTAATTTTTCAGGACAGAATTTTTGACATTCCGGCTACGAAGGGTGAGTAGTACTACGAATGAAGAACTACGAAAGAAGTTACGTCAATTAATGGTAGGACTAGAAAGAGCTACCACCTAGTACGTTGAAGGTGGACCCGACGATAGCTACTATTGTCTGGTGCTTGTCTGGTACTATTCTATGTAAAGCTGAGATCGTAATACCTGAGTATTTTGCAGCTAGTCATTAGTGACACTGTTGATATCAAGATATACGTGACTCTTCTGCTATAAAGTCATACGTAACTCTTCTGTTATAAAGCCATACGTGACTGGTGTAGTAGTTTGATGGATGTAATGGAAATTCCTGTAGGATCTATCCTCGTAAAATCGAAGTCCTTGCAAGTTCCGAATTCGCTAAGTTCCAACCGTGCTGTGATCCACTAGGCATACGCCAAGGACAGTAATTTTACTTAAAATGATACCGAAAATATTCATCAGTAGTTCACCTTTACTTCTTCCCCTTCTTGAAGGCCTTGATTTGGGTTTCAGCTCTCTTCAATTGCACTGGATGCTGGCCCACATACTTCCCATTCATCTCTTTGAATGCCTTCAAATAATCATCAGCACTTTCAAAAGCAACAAATCCATATCCCTTGTTCTTGCCCGTTTTGTTATCTTTAGGTACTTTGGCCTTGGAAAGAGACCCGTACTTGCCAAATGCAGTATATAGCAACTGGTCGTCAGCATCACCCCCGAGATTCCCCACAAACAACCTGAAATGCTTCGGGTTCCATTCAAGTAGCGAGCTGTCCTCCCAATTCTTCCCACCGGCTGATCTCTTGACGGTTTTAGAGGTTGTGGTTGGGACAGTGGTTGGAGTATGTTTTGTAGAATTGATAATTCTGGTGGGGGCATTGGTAAGAAACGATTCCGGTTTCCTTCCGGCCGCCAATCGTCTGTCTGACGATTTACTGGTGTTGATTTTCTTGTGGATTCTTCCAGACATATCTATCTTCTATCTTCTGCCTACTCGGTGTTTTGTAATGTTTTGTCTTTCAATGAGCATTTTGCAGTAGTTTATCCATCAAGTCGCACGATGCCCTGAATTTTTTACCTTCCATCAAAGTCATCGCATCCACACCAAACCACTTAGTCATCGCCTCCACTCACTTGTACCATTCCACATGTTCATTCTCTCAGAACTAACAGATTTGGTGAGTATACCGCCCAGCTCATTCCTGATACCGAACCATCTAGCCATCACCGATGAATTGCATAAGAAATACGCCAACAAGGTCATAAGTAACCTCGGCCTTGCGATCTCAGTATGGGACATCCTTGATATCAAAGACGGCATGCTTAAACCAGGTGAAGGGGCTGCTTTCGTCGAAACCAAGTTCAGACTAGTGGTATGGAAACCATTTGTGGGCGAAGTGCTAACTGGTTGGGTTAGTGAAAACAGCAGTGAAGGTATAAAGGTGAAGTTGGACTTTTTCGATGAAATTTGGATTCCAAAGCATTATCTTTTCGAAGAGTGTGTATTCAAACCGGCGGAGAATGCGTGGGTATGGCAAACTGATGAAGCAACGGAACTCTTCATAGATGTCGACGATAAAATCCGTTTTCGAATTGAAGAAGAGTTGTTTGTTAATGTTAAGCCAAAATCAAGCTCCGAAGCTCTGGGCTTGAATGAGCCCAAAAATAAAGCCCCTTCCTATGCTTTGTTGGCATCTTGTCAAACAGAGGGAATGGGTTGCATATCCTGGTGGGAGTAAACAAGCAGAAGGATTCCATGAAGCTGGTCCAATGGTAGTGATGCTGGTTGAACTGTTCGGACAAAGGTTTTTGAATAAAACTGCATATACTGGTCAAGGTTTGTCTTCTTTATTGCATTTGGTGCTTTATACAACGAGAGAAGAATCAACGATAACAAATACAACCACAGATACTCCTGTGTCTACAACAGGTAAAGGAGTAAATGTGGACTATAACACTCTTATAGTTTTAATAGTTCATTTATAGTACTTCATTGCTCTTACCCTTTTGACTTGTTGTCATCTACATTATATTCATTTCTTGTATATTATCACGGCTAGTACACCATTCATCGAACTATATCAATTGTGAAGTATTTTGCTGTCTAATTGTTACTCTCATCAATTGTATTGCATGTATTGGGAGGTAGAACTGAATTTCAAGTTCCCCTTGATAACTTTATCCACCGATTTCAAGAAATCTTTTTCATTGGCAACCTTTCTTCTGGCTCTAATTGCGAACATCCCGGCTTCTGTACACACCGATCTCAATTCGGCCCCAGTAGCATTTGGACATAATCTTGAAATCAATTCCCATCTTATATCTTTCTCACAACTCATGGTTTTAGAATGAATACGGAAAATATTGGCTCTTCCTTCCAAGTCCGGTAAGGAGAACTCAACTTTACGATCAATTCTTCCGGGTCTTAATAATGCTGGGTCCAAGGTATTGGGTCTGTTGGTAGCAAACATCACCTTGATGTTACCACGAGGATCGAACCCATCCAATTGGGTGATTAACTCCAACATAGTTCTTTGCACTTCGTTGTCACCACCAGCACCATCATCAAATCTAGCCCCTCCAATTGCATCGATTTCATCAAAGAAGATGATACATGCTTTCTTTGTACGTGCCATTTCAAACAATTCTCTCACCATTCTGGCCCCTTCACCAACATACTTCTGCACCAACTCGGATCCAATTACTCTGATGAAAGTGGCATCGGTTCTGTTGGCTACTGCACGAGCACATAAGGTCTTTCCGGTACCAGGAGGTCCGTATAATAATATACCCTTAGGAGGATCGATCCCCAATTTCACAAATCTTTCGGGGGATAATAATGGTAATTCCACAACTTCTCTCAACTTTTCAATTTGCTCTTTACAACCCCCAACGTCACTATAGGTGACATCTGGCTTTTCTTCCACCGTCATCATGGTCACCGAAGGATCGATTCTTGGCGGCAATGGTAGTTGAATTTCATATTTTTGTCTGTCGACCCCGACTCTCATACCCTCTTCAATATCGGTAGGAGACACTCTTTCTCCGAGCCCCACCACGAATTTGGCGATTTGTTTTATGTTAATCACGTACTTTGACTTGTTATCAGCGTTTTGAAGCAAACCAGGTTGCGGCTGGGGGTCGGTGGCTTCAATTATCTTGGTACATCTGGCCACTTGTAGTGGTTGTTCCTCCCCCATTCTTTGCTTGTCTCCCATTATATCCCATAAATGGGGCGCCGATAATCCTGTATCACTCTCCTTCACCCCGATATTCTCTTTTATTCTTTCTTCGATATCTTTCAAATCCTTTTCGATTTGTTTTAATGGGCCGGCGTATGGAGCGGCTCCGTACGTCTTTAACACTTGAATATCATTATCACTCAATGGGGTGATTTTATCTTGTGCTTGTTCGTCGTCCTCAGCAGGTGCGACGTACTTGTCCCAGTCGGATTTAGGTGGCATAATTGGGATGAAGTTATGAAGATAAAGTGTTTGATATAACGGAGAGTTGTAGTGGCGAACTGCGATCAAATAAGTGCACTTTAAATGGTGCACGGGTGCATATATTTACAAGAAAAAATAAACGAAAAAGGCGTTTACTTATATTAGTTACAGATTTTACCAGTACAAAAGATGCCGTTTAGCGCTGTAGTAATTGCTTCAATTCCTGGATCTCGTTCAGAATGTCATCTTTCCCCGATGATGTGACCGCCCCGTAGTTCACGAGTTTGACGCTTATACCATCCAAAAGAGTCACCGCCAGGGCGAGCACTTCACTGTATACTTGGGGCTTAGTGTCTGAGTGGGACAAGTATCGCAAGAGATTAGTCATGAGTTGCAAATTAGCATTAAACTCACTCACTTTCAAGCTGGAATTTGGTTCTCCAACTATCTTATGTAGGGAGTCAAGATTGTAACCAATGACTTTGAATAGCTTCTTGTACCAGAACAACAAATGCAGAGAGATTTTGATCTTAATTTTATTTTCACTATCTTTTGAAGTGGTGGATAGTAGCAAACTGAAGGAACATGATAAGAACTGTAAAGTAAATTGAAATGATTCAGTGGACGAAATTTGATCAAGCTCAATAAGTAGATAGTAATAGTTGAAGCTTACAAATCCAATACTTTCTTGAAGATGGGGAGATCCTGAAAATTCAGTATGAATAGCCAGACTAGTTGTTACTCTCCACTTTTCGAGATCTGAAGAAAGTTGTTTCAATTTTTCGGGTGAAGCTTTTGATTTGGTGTTTAACTTTAGTGTTAGCACCTCATCATGTAACTTATGCAAAGATATTTGTGAATTGACGAGCTGAATGAAGTTGTCGGTTTCTTCATTTGAATTGAGCTTATCCGTCAATGGGAAGGGAAGAGAAATGAAATCATCATGAGGCAATTGACTTGGTTTTTCAAGTAAAAGACTCAACTCTTTGTCGAAATTGTAGATGGACCAGAAGTATCTTTCCTTCAACGTTGAGTGGGCAGTCTGTGGCTTGTAATATTCCAATCTCACGACCAACCGGTCGAGTATCCCCACTGCAGTCCAGCACAATTCCACGTTGAACAGGTTGAGACCATAGATACAGATAAGAAGAAGTAAGTCAATACTCTCGAGATTGATACCTTTTTCCAAGTTATTGAAATGGAGAATGTTTATTATCGATTCAATGATCTTGTCATTGAAATATTCCTGGAAATATTTTTGCTGGTTACTGGAATCGTGTATCAAACAACCAATGCACATCAATAGATAGACATCAAGGTTTATAATGGCCTCATTCTTGAAGTCGATTTTCTTGAAGTTAGTGACAAATTTTTCTCTATCAATGAATGGGTAGATATGCTCATAGTTCTGAAAGTAGGTGGTGATAAATGCCATGGGTAGTTCTTCGTTTTCGATAGTTTTGATGGTGACAAAGTCATCCTTTGTATCGGTTTGTGAATTGTCAATTGGCCATGACTTATTGTTGAGAAGACTGGCCATTTTCTGGCCTTTAGTACATGCTTCCCTCTCTGCTTGATGCTTGACCTTTAATACATCAATATTCTGAGACACTGTGATTTGATCAAATCGTTCGCTCTTTTCCTCTGAGGCCCTTTGTTCATTCTGACTTCTTCCTTCTTCTTGCTTCTCCTCGTTGGCGAGAAGTGACGAAATTGACACTAGCTTATGGGCAACCACATCAGCCTTTTCCTTGCCAGCAGGATTCTCGCTAACGATTCGAAGAATTTGTGTTTTTTTCTCTTCTACAGTACTCTCGGTCTCCTTGGATGCCTGGTGGAATTTCCTCTTCTGTTGCCTATTGACGTACTCACATGTGGATCCACTTTTACCGCAGTTAGAGCATCTGGGGTAGGTTCTGCTACACTTTTTCTTCAACCTATAACAACGAATACAGTTGCTGGAATGGTGGGTGTTGGGGAACTCTATTGGGGTCTTTTCTGTTTCACCAGTGGACGTCTGGGCCTGTGATGGTTCGGGATCTTTAGCGGTTGCAGGCGGCACCGTCAGTTTTGGTACTTTGTCATGCTCTTTAGTTTTTGCAAAGAGTAGCAGCAGTGGTTTGGGCTCGTTTCTAATATCGGACTCATTAGACTTAATAGGTTCGGAGTAAAAGCGGATATTGGGCACTTCTAAATCTTGGGTCATCGACTTAACGGAGTCTTTAGGGTAAAACCGAAACTTACTCGTGACGGTACCGTTTCCCATCAGTTTCCGGTAGTAGAAGTTCATGCCCTGAATTTGTTACTGATCGAGTTGCTGAAAAAAAGGGGGGTATGACGGTTGTTTAGGTAAAAAAATCTAATGGTAGTTGCTTGGGTAAAAAATCGAATGATGGTGTTTGGAGAAAAATATGAACAAGAGCGGGCCACAGTAAAATTTGTATGGCGTCGGGGCCGTCAATGGCGGGTGATTACTCAAAATTGCCTAATTTTTTGGTGTATGGGTGTGTTGTATTTTTGGTGTACAGGTTTTTATATTTATTTACAAGATACCTTATACCTTATGCTGGAGCCGGTTCTGATACCTCAGCTTCAGCTTCGGTTTGTCTCAAGGCCTCAAATGCTTCTAAAGCTTTTGCTCTCACTTCGTCTAAAACGATAGTCTCGTGCTGGGGGTTAAATGGTGGTAGGGAGTCATGTTCCACTAAGTCATGTCTCCAATGCTCATCATCACCTTTTCTCCACATTGATTCCCAAAGAAGAGTGGTGTTTTCTAATTCGAATTCATCGATGACATGCGCTAAGTCAGCAACCGCCTCTTGCGAATAAGTTGGTCTGTATTGGCCAGAATACCAAGTGTTTCCTTCTTCATCTTTCTTTCTCATAGCCTTGGCTTCTTTTCTTTGAACTCCATCACGAGCCTCTCTCAACTGGAGTAATCCTTTATGTGCAGCCAAAGCATATTCGTAGTTAGCAAAATTGGCAACACACATTATTCTCCACAAATCATTTCTTCTACTAGGTTTACGGTTTTCCCAGTTTGGATGCTTGAATTGGGCATCGATTTGTTCTTGATGGTACCCGGGCACTTGTGAATACAATATTTGACCCGAAAAAAGATTTTTGTATACAAAAATTTGTGGAGCCATGTTCAACTGTCTTAATTCTTCTGCTGTCTTACGTCCTTGGGCTATTCTTGAGCCCAACACCTTCCGAGCTTTCATTTGCTCGATGAGATGTTTTCTCATCTTTTTCTCTGCTCTCATTCGCATCGGCATTTTGGGTCTATGTTGTGTATTTGCTGTGTTGGAAGGGTTCGGGAAGGGTTTCTTGGTGTTATAAAGATAAAGATGGTTGGTGAAAAATTAATATTTTCAAAAAGTCGTGCGAGTGTAATTTTTCATAGCTTCCGCACACGTGATGTTCTTTATCAAAGAATGTGGTAAATATGTATTAAAGCCATCTACGAAACATTCAGGAATATCTAGATAAGGTTTGTAAATCAATGCTAGTGTGACCACTATAAAAAAATCCCGTCTTATTTTTCTATGTCATTTTCAACGGTGGTCGGGCTATCACCTTTCGTCATCATATTTATCCTAGTGTTTTTATGGTGCTTTAAGCTATTATTCAAGCATGAAATCATTGAGAAGTATTCTCCTCGATTACACGTTGCTAAACCAAGGATAAACGAGTTTCTTCAGGAAACCATTGGTAAGAAGTACCGATTAACAATTATAAAAGTTGACGAAGATGAAGATGATGTTGATGCTGATGGTACAAAAACCCATGAATTCACCCGAGAAGGAACAGACCAATTCAAACAGAAGTATATCAGCCATATTGTCGGGGTTGTTTTCAGCTTGGTTATCACTCTAAGTATCGAGCTTATTGTGTTAATGATGTGTGAATTAACGAACACCTTCGATAGACATTCCCGGTTACTAAGTTTCAAATTCACCATCAATAGCTTGATCATTTTAATCACAGTAATCCAGCCGTTTATCATCATTAGCTTATTCGTTAACCAGGAACTATTCCCGGTGCAAGCGTCGTACTTCAAAAGACTATTAACCGCAATTGCCTATGGTGTATGGTTTATAATTCTTCATAGATTCGGACATCTATCGCAATCGTTTTCGCCAAAATTACAAGACTTACATAACGCCAGATCATTGATCGAGCGGAAAATCAATGAAATCGTCATTGGGGGCATTACTACCACTGCAATTCTTTCGGGAATTGGGTCGGTCACAACTCCATATGACCAGATGTATCATTCTGGGTACTTCAAGCGCATTAACAGTGAAAATAAAGAAATCACATCCAATGACATCAATTCTCTGATTCAGTCATATAACCATACACTGTTGCTACTAAACAAGCGCAAGAATGATCTTAACAAGTTATTGGTGAATAATGGAGGCACTATTTACAACTTACCTCCTAAGAAATCAGACAGCATCCTAAGTAGCCGAGCTTCTCCTGTTGATTCGAAAATGATGAGAGGAATGCTTCATCGAGTACAATCATTTGCAGCATTGAGCAAAGAAAAACTGGAGGAAGAAGAATTGGAGGATGAGATCAGGTCGTTGGAATCGCTAAGAAATAACATCTACGATGACTTAATGAAATTGATTCACAAGTTCGAATTACAACAAGCCCATCTTATGAATGACCGGAAATCACTCAAGAGGATCATCAATATTTGCATGACACTCTTCTCGATCTATTGTGTCTACCGAATTGTTAGTGTTCTTGTGATCAGACTTCCCTATTACTACTTTTTCCAAGATGGAACCATGGCGGCATCTGGTGATGATGGTACCGTCGAAGAGATGAATAAACCAACCAAAGATGCTTTAGCAGTCACAGCAGCCAAGGTAATCCAGGCGATCTTTAATTTCCCCATCTCAGAAGATCAGCTAATTAACCAAATCAGCTTCATTTTGTCAGGAAGTTTATTCCTTGGATCATTCTCCAACGTGTTAATAACGCTAAAGTCAGTTGAGAAGGTATTTCCATCTCTTATCGCACTTTCATCCACCACCAAGAACCAATTGAAGCATCTTATCATCAGTGAATTACTTGCGATCTACGTCATTTCCACAGCATTGTTGATGAGAACAAACTTGCCCACACACTTATCCAACCAGATTTCCCGAATCTTATCGTTATCGGGGAGTTCGCAGACATCGGTAACCACTGATTCCATCCGAGAGGTGGAGTTCATAGACTTTTGGTTTGATAAGATCTTTGCCATTACCTCAGTGGTCGCCATAGTGATCATCATACTAAAGAAATTCGTGGGTGGTGACGATTTCAAGGATAACTATGATGAGTACGACGAAGAAATGATTATCGAAAACGACCATCTCTTTAAAACTGCCTAAATAGTATATACCTAAAAACCGAGGTGCGCTCACTCCACAAAGATCTCTTTGAAGTATCATAACTTTTTTTCTTTTTTCCCATGAAGTTGCCCACCACGCATGTGACTTTCTCTTTATGGTGCCAGCTGACGTTTGCCTATGAAAAAAAAAAAAAGAACTTTAAGTCCCATCCGAAAAAGATAGCCATGTTTTGGGGTCGAAGCGGGGTCGTTGGTTCTTCACTTATAAAAAGCGCAAACTCTCCCAAGAGAACACGTTAGAGGAAGCCAATTGTTCAAGCAGGTACATTCTAAATAATATGTCAGTCACACATGTATCCAAGGTGTCACATCAGACGCCGGAGAAGTTCAGAATCAGCTACAAAGACGCCGACTCTGTGCTTGGTCCTCATGCCTCCGTACCCATGAATGATGAGTTGGAACCGTTGTATACCCAATCCTCGGTGGCCATCATTGGTGCTGGGTTCTCTGGTATCGCTACTGCCATCACCTGCCTCAAGAAGTTGGACACCGATGATATCGTCATCTTTGACAAGCACCACAACTTTGGTGGTACTTGGTGGGCCAATACTTACCCTGGCTGTGCCTCTGATATTCCTGCTGTATGGTACTCGTTTTTCAACGAATTGAATGACAACTGGAGTCGGATGCAACCTCCCCAGTATGAAATGGAAGAATATATCATGAAAGTTGTGGAAAAGTATGGGCTTCAGAAGTATTCGAGGTTTGGTACCACCATCACCAAAGCAGCTTATAACGAAAAGGAAGGAAACTGGCGTGTTTATGCTCGTGATTTGGCCTCGGGAAGACAATTGGTGCATACTTCCAAGATCTTGGTGTCATGTCAAGGAGGTTTGGTGAACCCTAACCATTTGAAGTCGAAAGGGTTGGACGACTTCCAAGGAGTTTACTTGCATTCGGCCCTTTGGGACCATTCGGTTGATTTCAAGAATAAGAAAGTTATAGTCATTGGTAACGGATGTTCTGCCAACCAGCTTATTCCTCAGTTGTTGAGAACTCACCAAGTCAAGAGTTTGTTCCAAATCAGTAGATCTAAACATTATATCTTGCCCCCAATCCCTCAAAGAGTTCACGCACTCTATAAGTTATTGTCATTCAGTCGGTACGGGTTGGTATTGTTCCGTTGGATCGTGGCTTCCGTGGCTGAAGCCAGATGGCCCATTTTCAAAGGTAACGGTCTCTTCACCCGGTTCTATCGTTGGATCGCAACCAAGAATTCTGTGCGTTATATGAAGACAGCTCCCAAAAAACTCCACGAGAAACTCATTCCTGACTTCAAAATTGGCTGCAAACGGTTGATTTTTGATCAGGGGTACATTCCATGCTTAAATGACCCTCGTGTGGATGTCACCAACGAATCCATAGATCATGTCACGAAAAATTCCGTGGTTTTAACTGATGGCACTGAGGTCGAGGCTGACATCATTGTTGCTTGTACTGGTTACAACGTTAACAAAAGTTACTATGGTTATGACATTATTGGCAAAGACGATATAAATATAGTTGAGGTTTGGAAGAAGGAAGGTCCTACTGCTTACAAAACTACCTTACTCAGAGACTGTCCCAATTTATTCTTGATTGCTGGTCCCAACTCAGCAACTGGACACTCTTCAGTGGTGTTGGCCGCTGAGAATGCCGCCAAATACTTTTCGCTTCTTGCTCCAAAGGTGTTGTCGGGTGCTTACAAGTCGGTTTCTGTCAAGACCAGCAAGTACTACGATTGGTTTAATGAAATCCAATCGGAATTGAAGAGATCTGTGTTTGGAAGTGAGTTTGGTGGTTGTAGTTCGTGGTACACCGAAAATGGTATCAACTCTACTGCTTATCCTTATTCTCAAATTCAGTTCTGGTGGACTATGAGACACCCTAAATGGGATGATTTAGAGCTCGAACCTTTTGACTATCCAACTGCTGGTAAGTCCAAACAAGCTTAGTACCACCATCGAAGGATGAGAGCTTCCCAATTTATGCTTCAATAGCGTTTTCTGTATAGCATTTTGCAGCCGACTATTCTACATTTTTTTTTAATCCCTCGACCCATGTCTTGTAGCCAGATACCATGTAATATACAAAAGAACCTACACGTCGACATTTCTTCATTGAGTAATATCCTACGTCATCTGTAGCTAAGTCGTGCAGAATGAGTCAAAAAAAAACCATCAGAAAAACTTAAAATGGAGTAGTTTTTTTTTTTTTTCACCCACTATTCAAGCTCTCATTCATAGTGTTGTTACGATCATTTAACAAGGGTTTATCTCGAGTTTTCAAAGCAAGAATGTCCACCGATAAGGCCGCCATCCCATTCTCTCGGGATGCTTTAGAACAAGTATTGAAAAGAAGATTCTTCTTTGCCCCAGCATTCGAAATCTATGGGGGTGTGTCAGGTTTATATGATTATGGTCCACCAGGTTGTGCTTTGCAAGCCAATGTCATTGATACGTGGAGAAAGCATTTCATCTTAGAAGAAGATATGTTAGAAGTTGACTGTACTATGTTAACTCCTTACGACGTCTTCAAAACCTCTGGTCACGTCGATAAATTCTCTGACTGGATGTGTAGAGATTTGAAAACCGGTGAAATTTTCAGAGCCGACCATTTAGTTGAAGAAGTCTTAGAAGCCAGATTGAAGGGTGATAAGGCTGCTAGAGGTGAAACCATTAAACCAGTGGAAGAAGATGAAGATAAAAAAAAGAGAAAGAAGAAGGTCAAGGAGATCAAAAACGTTAAATTACCTGACGAAGAAGTCGCTGCTTATGAAAACATCTTGGCTCAAATCGATGGTTATTCCGGACCTCAATTAGGTGAATTGATCAAAAAGTATAACATTGTTAACCCAGGTACTGGAGGTCCATTGGAACCACCAGTTGAATTCAATTTGATGTTCGATACTGCCATTGGTCCTTCTGGTCAATTGAAAGGTTACCTTAGACCAGAAACTGCTCAAGGACAATTTTTAAACTTCAATAAGTTATTGGATTTCAACAATGAAAAAATGCCTTTTGCTTCTGCTTCTATTGGTAAATCATTTAGAAATGAAATTTCTCCAAGAGCCGGTCTTTTAAGAGTTCGTGAATTCTTAATGGCTGAAATCGAACATTTCGTGGACCCTCTAAACAAATCTCACCCAAGATTTAATGAAGTAGCTGATGTTAAGGTTCGTTTCTTACCTAAGGATGTTCAAGAATCTGGTTCTACTAAGGTTATCGACCAATCCATTGGTGAGGCTGTTAAGTCAGGAATGGTCGATAATGAAACCTTAGGTTATTTCATTGCCAGAATCTATAAGTTCTTGATCAAAATCGGGGTTGATGCAAACAGAATAAGATTTAGACAACACATGTCTAATGAAATGGCCCATTATGCTACCGACTGTTGGGATGCCGAATTGCAAACATCTCATGGTTGGATAGAATGTGTTGGTTGTGCTGATAGATCTGCTTATGATTTAAGTGTCCATGCTGCCAGAACCAATGAAAAATTGGTCGTTAGAGAACATTTGCCCGAACCGATCACCGTAGAACAATTCGAAGTGGATATCGCCAAAAAGAAGTTCGGTCCCAAATTCAGAAAAGATGCTGGAACCGTTGAAAAATGGTTGTTGGCCAGAACTCAATGTGAATTGGAAGACTTGGGTGCAGAATTAAAGGATAATGGCAAAATTGTTTTTAAAGTTCCTGCCGTGTCTAATGATGATATTGAGTTAGATTCAGAATACATCAAAATTGAGAAAGTCAAGAGAACGGAGCACGTTCGTGAATTCACTCCAAACGTCATTGAACCATCGTTCGGTATTGGTCGTATCATTTACTCCATCTTTGAACATTCTTTCTGGGCCAGACCAGAAGATACTGACAGATCAGTGTTATCATTACCTCCTTTGGTTGCTCCAACCAAAGTCTTATTAGTGCCATTATCTTCCAACCCTGAATTGCAACCAATTGTGAAGAAAGTTTCTGCTTACTTAAGAAAAGAACAAATTCCATTCAAGGTGGATGATTCTTCGGCTTCCATCGGTAAGAGATATGCCAGAAATGACGAATTAGGTACTCCATTCGGTATCACTATTGATTTTGACTCAGTTAAAGATGACTCTGTTACTTTAAGAGAAAGAGATTCTACTAAACAAGTCAGAGGTACATTCGAAGAAATAATCGCTGCTATTAAGAACATCACCTATAACGGTGTTTCGTGGTCTGAAGGTACTTCTAAACTTACTCCTTTTGAATCACAATCTTCTGATTAAATAATATATATATATAATATCAAATGACGGGTACTTTTCTGTAACTAGAAATTCAGTTGCCTAAAATTTCCTTCAAGAATGCTTCGTTGTTTGGTGGTCTTCCCAAAACTTCAGTCAAAATATCTAAAATTTCTAACGATCCTCCTCTCTTCAACACAATGTCTCTGTATCTAATACCACTTTCAGCATTCATAGGATCTTCTTTGAACAAAGTGTAATATATATCCACGGCAAAAACTTGCGAGTATAAGTAACCATAGTAACCTGATTGGTATCCTCCAGCAATGTGACCAAAGGAAGCATATCCAATATTGGTAAGACCACCGTTAGATACCAAGGCCACGCTTTTAGTCAAGTCATTCCAGTTTTCATTGATGTCGAGTTTTTCAATCTCGTCAGCGGTGGATAAAGTGTGAAGGCTCATATCGAAGAGACCAAAGAACAATTGCCTAAGGTTGAACAAACCTTCGTTGACATTTTTAGACTTGACCAATTGGTCGATCAAGTCATCGCTAATTGGTTCACCAGTTATGTAGTGAGATGACAAAGCTTTCAATTCGTTCTTTGACCACGTCCAGAATTCAAGCATTTGTGATGGAGTTTCCACAAAATCTCTAGGGACGTGAGTTCCATGGAATCGGAGGTATTTAGTTTTGGATAGCAAGTTATGCATTCCGTGGCCCAATTCGTGGAAAAAGGTGGTGACTTCATTATGTTTCAATAAAGAAGGCTTCTCCTTCGTTGGTTTGGTGAAATTACACACCAACACAGTATAAGGATGAACTCTTGAGCCATCTTTTCTGGTAGCACCACTTCCTAAACCAAAGTTGGCCGCATGTCCATACTTACCAAGTCTTGGGTGTAAATCTAAAACAAGGTAACCATCAAATACTGGTTTTCCTGACTTAATGTCTTGGAAAACTCCGAATATTTTCACATCTTCGTGCCAAAGGTATTTTGGATCTGGATTTTGCACCTTGACGAATTTAACGTCAAATAAGTGTTCGTAAAATCTAAACATTTTTTCAATGGTTAAGTCCAAGGGGAAGTACTCGGAGATCTTGATATGATCAACCTTGTATTCCTTTTCCAACAATAAAGTGTTGTAGAATTGAGTATCCCAAGCATAGAATTCATCTTGAGCTTCCAAACCTCTTGCAACCAAGTCTTCGTTTTTGAATGCATTCAAACGGGCTAAGTCATCTTCTCCTAAAGGAAGAAGTTTCGCTTTTAAATCATTCAAGAAGTCCATAACATTATTTTGGTTTTTAGCAATCCTATCTTCTAAGATGTAGTTAGAATAAGTATCGTAGCCCAAAAGTTTTGCGAATTTGAATCTTCCTTCCACCAATTTTTTCAAGATTTCGGCATTTTCAGGATTTTTATTCTGATTACCATTGAAAGCAGTTTTTCTGGTTTGTTGGTTTTTGGCATATTTAAGTACAGGGAAGAGCTCTGGGTACTTGAAGGTCATTTTATATTTACCATCTTCGGTTTTTTCAAAGCCGTCAATGACATCTTGAGGTACACCATCTAATTCTTCTAAGGTGAAAACTTCGAATTCAGCATTTTCATTCATGTTCTTTTGAAACTCAATTGATAAATTGCTCAATTCAAGTTTGATTTTTTTAGCTTCTTCCCTCTTATCTTCAGGTAAATCTAAACCGATTCGACGATAATCATTAACTGTTTTTTCCAATAACTTCTTCGTCTCGGCATCAACATCTGAATCCTTCACCTTTTCGTACAATTTTTTGAACACCTTGAAAACATCAAGTCTCGTGGCCTGTTCTAAATCCTTTTCCGTAAGATACTCTTCGGCTTTGTTAGAAGCATCTCTCAATTCCTTATCAGCAGAAACACTAGAATAAAACAGGAGTTGATTGCTTAAAAGCAGCACTGAGTCGGAGAATTCAATCCATGGCTCGAGAACATTTTCAATGGTGGGATCTTCAATTGAAGCCACGTAATCATTGATTTCCTTGTCTCTTTTGGCCAAATCTTCAGCGGTATCAGCAATTTGTTGTGGGGTAAGATCCCATGTTGGCAATGGGTATTTCTTAATCAATGCTTCGTAGTCAATACTCATTTTATGGTAATGGTTGTATATTATGGACGAAGCCAAGGTGAAAATTATGATGCCATAAAAGAGCATATATATGTTTTGTGGACAACCTGATTTTTCAACGGTATGACGATTTTGTGGGGTCGGCGCCGGTTTGTCGCATGGCACTAAATTTCTGAACTGGTCCTAGAGATAAATTTGACGTGGCACTAATGATGTTTTTGGTTCATAGATGGAGCCAAGATAAGGCCCGGGAATAATACGCTTTTTGTCTGGCCAGAGTCAATTTTTAGGAGCTCGGGCAGTTGTATGTTTAGCCTATTGTAGTCATTCTTGACAATAGAACAAGGACATCCATAATGGACCTTCAAGTTTCAGATCATCCTTACGTGATGTACGCTATTAAGCAGTGTAGCATTGCAGATTACTGAAATTGGGATAACTTAGCGAAGCTTATTACTTAAGGGATTCAAGCAACTTTCAAGTAACTTTATTGCCACCTAAAAAGTTATGACAGTATAATTCAAAATACGAGATGTTTTACTGTCAATCCAAGAAGAAGATTGTATTTACCAACTTTTTGCTATTCGTAGAATTTAGAGGAACTTTTAGATATCCTCTAGACACCAATAGTTGTGGCAATACTTTTCGCAGCTTTTTCAATTAATTGTGAAAAAATTGAAAAATCTCAACAAAATTATAGACTTAGCTAAAATACTCGAAACAAAACGATATGGACCATCTTGTATGTTGATATAGTTTGCTACAACATGCTGATTGCTCCTCCATATTAGAGCACCTTATTTATAAGATTGTAATTATGGTTTATTTTAAGACATCTGGTACATTCACCATGTGACACTATGTGTTAATAGACTTTTTTTAACGAATTCCAAAACATTTCTATAAGGAACTGGGTGATATCAGAGAGAAAACAGACCAGGGGTGAAAACCTGAATTCCAGGGAATCAATTATAAAACAATTATCCGGGCGGTACGGGTGTTTTGAAACTCAGAAAAGGTTCTTTATATATAGTTAGTTACCCGCGAAAAATATACAACTTCTCGGGCGTGTGGTCTAGTGGTATGATTCTCGCTTTGGGCGACTTTCCAGTTAACTGGATTGATTCACATACAAGCATGCGAGAGGCCCTGGGTTCAATTCCCAGCTCGCCCTGATCTTTTTTTTTAAACTTTTTTAACCAGCAGTCAAATACATTGCAAAAAATTGCCCTCTTCTTTCACTTACATTTTTATCTGTCGGCTCTATCTAACCAAATTTATTTTTTATACTACAAACACTTCTACTATCTTTCCAAAATCTATACCATCACCAGAAGTGGTATCAAAGATTTTTATGCCATCCAAATTGAAAATACCTTTCGAAAGACCAATGAGCTTAAGATCAGTTTCGAATACCGAAAATGGTTCAATTGGTCCTAGCCGTATGTCATTGTCAAGAATGACGATTCCTCTATTGTCGAGTTTCAATGATGAATACAAGTTGTATAATTGTAGTTTATTGTAGACGAGAACTTCTTGGGATTCGTCATTCACCAAATTGGAAGACGAAACATTGTTGTTGTTGGAATTTGTTGAGCTAGACGAGTTGGAGTATACGGGATTGAAGTTAATAGGATTTTGCACTACAAGAGACAACAATAGTCTATTATGCGATTCATTGATCGCTTGAAGTCTCCAATTAATCACTTCACCTAAATTGACATTCAATTTTCCCTTAAAGGTAAGTCTAAGTCCCGATAATGTGGAATTGGCATTAGTAGTTAAGTTGACGGTAACACTCGATGATGATCTTAAGGATTTAGCCAGCTTTTTTGTTGAATTAATGTTGAAGTTGGTCATGGTATTACTGGTATTAAAACTTAAAGAAGTGGAAGAACCAGCTTCACCAAGGTTATTTCTGGCTTTATACATGCTATTCATTAAGGCTGATTTTCTAGGATCAAGCCCTCCATTGTTTAGTCTTGATTGGGTTTGGGATTGTGATTGGGAGTAAACTGATTGGAAATAGCTGGATGATGTTTTCAACGAATTGTTAATGGGAGGGGCAATAATACTGAAATCCAAAGACGGACTCCAATTAGTAGTTATAACACTGGAAACATTGTCATAGGTTCCATCCACCGGGTTTAATTTAGTAATCTGCAATACAAGTTTAATGTGAATAGGTTTTGAATCAATTTGTTTCGAATCTCGGTCAAATTCGTTGTTAATAAGTTTATAGGTGAGATTGACGGAGTCAAGAAGCTTATACTGGACGGGGAATTTGAGCCCATCTGGTTTAATATCTTCAATGATTCCATGCTTGAAGTCCATGGTGAGGTTGAGTATTTTAAAAGAAAATACCTTGGGGCTGGGGACGGCTTCAAGATACGATAGCAATTCGTCGGAAGACTCGATGTTTAGAGTTGCCAAAAGCATGTTGTTTCTCCCTGCTGGTTTTGTTGACTTCAACTTTATTACCAACGAAACTGTGATTGGTAAACTCAATTCAGCACTGAGAAGCTTTTCTTCGGCTTTTTCCACTGGTTGTTGAAGTTTAGGCTGAGGTACATCATCTTTCTCGAAAGTAGGCGAGAAATTGTAGTTTAAAGTAGCACCCAGTATCAGGTTGTTGAGTTCTCCGAAGATATTGGGTTTGGTGCCGGGTTTATAGTTAGGTAGTGGGTTTTCTGTCGGTATGTCTATCGTGACATCATGAGAGGCCACCACCACTTCACGTTTGGTAAAGCAGGAGAACAATATCTTAGGAGTATTCAACTTCCTTCGAGGATACACCATGAGGATTTCGAAACGCCATATTATGTATTTGAAGTCATCAATTGTATTTTGGCCCAGGAATATGATATGGGTCGACGACAAGACCGTATTGAGAACACTGTAATTGGCCTCTTCTTTGAACGAATCTCCATCGCTGCCATCTCCAGGTGTCACTGACACGTTAAGATACACATCTTGGTTCAATTTCAAACTCTTTTTGTCCTCGGTTTTATAGATGATGTAGCCTACCAACGACTCATCAAAGAATATGAGGGAACGGCTTGGGATGGATTTTAAGTTGACCAAAAACTTATTGATGTCGTGATCATCTGTATTTTGTATTAGTTGGTCCGGGCTTTGAGGAAGGGCGATCGACAAACTCATAGCCTTCCATGCGTTAAGTTGAGAAGAACGAGAGGTTTTGGTTTTGATTTTGATTTTGATTTTGGGTTTGGTTTTGATCTCGAAAAATACACGTCCGCACAAGAAATATAAATAGATAATATGTGTATAAATATATAGTCGTTGATTCGTTATTATAATTAAATAAATATTACACCATGGCCTTAACATTACTCGTGGCCGTTTCTCTATTCAAGGCAGCCTCGAAGACACGGTAGGTAGTACCAATGATACAGCCAATGGTGATGATAATGACGATTGTTCCATACATGGCAGACACCACTCTGAATGCCTTAAACCCATTGAACACGGAAGAGAATTCATTCGTGGCCAACACTACGGTTCCCAAGGGGAACGTCATGGTCCAGAAGCTGTTGTTGTATCTGATAAGGCCAGAAAAACGTTTGTTGAACCAGTTCGGGTTTTCAGGGAAGTAGCAGAGCTGCGGATTAGGATGATTGGTGAATGGTTTGATTTTGCTTAAGCAGGTGAATGCCGCTATGATCGTCATGTAGAAGGCGAAACCAATGAGAAACAACGACACGGCACCCGCAAGGTAAAGGAAGACATTTCCCACTATCAATGCAACCAATGCAGAATCTGACTCTGGAAGCATCAGAAGATGGCTCATGTATGGAGAAGATAAGAGAGTGTCCCGGTGTTCGTAGATGATTTCAAACATGTCACGGCCCATCAACATTATCCCATAAGCAGCTTGCCCGGTGATACCGATAGGTAAGAAGCAGGAAAAGACAATCTGAGTGGGTTGGGCTTTGTAGACGAAAAGTCTGGTGGTGTAGATGGATAAGATGAGATTAAAACCCATAGCCACGGCTATAGACCAGGATAAATAGGACACAGTAAGGGTGATGAGTTTATGATTCAAGGAAGGTAATTCTGGAGCAATTACAGCCCCCAGACTGGCGGCAACAGTTAAGGTGACGACTGGAAGTAATAACATTGAATTACAGTCTTCAAGAGCAAGTGTGTTTTTTTCACCTTTATATTTGGCGATCAATGAAAAAAATACCGTCACACAAGCAGTGTATAATGATGCCACGAATGTAATCCACCATAGCACCCAGATACACATGATCCATGTGTCTTTGGTTAGAAGATGCAAAAAATTCAACAACGTTGTGAACCCCATGGGTAAGCAACTGATGAATAATGCCACCCGAGGTTCACTGTTATAGCGGTGGGCCCTTTTTGGATGCAAGATTATTGAAATTATCAAACTTGCCAATGTCACGATGAAGTAGAAAACTCCAAGACCAAACATCACAATACCACAAATATGTAACCAATGGGATGGATAAGGGAAAGAACCGAGTATATTACTACACATTCCTGTTCCCATGACACAGATGAAATATGAAGGATTGAAGTTGACTATGAATTTGTCATTAACCAAGTGAGTTACATGTTCTCGGTAGCTAGGTAACCAGTTATCGGAGATGGTACCGTCAGACAGCATTGACCATTCATTGTTTATCTTGACAGACTCTTGAGGCTGAAACGGTATTGGGCTAGTTTCCAACATGGAACTGAGTAAAGAACTAGTATGGGTGTTACTCATACGGACTTCTCATTTCACGGGGAAAGCAAATGCTATATAGGGTACAAGTAGATTGAGTTGAAAAAAAAAAAAGAAAATAATATCAAAACCCATATTGAGTGATTTAGCGAGAATGCAAGCCAAAGTCCGGCTGAACCTCGGCACAAAGATCTTTCCCAAGATAGATAGAACTCGTACGGCACAAACTATCATGGGTTCATGTGGGCCATGAGAGAGATTATTCGACATCACAGCGTAGATGTTTCTTTGGTTGAAGAAGATGACTTCAACTTCGAAACCACCTCTATCATCTAAGGTCGCGCAAAAATTCTTGTCAATACACTTTGGGCCGCATGTGACGTGGAAAGTAGCTTCATATCACTGCCTTAGATTGGTGACGTCTACATCTTCCATCTCTGTAGCTACATTGGAAAGGATGGTGACAGCATTTCGTTATCTTCTTTGATAACTCTTGGATAATTAGCGCAACTAATTCTTTGCACACCAAATTCAAACCCCGTCTGAAAACCCAGAAAATTAAGAATGACACCAATGAGCAAAATTTCCTAATTCGGATAACCCGCCGGGTAGGCACAGCCGAACAAGAAGTTACATAAGCAATTACTGGTTTAGGAAAGTTTGTTCACAGTACACGAAAATAAGACCACAAATGTCCGCTCTTCATTGGGCCGCTCACAGATGGCCCGATACCCTCTTGTGTTTGTTTCCCCCTCGTTGTCATTTTCTCGCCCGCTCGCATATCCTGTGTATTTATATCGTGTCTTCCTCCTTTTTTTTTTACTATTATTATTGCCATTATCGATTCTCTACACTTATAACTATCGGCAGCTTAAAGTCAAGTGATATTTCGTCATTAGTCGCAAAAAAATAAATCCTCATCGCTCAATTTAGCACGATAACAATCATCTCAAATTTTCTTGTTAATATGTTGATTCTTTCTAACACCTCCAACCATTTTGAACAACCAAATAATGGGTTTCACTCTCCTTTAACAAGTCCATCAACTGCTTCATCTCCAGCCATGTGTAAATGTGGTAACCACCACCAAGGACCTATCAAGCCTTTTGCTCAAGCCATCAAAGATGAAGATATCATACCCGATAACGAATTTGGCGGTTTGATTAAAAAATTAAAGGAAACCTTAGGCTCTGACAAGGGACTCTCTTCGGAGGATATTGATATTGAAAAAGTTAAAGAAATTATGGAAAGTTATGAATCGAATGAAATGGAATGGGGAAAGTTTGCTTTACATGATAAATCAAGAAACTATACTAGAAATGGTGTTATTGATATTAATGGTAATGCTAATTTATTAATTCTTGTTTGGAGCCCCCAAAAATCAAGCGCTATTCACGACCACGCTAATGCTCATTGCTGTATGAAGGTTTTAAAGGGTGAATTGAAGGAATCTTTATACGATATTCCAAAAGAAGTTGGCCATGAGTTGGTCCCCAAAAAAGAAACTATTCTCGCAAGAGAAGATGTGGGCTACATCTCTGATGATATTGGATTACATAAAATTTCCAATCCTTTACCAAACGACTATGCTGTCTCGTTACATTTATACACTCCACCTTATGCTTCACTTTATGGTTGTTCCATGTACGAGGCAGGAAATGGTAAGAAACACCATGTCGACATGAGTAAGTACTACAGCTGGCAAGGAACATTAGTCAACCCCAAAAACAGCTCCACCTGTTAAAATGCTGTCACTTGCATTTTATCTCATATTTATGCCCTCATTCTTCAATTCTCAAATACCTCATATGCACCCTTATTCCGGTTCCATCGACTAAGTATTCAAAATATATAATAGCTATTGAACTAAATGTAGTTGCGACTTAGCACACCGCCACAAAGCTGAACCCTTGATGATAAAGACAAGCTGAAGATGCAAAAGGGTAGAATGTTTCTCTTCCGGTTCATGAGATATGGTGTCATGTTTTCTCGCCTCTAATATCTTAATATTTGAGTCAGTCGAAATGCGTTGTTCAACTTCTACGCAAAGTTTTCTACAGGCAAGGAACCTCGGAACAAAAGAGATTATACAAAGGATGGTAATACAAGAGCGACGAAGATCTACTCTCTTTTGCCTCGATATTAGTTCACCTCTTTCTAATGCTAACTTCTCTACTTCTCCAATGAGTTTCTCGCAAAGCCCTGATTATATAATCAATTTATCCACCCGCCTTTTGGGATGTACGGATGTTCGATATGCTTTATCTCATTACTCAAACGACGATCAGGAACGCCTATCACTTTCAATCTCCAATTTGCTGTAACCCACATCCAACACTTCCACCCTCATTAGTTGGTCTCGTAATGGCATCTCAACAGGCGGTCCTTTATGGGCCCAGACCATTACTAAATCTCAATGATAAGATGAGACATGGGTTTGATGAGGACTATAACTCAGAAAACTTTTTGAGTCTTCTTGCCAACACTTTTTACATTTATTTCGATGACAAACGACATAACACCAACGGAAACCCCATATCGGAAGAAACCAAACAATCTCCAGAGTACTACAAAAATTATCAACCAATAACTGATTGGAAAGTGATGAAAGAACGACAAAAGACCATTAGTGCCGTTCTCGTACTTTGTCTAAATCTTGGTGTTGATCCTCCAGACATCATGAAAACTTATCCCTGTGCCAAATACGAAGCTTGGTGTGATCCATCCGCTTATCCAGATACCAAGAAAGCCATAGAATCAATTGGTAAGAACTTACAATCACAGTACGAAACCCTTTCTTTAAGAACAAGATATAAGCAATCTTTGGATCCTTGTGTGGAAGATGTTAAGAGATTTTGTAATACTTTGAGAAGAAGTGCCAAAGATGAAAGAATTTTGTTTCATTATAACGGTCACGGTGTTCCTCAACCTACAGCCAGTGGTGAAATATGGGTGTTCAACCGTGGCTATACTCAATATATTCCCATATCATTATATGATTTGCAAACATGGTTGGGGGCACCAGTAATCTTCGTTTATGACTGTAATAGTGCTGGTCATATTGTACATAACTATAAAAAGTTTGCCCAGAAAAGAATCGATGACGATAACGAAGGAAACCATGACATGAGTGCTCCTTCTCCTACCTCAGCATATCTCGACTCAATCCAGTTAGCGGCATGCAAAAGTAAAGAATTGCTTCCTATGAGTCCAGACTTACCAGCGGATTTATTCACTTGTTGTTTAGTGTGTCCTATCGATATCAGTGTAAAATGGTTCATTATGCAATCTCCGTTGAAGAAAAATTACTATAACTCACTACCAAGAAATTCCATCGGTAATGTCATAATACCGGGGAAATTGTCTGATAGAAGAACACCGTTGGGTGAATTGAATTGGATTTTCACTGCCATCACCGACACCATTGCTTGGACCTCATTATCAAGGCCAATTTTCAAGAGACTCTTCAGACAAGATTTAATGGTGGCTGCTTTATTCAGAAATTTCTTGTTGGCCAAAAGAATCATGCCTCATCTTAACTGTAACCCTATAAGTGATCCTCCATTACCAGAGTCAGTGAGATTCCATCCAATGTGGGACTCTTGGGATCTTGCCATAGACCAAGTTTTCGCCCAGCTAATTAAAAATAATGATAACAGTCCATCTGCCGATTCTGCTCTTTTTAATTATATTCCTCCTACTCCTCAGCCGACTATGAATGGTGAAGGTTCTGGTGTTAATGGATCCATTTCTAATGGTAAGGCGCTTCAACCTCAGCAGCAACCAAATCCCATACCTCAACAGAATATAACCAATTATCAACATTCAACATTCTTCGAGCAACAATTGACCGCTTTTGAAATCTGGCTCAAATATGCCGGTCCGTCTACTAAAGAAGCTCCTGAACAATTACCAATTGTGTTGCAAGTCTTGTTATCTCAAGTTCACCGTTTGAGAGCATTAATTTTATTATCAAAATTCCTAGATTTAGGACCTTGGGCTGTTTACTTATCATTATCAATAGGTATTTTCCCTTATGTTCTTAAATTGTTATTAAGTCCTGCCCAGGAATTGAAACCAGTATTGATTTTCATTTGGGCTAGAATTATGGCGATCGACTATAAAAGCACTCAGCAAGAATTGTGTAAAGATAAAGGGTATAACTATTTTTATCTTATTTTGAATTCTAATCCTCTGAACCAAATTGGGGCACCTGGAGCTCCAGGGGGCAGTCTTGGAAATAACGGCAGTGCCACCAACATATTGATAAATGGTGACCATAAGGCAATGAGTGCATTTATACTAACTTTATTCATTAAGGACTTTAAAAATGGTCAAAGATTATGTTTTTCTATTGAGTTGATTAATAATTGCCTTAAGTTCTTAGCGACAAGTGAAAACCCATTGTTACGTCAGTGGTGTACTTTACTTCTTTCTCAGCTTTGGCTGAAGTACCCAGATGGGAAATGGATTATATATAAAGAAGGATACTTAAACAAATTGTTGTCCCTAGTAAATGATCCTATTCCTGAAGTGAGAACATCAATAATCCTAGCATTAACCAACTTCTTATCTGATGCTACTCCACCTCAACAGCCAGCGTCAACAACTCAACCTTCTAATTCAACTGCTGATTTGAGAAAAGATGAATTAAAACAACAAGATTTGAAACTTGCAAATGTGATTTTGAGCTTATTAGGAGATGGTTCGTCTATGGTAAGAAAAGAAGTTGTATTTTTCATCAATAGATTTGTCAGCATTTATCTTAAATTCTTCTTGGTGGTAGCTTTTAACCAACTAGAAGAAGAAATCATTTTGATTGACAATCCGAATTATTTACATGAATTCAGGAAGAAATCACCAGCATATTGTTCTATCTTCAGCTCTCTCTGGAAAGCATTGTTGATCTTATCTGAGGATCCTCACTTAGAAGTTAAACAATATTCGGAAACGTTAATTGATTACATTATGTTCAAATTAAATCAAAGTGAATTATCGGGAATGGTTAAAGAAATGCAAGACTACTTGTTGAGCAAATCAACCATCAATGTTGGAGAAAACTTCAAGCAACCTATTTTCAATCGTCAAATTGGGGCTAACCGAGAAGATGGACCAAGAAGGCAAGTTTCTAGTGGCTCAACATTGATGAGAAAGAATAACTTAGTAATTGATGGAAATTCCATCAAGGCAAGATCAGTATCAGCAAACGGACTGTACAATAATACTAATTCCGATAATGAATCGATATCTTCTATGATCAAAAATATGTCGATATCTAAACTATTTAAAGGATTCCAAATCAATGAAGAAAATGAACTCAACAACTTTACCCGAATCCTTAATTCTGGCCCAGTTCCTAGTACCTATGGATCCGAATACAAGCCAAAGACTCCTAGGTTCATCCAGCGTGATTTGACCGCCATTCCTGAATTGCCCAATGAATCAGGTTTCTTTGAATACAGCTGTGAATATTTCCAAGAACCTCAGATGTCTAAGAATGAAATAGACGAACCCGGATCACAGGAGTACGTGAAAAGATTATGGAGACGTAATAGAAACGAACAAATCATCCAAACAACTCAACCACAAAAAAAGCTAGCCATTAGGGGTGACTGGAATAGAAATGTTACTAATTTAAATAACAAATCGCAACCGAAGTTAGTCAAGTTTACCCAGTTTGAGAAACTCTTAGTTGCTAGTGATGAAAAAGATACTGTTTCTGTATGGGACTGGGAATGCAATAAAGTTATTCAGAAATTTTCCAATGGAAATCCATTCGGGACGAAAATTACAGACATAAAGTTTTTAAATGAAGATGATTTACCTCTATTATTGACTGGATCTTCTGATGGGGTTATTAAGATATATAAGAATTTTCATGTTGATAATTCAGGCGGAGAACCGGAGAAGAAGTGTGAAGTAATTTCTGCATGGAGAGCTTTGACTGATTTATTATTAACTTCTAAAAGTTCTGGGTTGATATCAGACTGGCAACAATCAAGAGGCTCATTGCTTGTTAGTGGTGACGTTAAAATCATAAGAGTATGGGATGCTCCAAGAGAATTATGTTTGGTCGATATTCCTGCCAGATCATCATCGTCCATTACGTCCTTAACTTCTGATCAGGTAGCGGGAAACATTTTCATTGCTGGATTCGACGACGGTAGTTTGAGAGTTTACGATAGGAGATTGGACTCACGTGAATCAATGGTCAAGACCTGGCAGAATTCGAGGCTCAGGCAGAGCGCTCCAGGCCAAAAAGGCTTTACTGGTAGAGGATCCATTCGGAATGTCCACATGCAAAGAGGGGGATTTAGAGAACTAGTGAGTGGATCCACTGATGGATACGTTAATCTATGGGATATCAGACTTGATGAGCCAGTAAAAACATTCAATATAGCACCGGAGAAATCAATAAGAAGCATTGATGTTCATGAACATGCTCCAATCATAACCACGGGATCGAAATCGGTGAACATATGGACGACTTCAGGGGACTTGATTTCAACGTTGAGAAATCCTAACGATCATTACTTGGCCAACAGAACGTCGAATTACCTTTCCAGTACTTCTTTCCATCCTCATCGGATGATGATTGCTACGAACTATAATCAGGATGGTCATATCAATGTGTACGGATGCAGTGACATTGTTCAGGAATACATGTAAGGAACTAGACATCCGAGCGACCAAGGAATCACCAATCGATTTGACTTGTTCATGATTCAGCATGAGACTTCGAAGCATAAGGCTCAAAAAGGACCAACGAAGAAGCTGTAATACGAACAATCTAGACATTAAACCCTAATCGGGTCATTTGTATAGTGCATAATATATTTATTTCATATATTTATTACTTCCTAGCTGCCTCTCAAAGTAATGATAGACAAAGAGAAGAGCTTGATAAAAGCTCAGTAAGAGGTGGCGGAGTTGCACTCGAGATAATGTTTGTTCTGTTCATTGATGAGGTAAAGTGGTAACCACCTTTCTTATATAAAAGTATGGAAGGCCCACATCTCGCCTCTAGCAGCTCCGACTTTGAAGTTTTTTGTCAAAAATCTACCTATATCATTTCATCAATACCTTTTTTCATATTCGTTTGTCATTAATATTTGTACTTACAGGGACTAGACCCTCAGAGACCCTTGTAGAGCTGATTTTTGCAGTTATTTTTGATTTGCAGCGAGATAATCCGGGCTCGGAGGTGTGCGCCTACCACCACGATTATATGCCGGATTACTGTAAAAAGCGGGCCATTCTTTTATATTGGTTATTGATTTGCCTTGCTATGATTCTCTTGATGAGATAGCTTATTTTCTCGAGGTAAACTTTGTTATAGATAATAGAAATTCGCTCTTCATGTCAGTATCTTCTGAGCTAGCGAGTGGAATCGAGGAAAAGGATCTCGGGCTCGCGATATCCCGACCTCAGCTAACGTTGCGGGAAGATATCACCACTGCCCAGCGGATGATAAGTGCTTGTCTGGGCTCATTTATAACCTCTTTAGTGGTAACTCCGTTTGATGTGATCAGAATCCGTATTCAACAACAAGAAATACTCCCCTCAGGACAACAATGTTGCCAGATACAATTGCCGCCGGTTACCAGCAGAAACACCTTAGTAAAGAACCCTGTGCTAGCTGCTGCAGAGACTTCTGAACTCTTTTGGATGAATGAAGGTTATTGCAAATCAGCAGAAAACTGTTCCAAAATTAACTCCACTTTTCAAGGCTTCTTAGTAATCAGCAGAAATGAAGGACTTCCTACACTATGGAGAGGACTCACATTAACATTATTCATGGCCATTCCTTCAAATATCATCTATTTTACCGGTTATGAGTACATTCGTGACCATTCACCTATCACAAACCATCCATTGAACCCCCTCTTTTGCGGGGCTTCTGCCAGAACCATGGCTGCAACCTTCGTGGCCCCAGTAGAGTTGCTCAAAACACGACTTCAGTCCATTCCCTCCGACTTGAAGAATAATAATAATAACTCCACTATCTTGAAAACGTTACTTTCTGACTCCTACCACGTGGTTCGTAAACGAGGAATTTCTACTTTATTCACAGGACTCCAAATCACCTTATGGAGAGATGTTCCGTTTTCGGGAATTTATTGGTTATGCTACGAACGTTTCAAAACGAGTATCAGCTCGCTCCTTCATGCTGATTTCGACAGTCATAGAAAGAACGAAGATTGGAAGCTTTTCACCACCAGTTTCCTTTCTGGTTCAATTTCTGGTACCATTGCTGCATTTTTTACCAATCCTTTCGATGTAGGAAAAACTCGACTTCAAATCACGACTCAACAGGCCCATGAAAAGGGGGAGAAGATCAAGAAACCATCGATGTTCAAGTTTTTGATCAACATCTACAAGAATGAAGGGATTGAGGCATTATACAGTGGATTTGGACCCAGAGTAATGAAAATTGCTCCCTCATGTGCTATAATGATCTCGTCTTATGAAATTGGTAAAAAAATCTTCAAACATGGTAATGTCATGAATTAGTCCTCAGTCCTTTTTGTCGCGCCCACCTTGTAAATAGCTGCATCCTTCTTTCCGTCCCCTGAAAATCTAATGATGATAACGCCACCACAAAATTTCTGTATCTACATAGAGTTCATTGCAATTTATTTATTAGTTTATACACTTAAAATATCAATACACCGCACTCATTTTAGACCCATTCGTCGTTATTTGGCTCTTTACTGAACAACGGCTTGACTTCATACTGTTGATCTTCTGAGTTGTGAGTACAGGGAGTGATGAGCCTGTTATTTTGTCGTGAACACTCGGAACATGATTTATCTTCCTTAACATTTGGTTTAGGCTTCTCCGACATTTGTCTACTGGGGCCATACGGAGATGCAGTATATTCACGACCATTGTATACCCCTACAGAGCCAACCTCCTGATATAATGATTTTTCTCCGTCATTTGCAGCCGCCATTAACCTATCGTAATACTTATTTGCAGCATTGAGATTTTTCACGGCAGCAGTCTGCAAGCAGAGTAAATAATTGATGAAGGCATCTTTCAAACTCTTGGTGATGGAACGGACAAATTGTATTTCAACAATTTCTAGGTTGTAGATGTTTTCTTCCAATTCTTCTTTGAGTAGCGAGGTCTGGGATGAATTGGGTCCGTATTTTACTTCGCTATCACGGATGTTTTTCAAAATCTTACTTTGGCAATTAATAAGATCTTTTTGCTTTTTTTCTCGTTCATTAACGGCTGCTAAATGTAACTTCAACTGCCCTAACTTCTCAAGCACCATTTCATCACACTGTTTCTGTGATAGGAGTAGATCACCGAAATCTTTCACCATCATTGAACTCTCAGTGTTGGGAATATCTTTTGACCAATGGCAAAAATCATTGATAAGTTCGGTCTTCAAAGCCATTACTTTATGGTCTTGTTTCATTACTTTTGAAATCTTGTTGTCCAAGGTACCCGCCAGTACCAGTCCCGGCTTCTTAGTAACTGCATTTTGACCCTCTGCCTCAGTAAGAGTACTAGAACTGGCAGAGAGAGATGTCATGTTGAATGGCATTCTCTCCAATACCTTGAACAAAGCAGTTGTTGGCCGCTGTAAAAATGAAGAGAGGTTTTCGTTGTTGTGATTACCAACTGGAAAAGTTGTTGCCGCGGTGGAATATTTGATTGGTTCTTCTAATGAACTTTTCTCAGCAAGATCTGAGATCCGATATACATTCCTCATTGTAAGTTGTGGGTTTGGGAAGGAGAAAAGAGAGATATGATTATAACTTTTATTGTTGGTGCAACATTTGTAAACGTTTCGCAAACACAATGGCTGCAATTGAATCTGCGACATTCCCAAATGCGGAAAAGAGAAGCATGCCGAAAAACTATTTCCAATGCACAATCCCGTCAACTGAGAAAAATACTGCAATATCCCTGACACCTACAGCATTTGCTGCATACCTAGTTTCTTCGAAGAATATATGGCTGTCTGCTATATATATGTGGTTTGAACAATGAAAAATTTCTCTAAGCAAAATCTGCACAATTGAAGGATGGTGAGCGACAGAATGTAGATCCGAGTAGCTTATGATTGGTATAGAGGTGTATTTGAATGTTTGGTGTCTGCATTTATTTTATAACAGATGTCGTCTCCTTTCCGGACTAATGTCGCTTCTTTAATGAAGTCAATACTTTAATGAATACTTAGAAACGGGCTGCTTTTTCATGTATATGTATTTGGCTTGTGATTACTTCTGAATTGTATATATCAAAGTACTTAGACTAATTATTCTACTTTTTGGACACTTCAGCATCAATGTTCAATCCCGTAACATCAGCAATGGATTTTCTCAAAGATTGAATACTATTAGAAACCGATTTCTGACTTGCATCCGAAGTTTCTTCAATCTTATGAATCAACTTATCAGCACCTTCAAGAGAAGCCTTTTGAGTTTGTGCCAATTGTGGTAAGAATCGTTGCTCCAAATTCCACACAAATTGCGTACTGTTGCTGAAAGTTTGGGGAAGGAAGTATTTGAATGATGCGATCCCCAATGTTACAGGGAAAAACACTTTTGAAACAATGCCTCTTTGGCGTGCAATGATGTTTCCTGATAAAGTTGCGACGACGATGTAAATTGAGTTTGGTAAAAGGTCTTCTGATTTGCTATGTAAACTGCTTGCAGTGGTGGTGATCAATCTTTCCTTTTCACAGTACTTCACGTATCCGCTATTGACGTACTTCTGTATGGAATCATAAGCTCCCACCAATGACTGTCTTCCGGACTTGAAAATGGCTTCAAGAGAGCTTGGAGAGCGCACAGAAATGCCGTCCACCAAACGGTTATTACCCAAAGCAGCCAATTCAGTTCCTGCTGCTGGAGTGACGGTTCCAGGAATTGGAACAATGTTCGATTCGTCTTCATAAAAATTTCGTTTGCTTTCATTCATGATCACAGAACTGTTGGAAAAAATGGACCCAGCGACTCCGCAACCTGCTGTTATCAAAGGAGCTGCAAATCGTACAGATTGCTTAGTAAACATGGTTTCTTGTTGGTGATACTGTCCACATTCTATCTGATTTTTCATTTGCCAGTCAAATTTGCATGTTATATAGAAATTACAGGTTAGCCACTACATGGTGCACGGATCTCCTGAATCAAACAAGATACAATGAAGATGGCATGCTGTAGCAATCGAAACCGAGATTCTTAGTATAAACTTGTGACGGAAATTTCAGAGTTCTATTCGATAAATTAGGGACGTTAGTAAAGGAAAAACAGTTACAAACCGGGTAGTCTCAAAAGTTTGACCGGAGAAAGAAGATATCCTGTGGCTCATCCACAAAAAAAGTAGTCGGATGTGAGCAAGAAATACCCCGGAAAAGAATTTCCGGCTTTAATACAAACAGAGATGAGATGATTTCGAACTTACCATATTGTAATCATTTTCTTTTTCATAGACCTGCGATAGACAACCATGATATACTTTCGAGCTTTAGGGACTAGTAAGAATATACCAATAAGGAGTATAGCCCTAAATATAGCAGTCCGTACCAATGCAACCTCTACGAATAGATTGAAAATTTTTGAAAATTATCATTTTATATCCAAAGATCCACAGACAGCTGATTCTACGTTGCCATTTGACCAAATAAGGCACAGCGAGACATTTGGCCAACTAGTTATCACCGATGAGCTTAAGAAGAATAATCAGCTCGAAGAGAGCTACTTAGATCAGGTATCTGAAGAGCAAGTGTCTGATTCCCCATACCGTGATGAAAACGGGGAGTTGATTCAGGGTAAAAATGCCGAAGAAGCAAGACTTCACCCCCTCACACTACAAGGAAGAGTTGATCGGTCTGTAACCAAGCTTCCAGCTGAATTGGCAAAAGTTATTAGTAACAACATATTAAGTTCTAGAGTTCCAGATAAGCTTAGGGAAAGATGTGCCAATATCTTCCAAAGTGTTACCAAGGAACAAATCCAACAAGCACCATCAACATCATTAGACTGTGATGCTTACATTGCTTCATTGTTTCTTCAGAATTATTCTCATTCAGAGCAGGTTTTACTCGAGCTACAGAATAGGGTAGGAAAGGATAAGTTCATGCCTATGAGCGTCCTTGATGTGGGATATGGGCCTGGAACTGGAATGTTGGCTTTGAATGAAATCATGGGTGACGAATGGATACCAAAAGAGAAGGATATTTATGTGGTGGGAAGGAGAAATAATGAGATGAAGAAGAGGGCCAAAATTTTACTTTCCAGACAAGTTAATGAGAACGTCATTGAAGCTGAGGAGGAAAGTGAAGCGAATGGCCAAAGTGAAGAGAGAAGTGAAGTTCATGATGAGCCTGATGACCGCAATGATTATATTGGCCCTGTGAATGCTTCTAAGATCAAGATCAAGTCCAAATTGAGAGATACTTTACCGGTGACCAAACAGTATGATTTGATTATGGTAAACCAATCGTTGCTCACTCGTGAATACAACTTCCCTAAAGATATCGATATTAATATCCATATGATCCTCAAGCTATTGAAACCAAATGGACATATTGTATTGCTCGAACGAGGCAATGCTCTTGGGTTCGAAACTATTGCTAGAGCCCGTCAAGTTATGATAAGACCAGAATCCTACACTAGTGAATCAGGGAAGATTCCCAGACCTTACAACCGAGGATCTAGTATCAAACCCCAGCGACTCAGAAAGGAAGACCAGCTTATCAACGACGATGATATCAAGTTTGAGGAGAAACTACTTTCCGAGGTGAATGAAGAATTAGGAGAAGTTGATGAAGATTTGGAAGCGACAATCAATGCCAAATATGGAAAACCTACTGAAGATGACATGAAATTCGAACTTGAAGACAGTGATGACTTCGAGGTGGTTCCTGAATCTTCACAGTTAGGTTCTGAGAGTGTCGATTATCACATTAGCATCATCGCTCCTTGCTCGCACCATAGAAAATGTCCTCTTCAATTGGGAGATCCAAAATTTTACAGAATACCCTCGCATAGCCATAGCTTCAGTATCTGTTCGTTTAACAAGACGGTGGAAAGACCCAAATACACCATGGAATTGAAGAAAGGAAGAAGACTCGCAACCAAGTGGGACAAATCCGTCGACGATGGTTTTGGACTCGATAAACTCAGCAAGAACACCTTGAAGAATCTCAGTGGAAGCGGGAGACCTGGCTCTAATAACACGGAGACTGGATCTTTTTCCTATTTGATTGCTCAACGTGCAGCCAATGATGCAGAAACCATCAAAAAAATTGAATACGAAAGAGAACATTCTAGTTCGATTACTATTGACAGTAAGGACCCTAACCACTGGCCACGAGTAATTCTGAATCCTACTAAAGTGAAGAAAAACGTGAGAATTACCGTTAGTGCACCATCAGGAAACGTTGAAATCTGGCAAATACCCAAAAGTTTGGGAAAACAAGTCTACCATGACGCTAGAAAGGTGAGTCGTGGTGATTTATGGCCATTATCCAAGAAAAGTGTGTCTGTTAAGAGACAAGCATCGGAAAAAACCATCGAAAAGCTCGAAGTTCTTTCCAAAACCCAAAAGAAAACGTTCTTGAAGGAACAAAGTAAGAAGAAGTGGAAGAAGGTTTACACCAGAAACGAAGAACACTTCGAAAATGATGTCGTTACCTTGTCGGACTCTATAGCTACTGCTATGGAACAGAGCAAACGGTATAAGCAGAAGGGGAAGAGAGCCAAGTTCGATGTGAACCCTTATGATAACTATGGTCGTTAACTGTATTTAGAGAAACATCTTGTATATAACTTATTTATTAAACGTTAATTTCGCAGCATTTACAATTTCGCAACTTTTCGCGTATAAATAGTTGCAAAAATCGGAGATCCATTTTTTTTTTACTTCATTTTCATCCCTTCCCTATTTTATCGTGTAATCCAGTTTTCGGAGATGACTTCTGTAAATCTTCCATTGAAAAAGACACCAATTACTGGATCTGAAAATGCCCAGTTCAATTCCAATTCTTCATCTTTTTTCACTCACTCTTCACCAAGAAATGTGACACATCATAAGTCAAGTAAGATTACCTCGATAAAGGATAGATTGGAGATTGATGATAAGACACAATCAAGAGTTAGATCGGTACTTTTCCCGTTCAAGAGGTTCAATTCTAACTCCCATGAAGATGCTTCACACCTAGAAATGTTCGTTAAATATTTCACTGTTGCCGTAGTTCTTCTTCCTTCCTTAGCAGCTGTTTTCATGCCAATCATCTTCCCCAAATTGGCAAATGAAGTGGATATGGCAGGAATATTTACCGATGCGTTAATGATAGTCTCTATCGGAATCATGGTAAAGTTTGCCCTTGAATGGCCCTGGGAATGGCTCGCACAAATAAAAGAAGTTGAAAAGGAGATGATCCAAAGAGTGACATCTAGTTTGGTAAATAAAAGCCAAAATTCATCTAACCTGTCCTCTTTAGAGACCCATTTGGATACTATTTATAAGTTGAAACAGTATGAAAAACTAGCTTGGTGGTCAGGTGTCCTTGGAATTGGTATTGGTACCATCTTAATGTTTGCCTCAAGAAGCTTTGTAATGGTAGACACAACGAGAAAAGATCTTATATTCAATAACTTTAATATTTGTTTATTTGTTCTTTGGGGTCTGTTCCGCTCCATCATGTCAATCTACAGCGTTATTCAAGAGGAGTCGCTAAATTGCAGTACTGATACTAAATTCAACCTAAGCAGTCATTTGAAAAGAGATAGGTCACAACGAAAAAGTCTCAGTTGGCTACTTAATATGATGCTGTCAGACAAACTCGAGGTTATGGATAGAGAGAAAGATCTTGTGGACATGTCTGACGTGCTAAATAAAATCCTCAAGCATAACTCAGAAATTTTGCATCTCTTGAGAACTCTAGTGGAGACTCAGGCGGAAGAAATGTCCAAAATTAGTGGTAGTTTGACTCATCTTGAAAAGAGAGAGAAGTCTCTAAGGATAGCCAGTGATACCAAACTTTCAGAGACCAATGTTTTCGAGCCGATGTCCGAGAAGTCATCGGTTAAACCGTTTCCTCTCAATTTGAAGCGATCATCAACCGAATTATCGAGACTGCCTCTAATACTGAAGAATCAAGCTCTTAAAAGCAGTCCCACAAGTCCTTTGAGAACTATTTTTGAAGAAAGTAGAGTTGGCAATAATATTTCAAAAATGAAGCCTAAGGTAGTTCAAGACACATTGAACCTTCCTGCTTTCTCTAAAATGCTTTCTCCTCAAATAATCGAACAAAAGAATAGTCCTATAGCAGAAAAGCACTTCTCTCTCCATGGCTTACCTTTTACGTCTATTTTCCAAAACCTTATAACCGTCGATCATGCCAAAAGAATAAGCCCCAATCAACCCATTGAACTTCTAGACTTGAATGGCTATGATGGTGATCAAAATTCAGATTTTCTCGGAAATAGAAGAATTCTTTCCGAAACAATAGAAGATGATAGTTTTCTAAGCGATTTTCGCTTGATGTTGACCGCCGTGTATGAAAACTTGAAAAAGATCTCCTTGCATGAGACCTACCTGAACCCATCAGTTATGAGTGATTTTTACTACTCGGAAATTCTTCCAATAATCGAAGTATTCATGACCAAGACTGAAAAAAGAGTTGTGAAGAATACGGAATTGGCCAAAACTATGGTGTGGGAGGTAGCGAACTTCTATGTGTTCCAAAGATCGACACAAATTAGCGAAGCTGCAATCTACATAAACGAACAATATTTGAGTAAATTACGGGAAATTTTCGAATTCTGGTTTTTAGTGTTTACAAGAATACCATTCAATATTCTTCGGATCTTCATATCATTGAACCTATTTATTCCCAAATTATTGCTGAAAGTACTAGTTGTCTATCCTATCCTCGCTCTTTACCACCTGATTTACAAAAATTCTAGTGAAAGACATGAAGAAGATGATAATCCGTCTACTTCATTGCTGAACCCTAAGACTAAATATAGCCCCTATAGAGCGAGAGCAACTTTGCTAAATCAGATCTCAAAGCATTCTTACAATAAAAAAGAACAAACTTATTTCGGTGATTGATAACGGTCGCATTTTTGGCAGCAGAAAAAGAATGATAACGAATCTCATCGGATATTTATCATTGCCAATTATTAAGAAGATACAGTTTTTTTTTTTAGCCTTCATCTCTTAGAAGACAAATTATCCAAGATAGCCAACAAACGAAGGCCCAAGAAGATCCGGCCTCCTTACAGGAGGTACGTGTATCGATCTAACTTCACCGAGCATGGAAGTGATGAAAGTGACGAAGAAGATGAAACCACAAATTCCCTAGAGACGAAGGACCAAATGGGGAACTACATGGATTTTAATACAAAGACGAACTTAAATATAAGTTCATATTATATCTTAACAAGCCAGTTTAATTATAAGGGAAAAGTTTGGCCTAGATCACAATTTGAAAAGATAGATGTTCTACTGTGCTGTTTAAACAACGGGAATAGAGAGTTTCAACAAGCTGTGAAAGAAACCCAAGACAAATTTGAAAGAGAGTCCAAGCTTCTACCATTTCCTATTGAGGTGATTATTGAGATCCTTGAAATATTGTACCAAAATGGACATTTAAGAACCAAATTTCTTCGGTTATCAAAATTATTTTACGCTATGGTATTACCAATGATTTATAGATCCCCCAAACTAAAAGCCACTAATTTCTTTTCGTTTGTGGAATCAGTGTCTACAAACAAAAAATTAGGAGAAAATATTCGCCAACTTGATCTATCATACATTATCCAAACTGGGAAAAATGCTTATGTAGCAAAATTGTTGAAGCGATCGAAAAAGAGACTAGAAATATTTGTGGCACCACAGACCAGTTTTGGTTTTGGTCCTTTACTTGCATTAAAAAACTGCACTAACTTAAGAGTTTTAGATCTACGGTTGGTGTCTGAAACCATAAACCTAGAGGAGCTTTTTCAGTCGATACGAACTCTAGACAAACTTACGCATTTATCATTTCCCCGGTCGTCCATTGAGACTGATAATTGTTCTGCTATTTCATGGCCCCCAAATTTGTCTTTTTTAAGAGTCTCAGGAGGTATTTCTGACGATTTCCTATGCCAATCCTCATTCCCAGCCACAATCAAACAACTAGAATTCTCTCATTGTCCTGCGGTGAAACACGATGGATTTCAAAGTATGTTGATGAAATTGGGAGGCAACCTCACTTCACTCAAAGTCCAATATCCTATGCCCGGTCTTCACAGCAACTCATTGGACTCAGTATTTCATTATTGCCCTTATTTGGTGTATTTAGAGGTGGCAGTTGACTACACATCCAATATGTTTTTCGATGAAGAAAAGCTCCCTGATTTAGAGTTTCACCGACCGTTGAGATCATTATTTGTAGATAGTAGTGGTATGTTGGGAACTTCTGATCGTTTGGATCCTATAGATTTGGCTATTGCCTTGAACGACAATCGTCTTCCTTGTCTTAAGAACCTAAGTTGTACTGCTAAACTCGGGTGGGATCCTAAGTCTGAGTATGTGTCTTACGTTGCTAGTGTAATGGATGAACGAGGAGGAGGTCTCTACATTGGCTACTAAATACTCCCCATCCAAATCCAACAGGCTTCTCCAAAACAGAGGATTTATAATGTAACACGAGAATAACCTTTGATGAAAAAAAAAAAAATTGACCTGCGTAGTAACGACCGCGACATTATTTTGCGAACTAGGAAAAAAAAAACTCGGAAAATGTCAAAAGCCTGTCAAAAAAGAGCTCTTACTTCATTTCCTTGTTGATACCCACAAATTTGCTACCATGACTCCAGAGAAGGAGAAGTTACCTGCGGGGTACAAATATGGTAGTTTAAGGGCATTTTACACTTCAATTGCACCCCCAGCAATTGTGGAGAAGTCTCGATTCTCTCGAGTAGATCACTTCTTCTTATTTGTGCTCTTGTCATTGGGTATTGCCATAAGGTTATATAAGATACCTTCACCACCAAAAGTAATATTTGATGAGGTTCACTTTGGAAGTTTTGCCAAAGAGTATTATGACGGAACATTTTTCGTGGACGTTCATCCCCCATTAGCCAAACTCGCGTACTATTGGGTCGCTGAGCTGTTCGGGTGGAATGGACAGTTTGAATTTGCCGAAATAGGTGACATTTATGATGACAATGTCCCATACATTCAAATGAGGTTATTTTCGGGAATTTGCGGTGTGTTCACTGTGTTGTGTGCTTACGGAACGTTGAGAGCTTCCAGTTGTCGTCCCATAGTTTCATTTTTTGGTGCTTACTTAGTATTGATTGAAAACTCATTGATCACTCAGTCTCGATTTATATTATTGGATAGCCCTATGATCTTTGGGCTTTCATTGGCTATCTTCGGGTTCAAGCGATTTCAAATTCAAACCACCTTTTCATTAAAATGGTGGAAGTTTTTGATAATTACTGGTATAGGTTTGGGAATTACCACGTCTGTGAAATTAACCGGGTTATTCACTGTTGCCTGGGTAGGTGTTTTCACAATTTATCAATTATGGAGATTGTGGGGAGATTTAGAGGTCAGTCCTATGACATTTGTCAAACACTTCATTGCGAGAGTGATCGGTTTGATTATTGTTCCTTTGATGATTTACCTTGGATTCTTCGCTGTTCATTTTATTAGTTTACCTTTGAATGGTAGTGGATCCGGAGCCATGTCACCTAAGTTTAGATCAACACTTTTAGATTCTGATGATATCGTTAACAGTCCAGTGGAAGTTTCTTATGGCAGTACAGTTACCATTAAGCATAATAATTTGGAATCGTATCTTCATTCTCATAACTACTTTTACCAAACTGGTACCCAGAACCAACAAGTCTCGCTCTATGGCTTTACCCCTGATGACAATAATGCATGGATCATCGAAACGAAGAATAAGAATAGGGAAGGTGAGTTACAGAAGAGATTTCGCCCAGTAAAAGATGGCGATATCATTCGACTCTATCATATTGGAACTGGCAAGTACCTCAAGGCGCACGATGTTCGTCCTCCAATCTCTGAACACGACTACTCCAAGGAAGTGTCCTGTAATGGAACCAGAGAAGATCTCCCAGGCGATAACGAATACGAATGGAAAGTAAGAATTGTTGGCAGAAAAGATCATGCTGTCAATGATCTCCCTTTTATCAAGGTTAGAACATCAGAGACTATCTTCCAGTTGGTAAACCGTGGTGCACGTTGTACATTAATGAGTCATCCAGATAAACTTCCTGACTGGGGGTTCAGTCAAAATGAAGTGTTATGTGTTGATGAGCCAACTATCCCCAACACATTATGGTACATTGAAACCAATTCGCATCCAGCACTTGAAGAGGACGCTGACAATCATCCGAAAGTGAAGTTCGGAAAAGTTTCATTCTGGTCAAAGTTTGTTGAGTATCATAAGGCCATGATTAGAATTAATAAGACATTCACCGAGAATCATTCATACTCTTCAACTCCAGAGACATGGCCATTCTTATTGAGAGGAGTTAACTACTACAGTAACTCCGAAATGGAGCACCTTCTCACCGATGAAGCCGGTAGCAACATCTACTACTTGGGAAACGTTGCCATATATTACATCACACTCTTTGTGATTATTACTGTATCATTTAAGGTTGTTTTCTATGTTGTAAGGAATTTGAATCCATACAAAATTTCCGACAATAGTATAATAGTAACCACATACTATGATACCTCCATAGAGTATATTGTGGGATGGTCACTCCATTATCTTCCATTTTTCCATATGTCAAGACAATTGTTCTTGCATCATTATCTTGGAGCATTGTACTTCTCCATCCTTCTTGTTGCTCAGTATGTTGAGTATCAATTTAGCAAGAGAAAGCTGATTGGAGTTGTAATACTTTTGCTCATTGCTGGACTGGCTACTTATTGTTTTGTAACTTTTGCCCCGTTAATCTATGGATATAAATGGGATATTGGTCTGTGTGTGGCTGCAAAATGGTTTCCCAACTGGGACTTCGACTGCGTTGCTTATACTAGGTAGGTACGCAGGCTTGGTGTGCTATGGTAGGATTACTTTTAGATTGTATATATACCTTATTTATAATGAAATTATGAGAGTTTGTAGGGATAGCACGAGGAGCCGAAAAGGGATAGTCATCAAAACATTAAAATGTTCAGCAGCTGTCTTAACATCTGTTGCGATTGTTGTCGCCAAATTTAGTCTTTATGACATTCCACACTAGTTCCTGGCTTTTGATACTTTCGATGCTAGTTCCTTGTTTTGGATACGCCTGATGCCACCTCCACTATCAAAGATTCACACCATTTCAATAATTGTTCCTTTTCGTGAATTTTTTCTACTCTCTTCTTCTCCACCTCATCTAATTCATTGATTAGTTCGTTGATAGTAGCCAATTGGGCCTCGGGGCTGGTTCCTATTCCAGGTAAAGAGTCTATTAGCATGCTGATTTGACGGGATTTGAGAATGATGTCGGTCGAGAGTTCATTTATGGTGTTTTCAAAGTTACTTTCAGCCTCTTCTCTGGCCGATGGCTGATTGGAGGCGGTATTGGCACTGGTCTGTTTATTACTTCCACCCTCCGCCTGAGCATTCTGGCCCGGCAACGGGGCATTGGCCGCGATATTGGTCACGGAAGAGGGATCTTCGTCGAGTAGTGCCGGCTCGCTGTGGTGATTGACGTAGTTGACGGTGGCATTGAATTGTTCCACCAATTGGTCCAAACAGACCTGGAGCTGTGTTAGTCTATCTGCCATGGGGCCGCGTATTGTGAGGTAAGGGCCAGGAGATGGGATAGGCCAGCAGTAGATATGGGCTGAGTGGCCTGAAGATGTGAAACTGTCGCTTGGGTTTTATTTCTGCTCTTCTTTCTCGTGGAACATGTTTTGGCTGTCTCTTGCTCCAATGCAGGACAATCATCACAAGATCGCAGCCCTGTGGCTAACTCGGAATCCGCCCCCCATATTTTGTTTCTTCTTGCCCTACCATCAACTGTTTCTTCTTCTTGATCTTCTTCTTCTTCCTTCTCTTCGCTTTAATTCCTCTGCCTTTATCACCAAGACCATGAGCGGGCACCGTGACGGGTCAGTGTGGCAGAGCGACGAAGAAGTTTCGTCGTGTTTCTTGTGCCACTCCAAGTACACTTTTTTTAATAGACGGCACCATTGTCGTAAGTGTGGACGAGTAGTATGTGGAAATTGCTCCGATCAACAGATTGAATACTTCCCCAACACCTCCGTGGTGGGTCCAGGCAATTATCATGCTCGGCTGGATCTCTTTGAAACCTACCGAACCTGTGATGAATGCGTGGAGGAAATCATCATGATAAGACGGGCGTTGTTTGGCAATCCATCCCCCGCCAGCTTGGAGAACCCAGAGTCTCGTCGCAGTAGCATAAGTGACTCGGGCGATAACGTTGATAATGATAATGATAGCACCACCAAATACAGCACCAGAACTAGCACCAGGTTGATGCAATCATCTACCGATTCGTCGCTAGTGCTCGATGACAGCAGCAGACGGGGCCGCAAACGCCACCATCACCACAGCCGGAGCCACCGTGACGAGGAAAGCGACTCCAACCTCTGCCCCGTATGTGCTACAAACCTCTTGAAGCAGTACATCGATCTGGCCAAGAAGACTAATGCTGCTGACATCAGCCACGACGATTTCGAACAGTTCAAAGAAAGTCATATAAACGATTGTCTTACATCATTTGACTTTAACCCCGACACCCAGCGACTCAGTCCTCCGCAAGCAGTGGGCGCTAAAAGCCATACCCGCAACAAGATGTTGGTATACAACATACCTCCCATTCCCAAGCCTAAGTTCGAAACCATTCCCAACGTGGAGGGTGCATCATACGATACCATAAGGCAGTTTGGAGAAGGCCAGCTGTCGTACATCGACGACGAAATCTTGAGTCTGGTGAACTCCTCCCATACCATCCAAGAGAAGTTGGCTGAAGATGTAGATAATGAGTGCGTAATTTGCTTGGATGAGTTGAAACCAGGTGACAAGGTGGGTCGACTTGAATGTTTGTGTGTATTCCATTACAAGTGCATCAAAGACTGGTTTAATAAGAAAGGTTATGGTGAATGTCCAATTCATTTTATTCATCAATAGTTGTTTCTGGTTTCTTGTTTATGATTTTATTTCTCGGTTGGTTATTTAAGGTTAGATTGTTCACTTCTGTTCATGTTCTTGTTCTATTGCTATATAGTTGCTAATATATTGTCTATAATTGATTCAACTTGCAGCCTTCCATGCGTTATTACTTGCGTCGTGCAGCTTTCTACGCATTATGTCTTTTTCTCGTTTTACTTTTCTTCTCTATCAGCATCATCTCTTCTCCTTCTTCCTCTCTTTTCATGGAAATTCTTCGTCTCTCTAATGGCTTCAGCACTGGCCCTGTCCACGTGCACATGAAGTGCATCCAACACTGCCTTTGCTGGGGAAGGATCCTTTGGTAGTTTCTTTCCCAAAACACTCTCGATTCTCAAATACATTTCCAAATCGTACTGAGTAACCAACGAAATGGATTTCCCTGATCTTCCTGCCCTGGCAGTTCTCCCCACTCTATGGATGTATGCTTTAGAGTCTGTGGGAATGTCGTAGTTGATAACACAGTCAACCGAGGGAATATCCAACCCTCTGGCAGCAACATCAGTAGCGATAAGAATGTTAGCTTTTCCTGACTTGAACTTGTTTAATGACCCCAATCTCTGCGATTGGGTCAACTGTCCATGTAAGGGGACTGCAGAAAACCCTAGTATTCTTGCCAACAATGCTGTTCTTTGAGAATGGGCACAGGTTCTGGTGAACACGATGACGGATTTGCCCATGAATTCATTCAAAAGATGAATAAGAAAGGTGTTCTTGTATCCATCACTCACCAACATCATCGATTGCACCAAATTATCGGCTGTTTGGTATTTGGTGGAAACTGCCACTCTGACAGGACTACTTAAAGACGCTCTCTGTAGTTTGTCAATTTTGTTTGTCATCGTGGCCGAAAACAAGTAAGTTATTCTTTTCGTTGGAATCACTTTCAAGATCTTATCAAGAGCAGGTCCAAAGTCCATATCCAATAACCTATCAGCTTCATCCATGACTAAATACTTCAAGTTCTTCAAAGTAAACCCTTTAGTATGTTCCAAATGGTCCATTATTCTCCCAGGAGTAGCTACAATAACGTGAGGTTTTCTCATCAACTCTCTAGCCTGATCCATCATATCCATTCCCCCAACAATACAAACGGTTCTAAGGCCCATTGAAGACCCCAAAGCATCAAAGGTTTCTTTGATTTGATAAGCAAGTTCACGAGTGGGTGATAAAACCATTCCGTAATAAGGTGCCTGGTCATGCCATAATGCCTGTAGTATAGGAATGGCAAAAGCGGCAGTTTTACCGGACCCGGTCTGGGCTAAACCAATGATATCCTTCCCTTGTAAAGCATGAGGTATGGTTTCAGATTGAATCGGGGTTGGCTTGGTGAATTTCATCCCCTGGATGGCCTCGAGAAGCTCAGGAATTAAGTTCAATTCACTGAAGGTGGTGAATTTGGCAGAATCCGTAGAAATTACAGTATCCACCATGTCTTCTGATGGTGGCAGCTGCAGTTGGACCTCCTTCTGTTTCTGGTTCTTCAAAGCATTTTTTTTGATCTTCTCGGCCAACGACCTGGCATCAACCTTGCTATGTAGCGACTTGGATTTTGTTTTAAGTTTTTGCTCTGTCTTTAACCCCATATTGCTGAGAAGAAGAATAAAAAGCTCATCGTAAAAATTGAACATTTATTTTTACGCACACTTGATTTTGCGATGAGGTTTATTTTTCACTTCACTTTATAAACCTCTTTTTCTTTATTCAGCATGGCTAAGAGAAGAACAAAGACCAGAACTCATAAGAAGGTTTCCGAAGAGGAACTTGCTAAGATCCCTCGATCCATGGTGATCAGGTTGGGATCATCATTGGCCAATCATTCGTTGACCCAGTTAGTGAGAGACTTTAGAAATGTGATGCAGCCTCATACGGCCATCAACCTAAGAGAACGTAAGTCCAATAAATTGAAGGATTTCTTGGTGATGGCAGGTCCTTTGGGGGTATCTGACTTATTTATCTTCAACCAATCTGAAGAATCGGGAAATATTTCCTTGAGAATTGGGAAAATGCCCAGAGGTCCAACCTTACAGTTCAAAGTTAACAACTATTCGTTGATGAAAGACGTCAGAAATATCTTAAAACACCCTAAATCTGTGGGAAAAGATTCTCCCGAGATGTTGAATCCTCCATTATTGGTTTTAAACGGGTTCCTGAGCAAATTGACTGAAGCCGATAACCATGAAAAATTGATGATTACTGTGTTCCAGAACATGTTTCCACCTATACAACCGCAATCTACCAAGGTATCGGGTATAAAAAGGGTGTTGCTACTCAATAAAGATGCCAATGGTGCTATCGATCTCAGACATTATGCTATCAATACCAAGTTAGTGGAGGAGACCCGTAATATCAAGAAGCTTATAAACTCTCACAGCAATAATAAAAAATTGCCCAACATGGCCAAAAGTAAGGATATCTCTGACTTGGTGTTAGACCCCTATTCCGTGGGGGCCATCACTTCGGATTCTGAGGTGGAAGACGATGCCATTGTAGAAATTAAGAACGACAACGACAAAGTATTGAAAAGAAAGGTTGCCAAAAATGATGCCATGGAAGTGGATAAAGAAGATCACCAACAACAAGAAGAGGAAGAGGAAGAGGAAGTAACCACCACAAAGAAAAGAGCCATCAAATTGACGGAATTGGGACCAAGAATCAATATGTCCTTAGTTAAAATAGAGGAAGGTATTTTGGGTTCCTCCAAAGTCATTTACCATGCCAATGTGAAGAAATCAGAGAAGGAACTCAAAGATTTAGAGAAGAGACATCAACAGAAACAGAAATTGAAGGCAGAAAGGCGAGCTAAGCAACAAGCAAACGTCAAGGCCAAACTCGATAAGAAGGAAGCTAAGAAGGCCAGAAAGAAGGCCAGACAAGAAGGTGCTAATGACGAAGATGACGAGTCGAGTGACAGTGATGCTGTGGACATCAAGGCAGAAGACTACGAAAACGACAGTGACTTATACAGTGACGTTGAGTGAGGGAACAACGGCGATACATGTGAACTATTGGATATAATATGATACCGTGTGTAGTCATTATTCATTGATGTATATACAATTGCATTAGAAAAAAGAAGTGTAGAATTTATGTTGTAGTTTTCTTAACTTCTTAACAGGAGAAGTTGGGTCATCTATGTTGTAGTCTGCTTGAGGGTCTCTATTTGCTTTATTAGCAGAAGAATTCGGGTCTCCATGTTCTTTATTTGCACAGTTTGTTCTAATGCCTCAACAAAGAATTGTTGTGATTGTTTAAGTTGGTAAGGAACAATTCCACCAAATTGATCTAGTGGGTTCTTTGCCTTGGTAGGAGACAGTATAACTTCTGTAGTTTTTGCCTTCTCAAGGTCCTTACCCCGACCCTTGCCCTTTCTTTGTTTGAGGGTTCCCTCTAGTTCACTCTTATCGTTATATTCTGCGTTGTTATCAGATTCGGGCTTAATTTCGTCAGCTTCCTTGCTCTCGTCGGCCACTTCATATCCATTTTCTTTGATTCGTATCGTCTTTAATGCTTCATAGGGCCTCAAGTCAAACGACTCCATTCCAAACCTTTTACTCAACCCACTGTTATAATTGGCTCGACTCAACGTCAAAAACCCATTTACGTAATTGAGTCTATAACTCTCTCTCATCTCTTCGTATTGCTGAACAGCTTCAAGTAACTCGACCGTGCTTGAGTCGAGGTCAGAAAGCTCGGAGTCTACCGATGCTAATACGAACTCATCTTTCTTATCGGCTTTACCTATGGAGACATCCTCAAGAAGGGAGGCTATCTTGTCAATTTCGGACATTTTAATTAAGTCTACGAGTGTTTCACGAAAGAAAAAAAAAAAGTGAATTTTCAACTGATAAGGTGAATTTTTCACATTGCGAATTTTTTAAATCCTTCTACCAGGTTGACCTCTGAATAAATATATAGCTATAGATCAGCGAAGTTAGCCTATTGCACTAGATCTACAACGTGTTAGACCGCTTATATAACTTTTTCAAGCGGTTGAACTCCGCTCGAGGAAGTATATCGCCGTATCCAAACTCATCTACAATAGACCTTGATTCAATCAATTTCACTTCTTCTGCAGACCTCTGCTTCAGCTTCATTTGATTCCCGTAGTGCCAGATCGAATAAATGAGCTCCTCCTCTCCGAATTGTTTTTCTGGTACTGGTTGTCTATAGCATATTTCGGCCAAATCATGCAAAATGTTCGCTGTTAGTCCCCAAACATCGTATATCTTCTCATTAGTTTCTGAGTCACGTCTAGATCCGAGTTTCCCCCAGCTTGACAAATCTTTTTTCACCTTCTTAACGTGGGGAGGAGACTGTCTATGTTTCTCTGCCTCATCATCAGTGTGTCCATCCTCATCTAAGTCTTCCTCCTCTTCCGAAGCAGATAAGTCCTTTATATCCTTCAACCAATCGGCTTCGTACTTACTATACTGCAAGAATGTGTAGGAACGCAAATTCCATGGAATTCCTCCCCATTTGACCTCATGTGAAGTACGTTCCAAGGCTTCAAGTGGAGCTTCTTTAGCGGTTGGATACAAAAAATCCTTCAATGGACATGAAAAAATGCTTGAACTTTCACCAGGATTGACAGAAAGCTTCAAATTGCTCAATAGATCAGACTCAGTAAAATGGGTATCCTTGTTCATATTCATAAACCCAATACATGGCCTCACTGCTGAAAATGTCCTGGAGAGAAAGCAAGGCATCATGCTTAAATGGTCAATTGTAAATCCATATTCTTTCCATAACAAATCATTATCTTCACTTAACCCGATCTCTTCACTCATTTCTCTTCTGGCAACCTGCCATTCTGTCTCCAACCCACTGTCTGCTTTCCCACCAGGTAGCGAGATGTGCCCCGGGAAGTTTCTTAACGACGAAGACCGTTTGGTTAAAACAACTCGCAATTCTCCTAGCCTACCTAGGAAGAGGAGGATGAATACCGAGGCTCTTCTGGCAACTGGGAGCCGATGCCATATAGAAGTCGGCTGATTTTGGTAGTTCAAAGGTTTAAATGCTTTGAGGTTGATGAGGTAGATCTCCTCGGAGGTCAACGGAGCTGTCGGGTTGCTCATAACGGGTGAAGAAGAAGAAGAAGAAGAGAGAAGAGAGTGTGCTTGAATTGTGGAGAAATCGGTGCTGGATGCGATTATCATACTCGAATGAGGCACGGGTGTGATCCAACATTATGGTGCACGGGTCAAGCTTCACTTCCTTGTCAGTCAGGAATGGATACTGGACTCAATCAGATCGTATTGGGTCTGATATACGACGGTTCTTTCTGAATGTCACAGGTTATCTGCCCGGTCTGTAGTACCGACATCTGGTTGCCTTCAGTCGTTGGTTGCAAAATTCGAAATTGACCACGCACTACTCTTTTGCAGTTACTACAGTTGAAATTGTCTATTATTCGTTTATTAATAAGGTTGGGCTAATGTACAATTGATGGAGGTATCTTGACTATTGCAAGATTCTAGGGAAGGCGTCAACTCCTTTGTTTTCATAGATGACACCATATGTGGCTTCAAATAATGGAAATTCATCTTGTAAGTTGAAGTTTTCCAAGAGAATATGCACTTCTTTTGCAGTCAAAATCCCTTGGGAAGATTGACCATTAAGCAAGGTCTTTTCTGCTTCCCAAGCGTCAACGTTGTGTTCGATCATGTATCTGGCGACTTTAACATTTCTACCTCCAGAGCAGGTGGTAATCAAGTCAGCAACACCAGCAGATTCTTCGGTGAAAGTGGTAGCACAAGGTGGAGTCAAAGCTTTGATACCGAATTTCTCGTAGTAAGATGCGAAACGAATGATTTCTTTCAATCCGATTCTCATGATGGCAGCCATGGCATTATCACCCCAGCCTGCGCCAAGGACGAAACCAACAGCACAGGCAACGACGTTCTTGAGGGCACCAGCAATAGAAGCACCAACCACATCTTGAATAACGTTGACATGGAAGTATGTTCTGTGGAAAGCTTCTTTAAGAATATAAGCATCAATATCCTTACCTTGACCTTTGAAGTCTTCTGGTTCGATATAAGCGATAGAGGTTTCAGACCATCTTTGTCTGGCGACTTCGTTAGCAATGTTTGCACCAGAAAGGACACCACAGTGGATGTTCAAAGTGTCGGTGATGGACTGAGAAAGTAATTTACAGCCATCTGAGTTGACTTCCAAACCTTTCAAACAAGAAATGGCTCTAACATGAGGGTTGATCTTGCCGATGAGTTGTTTGCAAGTTCTGGTTAAAAATTGATGAGGAATGTTGAAAACAAGTAAATCAGCGTCTTTGACAACATCAACTATATCGGGGTTGGCAATTAAATTTTCTGGCAATTTGACTTCTGGTAAGTATTTGACATTTTCATGGTCATTGTTGATGATCTCGGTCAACTTTCTGCCGTTGACTTCTTCTTCGAAAACCCACATGTTGACATCTCTTTCGAACAAGTCGGGTTTCTCACCACAGTTTTCGGCGACGATCTTGGCTACGGCAGTACCCCAATTACCTGAACCAATAATGGAGATCTTGAATGGCTTTTCAACTTTGTATGCTCTAGTAGTGGTCATTATGAAGAGTTTTTAATTTTTTTTGTTCGTTAGCTATCGTACAACTAGCAGAAAATATTTCAAGGGGTACCTTGGCTATTTATATGATTATCCTTTTTTATTTCGAGGAGGCTATCAGGTTGCACCGAATGTTCAATGATGTAACTGCAAGGAGTCACTATAGAACACCCCCGGTAATGCCCCCGGAATTGGCCACATACCCATCAGAGAAAAGAAACGAGGGGAGAGAAAAAGAAACAAAAATACTTTTTCTTTTTGCCCAACATAGAACTCCGACCATATTTTTCAACAATGTTGCCTGTTACGAAGCTTAATTGTTTACAAGAAAAAAGGAAACAGGTGTTGTGATGCGCTTCTTACTTGGTGACTTATGAATGACGTCTCCCCTCCATCGGCCGTCCCCTCCAGTTCTCTGGGTGTCATGGATGAGTGAGTGATATCTGGTGATTAAATTTGCTCGAACTCCGTTTCGTGTTCGTAACAGCAAACAGGTTAGAAGCAATGTGCTCGGTTAACTATTAAGGTTTCAAGATCTCCGGATTGGTTACGTTGGTTGCTGTGCAGTCCGTCAATCCCTATAGTGGACCCAACATCCTGACCGTAAAAGGAAGATCCGGTGTATATGGCTATGTGCAGGACCTCATCGGACACCAAACTCCCGTCACGATACAATACCGGAGTTTAAAAGAAAGACTAGAACATGCTGAGACTTTCACCCATGACATCATAACATCAATAGGGAGATAAGATTTCACAATGTTACCGTTACAAGCAACAGTTAGCGGGACAAAAGTGGCTGTTTGTACCGCAATTTGGCGTACTGCGATGTCATACTGCTTATCATTCTTGTCATGTTGCTTGTCAGACCCGGCTATTGTAAGCGCAACGTGTGTCACGATGATGTAATGGGTTTCATACCTGACTGCGGTTATTCATGGTGGTGTTTGTTGGTCATTGAGATCTCCAAATGATCCGATGCGCCTAGTTCTTCCGAAAATAGATGCACGGGTTAGGCAAATCATGAATCGTAAATTCTATACCATACAAAGCGTATACACAAGGGCACCGTACTATACTCTACTAGTGTGCATCATCATCGTGTCTGTAGTCGTCGAAAACTTCCTGGGAAAAGGAGTCTAAAATAGATCCCTTCTGCCCGTAGGTTGGGCCCGACCACATATCATCTTCCATCCAGTCGTTAGCGTTGACCTGCCCCCCACTAATGATTCTGGCTGCTTGGAGAGGACCGTCCATGTCTCCCAAAGCACCGTCTTTGATGTGAGCCAAAGGATCAGGTAAATGGCTTCTTAACTCAGGCTGGCTTGATTCCACAGGAGCATTCGTGGGGTTGCCAAAGTGAGAAGGAACTGGACCGATGTCGTGCATTGGTTGATGGTAGTTTATCTGCGTATTTGGCTCTGACTGTTGACTTCTGACTTCGCTCAAAGGATCAGATAAATGCTCTCTAATGTCTTCCCCTTGTTTGTTCACTAGCTTATCTCCTTGGTCTGATAACTCCACCGATCTATTAGAAATTGAGTTCATCAACTTCAAAAAGTCAGACTGTTCAAACTTAGAGTTGGTCTCTGTAGATCTGGTGGCATCGGATTTAGTCATCGACTGCTGCACTTTTCTAGCAGTATTGGCAAACTCTTCTTTCTCCAATTCATTTCCTTCAAGTTCAACCTGGGGTTCTGCTTGTTGTTGTACTTCTGGTTGCTCGAATTCTTGCGAAGCAAGTTCTTTTTCAAGTTGGTCAAATTGATCATCAAACATCAGTCGTTCTTGCTCTAAATTATGTATTTCTTGATGCTCTGTAGGTACTCCCATTTGACTGTGAGCCGGACTAGAGAGGTTTGTTCTCATATTCATGTTAAATGCAGAGGTATAATTAGGTGCTATTCTTTGGGTAAATTGGTTCGCCTGAGGCTGGTGCTGTTGCTGGTGATGCTGGTGATTGGCCTGCTGACCCATAAACTGTTGATGCCAGTCACTTTGTATGTGTTGCAGCTGTGCCACCGGCTGTTGTCTTTGGTTGATAGACATGTTGGAGAAATCTTGCACCCAAGCTGGTTGTTGCTTATGAGCATTCTGCTGTGGCTGACGATGCTGTTGCACATGATTAAACCCTTGAGGGGCGTTGAGTTGACTCATAAAACTGTTGTTGATCTGACTTCCACCATTAAACTGCTGGAACTCCTGATTTAAAGTCTGGTCAACATGACGAACATTCGATCTAAACCCTTGTCCTGGCTGTTGATGCTGATTTCGGCCAATAAACTCATTTTGTAGAGTGTTATCTCTCTGCGTATGCTTGGATAGGTTCTGTAATGCGTTGGAAGGTCCACAACTGGCGTCCATATTGTATGACTTTGTATTAATATCGTGAAAACGTCGAAGAAAAAACGAAAGAAAGCTGATTATTAAATCTTCACCTGATTATCATTTACCTGATCACTCCGAGTTCCCGTGCGATAGCCTCGGAAGTTTTTACTATGTTTGGCAGTCACGTGCGGACCATCTCCCCCGCCTTTCGGCACTTGTCAATCACAAGCTGGGAAGAAATTCGGACTTCAAGAGACATCTACTCGTATATTGAGGTTTTACGTCTTATAAGATACTAATTTGCAGGGCCCTTGAGCAAGTCTTTTTCCAGACACTACAAAACCACTTCGCTGATACTCAACTGCTCTAAGACTATTGAAGAACTTCTTGAAGGTCTATAGCGTCAAGTTTCTCGTAATAACATAGTTTCAGTCTTTACCTTCAGGACATAGCGTAGTTTCAGCTTTTGCCTTCAGGTTATAACTTTACGAAATGATCCCCCTCGTATAGATCATTATAAGCTTCACCCAAATATTGGTGGACGTTGGACGTTTGCATGGCTCTTCCATAATGTTTGAATGCTTTTGCAGAGGCCAATCTAACCGTTGAGCAGGCTGCAAAACATGCTAGAAGCACCAGCTCATCTTGCAGTAATTTTTCTTCGGTATCCCACAATCCCAGCTGATAATTGTAGGCCCAGTTGGTGTATGTGGCAATGGCACCGGTCAATGTATCCCCTTGGCCCCCTACTCTTCTTAATGAACCAGGTATGTCATTGATTAAATATTGATCGTTCTTAACAATTAGCTCTTGACGTCCCTTGCGAATAACCGTGACCCCACCCAATTTTTCCGATAATTGAATTGTAGTATTTATTAGTTTATCTAAGTCCTCCTCCTCTAATTTATGATCGATTGAAACAGCTTTGGTTAATCTGGAGAATTCCACCACGTTTGGAGTCAAAATAGCTTTGGAATAGCCCTGGATGATCTGAGGCTTTATCGAAACGAGGAACAATGCATCTGCATCCAATATAACTGGTTTGTTCAACACCTTAATCTGTTCAATTAGTCTAATCAATGTCTTGAGCATCAATGCGTCTCTTCCAAACCCAGGACCAATAACTACAATGTCGATTCTTTCCAATAATGACACGATCTTGGGGAGTATTTTTTCCTCGATTATTTGGTCCAACTTGGGCTGGTCACTATTCAACAACTCGCTGGCTGAAGTTCCTGACAATTTCTTATAGTCAGACTCGCTAATGAGTTTTTCAATGTCTGGGTTGGATAACTCGAACAAGTACGGATGAATCATTAAATCGGGTAGGTACAGCTTGACCACCGGGGCTGCTGCCTTTTCACATATTACGTGACTCAAATCAGCACCCAATAAAGCCGACGAGTGGGATGCAAAAAATGGGGCTCCGGTATAGTCCTCGCAGCCCCCGATAACGGCCACTTTACCGGCCTGGCCCTTATGGAACGAAGGAATGAGCGGCTGGATGAGGGTCTTGGACAATTGAAGCAATTCCTTCAGAGTCTTGTTTTTCAACATGGTTATGACTGGGGCAGATGAACAGTGTAGTGAGGATTGTGTGTTCCTTTATGGGGTTGAGTTTTGGATGCGCAATTATCACCAGACAGAAATGTCGCACCTCACCAACCAGGACCCAGGTGAAAGAATAGGGCCTATAATTGCTGCTGGGGGGACAAAGAAGAAACAGAGTACTGAATGAGGGCTGAGTGGTTGGAGGGGCCTGCCCCTGGCCAATCTGCTTCCAGGAAGTTGGAGCCTTGGTTGAAGCTGCAAAAGTCCGCTGGGAACTATGTATATCCCACCAAGAAGCTGCAATGGTCCTTTTGCAATCTATGCCCCTCTAAGAGATTGCGAAAGCTCTGGTAATCGTCTAATTTCCTCCAAGCCCAGTGTCAGCTGCTTCCAGTAACAAGATTTGCTTCCGGGTATAAGTGCGACATTATTTGCTCGATTGCTGCCTCACTAATTAAGGGCTAACCTTTCTCCACAATCGTCTCATTCTGCTATTCCAGACTCGCACCCATACCTCCACAATCTCGCTTTTGTTGCAGCCATCCTGTACACACTGAGCAAGCCAATAGAAAAGTGAGACATGAAAGTGTGGCCGAGTATAGTGAAAAATTAGGCCCTGCCGGTTAGTGGATTATCAACTTATTTCCCTTGCTTTTTCCAATTGATTACTCTTTTTTTTTTTTTTTTTGCCTTCTGTTCTTTCTCTTTTCATTAGAACTATCATGTCGTTATTCACTAGATTCGCTAACACTTTGTCTAACCCAAGGGTTTTTTACCCATTAGCTGCTTCTGCAGGTACAATTGGCTTAGCTTACCAATTCTCTTCCTTCAGTGCCATTAGAAATGAATCGGGAAAGACTTTTACCGGTGGTGACGAATGGCTTGACTTAACCTTGAAGGAAAGCAGTCACATTACTCATGACACCAAACACTACATTTTTGAATTGAAGGACAAGGATCATGTCAGTGGTTTAACCACCGCTTCCTGTTTACTTGCTAAATACGTCACTCCAAAGGGTAACAACGTCATTAGACCTTACACCCCTATTTCGGACCCTGACCAAAAAGGTACGCTTGAATTTATCGTCAAGACTTACGAAAATGGTAAATTCTCCAAGCATTTTTATGATTTGAAAGTTAATGATACTGTCAGCTTCAAAGGTCCAATTGTTAAATGGAAATGGGAACCAAATCAATATAAGAACGTTGCTTTGATCGGAGGTGGTTCCGGTATTACTCCTTTATACCAATTGGTCCATGAAATCACCAAAAACCCTGAAGACAAGACCAAGGTGCAATTGTTCTACGGTTCTTTAACTAAGGAAGATATCATTTTAAAGAAAGAACTCGACGAAATCGCTTCTAAGCACAAGGACCAATTCTCCGTCCAGTACTTCTTGAACAAGGCTGACGACACTTGGGAAGGACACACCGGTTTCATCACCAAAGACTACTTGAAGGCCAACTTACCTGAACCATCTAAGGACGTTAAAATCTTTGTCTGTGGTCCTCCAGGATTATACGATGCTATCTCTGGTAACAAGAAGTCTCCTACTGATCAAGGTGAAGTCACCGGTGCTTTAGCTGACTTGGGTTACACCAAAGAACATGTCTTTAAGTTTTGATAAATTGACACTGCTAAGTTTGGTAAGTCATCTCAATGCTAAGTTTTGATAGATAAACATATGTATTTATTCTAGAAAAAAAAAAATCACTTCTAAATCATCGCAATATCTTTGTTCCGTAGAAAAGTGCTCTCCGCAATATAATTTCCTTCTTGTATGAATCGCGTCTCATTCAAACACTTCTCTTCCACGAATGCGGAATGTCAAAGTAGCAGTAGAAGGATGCTGCCATGGAGAATTGAACGCCATCTACAGCTCCGTACCCCAGGACGTGGAACTACTATTGATATGTGGTGACTTCCAGGCCATCAGGAATCAAACTGACTTGAGAAACATGAATGTGCCCGAGAAATATAAGAGACTAGGGGACTTTCATCAGTACTACTCGGGAGAGAAAACGGCTCCGGTGCTAACCATTTTCATAGGGGGCAATCATGAAAGCTCGTCGTACTTAAAGGAGTTGAAGTATGGCGGGTGGGTAGCTAAGAACATCTACTACCTTGGAGAGTTTGGTTCGGTATGGTATGAAGGGGTAAAGATTAGTGGAATTAGTGGCATTTGGAACCAATCTTCATTCAAGGCTAATAGGTTGAACGATGAAACGTTGCCTTATGACAATAGAGTCATCCGATCCATCTATCATACGAAACCGAAAAACTACCTAAAGTTGTTGCTACAAGAGGAGAGTGATGTTGTGTTGAGTCATGATTGGCCCCAGTACATTTGGGACCATGGTGATGTGAGAAAATTGCTTAAACAGAAGCCTTTTTTCAAGTCAGATATACATAATGGAGAATTGGGCAGTCCCTTGAACAGGGTATTGTTAGATAAACTTCAGCCAAACTACTGGTTTAGTGCTCATTTGCATGTACGGTTCGAAGCTGTAGTACACCACACGCTGAAGAAGCAACAGAAAGAAAATGATGTGGAAACGAACAAGAGAGTGAATGAAAGCGAAATAACCCTCGATATGGATGACATGGGGAATGATAATGACAAGAACAAGGACGAAATTAATCTCGATATGGATGAGCCTGAAACAAACAAGAGTGAGAGTGAAATAGCACTCGGTACGAGCAAGAATGTGCTGAACACAGACGAAATAGCACTCGATATGGATGAAATGAACCACGGTGAGCTGAATACAGACGAGATAGCCCTTGATATGGACAATTTTCCGGATTCTATCACCTCAGCTACACCACCAAGTAAAAAGCAAAGGACCACCTCCAAATCAACACGATTCTTGGCTTTGGATAAGTGCCTACCCAGACGAAAGTTCCTTGAGGTCCTCTCCATTCGCCCTGAACACCCACATCACCCTTCACTCAGTGCTAAGTCCCTATACTATGATGCCAGAGGCGTGGCTATCAACAAGGTACTTGAAAACTACTATTCTACAAACCCATCAGACTTCTGTCAACTCACGTCTGGCGATTTCCTTAACCTCACACATAACATTACTGCACTTATTGACGAACTCAATCAACTTGTGGAGTATGAGGCGAAGAAGTTCGACCTTCAGGACTTGAAGGTACCTCAAAACTTCAAGACGGTTGCTCCCACCAGTAACGCAGCTAATGTTCCCCTTAAGTACTGGGGGAACCATCAAACGGAGGACTATTGCCGGTCATTTGGAATTCCCCTGAAGCCACTAGAACAACTCCAGTCGTCCCTGTACAGATCCACCACCTAATATCATCCACTCTAAATACTGTTAATAGTATAATAATCCACTGTATGTATCAGATCCACTGTATTGCATCATCTTGCTCGTGTCCTGGTAATGACTGCAAATTGCAGTTGACACCCGCACACCACATCATATCGAAGATGAAAAAAATATGCCATCCACCAACTCCACACCCCAATGTCCATCCATGATCTTGTAGCCCAGTTTCTACACTCCCACAACTACCATGAAACTCTCAAAAAGTTTGAGGAGGAGCATGGCAATCCTCTTCTGACCAATTTGCATGATTTACCCACCAATGAGTCGTTGGAAGATATCTACGAGGATAGAATCAAGTTCAAGCAATTGGAGACAAAGGTCAAGGAATTAAGCTTGAACGATACGCTCAATGAAGATCTAAAGCAGGTTTTGGATATGCAGATCAAGAATTGGTCGACTCCGTATCCCAAAATAACCCACATCGTTGATGATCCCAGTATGGGGTTAGTGGTTTCCTGTGAGTTATTTCATCATAAGTACGTTCTTTTGGGAACGGTTGATATGAATTTCATCGTGGTAGACTTGGATACAGGCACAAAAGTTTTCGAAGAGCCAGCAGTTATTGGTAAAGTGGTTATCAAAGCCATTGTTTGCATAGATAATCAGAGAGTGATGCTTGTAGGAATGAATGGAAAAGCCAGTATAGTGGAGCTAGATATCAATAAAAAGTCGGTAGAGATCATCGGAGAGTTCCAATTGCATAAGAAGTTGATTGTCGATGCCAAATACATCAAAGTAGGCGACACTGAGTACGTAGTGTCGCTAGGATGGGACTTCCACATACGTGTGTTTGAGATTGAAAAGTCTCAATTTCGCATGGTAGATGAATTTAAATTGAGTGTTCAAGGCAGTTGCTTTGATGTTACGGCTTACAATGGATCGCTAGCGATTGTTTTCGGCAAGAACGAATTTACAGTTCTAGAAGTACTTTCTTTGGTCGACAGCAAGTTGCAGCTGATGTACAAAATATCTCTCAATGATGCTGTTTTCCTGACGTCGATGTTCACTCCGAGAAGCATTAAGATATTCCATACTAGTGACTCGGTTCCGTTGATAGCTGTGGGGACCTCTCATGAGCCGTATATGAGAGTAATTGTCGTTACTCTCAGTGATTTTGCAACGGCACTGGCTACGCCCATTCGTCGTGATCAGATCATCAAAAACCTCAACACCATGTCACCGCAGGACAAGTTTCTGACTGCGGTTATGTCATGGCGACTCGACGGAACCGGGTTGTGGGTCTTGGGTGAAGATGGAGTCGCCAGAGGGCTTGATCTTGAGAAGGAGGAGGTGGTGATAGAACAACGGGCGCACCGGGGAAAGATCAAGGCATTTGTGAATGGGGCAGGAAGTAATGGTCAAGAAGTAGCAGTAACCTGTGGGACCGACAGAACTCTCAAAGTATGGAAGTGAAGCGGGGGCGGCGAGTTGCAGCCAGATCGGAATGGAGAAGATGTCACCGAAATAGACAATAAAATAATACAGCAAGACAATGAATTAATACAATAAGTAGACGTAATGTTTGATACTGTTTGACTATCTGTAGATTATTTTTCTCCCGTAGACTGCTTTTCTCCCGTAAACTGCTGTTCTCCCGTAGACTGTTGTTCTCTCTTTTCTCTCCCTACACGAAGTATTAGCCGACTTCACACTGTTTAGCACCCTCTTCTGCGACGTCTCCATGTTACATATCTACAAGCACTGATCAGATCCGACACAGTCCATCTCAAAGTCTCGTGCTACCCTACAGCTCCAAGGTTAGCTCATCTCGCTAGTTTCCTCACTTTTTGCAGTCACTTCCGCACCCCTCATCCCGGCACTGACCACCATCTCACCTCCTATCCTTCTCCGGAGTCCCTCCGTCACTCCGTCACTCCATCCCGCCATCCCTCCACCGATTCCTGGGTACTATGGTGTTCCAGGGGTATCCTACCCGTCCATCTACTGCAACACACGTGACTGATCCGCCTAGTTCCACGGGTACCTCATGCTCAGCTTCCCCCACACTTCAGATCAACACCCCAGCGGTCGTCCAACGCCTGGTGCCCCAAGGTGCCGGCCCAAATTGTGTGTCGGGACAACCTACAAGACAGTATCCTGCTCTGGAACAACCTTCGTTGAAACCAACAGGAGACGAATGTCGCTGCAATTGACAGAAACTGGTTTATAAATATTTTATACCCGATGATGTTTCCGAATGCCAAATACGGGGAAAAGCAAAAAAAAAAAAAAAAATAGCAAGTCCACAGGGAAAAAATACAAAAAAAAACCAATTTCAGGGTGGAGTGCATGAGACCTCGGTAAAGAAGAGGTAAACAGATAAATAGTGCAAGATATCCGGCTGATTCAAAAATATGAATAAATAGTAGGTATTTGTATTAACACTGATTTTCAAGGTTATCCCTTTATTTATACTCCATCACCTTTAGAGCTACTCCTGTGCTTCCATAGTCGTTGTCGTTGTCCACCGCCACCTTCTTCCTCGGCCAAAATCTCAACCTCGCATATTAACCGAGCTCCAGACAACTCCCAGACCCTATAGACATTTACCGAGTTCTACTTTATTCTTTTCTTTTTAATTTGCATTAGTTTTGATCTTTGTTCTTTCTATTTATTCCTCACCTCCATCCCCCCGCATATCATGTCTCTCACTCCATTAGAAAAAGCTGCCAGTGGGGCCTTAGCATCGGTCATTGCCAATACTCTCGTTTATCCGTTGGATTTGAGTAAAACATTGATTCAGACACAAGTGAAGAAAAATGAAAAGTCAACCTCTCCTTCTCCTTCCCCCTCTCTTATCACCGAATCCGAACATGAAGATAGCGTTTTCTCCAAGAAGGCTAGCAATGAATTGAAGTACAAGAATACCTTGGATGTGTTGAAGAAAATACACGCCAAAAAGGGCATATTGGGCTGGTACCACGGATTATTCTCCTCCAATCTTGGTACTGCCGCACAAAATTTCTCTTATTTCTATTGGTACACCATTGTCAAGAGAGTTTATGCCAATTTATACAAACATATCCCTAACCACAAGGCTAATACCATCACCGAATTGTTTTTGGGTGCGGTAGCTGCGGCCATCTCACAGATGTTCACCATGCCAATTGGAGTCATCACCACCCAACAACAAACCGATAAAACTCATAAATCCTTGTACCAATTAACCAAGGATATTTTAGATCAAGATGGTGTTTGTGGTTTATGGAAAGGTTTAAGAGTAAGTCTTGTTTTATGTATTAACCCTTCCATCACCTATGGATCCTATGAAAGATTGAAGCAAATCTTATACGCCAATAAAGAATACTTGGGCCCATTGGAAAGTTTCTCCATTGGTGTTTTGGCTAAGTCAATGGCTACCATTGCTACTCAACCACTTATAGTGTCAAAAGCCATGATACAGAAAAAACATCCAAATAAAGACGAAAAACAAGGCGAAAAATCACAACACGATGATGATGATGATGAAGATGAACATCACGTTAAATTTCAGCACTTCACTGAAGCCTTGGCTTATTTATGGGAAACTGAGAAGTTCAGAGGTTTATACAAAGGCATTGCTCCTCAATTACTTAAGGGGGTTTTCGTACAAGGCTTATTGTTTATGTTCAAAGACCAAATTGACATATTGTTTTTATTATTGTTAAAATTATTAAAGGGAAAGAAATCTTTGACCCGTTAATTAGAGCTATAAACTACACTAATACATGATTTTTTTTTGGCACCTACGCATTTTTTTTTTGTAGCATCAACTGATAAGGAAAATCTCATATGACATATTTGACCCCATTTTTCGGCTAAATAGATAAAATCTGCCATGTTGCCGATGTCAAGCATCTAGGGCTTGCGCCCTGTATCAGGTGAACATCAGGTGATTAGAATGCGCGTACGGTCATGTGATGACTGTCGTATTATCTGCAGTATTTCAGCTTACCTAATCGCACAATAAACCGGTTCTCACTAGGGTGAGGAAAAAAAAAAAGTATGGGATAAAATTCTACTCTTGAAAAATCTTTTGAAGTTTCTTCTATACACTTTCATTCAACACATTAATTCAACATGGGTAGTGGTAAACCAAGAGGTCTTAACTCTGCTAGAAAATTAAGAGTTCACCGTCGTAACAACAGATGGGCTGATCAAGCTTATAAAGCCAGATTATTAGGAACTGCTTTCAAATCCTCCCCATTCGGTGGTTCATCTCACGCTAAAGGTATCGTGTTAGAAAAAATTGGTATTGAATCCAAACAACCAAACTCTGCTATCAGAAAGTGTGTCAGAGTCCAATTAATCAAAAACGGTAAGAAAGTTACTGCCTTCGTTCCAAATGATGGTTGTTTAAACTTCGTCGATGAAAATGACGAAGTCTTATTAGCTGGTTTTGGTAGAAGAGGTAAAGCTAAGGGTGATATTCCAGGTGTTAGATTCAAAGTTGTCAAAGTCTCTGGTGTCTCTTTGTTAGCTTTATGGAAAGAAAAGAAGGAAAAACCAAGATCATAGATTATATTGTATATTTATCCATTATAAAAGAAATGATTAACTAATAAATGAAATTATTAATTTGTGGTTCCGTGGATGATCTCATTTCCTTCAATTTCATCGAATCGTGTATTCATTCATTTTCATATCATCAATCAACAAGTTACTGAAATTTTTTGTAGTGATCTTAAGCTTTTGCTTCACTGTACTCTTTGAACTATGCTTAATTTATTGTATTATACACACATTACATGGCTAAGTTTCTACCTTCAATAGAGGGTCCTCCTTTCTTCGTGTTCTTTTTCTTAAATCCCATTAATGTCATTTTTTGATTGATCTTCTTGAATCTTTCATCAGTACCTCTACCTTGTTGTCTTCTCAATAAACTAGCATCAACTTTAGGTGCAATTTTGTAAGCGGTTGTTCTGGCACTAGGAATGGCGGCACGATTTCTTCTTTCTGCACTCTCTTCGTATAGAGTTTTGGCTTCTTTAGCTTTTTGACGTTTGGCTGATGATAATTGATTAGTGAATTTGTTTTTATTATATTCATAGAATTGAATGGTACGATCTTTATATGAATCGGATTTGTTAAGAATTGGTCTCGTCCAATCCCCAATTAATCTATCAACGATTTTCTTCAAGTTTGGCTCTGTTCTTTGACTTCTTTGATAAAATACTAATACTTTCCCTATGCCGGAAGCAACCAAATGGTCGGTTTTGATAGGCAATGATTCTAATGACTGGATTAACTCCTTTTGAATTTGATAAGCTGGCATTGATGCATCGGGTAATGGTTCTAACCATAATCTAACTGCTTCCAATAAATTATTATCTAAGATGGAAATGGCTAAATCGGCCTTGGATAATATGTTAGTAACTTCATTTAATAATTTTAGCTTTTCGGTGGCGATTTGACTCTGTGAGTTCTTCTCTACGTCCAAATTGGCAGCTTCGATCATTTTATTCTTCAAAAAGTCAATTTTATCATCTTGCATTCTTTCTAAATCATCTTCATCTGCCTTTCTAGCTCTGGTGGATTTACTTTTAAGTGCTAATGTCATTTTTTCTTCCAACATTCGTCTTTTTCTACTTGCAGGGTCTTCATTGCTGTAATCTATCAATTTCGACTCTTGATAGTCCTCAATATCTTGGTTGACTCCAACAAATCCTTCATTTTTATCCACAGGAGTTTGTTCTCTGGCTGTTCTTCTGATTTTCTTCTTTTTCGTTGAGGCACTAGAATCTCCCGATAACTTATGGGCTTTCATAGCATATATGTTTTCTTCATCGTAGTCTTCATTATCGGCATCTGGGCGGTCTTGATTGTCTTCTTCATCGAATGAATTATCGAAATCATCGTCAAGGTCATTTAATCCATCATTTCCTTCGTCTTTTGTTACTTCGGGAGTGGGTTCTTCTTCGTCTTTCACCGGTTTTGGTGAGTTATTCTCTGAGTCAGACATACTTGCCTTGAAATAGAGATGGAGAAGCTTGTAGCAGATTTGAGATTTATGTCCATTGACAATGTCGCTTTTACAATGTCGCGTTACGATGCACGGGTGTGATTTCAGAAGCAAACTTGAAGGCAAGCCATAAACCTATGATTCGGGGCAAAATTCTCTATTTGAAGATGCTTTAAGGATAATCACGGCATACTACAGTATGAGTATGAAGCTTTTTAACCAAAAATCATTTTTGGCAAATTTTTTCATTTTTTTTATCTTTTTCACTTTTTTCACTTTTGTCAATTTTTTCACTCTTTGCATTTTCAGGAATTTTTAACAGAAATTGCAAAAAAGTTTCTACCTGAGATATGCCATCTTCTTGAAACAAAAAAAAATTGAACATCGCTTAACAATTTTAAAAGACTCCTCCGATAGCTGCTACCTATCCGGGCTCTCTTTCGTGACTTTGCCTTTTCGTTCTACTATAATCAAGTCTGATCCAGTGACATTCTGCGGTACGGATGTTTCATCAAGACCGTGCCTCCACCAATTCACTAGACAGAAAGCTTCCATCACCAACAACCTTCTCTTTCTTTCGTCCAAGAACAGCACCGCCGGTATGTCACAGTATATTGGGAAAACCATTTCGTTGATTTCCAACAAAGGACTTCGTTATGTTGGTCTTTTGGATAATATCAACGCCAATGATGCTACCGTTGCTTTAAAATCAGTGAGATCACTCGGAACGGAAGGACGTATGGCTCAAAATGGGAACCCAAATTTGGAAGTATTACCGGGGAATGATGTCTACGATTATGTTGTGTTCAGAGGATCAGATGTCAAGGATTTAAGTGTATTGGATATCCCCATTGAGCAAGTCAAGCCTGAAGTTCCTCAGTACTTTGCTCCTCCAACCCAAACTCCAACTCCAAGTCAACCATCAACTACCGCCGCTGCTGGTGCCACTACTACAACCGAACTACCAGCCCGTGCTCCGGCATCAGCCCAGGCGCCAGCACCAACTTCGGCCCCTGCAGCAGCATCTCCTGCAGCAGCTCCTGCAGCACCAACCAAAACCTCAGCTCCATCGGCGCCTCCAGTAGCCCCAACCAAAACTACAGGTGAGAACGCCACTCGGGCCCAAACCCAAAACAGTGCTCAACCACAAGAAGCACCATCACCAGGGTCAATAGCACCAGCCCCATCTCAATCTGTACCTCAACCAAGACCTCAGAACTCTGTTTTCAGCACCAAATCTAAAGGTGTTGACATTCCGGACACTGCTTTTGACTTTGAAACTGCTAATGCCAGATTCACTAAAGAATTGGAGTCTCAGAGACCCCAAGAGGAAGGTCAAGAAGTTTATAATAAGCTGTCTTCATTCTTTGACAATATTTCATCATCAAATGTCAAAAATAACAGTACTATGAGATGGGATGAAGAAAAAGTTCTTAACATGGACACTTTCGGCCAATCATCAGTAGGTGGCAGAGGTAACTGGAGAGGTAGAGGTAGAGGAGGCCGTGGAAGAGGAGGAAGAGGAAACTGGAGAGGAAGAGGAGGTAGAGGAAAACCAGAACCAAAGCCTGAATGGGCATAAGACTACTAGAATCTACAGCCTGAGAAGTCATAATTCAACAGAAATTTCTATAAATTTGTAAAGTAATACATGAATAATAAAATGAATGGGTTATTGAAGACGTCTAAAAACCAATTTACCCTCCTTTTCTTTAAGTCCGTCCCCATTTCCAAGATCTTATCATCAACTTGCATAATAATGGTGTACGGAGTTTTATCTATAATATATGGATCTGACGCGACGCGTATGAATCCATCTTCGCCTTTGATTCCCCAAACACTCTTCTTCACCACCATGCTGGCCCAATCTCAGCTTACCGCCTTCAACGAAGGGAACTCGCTCATCAGCTACAGCTCATCCCTTGACAAGTTAATCGCGGGAAACAGTACCGGGGTCATTAAAGTGTTTGACTTAAACGATCGTGAATTGGAACCAACCTCGTACGATTGCAACCCTAACTTGACTTCGCTTACGACTTTCGATGGGAAGATTCTCATCACTAACATTAAAGGCCAGCTTGAGATCATTGAACCTCAATTAGATGACAATGACTCCTCCAACAAAGTCATTTATGAGTCCGAATTGCCCTTGCGAGACGCCATTTTCACCCACGATGGAAGAACAATTGTATGCACTGGTGACGACAATAAATTGGCGTTCATTGATGCTGAGAGTTTCGACGTTTTACATAACATGAACATCCCTGACTCAGCGGTTAATATAAACTATAACCAGATCGGTCAACTTCTATCTGTCAGTTTATCTAATGGGGATGTACAGATCATTAATGTCTCCAGCGAAGTGCCTAACTTATTGCAAACAATTCCGAACAAATTGGCTGCTAAAATCCATACTTCTTCCGATTCTATTGATTACGTTGATGAACATAAAAGTGAGCTTGTTTCCACCAATTGCAAGTGGTCATCTGATGGTGACTACTTGTACATTCCTACAACCGAAGCATTGATAGCTGTAGACAGATCTGATTTTAATACAGTGGTTCATGAATTGAGCCGCCCAAAAGAGTCAACTGGTGGAATTGTTGACTATTGTTTGTTGGACAACGATTATGTTGCGGTCCTTTATGATGATTTCTATCTCACAGTATACGACTCTGGCAAGATCCACGAAACTCATAAACTCACCGGCTTCAATGACCAAAAGAAAGGGATAAACCTTGCTCTCAGCAACTCTTCGTTGTACATTGGATCCACCAAAGGTGCTATTGGCATCTTACCATTGAGTTTGAAATCTAAGAAGAACAAATTCGTTGCTGACGAAGCAGAAGAATCATCCGATGAAGAGAAAAGTGACATTGATAATCTTTTCGGTGATTCGGATAATGAACGTAACAATAGAAATAACCTCCATGCCGAAGATTCTATGGTGATTGACCAGGATGATGAATCTGATGACGAGGATCCGATGAGATACTACAATAAACCTGTCGATGATATTCTCGGACAACAGAGAAAACGTCATAAGTCTAACCATAACAAATCAGTGAGTATCGATGGAAATGTAACCTACATAAACGAGGATATTACACCTTATTCTCCTGGATCTACACCATGGCTCGAAATCGGTTCCATTGGTAAACGGTACCTCGTCATGAATACCGTGGGAAATGCGTGGGCTGCGAAAAAGACATCCAACAGTGAACATAGCAAACAGCAAACCATTACCCTTGAGTTTCAGGATGGAAATGTTAGTCACAATTATCACTTCACTGATACTGTTGGGTTTGATTTGTGTTCTATGAATGAGCTTGGAATTGCATTGGCCTTGTCTGGATATAAGGATAGATCCAGTAAAGACCGAGGACTCATTTATTACCGAAATCATGGTTCTGTTCAAGATTCCTGGGAAAGAAACATTCCTCTTGTAGATGGAGAATATATTACTTCCATCAGTATTTCGAAATGTCCTGATTTAGATGGTGACGAGTCAATAATCGTAGTGGGATCCAATCAAGGATATGTGAGGTTTTTCAATGTTCATGGTCTCTGTCTCAATATCATTAAAACTACTCCTGTCGTTGCAACCATCATTTCCTCCAACTTGTGTTTATTTGCAATTCACCAAATATCTCATAACGTTTACACCTACTCCATTATTGATATCAGTAAAGACTACCAATTCATTCAACAGGACGTATTGCTCCCTTTAAAGAAATCTAAGAGTAGTCTTCAGCCGTTATTAACAGGGATTTTCCATGATGAATTCAACAATCCTTGTATAGTCTCAGGTAATGACGAAACACTAATAATATTGTCAAAATGGAGAGAAACCAATAATGCCAAATGGGTGCCAATTTTAAACTGCAAAGATGAGGTAACTGAGCATGGTAACAACCCTTCCAAGAAGAATTGGAAGATTTGGCCGTTGTCTTTGTACAATGATCAACTTATGTGCTATGTCTTGAAAGATACCCAATACCCTGGATTTCCTTTATCTTTGCCTATTGCTATTGATATAGAATTACCAATCAAACACAACCGGAAAAAGAAGAAGACAGATGAAGAAGGTTCAGAGGAGTTAGATTTTGAAGAGGTATTTTTGAGAGCATCAATAATGGGCAAACTAGTAAATGATTTCAACCAAGAGGAGGAAACATCCGAACAGGAAGAGGAAGAGATCAATAACAAGATAAAAGAGTACAGCAACACCTTTGAAGCTTCATTATTGAAGCTATTTGCCAAAACCTGTACCGAATCCAAACTCAAGAAAGCTTTTAGCATTGCTGGCTTGTTACATTCAGATAAGGCATTGAATGCTGCAAGTAAGATTGCCGAAAGGGCCCAGTTCCCCAACTTAGCCAAGAAGATCTCTCTTTTGAGGGAACAAGCATTCATAGAGAATGAAATGGAGGGAGAGGAAGAAGAAGAAGCTTAGGCCTTCAGAGAAACTGTAATACACCTACATTTACTTATCAATATAAAAACATCAGTTATTCTAAGACACATAATATGTACAGTAGGATCTAGGTTGTCTTAGACTAATTTCATAGCGGTGTACTCAAAATTGTCTTTTGACAAAGTGAATGATAATTGGAGCAACCCATAAAACACCGGCCAAAACTCCTGCGGTTTTCAAAGTATCGTTGGCATATTGTTCTTGAACTTTCTTTTGTTCTTCTGTTAATTGTGGACCACCAAACATTGTTATAAAAGAAGTAAGTAGAAGGCTGATAGGAAAGCAAACCGGAAGGACGCCATTTTTTTTTTGGAAGACTATGATCTCGCTTATTAGTGTTACCCGCACCGAAAAATTATAAGCTACTACAATGTCAATAGAAGGTCATTATCTAGACAAACTACCATCAAGAGGGAAATAAAGGTGTTGCGATGACTTCAATCAAGCCATTTCATATGGAGGATTTGTTTGAGCTCAATTCGGTGAACTTGGACCCGATGACGGAGAATTTCAATCTCCTGTTCTACTTTCAGTATTTAATTGACTGGCCCACGCTATTTTTCAAATCGGTCGAAATTAGCAACGACAACTACTACAATCATCCTTACTCTATCAGTGGATACATGATGGGCAAAACTGAAGGGAAATTTGAGAAGAAGGAATGGCATACTCACATTACTGCTGTGACCATAGACGAGCAATACCGAAGAATAGCATTAGCTTCAGACCTATGTACGAACTTGGAAAATACTACTGCAGTCAAGCCCCACGAAGCGTTGTTTGTTGACTTGTTTGTGAAGGTGACCAACAGTGTAGCACGGACCTTGTATGAAAAGCTAGGGTACTCAGTTTACCGAAGAGTAGTAGGTTACTATGGAAGAGACTTGCCTGAGGACAGGAACAAGATAAATGATGAAATTGATGCATTTGATATGAGAAAAGCCCTCCCACGAGATGTGAATAGAGAAACCATACGAGCTAACGGAGATAAGGTATATGTGTTACCCCAAGAGGTTGTATTTTAGTATTTTAATGATAATGTGTGCATGTAAAGCAACAATTGTAGACGGCAGAGGAGAAAGCGGTGTTTACAACCAGTACGACGGCGTTACCCCCATACAGTTCAAAAGCCACCTCCCAGCAAAATTGCCCCAACCATTTAGGAAGTTCGAAGGGAAAATTCATGGTAGGCTCTCTGCCTCGGACATTAGTTAATGAGGGTTATTGAGTGATGTAATCAAGGGAAAAAAAAGTCACCCCACAGCAAAAATGATTCTTTTCTTTCTCCATAGCAACTACAACAATGGGTCCGTCGTCAAAGATAAGAGCCTTAAGAGAGGAAGCATTGTCGGGCAGCTCTAGTAGGTCAATTTCACGAGCCCGAACCCCCAATCCTGACGGAGAAGAAAATGGTGCTTTAGACATCAACTTCCTGAATATCGAAGAGCTCCTTGCCGTTAGATTAGAATCTTTACAAAGTTTGTTGGCGCTGCCAGATAAAAATGAACATGATAACAGGGATTATACCAGAAGTAACGATAACAAAAGTGATCTTCAACAAAAGGCTATTATTGAATTGAATAAGTCCAGAATCCAATCAGATTCTACCACTATCAACCAAATTATCTTCTCGTTGTCTCGTCCACGTAATGAAGTGTCGTCTCAGTCCCGAGAACTTCTTTTGGCTCAGCTCTACAAGTTAATTGTCACCAAACCTATCGTGGTGTATAATGAGGAACATGCCGGCACCAAAGACTATGTTACAGAGGCTAACGTCGAAGAATTGTTGAATGTGTTGTACTCGAGAGACTTCCGTAGTGAGAGTGAGTTCGTGCTTCTTTACCGCTCTATTATAGGGCTCCTTGCTAGTGATTTACAAGAATTTGGAGACTTGGCGAATGCTCAGTTATTCGATACCATTGAAACTCTACTCCTGGACCAAACCAATTCCTTGATCACCAATGAAAATAAGTCCGGTATCATTACCGGTTACTGTGGATTATTACTATTAATCTATAGCGGTACTGCTGCGTATGGTATCGACGACAAGATCAACTGGTTATTTGAGTTGGCTTTTGGATACCTTGAAAGTGCCATTGCGTTAAGACGTCAATTGCTCACTGGTGATCGTGAATATTCGACCTGGTTCCATGAATCTCACGATAGATCCTTAGTGTCAGAACAAGAGTTTAAAGCATTGTCTGAAGGTCAACTTGGTATAGCTGCTATTCACGGATGCTGTGCATTATTGACTCTTGTTCCACGAGGACAGTTTCTCAATGATTTATTGAGTGAATTGGTTCCCAAGTTGGTGGAGTTCCTCGATGACGAAGATAATGTCGATATTGCCAAAGCAGCAGCAAGATTCATAGCTTTGAGTTATGAGTTATTCGACTATAACGTAAATGAAGAAGAAGATGCAGAGGAAGATGAAGAATTCAATTATAATAGTCCTTACTACGAACAAGAAGCTTTGATTTCTATTTGTAATAGACTAGCCAAATTATCATCGAAAAAAATCGGTAAAAAAGATAAGCAGGAACACCATTCAATCTTCAGAGAAGCAGTCAATACAATTGAAGCATACACCAACTCAGAAAAGAGGCTTGAATTATACAAAAAGTCTCCAGAAGGGATAGAAATAGCTCATACATTAATCAGTTCAACCACGCTAAAGTTGTCAAAATCAAGATCACTTCCGATCAATAGTTGGTTCTTGTATTTCAGATTATTACATTTGAAATGGTGTTTCGGATTCGGGCTTCACAGTCAAATCACCGAAAACGATGATGTGAGATTGGTATTGAAGGAAAGAGTGACGGAATTTCAAGAAAAATACGGCTATGAAGCCGATGACAACTTCGCCTCAGCCGGTTGGAGTAGTAACGCAAAACCCGACGTCGACCGTTTTGGAAACGGTGACAAGAAGAAATCTAATGACTTGAAGAAGGCAAGAGCCAACAAAGTCACTGATAAATTGGAACAATTGAGCTTATACGAAGCTAAAGATGAACCCAAGTAAAAGGACAATATTGCCAAACTTTATTTATAAATATTTTATTTATTACGATAATATAATGCATCCGGTTCTGTCTCACCCATGTACTGAGGTAGGCGCGATGTAGGTTCAGAGATAAGTGCAACTATAAAGCATCCAATGTAAGAGTGATGGCGTCAGATCCACGAGACAAATGTACTCCTGACATATCTTGAATGACATGTGTGGCACCGGCACTGATAAGCTTTTCTTTGGAGAAAGTAGTAGCGATTCCGATGACGACAAACCCAGCGGCGACACCAGCAGCAATTCCTGTAGGAGCATCTTCGAATACCACAGTGGGTCCGTCTCTTCCATTAAGTTTAGCCAAATTATCATGACCAGCTAGATAACCCTCTGGGTTAGGTTTACCCACGACCACGTCATCAGCAGTTATGAATACTGGGGGTGGGGTCGTCCCAACAAAGACTTTTTCCACCCATCCATGTGCCAATCTACTAGTACCAGAGGTGACAATTGCCCAACTATCTTGAAAACTCTGATTGAGTAAGCTTATTAGTTCGGAGGCCCCATTCACTGGTTTGGCAAAGTGGCCGTATTTGGACAGAATGCTCTCTTCGAACTTGGAGATGTCCGCTTTTTCATTCGGGAGGTATGGAAAGTACTTCTTAAGTAATTCGACGGTTCTTGTACCGTGGGAAACATGAAGGAAGGTTTGCAACTCTAAAGGAGGTAATTCGGGATGATGCAAATTATGGTAGTCAATGGTGTCTTTCCAAGTAGCCTCGACGGCTTGATTCGAGTTAACCAAGGTTCCGTCGAGATCGAACAAGAGATAGGAGACACTAAGAGACACAGTCATGAAGAAGAAGTGAAGAAGAAGTGAAGAATAAGAACACGAAGAGAAAATAAGATCGTTCTATTTTTGACTCATGCCGCCTCCCAGATCTGGAGCCAATTTTGTAGCACGTAGTCTATTTTTGTCTTCATGCAGAGTTATTCCATTTGGGAAGAATCGCGGAAAAACTAGACTTTTTTGTCGGGGTTTAGTGAGGGGAAGATCAAACTAAAATAGGGTCCTTTATGCCTTCCATAAGGTTATCATATACGACTTCAGGGTCGAAATGGGCCAATAGTTTGTAATTCATGTGTTGAACCCGGTGAGATTTTGTGACTGCGAGGTAATATAGCTTTTCATCGAAGGAAGTTAGAGGGTAATGGAGTCTGAACCATTCGATGTAGTCAGTCCACATATTAGTCTTGGGGAAGAGATTGATATTTAAGAAGAGTGTAAGCAACGAGAAGAAGAAGAGTAATCGTAGCGCAAATTGATTTTTCTTTCTCACCAAAAAGTGGAACTCTTCCTTTAGTCGAAGAATACAGGTTAGGAAGGGCACTGGATAGTTGACCACTGTTGTGAAGTGGAGGCTTGTTTCCATCAAGAAAATTGCTTCCGTCAATGTAATGATGTCGCTGGAAGTGGTGGAACTGATGTCACTAAGCTTGTAGCTATCCAAGAGCTGTTGTTTGAGCGTAAGTATAACGGGAAACTTTACTGATATTGGCCGCTTTCGTAGAGGGTTTATCAGCAAGTTTCGATACCGTGAAGAGGCGATATCATCTTGCCAAAACAAGAGGCTGAGTTCAAACCCTCTACAGAATGAGAGGAAATCGGGCCCATGGGGCGAGTCCGGGTTTCCATCTCCATCGGTGAACAACTTGCTGGACAATTCTTCGTCAATAAAGTTTTCTTCTTCGCCAAAATTGACTAACGGCATGAGTTTGTGAGGGTGGATGCTCAAGAAGGCAAAAATGATGATTCCAGATATGATAATTTCGAATTTTTCGTTACTGTTTTCGTCGAATTCAGCCGTCATTGCCTTCTGTTGGGACGCCCGTACACTGTCCAAGAAGTAAGAAGCAGTTTTGACATACAATGTGTCACTACTTTCCTCGCTGTCGAAAGGAACGTTATATAACTTGTGAAACACAGGCTTGACCGTAGTAGAAGCATCATCGGACGAAGTGAAATGTCCTGCACGGTCTCTTACTAGGTGGAGAGAAGACAATTCAAAGGTTCGGTCGAGATCTCGTAGACTTATCAAGTCACAAAGAGGCCATAAATTTATGCAGCTGAATGAGAACACAGCTGACCGCACCAAGTTTGACGACATGAATAGCGAGGGGACCTCGTGTCTCCACACGTTGTCGACCTCCTTGCTCATTCCATAGGTGAAGAGTTCAATGCAATACAGATTGAAGAAGTTTAGCAATCGTAGCTCCAATCGCGTTAGCCCCAACTGTTGAGACGGAGAGTTGATTATGGATTGCACATTCAAGTCAGAAATCACGGGTCTTGGGTCGACAACAATCCTGGAAGGCTCGTCTTCGCATATTTCCCGTATTTTGGGCTTGGTAGTACGTGGTTTTCGTGGCTTGGGAGGCAAGTACTCACATTCACGGTTGGTATGTTGACAGTACTCGCAACTGGGTTTTGCTTCATTACACTTAATTTTGAGTCTGCGGCAATTGCTGCAACCACCACGAGATCGCACTGGCTTCGACAACTCGCTCATATTCGTCTTCGTCGGGTGTGAAGAGGGCTGAGATGGGGTGAAGAGGGCTGAGATGGGGTGAAAAAGTGAGCTCCGAGGCTGAATGCAAGGGAACCAAAGTTTTTCTATAAGATGCGCACTACGATAAGCTATTGCCAAAAAGTGCTTTCAATGAGTTACCGAAAAGGAGTAAGAAAGACGGAAAAGAGAGTAAGTAGAGGCAAGCGAATGAGTGAGTAAATAGAGGATGATCTGAAAAGAGAAATAGATCATTACGATAACTCTCGAGCGTCTTTTGCTGCACAGAGCACTGCAGCTGAGAAAGCCGCACATGTAAGTGACATTCATTATATACATTACGGTCATTACTAGCCTATATGAAAAGAGGATTATGAAAGCCATTCAACAACTCTTCGTGAACTTTGATAGGGTCAAACACCCCGATGTTGCAGAACTTCATATACCCAATCTTGAAACCAAAGTCAACCACCAAGCGGTGGAATTTGCGATCGTATTCTGACATGGGGAACGTCTGCTTGAACCAATCGATGTAATCCAACCACATGTTCGTTTTGTCAAATAGCGTAAAATTCAATAGTAAACATAGACATGCAAAAGTGTACAAGAGATGCAATGCACAGTAGTTTTTCTGTCGTATAAGCAGAATGAAATCTTCCGATAAGAATATCACCCACCTAAACAACGGAACGGGGTAATTGAAGTTGATTGTTCCATATAAAGCACTTTCTAAATTGAAAATCATCTCTGAAATAACGTTTATTTCAAACGAGGTCCTGGAGTTTATAACGTCAAATTGATAGCTCGCGGACAAATGGAATTTGAGCTGTTTGATAAGGTGATATTCGTCTTTGAGTTTTCTGGGACGAACCACTTCTTCGTCGGACCCAAGGAAAATATCCCGGAATCGAGTGTCCAACACAAGGTTTCCAGACATATGCACAACTTTCCTTATTCCGTATGACAAGGAAATGAAATCATTGACAAAGCCACTGCAGCCAGATGACATGAAACCACTAGCGAGAGAGCCGGTATCGTTGCTGTCGAAGTCTACAAGAGGAAGCAACTTGTGAGGATGAATACCAAGAAATGCAAATATGATGATTCCAGATATGGCCAAGTCACATTGCTGATTGACGATTTTGTCGTGATTCCTCAAGGTGGTGTTCTTAAGGTCATCAATGCTGATGTTGGACTTCTTTAATGCGTCCATAAAGTATTTTGTAGTTCTGACGTACAAGCTGTCAGTAGAATCATCATCAGTTCGGATACTACCATACAAGTTGGAGTGAAAGTCACCGTGCACCGTATGATGAGATTCTGACGGTAAAGACCAACCTGATTCGTGGAAATCCCTTTTAATAGGAAGGGTGTATAGATTTTTTGAATCCAACTCATAGTCCAATTCTTGCACTCTAATCAAATCACAGAGAGGCCACAAGTTGATGGTAGCAAATGAGAAGATTGCCAGTCGAACTAGCGGTGACGATACGAACAAGGACGGCACTTCTTGGCGCCACACTCTGTCGACACGTTCATTGGCACCGAATGTGAGTAGGTTGATGCAATATTGGTTGAAAAAGTCAAAAACTCGTAGCTCAAAGCGAGAAATATTCAACTGCTGGGAAGGGGAGTTTACAAGGGCCTGTATTTTTAGATCTCCGGAGTAGGAAGAAATGGAGGAGGAGGAGGAGGAGGAGGCGGAGGAGGATGAAGCCGTGAATAATGAGGATTTGTTACTAGAGTCTGAGGAGGTGGAATTGCGCTCAGACTTGAGGGCAGTACCGAAGATGGGCGAGCGAGGCTTCAAGGGTGTTCTTCGAATGGCAGCAAGGGAGTTGGCTATGGAGAGACTTAGGTACGGGCTGACTTCACGATCACCAACTTCAGAATAGGCAGGTATCGAGGTGCGAGGTTTTCTTGGTTTGGGAGGAAGGTACGTGCACTCTTTATTGGTATGTTTGCAGTAGTCACAGCGAGGTTTTGTCTCGTCACATTTGATTTTGAGCCGTTTACAATTGGTGCATCCACCTCTTGAACGAGTGATCTTTCTTGGGGGGTCGCCTGATGTCATTCTGCAGATCGCTTATCTTCGAGATCTTAGAGTAGAACAGGGAATTTGTGTCAGCAAAAAAACAATCATAACCGAGCTACGGATGGTTTAAACAATCATGGGTAGGACAACAACAGGGAAAAATGCAAGAAAAAAATAGTGCAAAAAAAAGAGTCAAGATAAAAATGCCAAAACCAGAATTTAAAGGGAAAGAAGAAAATACGGCTTCTACAAAGAGGACAAAAAAAAAAAATACGGTCTACTAGAGGCCAGAAAAACAAAACGAATGTGCTTTTACGGGAAATTTCACACCCCTCAGGACCATCATTTCTAAGCCTACAACGGAAAAGTCACTTGCAGCTTGGTGCTTGCATTGTTTGTATATAAAAAATATGTTCTTGACACTCGTACACGAAAAAATCTATCATTTATGTTTAAGTTAGGGAATCGGAACGCCGATTGCATTATTTGTAGATAATTTCTTCAACGTCGAATTTCTTGGGGGAGATACCCATATGGCCAATATAAGTTTTAGCTTCTTTGGTTAATCTTTCGGTAGTTTCATCATCCCATTTCAATTCTTGTTTCATGATTTGCACCACGCCATCAACGGCGGCGAGGGCTTCTCTAGCATTCAAGAACGCCAATCTGGTTCTTCTGGCCAAAAAGTCAATTGGATGTCTGATGTATTCATAGTTCAACGAGTACTTCAATTCAGCAATGGTGAAGGGTTCGTCGAATGATTGATAAGATAAGGTGGACTCCGTGGTGTTTTCCAAAGCTGATGGATGGAACTCCTTGGTTGCAGCCAAAGTAATTGGCAACTTATTAACGTCCGATTCTTGGTATAATTCCAAAATCAATGAAGCTCTAGAACCATAGTTATGACTCAAATGTTTGGCCAATTTCAATGGAATCTTATATTCATGAATCAATCTAGCAGAATAGTTCTTCGAGTAATCATGTCCTCCGGCCAAAATAATTTCATTGGTTTGACATGGTTTAAGATTCTTACCGTCAAATTTGAACTTCTTGACCAAAGTATCCACGGTTTCTTGGGCCATTTCTCTGTAGGTGGTCCACTTACCTCCGGAAATGGTGACTAAACCAGAATCGGAGGTGGTGACCAAATGCGAACGAACTAATCCTTGAGTACTACCAGCTTGACCATCTTTACCCTTGGGGATCTTGGCAGGATCACGGACCAAAGGTCTAATACCTGACCAAGCAGATAAAACATCTTCTCTAGCAACCGGGAACACAATGTATTTTTGCAACTCTTTCAAAATGTCTTGAATTTCTTCTTCTAAAGGAATAGGGTTTTCTGGAACCGATTTCAATGGAGTATCGGTGGTACCAGCCAACACCTTACCTTGCCATGGAAGAAAGAACATAACTCTACCATCAGAAGTGGAAGGATCCAATAATCCCATATCTCTTGGACAATAATACTCAGGTAAAACAATGTGGACCCCGGAAGAAGGAACCACCATTCTTGGAGGTTGTTCCACTTTAGGGGGTAATCCTTGAGGATCTTCATCCATCTCCAAGATCTTATCGGCGAATGGTCCGGTAGCGTTGACAACAGCAGTGGATTCAATGTTGAATTCTTCGCCGGTTTCCCGGTCACGTGCGCGCACACCAATCAATTTGCTATCGTCATTTTTCAACAATTGCAAAACTTCAAAGTAGTTAAGTACAGTAGCACCATTATCGATAGCGGTGATAGCCAAGGTAGAGTTCATTCTGGCGTCATTGAAGGTACCATCGTGGTAAACACAAGTAGCCTTCAAGTTGGAGTCGTCCATCATAGGAGCGATGGCCGAGGTCATTTCTCTGGAAAACACGGTGGAGTTTCTTAAGTTTTGGTGACCAGCAAACCAATCGTACATCTTACACCCGAGGAAGAAGTAAGGCACCTGCCACCATTTGTAGACGGGGATCATGATGGGTAAAACCGAGCATAAATGAGGGGCGGTTCTTAACATGTTACCACGTTCGTTCAAGGCTTCAATGACCAAATCTAATTGATCTTTGGATAATTGGAAAATGGCCTTTTCAAGGTAACGGACCCCACCATGGGCCATTTTTGTTGATTTCGAGGAGGTACCACTGGCAAAATCATGTTTTTCCAACAAACACACGTTCAAGCCTCTGGTTGCGGCATCAACTGCAGTACCGGTACCGGTAGCACCACCACCAATGATCAACACATCGAATTTGCCGGTTTTCTTCAAATTTTCAATCAATTCGGCTCTGGAGGGAGGTTTGGGCAATTCTTTCTGTAAAGGTTTGTAGGAATTACGCAACGGGGACGGGGCCGGAGGTTTGATGAAATCAAGATAAATGATACCACCACCAACTAGCCCAGTAGTAGCGAGGGTAACCTTACCAAATGTCGATTTAATGAATTTTGACATGTTTTCTTTTCGATATTACACCAGGAATGAAAGGAAAGAAGGCTATTTGTCGAGGTTTTTTTATAATTTTTATAACTGAAAGTGAAAAAGAAAAGAAAAAAAGAATGAAAAAAGAGAAACAATTATGGTCAAATGGAAATAATATGTGTACAGAAGACAAAAAAAAAAAAAGAAAAAAAAAAAAAAAAAAGTGCGTCAATCTCTGAAAGTTGCTTTATGACCAGTTTTTACCATAAA